>OY992879.1:114488954-115088954 GCA_963921405.1 Cepaea hortensis
GAGGATGAGGGAGGAGGAGCGAGGAGGAGGGGGAGAAGGGATGAGGAGGGAGGAGGAAGAGGGAGGAGGAGGGATAAGGGGGAAGAGGGAGGAGGAGGGAAGAGGAGGAGGAGGAGGAGGGAAGGAGGAGAGATGAGGAGAAGGGAGGAGGAATGAAGAGTGATTAGGAGGAGGGAAGAGGGCGAGGAGGTAGGAGGAGGAATAGGAAGGAGGAAGAGGAGGGAGAGGGAGGAGGGGGAGGGGAAGAGGGTAGGAGGAGGAAGAGGAGAGAGGAGGAGGATCATAACGCATATGCCTGTAGATAACTGCAGCGAAAAGGTGGGTCTGTCTATCTGACCCGGCGTGGCTTCACCCAGCTCCTGGCGGGGAGCGTCTAATTAAATTCATCAATAAATCATGTGCCATGCCGGAAAGCGTGGGCGGTCATGATTCGCCATTTCACTCGATCAACAGAGTCGTGGATCAGCTCAGTGTTCCTGTCTCGTCCATGAAATGTGGCCAAGCCATCCAGGTATTTTCCTCTCGGTCTTCCTCTTGGTCTGTTCCCTTCGATCTTGCCAGCTGTCACCAAGTTCTCCAGTCCATTTCTTCTCATAACATGTCCAAAAAATTTTGACTGTCTACGTCTAATTTCTCTAATCAATCTACGATTTTCATTTGTCTCTTGTAGTACTTGGTCATTGGTTTTTCTATCTGTCCGTGGTATTCTTTGCATTTTCCTCAGAAACCACATTTCTGCAGCCATCAGATGTTTTTCAGCTTGACTGCACATTGTCCAAGTTTCACATCCATACAAAAGAACAGTCTCTATGTATCCCCTCAACACTCTTTTTCTCGTTTCAATTGACATCATTTTATTGGTCAGAATGTTTTTCATCTTGCTAAAGGCTACTTTCGCAATGGCGATTCTTGTTCTATTCTCTTCAAGGCATCTGCCATCAGATGTTATGACTGTTCCGAGATAATTGAACCGATTCACTTGTTGAAGAATATTCCCATTTACTTGTATATTACATTGTGGTACTTCGTTCTTCCTAGTGACGACCATAACCTGTGTCTTCCTACAATTTAATTCCAACCCCAGCTGCTCACTGTGTACAATAACAGCGTCTACTAATTGTTGCAGATCCTGTGCATTGTCTGCAATCAATACTGTATCATCTGCATATCTAATGTTATTTATGTTTCGTCCTCCAATGCTGATTCCATTTAGGTCTTCTAAATTTCTGAAAATATTTTCACTGTATAGGGAAAAAAGATCTGGAGACATTACACATCCCTGCCTAACACCTCTCTTAATAGGTTGATATTGTCCTACTTCATTATCAATCTTTATGGCAGCTTGTTGTTTCCAATATATGTTTTTTATAAGTCTAATGTCTTTCCCATCAATTTGTAGATCTGCAAGCATATCCACAATGTTGACATGTCTAACTCTATCAAAAGCCTTTGTGTAGTCAATAAAGCAAAGATGTATATCCTTGTTTACTTCTAAAGCACGTTCAATAACTGTTCGCAGCATATACACAGCATTTACTGTACCCTTTCCTTCTACAAACCCTCATTGTTCTTCCCCTATTTCAGGTTGTATTTCCTTCCTCACTCTTTGCATGATAATTCGTAACAAAATCTTTGTGATGTGACTCATTATACTAATTGGTCTATGTTGATCACATTCTAAGATTCCTGATTTCTTTGGGATTGCAATAAATACAGAGTTACATAATTCAGAAGGTATATCTCCAGTATCATATAACGTGTTCAGCAGTCTAGTGACTTGCTCTAGTCCAAATTCTTCTAAAGCTTTAATCATTTCAGTTGTGATGTTATCTGCACCGGGGGCCTTGCCAGCTTTCATATGCTTAAGAACATTTTGAACCTCCATCTTTAAAATTTCTGGTCCTTCATTATTAAATCTAATAGCATACTGTTCCTCTCTGTTATCATTAAATTAATTAATTATTAAAATAATTAATTAATAATTAAAATTAATTATTAAATTCATACAACAACAAAAAAAGTAACTTAAAAGAATGTCCTTCCACACACCATCCATTATTTTTAATGAAAACTGTTTTTAATCACCAACATGACTGTAGATAACTTCTTAAGCATAAAAAGATGAGTTACAATGTTATGCATTATGCATTATTTTTATGAAAACTTTGAAAATGCCCTAAAGATTGTATCATGATTTATTATAACTCATATGCCGGTAAATAACTATAGACAAAGAGTTTATAAATCTTTGAAAACCATGCAACAATATGACTATAAGATATACAGAAAAGTTATTAAAAGTTATGCCCCTTGAAATAACTTTTACAGAGTTAAGTCCCCTTGCTATATAGAAATTACAATGAAAAATGAAAAATTAAATAATATTAAGTAAGCAGCCGATTTCATACTAAATAATATCACAGTTGGCAGCGCGGGAATGAGAGGAAGACGTGTAGAAAATTTCATCTCAATCGGATGGACCGTTCGCGAACGCATAAAGGACAGACATACAGACGGAGATTGCCTTATATATATATATATATATATATATATATATATATATATATATATATATATATATATATATATATATATATATAGTTCAGAATAATCATTACAATATGAAGACTGGCTAGACGCCAGATATGAATGGACAACTAAGTACTGTTTTATAAAGGTTGGTAGCAAATCAGTTTGCTTGTTGTGTCGCTGAAACCATTGTCTTCAAGGAGTCAATTTAAAAAGATATTATCAAACAAAACATTCCGATTTCGAATACAATTTAACAATCGAAGGGAAAGAAAGGAAATGCCTTGAGTTAGTGAAAAATTTGGAGATTGTTCAATATTCTCAGTTCCCCTTTTAGTGCAGAAGCTGATACAGCCACATAGGACATACAGTTGGATCTGCTTCACTTACAAGCAGATCATGACCTGAAAGAGAAATTCAAGACAGATGGTTTGCTGGATTTCTATGGATTCACAAGAATCATTTCCCAACTTGAAAAACTTTGCAGCTAAACTTTTATAATTGTTTGGATCAACATACATTTGCGAACAAGCATTCTCTTGCTTGAAGATCAACAAATCTAAGAATAGGTCTTTATTGTCGAACTGCAACTTGCATGCTGTCATGCGAATTTCAACAAGTAAACTTGCTCCAGATTTCAAGAATGTTGTCAAAAACGTGCAAGCAGTTACATACATCTCATTAGAACTCAACATTTATAGTGACAGTCTAGTTGGGTTGTGTCTAAATTAAAGTCATTGATAGATAATAAAGAATATTTGTTATAATAGCAAGTTGTAAAATCTTGTTAACAAATTAGTAAAAGTGTTTGCCCACTTTGTCAAATATAACGTATAAGTGTATAAGTAAAATAAAATTGCAATAATTAGTTAATTATACTGCTTAATAACCTATAAATAATTAATAATTACTTATTGTGATAGGCTGCTCTCACAAAATTGACATTATATATATATATATATATATATATATATATATATATATATATATATATATATATATATATATATATATATAAGACAATGTTTGTTTGTGTCTTTGTTTCTTTGTTTGTGTGTCCCTTGTGCGTTCGCAGAACGGTCCATCCGATTGAGATGAAATTTTATACAGATATTCTTCTCATTCCCGCCGAGCCAACAGGCATTGTTATTTAGTTTAAAATCAACAATTTTTCCTCCAGCACGAAAGAAAATGGCACGAGCTTTAGAAACAGACGAATACATGTTCAGCCATCTTTCTGCAAGGAATCTCACGCTCTGATTAAACCAGAAATTAGTTAGGAACAGTTGTTGTTCTTCACTCCCGCAGATCAAACTAAACAGACGAGCACGAAACAGACGTGAACGGATAGATAGATGGATAGATAGATAGACAGACAGATAGATAGATATACAGACAGACAGACAGACAGACAGATAGATAGATAGATAGATAGATAGATAGATAGATAGATAGATAGATAGATAGATACGCAGGCAGGCAGGCAGATCGATCGATCGATTGTTCGATCGATCCCCGCCAGTGGCTGGGCGAAGCCGGGCTGGGTCAGCTAGTGTGTGTGTGTGTGTGTGTGTGTGTGTGTGTGTGTGTGTGTGTGTGTGTGTGTGTGTGTGGAATAGACCAGGTCACTAGATTGCTGAAAACAATATATGATACTGAAGATATACTCATGAATTATATATATATATATATATATATATATATATATATATATATATATATATATATATATATATATATATATATATATATATATTGCAATCAGTAGGAGCCTTTAAATGTATGTGATCAACATTGCAAAATTAGCGTAATGAACCATATCACGATGATGTTAAGAATCATCATGCAAAGAGTTACTGAGTAAATGCAATCAGAAATAGGGGAAGAACAATGCGGCTTCGTAGAAGGGAATGGCACAGTAAATGTTGTGTAGTTGCTGATAACATTAATTTGGGTGTTTTATAGAAGTAAATAAAGCCCTACATCTTTGCTTCATTGACTACACGAAGACTTTTCTTCTTCTTCTTCAGCGTTCCGAGCCATCGAGGTTCTTTGCTGCAAATACAATCCGTCTCCATTCGTCTCTCTGGTGGACCTTCTCTTGCCAGTCGTTGATTCCAAGTGCTTGTAGGTCTGTACATGTATTATCTCTCCACCGCCTTCTTGGTCTACCTCGGGGTCTACGGTCATTTATTTCCTGAGTGTCAGCGAGTTTTGTTTCCCTATTATCTTCCATTCTTTCTATATGCCCCAGCCATTGTAGTCTATTAGCCTTCATGATACCAGTGATTAGCGGGGACTTAAACAGATCATAAATGTCTTTGTTACTTCTTCTTTTCCACTCTCCACTTTGTGTATCCCTAATGGGTCCAAAGATGTGTCTTAAAATTTTGTTCTCAAAGGTTTGTAACAGGGCTTCGTCTCCTTTCGTTGTACTCCAGGTTTCAGAGCCATACAGCACAACTGGTCTGATCAGTGTTTTGTATATTGTGATTTTGGTGTTACGAGATAGCGCCTTTGATTTTAGTAGATGTTGTAGTGCATAGTATATCTTATTTCCAGAGTTGATTCTAGTTTGTATTTCTTCCCTTATGATGTTGGAGCAGTTGAAGATCGTACCCAGGTATTTGTATGTTTCCGTTCTTTTAATGGTCATATTATCTATTTGTATGTGGCCAGAGTTTCTAGCCATTCCGTCTCTTGAAATTACCATATATTCTGTCTTATCTTGGTTGATAACCAGCCCCATCTGTTGGGCTTTTTCCTTTAAGTGAGTCAATATTTCCAGTGTCTTTTGTTCACTTTGCCCTATAATATCTATATCATCTGCATAACCAAGCAGCTTGGATGTTCCTCCAATATCACATTCCTCCTTTACCTTCCTTACAACTTTCTCTAGAGCCAGATTGAAGAGTAGCGGCGATAGTGCATCACCCTGCTTCAAGCCAGATGTTATTTGGAAGGGGTCTGATTTCCTGCCTTTATATGTTACTATATTATAAGTATCTTCCATGCATAGTCTGGTCATGTTGATTAACTTCCTTGGTATTCCAAATTCCTGCATAGCATTCCATAGACTATTCCTATGGACACTATCATAAGCCTTTTTAAAATCCACAAAAATGTTATGGAGATCTCTTTTATATTCCCAATGTTTCTCGGATATTTGCCGTAAGATAAATATCTGATCTATTGTTGATCTGTTTTGTCTAAAACCCGCCTGGTAGTCACCTAATATGTCTTCTGAATATGGTTTTAGTCTATTTAGTAATACTGCGGATAGTATCTTATAGCTTGTGGACAGTAGTGATATTCCTCTATAATTTCCACATTGGAACTTGTCTCCTTTCTTAAAGATAGGTATCAATAATGACTCTTTCCAGTCATGGGGTAATTCTTCTGTCCTCCAGATTTTTATTATTAGTTCGTATAGCTTTAGATGTAATGCATGGCCACCTGCCTTTATAAATTCAGCAGCAATTCCATCAGTCCCAGTTGCCTTATTGTTTTTAAGTCGTGTGATTACATATAGGATTTCTTCAAATGTAGGTTCTTCAATTTGTGGTTCGCATGTTAGAACCTCTTCCTGTGAGAAAATATTACTTGGAGCTTCACAATTTAGTAATCCAATAAAATATTCTTTCCATGTGTTGCACATTTCCTCATTGGTATTTATCATATTCCCATTTTTGTCTTTTAAACCATATGTGTTTTGTTGGTGCCCTCGTTTCATTGACTTCAGTTCTTTAAAAAATTTTCTGGATTCATTTTTCTGGTGATTAGTTTCCATATCTTTGATTATATTACTCATATATTCTCGCTTCTGCTGTCTGACTATTTTTGTAGCCTCTTTACATTCATTTCTATAATGCTCTTCCTTTTGGATGTTATTGATGTCATTTAACCATACATGTCTGGCATTCTTCTTCCTAATGACTGCTTCTTCACATTTTTGATTGAACCATCTGTTCTTTCTATGCGTGGTTAACACACCGAGACATTCTTCTGCGGTAGACTGAATTGTATTCTTGATGTTCAACCAAGTTTGGTCAATGCTTTCCTCCAAAGGGTTTTGCAGAGTTTCAAGTTTACATTTTATTTCATCTGTAAATTTCTCTTTGACTGTAATGTCTTGCAGTTTTTCTCTGTTATATGTTGGGTGTAATCTTTGTAATTTAGTATAGAAAGCTCTCTTAAGTTTTATTTTAAATTTTGCTCCAACGAGGAAGTGATCACTGTGGCACTCAGCTCCTCTACAACTTCTGACTTGCTGTATGTTTGATGCATTTCTGTTGTTAATTAAAATGTGATCTATTTGATTATAGGTTCTCTTGTCACATGATTTTCAAGTTTGTTTGTGTATATCCTTTCTTCGTAGTCTGGTACTGCTAACCTGCAGTCCTTTGGCTTCTGCCAGGTTGATGACTCTCCATCCATTATCATTTGAAGTTGTATGTAGGCTTTCCATACCGGCCACTTTTTTATTAGTTTGCTCTCTACCTATTTTTGCATTGAAGTCTCCCAGCACAATCAGGATGTCCTGTTTGGGGGTTTCTTCTATGACATCTTCCAGATCATTATAAAAGTCTTCTTTAATATCATCTTCTTTCTCTTCAGTAGGTGCATGTACATTAATCATCGTTATATTTTTCCATTTACCTTTTATTCGTAATTTACTAATCCTGTCATTAAAAGCTTTAAAGTTTAAAACGTTCCCCCATAACTCTTTTTTGATGACAAATCCTGTTCCTAATTCATGTTTATTTTGGGTGTTTCCTCCATATATTATAATCATTCCATTTTGCTCTAAAGTACCCTCTCCTGGCCACCTTATTTCTTGAATTGCTGTTATATCCATTTGATATTCAATCAGCTCCCGGGTTAGTTCTTCGGCCGCTCCAGCTCGATATAGTGTCCGTACATTCCATGTTCCAAATCTCAAAAGTCCTTTAACGTTCCAAGGTCACACGAAGACTTTTGATAAAGTAAAATAATCAGATGATGAACATGCCTGCAGATATACAGATTGATGGGAAAAACCTTATACTTGTAACAAACATATATTGGAAGCAACCATAAAGATTGATAACGAAGTAGGTAAATATCAGCACATTGAGATGGTGTGAGACAGGAATGTACACTTTCACCAGATCTGTTTTTTCTATACAGTGAAAATATCTTTAGAAACTTAGAAGATATAAGAGAAATCACCATTCGGGGTGGGGAAGGGGGACGAGAGAGAAACGAATGAGAAGTCTCACAAGAAGCAAATGAAAATTGTAAACTGATTAGACCCATTAGACGTAGAAAGTTCCAATTTGTGGGCACATTATGAGAAGAAATAAAACTAGAGAACTTGTTGACAGCTGGTAATATTTAGGCGAAAAGAACAAGAGGAAAACAGAGAAGTAATTATCTGGATGGCCACGTGGCATGGTCAAGGCAAGAACACAGAGATGATCCACGACTCGGGCAATAGTGTGAGAAGGCGAAATATGACCGGCGTTTCATCATGACATGAGGATGATGATCATATAACTGTTTATGCGACAGAACAGTTTCTAAACCAGTCCTCACTATTAGAGAAATATTAGGAATATCGGTCTTGATTATGAAAAACAATATTGGAAATGCAGTTCTCACTATTAGCGAAATAATGTCAAATTCATTAGCAAGCTGGTGTATTGTGTATACAGTTTATTAATAAACGTTTATAGAAACTCTACTTACACAGCTCATGTGTATGGATTAGTCAGAAACATTGTGAATGTTCGAGAGTCTTTTATGCGGCATGTGATGAGAGCGACGCTCTGCAAATTAGTGACTTGCTACAGGATGATGATTTGCACAGACCAGCGAGTAGGCATGTTTTAATGAGTATGGGGACAAATATAAGTTTTAAACAGTGAAGAACTCTTGTACACGCCTTAACGCACATTCGGCATAGCCTGCTAGACCCAAATTGTAATCGACAAATCGCTTATCGCGGGGTGATGCAGTCAATATGACACCGGTCACTGCCATATAGCAGTGCAGCATCTACAGTACTAGACCTGCGTATTAGTAGAATGTGTACAGTACAGGAGCAGTGGGGGAAAAGCGAGTATAATTTAAGTCCGACAGTTAACTGGCAGGCACCAGAAAAAAACGAGGGAAGCCGAGACATTTAGCGGATAGTGATGATGATTCACGAGAGAGAAGGGAAACTACTCAGAAAGACTGTGTATCACGTGATCAAAACAGCTGAGATCACGAGAATGAAACCTCTTGCTGGTCTAGTCAGTTAGGTCAGGGTTTTGACAGAAGCAAGACATCAAACTGTTTTGAAGCCGTGAAAGATTGTCAAGGTTATTTGTGTATTGACTCACCATCAAGAATCGGAGATGTTTCATCCAGCTAGTACAGCTAAGCGTCTGTCCAACACGCAGAATTGTTGCATTTCACAGAATTAATTGCAGCCCAGCGATACTGCACACCAGACGCCAAGTTCAGGCTGTAATCGGGGGCTCGTCCGGGATTTGAACCCGGGACCTCTCGCACCCCCAACTCTGCCAATGACCGGTTGCTAGCTCGATGTCTCAGATTCATTTACAGAATTAACAGAAACATCAACATACGATGAATAATGCACAAACTGACGTCCTAGGTACTCTTCGTTTATTGTAGACACAAATTACAGCAGACATAAATCGCATGGTCCCGTATATGTGTGAAGGCGTGTGATAACTCTTAGAACATATATATTCATTTCTGCTGGATAAAGTTCATTAATTTGATGAGTATACTCAATCGTTTCAATAGAGCAAATATTCAATTCATACGACGATGTCTGACTATGAACTAAGGTCCCATTTACAGCCTGATCTTGGCATCTGGTGTGCAGTATCGCTGGGCTGCCACTAATTCGGTGAAAAACAACAAACCTGCGTGTTGGACAGACGTTTAGCTGTACTAGCTGGATGAAACATCTCCGATTCTTGATGGTGAAGCAATACACAAATAACCTTGACAATCTTTCACGGCTTCAAAATAGTTGACGTCTTGATTCTGTCAAAACCCTGACCTAACTGACTAGACAAGCCACCGGTTTCATTTTCGTGATCACAGCTGTTTTGATCACATGATACATAGTATTTCTGAGTAGTTTTCCTTCTCTCTCGTGAATCATCATCACTATCCGCTAACGGTCTCGGCTTACCTCGTTTTTCTGGTCACTGCAGTTAACTGTCGTTACTTAAATTACACTCGTTTTTTCTTCACTGCTCCTGTATTGTACACATTCCGCTAGCTAATACGCAGGACTAGTACTGTAGACATTGCATTGCTACATGGCAGCCACATTCACGTTACCAATGGATTTCCACGTATCGATTTAGGCTGGTTGAACTTGGGCGCTCTGATCGTTTTTAAATATATGCATCAATGCCGATTACCCACGGAGGGTGAGCGAGTGTCTAGCCACTACGTTGCATGAGTCTAGCCACTATGCTACAAGAGTCTAGCCACTAAGCTACAAGCGTCTAGCCACTACGCTACAAAAGTCTAGCCACTAGGCTTCAATATTCTATCCACTACGCTACAAGTGTCTAGCTACTACTCTGAAAGTGTCTAGCCACTACGCTACAAGTGTCTAGCCACTTCGTTGGAAGCGGCTAGCCAGTACGCTACAAGCGTCTAGCCACTATGCTACAAGAGTCTAGCCACTACGCTAAAAGAGTCCAGTCACTACGCTACAAGCCTCTAGCAACTACGCCATAAGCGTCTATCCACAACTCTAGAAGCGTCTAGCCACTATGCTGCACGCGTCTAGCAACTATGCTGAAAGCATCTAGCGACTACGCCACAAGCGTCTAGCAACTATGCTGGAAGCATCTAGAGACTACGCCACAAGCGTCTAGCAACTACGCTGGAAGCATCTAGCCACTACGCTACTAGCGTCTTGCCACTACACCACAAGCGTCTAGCCACTACGCTACAAGCGTCTTGCCACTACACCACAAGCGTCTAGCCACTACGCTACAAGCGTCTCCTATGAAAAGAAATACAAGTACGTTAATATTTATTGAAAACGTAAAACGTAAAAATGCTAGAGGAAATTATGTATGATGTACATATAAAGTATGTCAGGAGTAACATTATTTATCACTTTTTTTTTACTCTCCAGGAATCAATGAAACTAATGGGCATGAATTTAAATGCCTTTTGGATATCATGGTATTTCACATGTTTTGTAACTCTGCTACCATCTATTACCCTTTACACACTGGTATTGAGTAAGGACCTTACTGGCAAAGGTCCGGTATTGGCGCACAGTGATCCCAGTATCGTATTCGTTTTAATAATGAGTTATGGCTTGGCACTAACTACTTTCTCTTTCATGGTTAGTTGCTTGGTGCAGAAAGGTAAATCAGCATGTGTTACACAGTCCGTATTGTTTGTGTGGTGTTGCATGTAACTATTCCAAACAGAATCACGAAATGAATGCTTATTACCGTTTGAATTATGCAAGACGTTATGCAGTAAGTTATTGCATACTTTTATTATTTAACTTTTTGTTTAGTTGTGTTCAGTTTTGATTAGTTCATTCTATATTGTAAACTGTAGTTTATCGTATTTAAAAGTGCATTATAATTACATGCAAGTCTTACCTTTTAGACTGTTTACAAGGCAATACCCAGTAATGGCTCACTTGTGCAGATGTCCACAAATTATCAATGTTCTTTGTGACTTGGTTAATAGGGCATAAGGAAAAGACACATGAAATATACGGGACATATCGACATAAGAGGTGGAATAGAGAAATAAGCCTTATTTGGGAATATGGCAAGCAAGAGTCAGAGGTAGCCCAGAGGCCAGCACCCTGCCTGCCAGCATGTGTTCGAATCCCTTTCGTGGCACACTGTAACAAGCTACGTGGAGGGTCCCAAATAGCCCGATCACAATATTTCAAATATCTTCTATAGCCCTGGCTTAGATAGGTCTTTACCTGCCAACCCTCCTCCGTTTTCCCTGGACACACTGTCACGCTTCCTTTCGACCTAGGGACCTATTTCCTGCAGTGTTCTTCTGGCTGACGCATAAATAACATGGCAGTCGTCAGAACAACTTGGAAGTAATTTTATTAACCTAATCAAGAACAGCACAGGAACACATAAAGGCAGATAAACAGATAGATCTACACAGACACTACACTGGTAAATTCTAACACAGAGCCTCAAGTCGCCACAGTCACAGATCCAGCTTCAGATACTGTCTGATCTGTCCACACACTTCTCACCAAAGATGTCCGAATCTCCTTCCTTCTCCAACAACTGGGTGTAGGTTCAACCGGCTTTTGTAGAATCCAAGCGACTGGTGTGTTGAGGACTTCTGTTCATTGTCATCTGAATTAGTTCGGCACTAGGTCTTCACTGACCTATGAAAAGCTTTAGTGTTGCCGATAAGGTGAGGTGTTTGTGAAGGATAATGGTTGGGTCCTTTTAATGTCCGGGATAAAATGGGTATGCCAGAAAATCACTCTTAGGCTCCCTCCGGACAACAACTGCTCTCAGGCGTATGTTGTTAAAACAAAACCGGCAATGCACCAGTCATACAAAATGTCCTTGCTTCAAGACCTGCACCTTGCCTTGAGTTGGCCTCGTTGGACATATTTACGTTAGCCTAGAAGCACCGGTGATAATGTCCCTTCGAAGACATAGTCACTTCCCATAGAAGAGGACCCTGGAGATGATAAATAAAACCTGAGCGACTGGGCTGACTCATGTATCACACAAATACACTATATTTAATACCTGATTGACCAGGCCTGACCTGTCAGGTAGCCCCTGGATTGGCCACGTCCGGGTTTGAGTAGACCTCCAGCTGGACGAAGTCCGGTTGTCTTTTTGGCCACACGACACACCCTCCACACTCATACCAAGCCTTTATTATGATTGGGCACATTCATTCCCATGCTTCCCTCTCACTTGCAACCATGCCTTTCTCACCCGCAAGATCTTGTGGTGTGGTGCGCCCAGTAATCCGTGTGTTACATCTCATTAACTCATAGTATAGTAATGGGGTTGTATGGCACGCTTTGTAGTTCCCCACTCCCTGCAAGAATAGGAAAGAAGATCCTACCCCCTCCCGGCTCCGCTCTTGTCTGAGCGGTCGCCGCAATGTACCAGCAGTGCCCCACAGAACACATAGATTCAGCGGAATGCAGGTTCTCTAAATGAGATACAGAAGTCCATTAACTTCCCTACATCATCCCATCTAGTAACAGATGAAAGAGATAGTCCTGTGAATAGCCTCTTCTGGCTCAAGAAGATAGATCAGAGATTGGTGTACCCCATTCCCAAAATACCCACTGAGTATATACAACAGAAAGATGACAATCTGTCCAATTCAAGCCGTAGATAGAAAGACAGCAACAGCTCATCTGACGCCAAGAACAAATGAAATCCTCTTGGGAGATATATGGTTCAGATTCACTTCCCCGGCTATGCCAAGGACAAGACGTGCAGCCAAATCGGCTAACGGTCACCCAACTCGTCATTGGTTATGATTGGCCTTTCGCCAATTCATTTTCCCCTTCAACCCATGGTATATTTATAACTCCATGTTTGGCTGGAGTACCCACAACCCAAGCCCTACCTTTCTTCACCACTTCAGTAGGAGGTTGCATCTCTGTCCCAATCTTCAAATCGACTTGACAAGATGCCACTATCCAACGGTAGATGTGTACACGGCCATGAATTGCTTAGCAGCCGCACCAGCGCTCATTTGGCGCAAGGCGCTCCATCGGGTTTACCCGATGTGAAAGACATTGGCTACTTGCTCCATGTAAAGATTGTGATAGGAAGATAACCCAAAGAACCATCTTTCATGGAGATTTGAGAGAACAAGAGAACTGAGAGCTTCCGAAAGCCGTTCCCCCCTGTCTACCCAAAATAAAAGAATGCATAAGGACATGGACCACTGGCGTTTCGCTACATAGGCCCCCTCTTAAGAAAGTCGAACCCTACGAACTTTCTACTGTCAGTGGTTCTGTTCGAATGACCCCACCCTCACATTCAACCATAGGATGCCGTGATAAAAAATCTGCTCCCACATTCTCCCTTCCGGGGATGTATTCGACCGTGAACTGATACGGTTGTAGGAGCAATGACCATCTCATCAACCTCGCGTTCAGTTTCTTAGAAGTTGCCAAGAACGTCAGAGGTTGATGGTCGGACTGCACTTTGAACTGGACTCCATACAGATAAGGTTGAAATTTCTGTACCGCCCACACTAGAGCTAGACATTCCCGTTCGACGGTGGAATAATTCCGTTCGGCGGGTAACAGTTTTCTACTGGCATACGCCACCGGACACAACACCGAAGGATTATCTCGCCCTTCCTGCAACAGAGTTGCTCCAATCCCTATGTTACTCGCGTCGGTTCTCAGAACAAACGTTTTCTCCAAATTCGGGAGTTGCAGGACTGGCCTATCCACCAACGCCTGTTTCAGCTTCCCATAAGCCTCTTCACAGCTCGGGGTCCAGACTATAGGATCTGGCGATCCTTTCTTCAGGGTTTCGGTTAACGGCGCTCCAATTTCGTTGAACTTTGGAATGAATTTCTGGTAAAACCCACACAGAGACAAGAAAGACCTAACATCCTTTTTGGATTTAGGACGGGGTGCGAGACGGACCTTCTCAATATTTTTTTCTTCCGGTACCAGTTCCCCTGGGGTAATAGTGTGTCCCAGAAATTCCAAGGATTGATATCCAATCATACATTTGGCTGGACGGGCGGTTAACCCCTCCTCTTTCAATCTTATGAAGATCTTTTCCAAGGATTTCAGGTGATCCTTCAGATTGTCAGACGCGATGAGAATATCATCCATAAACGAGACGACAGAGGGATCCCTTAAAGGGTCTAATAACTTTCTCATCATGCGTGTGAACACACTGGGCGCATTGCTCAGCCCAAAAGGCATCACCTTAAATTCGTAATGGCCACTCGGAGTACTGAAAGCGAGCATGGGCCGAACCTCAGGCTTCACAGGGATCTGATAATATCCCCGGCTTAAATCAATTTTTGAGAAGTACTTTGCCCTATTTAATCTGGCAAACAATTGATTTGTGTTTGGCAACGGCTCAACTTGGAATGTCGTACAACTATTTAAATGCCTGTAATCAATACATAAGCGGGGTTCCCCGCTTGGCTTCCTCAACAAGACAACCCCGGCATTATAAGGAGAAGTCGAAGGAGTGATGATGTCGTCGTCCAGAAGCTTCTGGATTTCAGTTTCCAGGGCCTTCTCTTTCGAAAATGGCACTGGATATATTTTCTGGCGAACGGGGTCTTGGGTAGTCAGAGTCATATCAAACTCGACCAACCCTGTCCGCCCTGGCCGATCGGTAAGAATCTGCTGATGGGACTCCAACAAACGGATGACACGGTCTGTTTCTTCAGCCGACAGATCAGGATTTATATGTACATCCCTATAGGTTTCCCCAGGGTGTAATGGATACCCCCTATCCGTTTCTTCGCCCGATTCAGTTTCCATCGCGACCGCCATAGTCATGAGTGGGAGAGAAGTACCATCAGATCGTTCTTCATACTTTTTGAGAAGGTTAATGTGGAAGATTTTAGATTTCCCCCTGATCCGGATGGCATAGTTGGTGCGGGAGACAACCCTTTCCACCGGGAAAGGCCCCTGCCAACCAATCTCGAGTTTATTGGAACCTACTGGAAGTAACAACAGAACCCGATCCCCCACCTTAAGAGACCTATCTTTCGTCCTTCTATTGTAGTAGGCCGCGTGTCTCTTTCTGGCCGCCCTCAGATTCTGAGCTGCCAAAGCCCAACCCGTCTGGAGTTTCTTCTTTAACTCTTCGACGTATTTATATGAGGATACAGCTTCTTCAGAAGTTTCCTCCTCTGTCCAACATCTCAATAAGGCTTCTAAGGGACCCTTGATTGGCCTCCCGAATAGTAGAGTGGCTGGAGGCAACCCGGTCGACCCATGGGGAACCTCCCGATAGGCGAACAAGGCGGCTGAGATATACTCATCCCATCTGTCTGGTTTCTCTTGTGCCAGCTTCCGAAGCATGGTCATCAAGGTACCATTAAACCTCTCTACTTGCCCATTAGACTGAGGGTGATACGGGCTTGTGTGAATGTGGTTGGTCTGGAAGATACGAAAGACTTCTTCCATCAGTTTACCACAGAACTGAGACCCATTGTCCGTTAGGATCTGGTTGGGAAATCCCAACCTAGTAAAGGTCTCCATCAGTGCATCAGCCACTCGCTTAGAGTCGATTGTGGCCAAAGGTATCGCCTCGCCCCACATGGAACAGCAATCCACCATCGTGAGAATGTACTTATTCCTCTTCCTAGTCCTAGGAAGAGGACCAACAAGATCGATGGCAACTCTCTCGAAAGGAGAGTTCATAATAGGCATGTCTCCCAGGACTACCGGAGCTGTCCAGTGTTTTGGTGCCACACGCTGGCACTCTGGGCACGACTTGACGTACCTACGCACGTCTCCAGTCATCCCTGGCCAGTAGTAATGGCAGGAAATGCGCTGGAGAGTTGCCCCGACACCCATATGTCCACTGAAAGAAATGGTGTGTCCCATATGAAGAAGCTGTTCCCGATAAGCCTTAGGAACCACCAGCTGTCCATGCTGGTGATCCTCCATTCCGGCTCTCCGGTACAGTAACCGATTCTTCATATAATACTGACCCCGTCTTGGTGGGTCAGAACCTTTTGGCAACTGGTTGAAGCAAGGTTGCAAAGTAGCATCCTGGCTTTGAGCAGCTCGTAACTCCCCAGGCAAGGGATTCACAATCAAGGCCGGCGTCTGCTCATCCTCCAATTGAGATCTGGTTTGCATTGCCCCTACGTACATGGGTTCGGTTGGAATCCCTAGAAAGACGTAGCGACTACCCAAGATCATTGGGAAGATAGGATCTAGCAGAACGGCTGCCTGTATAGTGCCGGTAACATATTTTGATTTGATGTCCACCTTCGCAATTGGAAGAGACATCGCTACCGCACTCTTTGTCGCCGTTTGAATCTCAATAGATTCCCCGGTTAGCTGCTCTGGGCTCACTAAATGTGATGAAATTACAGCCTCAAACTGCAGACCTGTGTCGTAGAGACACTCAACTGGTTGACCGTTCACAAGTACCGTTTCTACTACTGGTGGTTTTTCTAAATCTTTGGTCCCAAGATCCCTCCCTTCTACCTCCTTGTGAGACCCTTCCCCGGTTTCTACAAGACAAGCAGCATAGTGAGAGTCTTTCTGTTTACGCCGGCAATCTACCGTATTGTGTGTGGGAGATTTGCAATAGGCGCACCACTTTTCACTCCACTTTCTTTTAGGAGATCCAGGTGGACTCTTACCAGAGGGTTTCTTACTAGGAACTTTATCGAAAGGATCCTCCTTCCTGGTGTGAGCGGTTTTAGGGTTCTTCTTCTTTCCAGACCATGTGTCTGGTGGTCGGGGATTGTGTTGTGACAATTCCCCATTATCCCCATGAGCTAGCACATACCTTTCAGCCAACGTGTTGACTAGCTCTAACCTTTCTGCCCCATTTTCAAGCAAAAAGGTTTGCAAAGGCTTAGGCATCATTCTCTTCATTTGGTCCACGACCACCAATTCTTCCAAACTTTCATAGTCGTTAGCAAATCCAGCTAAAGACATCCACTTCAAAAGGTAAGACTTCAATCTGACACTGTAGGCTGCGAACATCTCTCCTGGCTCTCTCTTCGACTTTCTGAACTGTTGTCGATAAGTATGAGCTGTCATCTGAAACCTTTTCAACAGTGCTTTCTCCAGAGCTTCATAGTCATTCTCCATACCAGGTGGCAACCTAGAATAGACCTCGTATGCGGTCCCCCTCAGGCCCTGTGAGAGTTTCAAGTTCCATTTCCCTCGCTCCAATCCCATAGCCAAAGCCATCGACCGAAATCTGTGAAGATACTGGTCGATCTTATCTTTGTGTTCATCGAACGGGAGCAAAGGGAACTTCATTGCCTGGCATGGACCGCCACCAGAAGTTGTTGAGTCAGGGAGAACTGCGTCTCCCACTGCACCGTCTCTTTCCTTGGCAGTTTGAGCTTTCAGCTCCAACTCTCTCATACGGAACTCATGGTCTCTGACTGCCTGCTCGGCCTCCATCTTCCTAGCCTCAGCCTCCGCCTCAATCCTCTTGGCCTCAGCCTCCATCCTCTTAGCCTCAGCCTCCGCCTCAATCCTCTTGGCCTCAGCCTCCATCCTCTTAGCCTCAGCCTCCGCCTCAATCCTCTTGGCTTCGCGCACAGCCTGTCTGTAGTCTCTTTCCACTTCCTGCACATATTTCTGTAACTCCGCTCCATCATATCCCATCTCACGCCCTGTAGCCTGTACGTCAGCGACATTAAACCCAGCTGATGCCATCTTAAACTCAGAGGGTAAGGGAAGAGGTAATTGTCTAATAAAATTTTTCTCACAATTACACAACAAGTTACATTACACGACCACAACACGTCGTATGTCGGTCAGTCTGTGTCAGGAAGAGTATAGACAATAGCCAGGCACGGTAGGCAGAACCTATTAATAGAAAACAAGGATATCTGTCCCCTATCACTAAATCAGCCAGAACTTCACCAGGATTACAAATATCCCGGGACGAGCCCCCAGAAATTGTAACAAGCTACGTGGAGGGTCCCAAATAGCCCGATCACAATATTTCAAATATCTTCTATAGCCCTGGCTTAGATAGGTCTTTACCTGCCAACCCTCCTCCGTTTTCCCTGGACACACTGTCACGCTTCCTTTCGACCTAGGGACCTATTTCCTGCAGTGTTCTTCTGGCTGACGCATAAATAACATGGCAGTCGTCAGAACAACTTGGAAGTAATTTTATTAACCTAATCAAGAACAGCACAGGAACACATAAAGGCAGATAAACAGATAGATCTACACAGACACTACACTGGTAAATTCTAACACCGAGCCTCAAGTCGCCACAGTCACAGATCCAGCTTCAGATACTGTCTGATCTGTCCACACACTTCTCACCAAAGATGTCCGAATCTCCTTCCTTCTCCAACAACTGGGTGTAGGTTCAACCGGCTTTTGTAGAATCCAAGCGACTGGTGTGTTGAGGACTTCTGTTCATTGTCATCTGAATTAGTTCGGCACTAGGTCTTCACTGACCTATGAAAAGCTTTAGTGTTGCCGATAAGGTGAGGTGTTTGTGAAGGATAATGGTTGGGTCCTTTTAATGTCCGGGATAAAATGGGTATGCCAGAAAATCACTCTTAGGCTCCCTCCGGACAACAACTGCTCTCAGGCGTATGTTGTTAAAACAAAACCGGCAATGCACCAGTCATACAAAATGTCCTTGCTTCAAGACCTGCACCTTGCCTTGAGTTGGCCTCGTTGGACATATTTACGTTAGCCTAGAAGCACCGGTGATAATGTCCCTTCGAAGACATAGTCACTTCCCATAGAAGAGGACCCTGGAGATGATAAATAAAACCTGAGCGACTGGGCTGACTCATGTATCACACAAATACACTATATTTAATACCTGATTGACCAGGCCTGACCTGTCAGGTAGCCCCTGGATTGGCCACGTCCGGGTTTGAGTAGACCTCCAGCTGGACGAAGTCCGGTTGTCTTTTTGGCCACACGACACACCCTCCACACTCATACCAAGCCTTTATTATGATTGGGCACATTCATTCCCATGCTTCCCTCTCACTTGCAACCATGCCTTTCTCACCCGCAAGATCTTGTGGTGTGGTGCGCCCAGTAATCCGTGTGTTACATCTCATTAACTCATAGTATAGTAATGGGGTTGTATGGCACGCTTTGTAGTTCCCCACTCCCTGCAAGAATAGGAAAGAAGATCCTACCCCCTCCCGGCTCCGCTCTTGTCTGAGCGGTCGCCGCAATGTACCAGCAGTGCCCCACAGAACACATAGATTCAGCGGAATGCAGGTTCTCTAAATGAGATACAGAAGTCCATTAACTTCCCTACATCATCCCATCTAGTAACAGATGAAAGAGATAGTCCTGTGAATAGCCTCTTCTGGCTCAAGAAGATAGATCAGAGATTGGTGTACCCCATTCCCAAAATACCCACTGAGTATATACAACAGAAAGATGACAATCTGTCCAATTCAAGCCGTAGATAGAAAGACAGCAACAGCTCATCTGACGCCAAGAACAAATGAAATCCTCTTGGGAGATATATGGTTCAGATTCACTTCCCCGGCTATGCCAAGGACAAGACGTGCAGCCAAATCGGCTAACGGTCACCCAACTCGTCATTGGTTATGATTGGCCTTTCGCCAATTCATTTTCCCCTTCAACCCATGGTATATTTATAACTCCATGTTTGGCTGGAGTACCCACAACCCAAGCCCTACCTTTCTTCACCACTTCAGTAGGAGGTTGCATCTCTGTCCCAATCTTCAAATCGACTTGACAAGATGCCACTATCCAACGGTAGATGTGTACACGGCCATGAATTGCTTAGCAGCCGCACCAGCGCTCATTTGGCGCAAGGCGCTCCATCGGGTTTACCCGATGTGAAAGACATTGGCTACTTGCTCCATGTAAAGATTGTGATAGGAAGATAACCCAAAGAACCATCTTTCATGGAGATTTGAGAGAACAAGAGAACTGAGAGCTTCCGAAAGCCGTTCCCCCCTGTCTACCCAAAATAAAAGAATGCATAAGGACATGGACCACTGGCGTTTCGCTACACACACCATGTTTTAAAAAAAATTGCCATTGACTCAGAAACCAGCCTAAATTTAGTGCCCGGAAAATAAAGGCCGTTGGCGTGATATTGATTGCATAACTAATCGAGCGCCAGTTGAACTGAAAATATGCGGCTAACACCAAATACCATTAGTCTCACAGCGTGAAATAAAGGATCTTGTTCTTTACCTATTTTCATCCATCATGTGCCATGCCGTTAAGCCTGGGCGGTCATGTTTCGCCATCTCACTTTATCACCAGAGTCGTGAATCATCTCAGTGTTCTAGCCTCGACTATACCACGTGACCAAGCCATACAGGTATTTATTTCTCTGTCTTTCCCTTATTCTCTTCCACTCGATCTTGCCAGTTGTCTCCAAGTTCTCCAATTTATTTCATCTCATAACGTGACCACACAATCTGGAATGTCTACGTCTAATTTCTCTAATCGGTGTACAATTTTCACTTTTTTCTTGTAGGACTTAGTCATTGGTTTTTCTGACTTTGCATTTTCCTCGGAAACCACATTTACACGGCTATCAGATGGTTTTGAGCTTGTCTGCTCATTGTCCATGCCTTACATCCATACAAAGGTACAGGTTCTATGTAGCATCTCAGCACAATTTGTCTAGTTGCAAATAACATCTTTCAGTATATTTTTCATCTTGAAAAACGCTACCTTCGCCATGGCGATTCTCGTTCTAATCTCTTCAAGGCATCCCCCCATCAGATGTTATGACCGTTCCGAGATAATTGTACCGATTCACTTGTTTAAGAATATTCCCATTTACTTGTATATTACATTGTGGTATTTCCTTTTACCTAATGAAGACCATAATCTGTGTCTTCTTACAATTTAATTCTAACTCTATTTGTTCACTGTTTGCAACAACCATATCAATTAAATGTTGCAGATCCTGCTCATTATCAGCTGTCAATACTGTATCATTCGCATATCTAATATTATTGATATTACGTTCTCTCTTCTCTGCCATACATCTACTGTCGCTCGTTGTCCTAGATATTATGACAGATTGACAGGAACATCGATGTAGTAACGAAGACAATAAGCAGCTACCGGCGTCCTTGGAATTCTTACTTTTATTATAGACAATTGTCACAGTCACAAGTTCCCGTACATCTGGGAGGGCAAGTGACACATTATGAACTAACTATATATATATATATATATATATATATATATATATATATATATATATATATATATATATATATATATATATATATATATATATATATTGCTGCTGTAAACAGTTAAATACGTTTCAGAATTACCAATCGGTACAGCAAGTTATTATTCAACTACGTTCATAGATGATGTGTATCTACACAATGGTCAACTTACAGTTCGACCTTGGCGTCTAGCGAGTGGTGACATTGGGCTGCCATTACGTTTGCAGACTGCGACGACTTCCGCGCAGAGCGTTTTTAACAGTCTTGACTTGAGCGCCAATTGCAGATTCTTAACGTAGACTCAATATATAACTTCTTGGATGATTCATTACGACTGCAAGGAATTTTAGCAATTTATTCGCCACTGCAGAACTTGAATAATTCTTCACAGCTGAAATTACTGGCACATCTTTCCTCTGCAACTCCCTGACCGGACTGACTGCTAGATGTTTCTATCCCGTGAATTACGTTGTTAAGATCACGTGATACGCACGTTTTCCTAAGTGGTTTACCTTCGTGTTCATCAACACTAAGTGCTCAAGGTCTGACTTCGCTCGCTTTACTAGTGTGTGTCAGTTAACTGTTGTTACATAAATCGCTCTCGCTTTTCCTTTATTGCTCTTATACTGTAACGCTTCTATTAATACATACAACTACTACTGTAGCCTCTGTATTGCCACATAGCATCCCCGAAAGATGATTCATTTCATATCTTCTACATTTCTGAAAATATTTTTACTGTACAGGTGAAAAAGATCTGAATACATTACACATCCCTATCTCACACCTCTATTAATAGGCTGATATTGGCCTACTTCATTATTAATCCTCGTGGTAGCTTATTGTTTCCAATATATGTTTTTTCAAGTCTAAGGTCAAGTCTTTCCCATCAGTTTGTAGACCTGCAAGCATCTTTATCATGCATGTCTTACTTTATCGAAAGCGTTTCTGTAGTCAATAAGGCAAAGATGTAGGTCTTTGTTTACTTCTATAGAACGTTCAATTATTGTTCAAAGCACATATAGAGCATTAATTGTTATTCTCCTGTTTCGGGTTGTATTTTCTTCCTAATTCTTTGCATGATAATTCTTAGCAAAATCTTCGCGATATGCCTCACTATACTAATTGTTCGATGTTGATCACATTCCAAGGCTCTTGGTTTCTTTGGGGATGCAATAAATATTGAATTATATAATTCAGGAGGTATATCTCCAGTATATACTTCCGGTACAATGGTGACGAGATGACTCGCTTTCTTCGGGGAGACGCTGTTCAGTGTTTTTCTGTGGATTTCCTGTGGAGTTCGTGTGGATAGTGTTTTTCCTGTGGATTATGTGATGTTATTTCGTGTTCGTTTATTGGAAGTGTTCAAAAGAAGCCACGGAAGGCAGGTGGAGGATGAAATTTTGAGGACAGCCGACAGATATTTGTTGGTTATGGTCTCGAGTTTCGAGACGGCAAGCAGAGGATCTCTTTCGAGAGACAATGGTTGCGGTCATCCGGCCAGTATGGTCACTGTCATAGAGGAAAGCAACGGCAAACTACCTCTTTGAAAGTGTCTAGTATATTATGATTCGCTTAAAGACTGATCATCGCAAGACAAGGACAGAGACATTAAAATTAGCAACATGAAACGTTAGGACGTTAAACGACGACAGAAAATTAGAGAACATAAAACAAGAAATTCAAAGAGAAAAAATTAATATATTAGGGATGTGCAAAACGAGATGGACAGGAGCAGGCATCAAGATAGATGAAGATTATAAGATTATTTATTCTGGATGTGAAGATCGACAAAGGGGAGTGGCAATAATTTTGGACCGGAAAACATCAACGTCTGTTCAAGGATATTGGGCCGTGTCGGACAGAGTTCTACTAGTTAAATTGAGTGGCAGACCTTTTAGCATAAATGTTATTCAAGTATATGCCCCAACAGGAGAGTCCAGTGAAGATAGTGTAGAGGAATTTTATAATGACATAGAGTCTGCCTTAAAGAAATGTAAAAATTCAGAAATAAACATCATAATAGGTGACTTCAATGCAAAAGTATGAAATCAAGGTGATAGATACACAGTAGGAATCTATGGTTTAGGAGAGAGAAATGAAAGAGGATACAGACTCGTAGAGTGGGCAAAAAAAAAAGGAAATGATTGTAGGAAACACCTGGTTTAAACAACACCCTAGAAGATTATGGACATGGAGGAGTCCTGATAGCAGGGTCAGAAACCAGATTGACTACATTCTGATTAGCAAAAGATTTAGAAACGCACTAACAGTAGCAAAAACAGTTCCCAGTGCTGATTGTTATAGTGACCACAGACTACTTACAGGAACATTGAGGATAAAGCTAAAGAAAGTCAAATATATAACAGGAAACACTAAATATGATTTGTGTACATTGAGTAATGACAAGGAAATACAAAACAAATTCAACATAGAAGTACAGAACAGATTTGATATATTGTCTGATCTAGAGATATTATTCCAGGATGTGAATGATCAATGGGAAATGTTAAAGAATTCAATCAGTTTGGCTGCAGAAACAACTATTCCAAAATTAAAGAAGGTGGGTCGTAAGAAATGGATGACTGAAGAAATTTTACACCTAATGGAAACAAGAAGACTCAACAAAAATAATCCTGCCAAATATAAAGAAATTCACAGACAAGTCAGAATATTATGTAGGAAGGCAAAAGAATCATGGCTTGAAGAAAAGTGCTTAGAAATTGAAAAACAACACAACAGTCAAAATACAAAATTAGTGCACAAAAGAATTCAGGAACTTACTAATAAAAGACCGAGTACATCAACAGGCTGTCTAAAAACTAAAGATGGCAAAATCATAATAGAAAAAGATCAGATTCTACATGTATGGACAGATTATGTGAAAAACCTGTATAATGATAACGGAGAGGAACAGTATGATATTAGATTTAATAATGAAGGACCACCAATTTTAAAGATGGAGGTTCAAAATGTTCTTAAGCATATGAAAGCTGGCAAGGCCCCCGGTGTAGATAACATCACAACAGAAATGATTAAAACTTTAGAAGAATTTGGATTAGAGCAAGTCATCAGACTGCTGAACACATTATATGATACTGGAGATATACCTTCTGAATTATGTAATTCTGTATTTATTGCAATTCCAAAGAAATAAGGAACCTTGGAATGTGATCAACATAGAACAATTAGTATAATGAGTCACATCACAAAGATTTTGTTACGAATTATCATGCAAAGAGTGAGGAAGATAATACAACCTGAAATAGGGGAAGAAAAATGTGGGTTTGTAGAAGGAAAGGGTACAGTAAATGCTGTGTATATGCTGCGAACAGTTATTGAACGTGCTATAGAAGTAAACAAGGATATACATCTATGTACAGATCCAGCTTCGACCTTCTGAATCATGCTCATTGAATCACTTAGTACACACACGTTGGTATAAAGCTGTGATTCCAGCCATATGAAAGCCTGTGTAACTGCCATCACCTCCATTGTCATGCTGCTGGTGGTCATAGAGTGGGCACCACTGGATTCTTGAACGGTTCGGCCCGCTGAACGGGCTGTAAATGTCCACGCAATTCTCTACTGCTTTACAACAGATCCATCTGTATAGATGAGCACTTCGGGGCTATCTGAGTGTTCATAGATGAGCGCGTAGACAGTGGACTGAGTCGTTGCGGAAGTCTGTTGTCCGTAAAGTCACCTTCATCTACGTCCCGGGACATGCGGGAGTCGAGGGAAATGAACGAGCTGATAAACTGGCTGGCTCTGCACCCCCTGTAGATGGCCAGCCCATGGATCGTGCCGATGTTATTAACGTCCTCAAAGATATGGCGAGAACAGAGGACTTTGAAGTCAGTGATTCCACATCGCTGTCCAGGATGAAAGACTTGGGAGTAAGAATCGGCACAGCCAGACGCGAGAGGTACATCGGGAAAACAAAGCACCTCGTCAACCAACACAGAACTGGCACTATTAGCCACCGGATGCTGATGCATATGCTGGGGGGAGGATCTGAGCACCTATGGACATGTCCGGAGTGCAATGAAGATACCCCAACTGATGACTGATAACTGATAACTGAAGGATATACATCTTTACTTTATTGACTACACAAAGGCTTTTGATAGAGTTAGACATGTCAACATGGTGGATATGCTTGCAGATCTACAAATTGATGGGAAAGACATTAGACTTATAAAATCATATATTGGAAACAACAAGCTGCCATAAGGATTGATAATGAAGTGGGACAATATCAACCTATTAAGAGAGGTGTTAGGCAGGGATGTGTAATGTCTCCAGATCTTTTTTCCCTATATAGTGAAAATATTTTCAGAAATGTAGAAGATATAAATGGAATCAGCATTGGTGGAAGAAACATCAATAACATTAGATATGCAGATGATACAGTATTAATTGCAGACAATGCACAGGATCTGCAACAATTAGTAGACCCGGTTGTTGTACACAGTGAGCAGCTGGGGTTGGAATTACATTGTAAGAAGACACAGGTTATG
Source organism: Cepaea hortensis (assembly GCA_963921405.1). NCBI lineage: Eukaryota > Metazoa > Mollusca > Gastropoda > Stylommatophora > Helicidae > Cepaea > Cepaea hortensis. The sequence continues at coordinate 114,514,937 of OY992879.1, forward strand.
GTCATCACTAGGAAGAACGAAGTACCACAATGTAATATACAAGTAAATGGGAATATTCTGCAACAAGTCAATCCATACAATTATCTCGGAACAGTCATAACATCTGATGGGAGATGCCTTGAAGAGATTAGAACAAGAATCGCCATGGCAAAAGTAGCCTTTAGCAAGATGAAAGACATTCTGACCAATAAAAGATGTCAATTGAAACGAGAAAAAGAGTGTTGAAGGGAGACATAGAGCCTGTTCTTTTGTATGGATGTGAAACTTGGACAATGTGCAGTCAAGCTGAAAAACATCTGATGGCTGCAGAAATGTGGTTTCTGAGGAAAATGCAAAGAATACCATGGACAGACAGAAAAACCAATGACCAAGTACTACAGGAGACAAATGAAAATCGTAGACTGATTAGAGAAATTAGACGAAGACAGTCAACATTTTTTGGACATATTATGAGAAGAAATGGATTGGAGATTTTATTGTCAACTGGCAAGATCGAGGGGAACAGACCAAGAGGAAGACCGAGAGTAAAATACCTGGATGGCTTGGCCACATTTCATGGACGAGACAGGAACACTGAGCTGATCCACGACCCCGGTGATCGAGTGAAATTGCGAGTCATGACCGCCTACGCTTTCCGGCATGGCACATGATTGATTGATTGATCTCCAGTATCATATAATGTGTTCAGCAGTTTGGTGACTTGGTCTTTTCCATATTCTTCTAAGGCATTCATAATTTATATTGTTATGTTGTCTGAACCGGAGGTCTTGCCAGTTTTCATGTTGTTAAGAGCATTCTGAACTTCCATCTTCAAAATTGATGATCCTTTATTATTGTTTCGAATATCATATTGTTTTTCTCTTGTATCATCATAAAGGTGTTTCACATAATGTGATCATACATGTAAATTCTGATCTTTTCCTATCATGATTTTTCCATCTTTTGTCTTTAGGCAGCCAGTTGATGTACGTGCTCTTTAATTTGTAATCTCCGGAATTCTTTTGTACATTAATTTGGTATTTTTACTGTTGTGTTGTTTTTCAATTTATATACAATTGCTTCTTTTGCCTCATTACATAATGTTCTAACTTTTCTGTGAATCTCTTCATATTTGTCAGGATAACATTTGCTGTGTCGTCTTGTTTCCATTAGTTGTAAAACTTCTTCAGTCATCCATTTCGTATGGCCCACTTTCTTTAATTTTGGAATAGTTGTTTCTGCAGCCAAACTGACTGAATTCTTCAACATTTCCAATTGACAATCTGTCAACAACATAAAAACTGTCATTTGCTGCCAATATAGTACATTGCGGTGTATAGCAGGAGGTCTTAAGCCTGGGGAATTAAGGCCGCCTGGCTAATGCAATCGCTGCGAACTGTGCAGGCTAGAGTTTTCTTTTTGCTCCCGACAGAAAAATAACTCCACACACTACCGAGGATTGAACCACTGGATTGAAACAACAACAATGGGGGGGGGGGGGGGGGGGGGGGACTTCACCGGCAAAATACTGTTAAAACAAACAAGCGTTGGAGAAGCCAAACTGTCGCCGCTACCAACGGATAAGATACTCAGTCTGATGGAAAATGAGCTGGGAAGAAACAGCATCTACCAGCTGCACACAACACCTGATGGAGTAGTCGTCTCCATCAACAAAAACCCAAAGACCACAGTACTTACGCAGAAGATAGCACAAGAATAGAAAGCCGTCATCGAGCTTCACCACGGCATTTATTGGAAGCCACCCGGCACCGCACAAGTAAACGATGAGTCATTAAATGAGTCGAGACCCATCTCACCAACGACCAGATCAGGGAGATGCTGACAAGAGAGAACAGGAAACTCAAGATCATCAGTGCTGAGAGGATCATCGGCAAAAATAACATCCCCTCCACATTCGTCATCGTAACATTTTAGGACAGAGTGATCCCTTAATACATTAGATGGAACAAAAAAGATCAAGTTCCAGAGCACTACATACAGAGAGTGCTGCAGTGTTCTAAGTGCCAGAAATTTTGGCACACCCGTGCCACCTGAAAGGGTTGATGATTGATTGATTGATTTAGGAACCGACATCACAGCATTCGGGGCATTCCAATAAGCGCTCCGTCCCCATCCTCAGCAGCCAGCGAAGAGTTCCAACACTAATAGTACCAGTAGCAATCTGATTATATGTCCGTCTCGCCTTTCCTCTGAGCGTCGATCGTCGGCCAGATCCCCTTGTCACTCCTCGCTGTCGCATTCTTGCCAGACCATGGTGATCCATTTGCTCCTCCGAGGTGTACACGTGCTCCCACATGGCCGCAACTACGTCTGCCTTATCATGCATCAGTACTCCACCAAGTTTTTCAGAGCCAGCCAATCTGTCCGCCTGTTCATTCTCCAGCACACCAGCATGCCCCGGAGAAAAGATCCAGATGATGCTTGTCACCCTTGACTTCCAAAGCGAAACAAGCCACTCTGCACGAAGCTTGCCTGTCCTCACCCTACTCAGCATGCTTTCTGAGTCAGTCAGTTATAATCACGATGTGTGTGTGTGTGTGTGTGTGTGTGTGTGTGTGTGTGTGTGTGTCGTATTCTCCATCCAGCGGACAGCTGCACTGACCGCCTCCACCTCCATTCTTAAACTAGATGTTGTAGTATCATATGACAGGCTCTTCTGCACCAAACGGCGACCATTAGCTTTTGCTAAGAACCGCCAGGCACTTCTCCTGCCTCTCAACACCGAACCATATAATCACATCGCCCGGGCGAGCATTATCCTGAATCAGTTGCTGGATTTCCACTTCCGTGGCCCCTGCTGGTCACTCCCTGCACTCCCGGCTCAATGTGATTATAACTTTGCACAAGTTTGACTGCTCCGCTGGCACTCTGACCCACTCCTCTCCTCGCCTAATGTTCTCCAAGATGCACACCTGAAAGGGTGAGGTGGAGGTATGTAAATATAGCTCTAGACCCCATCCATACAGTCAGTGCCAGCACAAAAAGAACGACTCGAACTTCAGGAGGCCTAACACTAACAGAAAGTGCGCCAACTGCCTCAGCAACCATGACGCAAGGTACCTCGGCTGCCCCTGCCACCAAGACAGCCATCAAAACTAACTTTCACTACAGAGAGGCTAGGAGACAGTACGAGGCTACCAATCAACTCACAAAACGCGACAAAGCGCAACTGGAAGGCCAACTGAAGGACCTCAGAGAAAAGTTCAACAACATAGAAGAAGAAAAAGACAAGACGCAAGAAACACAGACAACAGTCGTTCAGCGTATCCTGGACGAACTGAAACAAGTTCAGCAGAAGATTGAGCTGGATGTAGCTCGAATGGCTGCTATAAAGGGTGAATCTTACGAAACTCTGTCAACAATTCAAGAAGAAAGAGAAAGGACAGAAGAAGCGCTTAAACAAATCCAAGAAGATAGAGAGAGAACAGATAGAACTGCTCAAGTCACAGAAAGCAACACCCTAACCAGAAAATGCAAAGACCCAGACAGAAAAAGAAACATCAGAAGAAGAAATAGAACTGGATGAAAACGGCTACCCAGACCAAGAACAATTTTGTAGGGCGATACGGAATGTTTCCCTTCTCCACCAAGGTCGAACTATCGAGACGACACACGAAGTCAAAGACGAACGAGAAGAATCGATATCAACCTAAGACGGGAAAATAGGTGGAACAACAGGAGAGACGACTACCGGTAATCATCCCTGAAGGAAACAGCACCATATGACGGGGTGGGAACACAATTATTCCAGGCCTCAAAATGTGCGTGACTCTGTCCAGACATGAAAAACCTCAACAAGAAAGTAACGAACACAATCAGCCAACCAGAAACAAGGAAGCCGAAAACAAGCAGCCCGATCTACGAAAGACTTAATACAAGCTACACAATAAAGGACCCAAATACAACCAAACTGATATAGTCGACGGTTGAACGGGGCCATACATATCAGCTGAATCTGAATCGTACTCGGAATCCCAGAACACTGTCAGTATAACCTTCCTTGCTGATGGCGTAACCTTGAATATCTGGACGCAATGCGAAGAAGGATGTTTTCATTGCACTGAAGCACACTTTGATTCGGGCTAGTAGTGATGCACCCATGATTCGTCCCTAGTAACAACCCTGTTCAGCATGTCTTCTCCTCTATCTTCGTATCGACAGAGATGATGCAAGCACAGGCCAAATCGGTTCATTTTGTATTCCTCCTTCAATTGTCTGGGTACCCACCTTGAGCACGCTTTCTTAAATGTCAATCGATCATGCATTATGCTGTATGCTGAAACATGTGATCACCCTATTGCAGATGCTACAGAGTCTATCGTTACTCGCCTGTCACCTCTAATCATCTCCTCCAACCGCTGCGCGGATGCTTCTGTTGCAATCTCAACAGGACGACCAGATCGGATTTCATCAACAATTTTAGAGAGTCCTTGAGAAAATCCTTCTACCCAGCTATGCACCGCTTTATGGGACAAATATTTGCCATCATAAACAGGAAGCATTTCCTTATGAGTGTCCTTTGCAGGCAGTCATTTTGCCCACAAAAAATGCACAGCAGCACGTTGCTCTTTGGCGGTACACTCCGTAAGTACAGTCGTCATTTTGTTTATGCGCTGCGCATGCGCATGAGACACATAGTGCCACTTGACGAACGGGAATATAAAGTTCGATGTTGCTGTCACCTAATAACACCTGTAGAAGAAACCGACTATATTTACCTGCCTTCCCACAGAACTGTGTGACTTACTTATTGACTGACCCTCGTAGCGATACTTAAGTAATGACGATATCATAGAAACATATTGTGCCTACATGTACAATAACAATAAATTACGTAATTTTGTGGAAAATGCGGAAGTTAAGATATTTAGGCACATGGATAACAGCAGATGGAAGATGCATCACAGGGATAAAGCAAAATGTGCATTCTATTAAATGAAGAACATTTTGCGCAATAAGTCCTTGTCCTTGAACGTTAGAAAAGAGTTCTTACATAGAACCATTTGTAACATATGGATGCGATTCCGGGGCGTTTAGTAAAACAGACGTGTCATTAAAATCACCGTGGATTAACCAGATGATGATAATACAGACAGTTTGCTTCACGGCGTGTTTTCAAGGCCACACTTGTTTTTAACCGGTACAGAAAAAAAAGTCTTGTTTTCGCAGCTCCAACTTGTTTACTTCGAGTAGCGGTGGGATAAAGACACCCAGGGAACATTGAGAATTCTCCGACATCAAACGAATTGGCGGCTGGTTATTGATACCCGTTGTTGGGAGAATGCAGGGACTCGCTACCTTGTTTGGAAGTTGCAACAAGGGGAATCACTCTTGCATTGGTTGCGCCAGGGGACATAAGATTTCTGAAAATGGATGATCTGCCCCTTGAGAATCTGATGTATTGACATCAAAGGAACGTCACGTGAACAATTCAAGGCTCTTGGACAAAAACATGATTGGGTGACACAGTGTAACTCAGACAGTTGATTTAGGCAGAAGTGCTTTGGCACTGCAGTTATGGATTGTAATAATGTCTACCGTGTGCGAATTAAGTGGATTTAATTTTACACGTGCCTGTCATGGCAAATGTAGATGTGATTTAGTAGAACTGCGGTGTTGCCTAAGGTAGTTCATATTGTATAATTAGTCCTAATTAATTTAGGCAGTAGCATGGTTGAAACTAGCTAGAGTAGTGAAGTGATGATTAGCTCTGTTAGTTGAAAATAGAGTAGTGAAGTGTTGATAAGCTCTACTAGTTGAGAATTGAGTAATGGGGGATAATTGGGATCTTCCAGTGGGTGCTCCCTGGTGGGCGGGATTCCGCATTCTGTTTGTTGTTTTTTGTTTCTTCTTGTCCTGGCCTGGTGAAAACCAATGTGTTGAGTTCATCTGTCCCTGACAGGGTTAGGTTCACTGTATTTTTCTGAGCAAGGCCGATGGCCCACGATCATCTAATAAGGATCAGTGACGGGGAGGCTATCACCAGTTGTGTTATATATTTTACAGGTTCCCTCTGGTTGGGATGAAGAACACAGAACCATTGAAAAATCAGATCCCGGATAATTTTTGGTGCAGGAAGATTGGCCAGCAACTTTCTCACTGGGCCTATGCTAGAAGTAGTTGATAAACATTGCTCGGTGGAGCTGAATAGTATACGTATCTCACAGGATAAATACTGAGAACATTACTAAGAAGATGTCACACTACCTGTGGACAGCAACTTGGTAATGGGTTTTGATTTTCATACCATTCGTGAATATCCCAGTGGTGATGGATGTTCAGTCCACTTATTACTAGAACAGTAGGGATTGATTATCACATTACATGAAACCAAAACATTGGAGAGTGGTTGTTCCACGTATCAAAGAAATCATAACATTAAGACGTTATCTGGAAAATTAAGAGATCTATTTGAGTCTAGATACAATGACTGTTTTAACAGTGAAAACTATAGAACATTTCGCAAGAAGGAAAGACGTCATGTTCGTGGGACAGTGTTCCATTTTTCACTGGGCAGGAATTGTGTGGTCTCAGTTTCTATAAACTATTAGGAACAGTTTCTTTTTAGGAACAAAAATAGTATCATTCCCGAACTGTAGATTTGAATGGGAATCAGACCTCATGGTTATCAAAGCTTCTGGAGGAGGACATGTCTAGCGGGAGAGACACGACATTTGGTGAGCTCCATTGTGCTGATTCTTGTGATGTCGTGTAATCCTTGCCATGATGAGTGGACTCTGATCATGAACTTTGTGGTCTGACCTCTACATTTACATTAGAATACACAGCACACATTTTCTTCGCATACACGTCTCACGTACATTACACTTTTCTTTTAATAAATTAATCTTTATTAATTTTCCGAAGCAAGAGTTGTTGAGTATGTGGCGTTGGGGAAGCATGAGAGGGGGCATGAACCAGGGGTAAGCAAGAGTGAGAAGAAGGTGTCTTCATATTGAGGGAGTGTTGTGGACGGAGTCTGCTGGATATCTCCAGGATATTGATAAGGGGTAAAATATAATGTGGGTGTTGACTCCCCTCACTCCAGGGACGACACTTTAAACGAATTCACGACATTATTGGGGGCTCGTCCGGGATCTTTAGACAGCGGGATCTCTCGTAAACGTGATTCCTTGGACAGCGGGATCTCTCGACAAAAGGAGGGATCTTTTGACACGGGAATTCTCTACACGGGATCCTTAGTTACAGGACGGAGATATCATATTAGTGAGAATCCAGCTAGAGTTATTGTCGATAGGGGTTAAGACATATCTTGCCTGTTCACACTTCACACGTCTACTTAGGTCTGTGGTCCTAATACTACTCTTGTCACTGAGTGATTGTGTTGTGTTGTGCTGTGTGGTTAAATATATAGATACCTGTTAATTAGTCAGTATCTATATATTTGTTTAGAGATAATTAATATTCAACCTGCTGACTGACCTCTTTAAAATATGGCCACTCCTAAACTAACCACGGCAGAACTAAGAGCACAGGGGGAAGAAATGGGCATGTCGGGTTCTGCCCTAACAGATTACATACAGGAGGTGGAGAGGGAGTTTCGTCAAGCAGAAAGGGAAGATCGAAAGGCCGAGTTGGAATTGAGAAGGGTGGAGTTTGGAGGTTCCTCCATCCCAGGCTCAACCCCAGCAGGTGGACATAGTTACCATGCTATGAAGTTCCCTCTAGCAATCTACGAAGAGGACAAGGAGAAGATTGACCAGTACCTTCAACACTTCGAGACCATGTCTGTTGCTATGGGTCTGAACGTGACAAATGGTGTCTTAAGCTATCCCATGGATTACGCGGGACCGGCTACGAGGTTTATTCTCGCCTGCCACCAGGACATGAGAACAATTATGACGAATTGAAGACGGCTCCGCTGAAACGCTTCGAGGTTACGTCACCTATCTACCGGAAAAAATTTCGAGCAGCGAAACGAGAACCGGAGGAGTTATTTGCCGCCTACAGTTTGCGTCTAAAATCCTATCTCCATAAGTGGACGGATTTGGCTGGGTTCGCACATGACAATGAGAGTCAGGAGGAGCTCATGGTGGTCGACCAGCTGAAGAAGCAAATGTCGAAATCTCTCAGGACGTTCCTGGGAGAACAAGGAGCGGAACGTATTGACCTCGTGACAAAATCAGCAGAACGGTTCGTCGAGGTACATGGGGAGGCAGGGGAAAACCTTTCCACCAACACCAAAAGTCAGGAGAAACATGACAAAAAGAAAGCCAAAAACTCAGGAACCAAATAGGGGGAACCTTATGTGCAAAAATCAGAGGATAGTTCAGAGAAGACGAAGGAGGGAAGCAAGAGCACTTCAAGCTCTAAACCAAAACGACCGTGGTCGGAGAAGTGGTGTTCAATTTGTAAGCCGCCCTCTCATAATACGAGGGACTGCAAATCGAAGGCTAAGAGCCCTCAATTCGCAGCATGTCAAGTGACCTCTAACGAGGATGTCACTGAAAATGTCAAGGTCAACAAGGAAGCTCGCCACCAGGAGAGCTCACTCAAGTCCGGCACTAGAAAATCTAGGACAGGGAAATAGTGCAACTAATGCAAGTCAAACACGCACAATGCTATTGACTGCAGGGGAAAGTCAGGAGATTCTCAATTCGTCGTGTGCCCCGGGAAACCTAAGGTGGAGCCCACCAAACAGTTCGAGGCCGAGGAAGAGACTCCAGACCAGGAAAAACCACCTGTAGTGGAATTGGTAGAGGTTAACGGTCGTCAAGTGGAGTGTTTGTACGACACAAGACTGGACGGGGAGGCCGTGATTTCTGCGGATCTGGTACACCCAGAACAATTCACAGGTGAGACCATGGAGATACAGCCTGCACAGAAGAGTGCTGTGGCCATGAAGTTGCCCATTGCTAACGTAGAGATTCGGTTAAGATATGTCACCGGCACAATCAAGGCCACTGTATTGACAGATCCCATTTTTCCAGAAATCCTTGGTTTCCGGTATGTCTTTCTGGGAATGCCCAGGGAGCCAATCCATATGGGAGCCATACATACTCGCTCTCAGACGATAACGGAAGAGGCAGAAGCAATTGTGACTAACCCACTGCCGGGGGAGCTACGAACTGCCCAGAGTGAGGATGCTACTTTACGTCCTTGCTACAAAAAGCTGCAGAGAAGTGCTGATCCACCAGGACGGGGGCAGTACTACATGAAGAATAGGATACTCTACAGGAGAGCAGGAAGGGGAGACAACCTATACGGTCAGTTGATCGTCCCGAAAGCTCACCGGTCCCAGATTCTTCATATGGGGCATACCATCTCCTTTAGTGGACATATGGGTATTGCCGCCACCATGCAGCGAATTTCCTGCCATTACTATTGGCCGGGAATGACAGATGATGTGCGTCGGTATGTGAAGTCATGCCCTGAGTGCCAGAGGGTGGCACCGAAACACTGCACAGCACCGGTGGTCTTGGTTGAGATGCCCATAATTAACTCTCCTTTCGAGAGGGTAGCCATCGATATCGTGGGTCCACTTCCCAGAACTAGGAAGAGGAACATGTCTATTCTCACAATGGTGGATTGCTGTACAATGTGGGGTGAAGCCATACCGTTGACCACGATTGACTCGAAACGAGTGGCGGACGCACTGATGGAGGCCTTTACCAGATTAGGCTTCCCTGATCAAATTCTGACGGACAATGGGTCCCAGTTTTGTGGAAAACTCATGGAGGAGGTATTTAGGGTGTTTCACTCTAACCACATACATACCAGCCCTTACCACCCTCAAGCCAATGGACAAGTAGAGCGTTTCAACGGCACGTTGATGACAATGCTCAGGAAACTGGCACAGAAAAAAACTGATAGGTGGGTTGAATATATCCCAGCAGCACTTTTTGCTTATCGGGAAGTACCTCATGGCTCAACAGCACTATCACCTGCTACGTTGCTGTTTGGTCGTCCAATCAAAGGACCGTTGGAAGCCATGTTGAGGAGTTGGACTGAAGAGGGGACGTCAGAAGAAGTGATCTCTTCCTATAAATACGTGGAGGAACTGAAAGAAACACTCCACAAGGGATGGACTCTGGCGAATCAAAACTTGAAAAAGGCCAGAAAAAGACATGCGGCTTACTACAACCGTAGGTCTAAAGACAGATCTCTAGAGGTGGGAGACAAAGTCTTGTTGCTACTCCCAACGGGAAACAACAAACTGGAGATAGGTTGGCAAAGATCATTTCCCGTGGAAAGGGTGATATCCAGAACCAACTATCAGATCCGGATCCGGGGAAAAGTCGAAGATTTTCCATATCAATCTCTTGCGGAAATACGAAGAGAGACCCGGAGACAAGGCAGCTCACCTCATTGCAATGGCAGTTGCAGTGGAGACTGAAGTGGGAACCAACGAGGGCAGGGAATATCCCTTGGTACACCAGGAAACCTATAGGGATGTGCAAGTGAACCCTGATCTGACCTCCCAGGAGAGGGAAAAGATAACCCATGTTCTCAAGTCTCATAAGGAGATACTGACTGATAAACCAGGACGAACGAGGTTGGTTGAGTTCGAGATGACTTTGACCACGCAGGAAGCTGTTCGCCAAAAGGTTTACCCATTGCCATTCTCGAAAGAAAAGGCCCTGGAGGAAAAAAAATCAGAAATGCACCAATGCCAAAAACGAAGATGGATGTGCGATCTTATCTCTCGTTGTGTGGGTTCTACCACAAATTTATCCCACAATTCACTGAACTGGGAGCTCCATTGACGGAAACCTTGAAAAAGGGATTACCGGACCAAATCATTTGGACACCAGAATGTGAGACTGCCTATAGTCAGTTAAAGGAGGCCTTGGTCAGCAAACCTGTATTACAGCTCCCTGACCTTTCCAATCCATTTGTGTTGAGAACGGATGCGAGTGGGATTGGAATTGGGGCAGCTTTGTTACAGGAAGGAAAAGACGATGCTTCGGTTTTCAAAAGTAAGAAACTTCTCCAGGCTGAGAGGAATTATTCGACCGTCGAGAGAGAGAGAGTGCTTGTCTCTCGTATGGGCCGTGCAAAAATTCCAGCCCTATTTGTATGGAGTTAAGTTTCGAGTCCAGTCGGATCATCAGGCCCTGATGTTCCTGGCTTCTTCTCAGAAGCTCAACGCCCGTTTGATGCGGTGGTCGTTGTTACTTCAACCCTACAATTTCACAGTGGAGTATATTCCTGGGAAGGAAAATGTTGGAGCGGACTTCTTGTCAAGACACCCAGCTCCTGAAGAAGAGGAATGAATCATCTGGATTGAACTCACGGTGGAGAAGAGTGAGATGGACTACTCTCTTAAGAGCGGGCCTATGTCATGAAAATCACCGTGGATTAACCAGATGATGATAATACAGACAGTTTGCTTCACGGCGTGTTTTAAAGGCCACACATGTTTTTAACCGGTACAGAAAAAAACAGTCTGTGTTCGCAGCTCCAACTTGTTTACTTCGAGTAGCGGTGGGATAAAGACACCCAGGGAACATTGAGAATTCTCCGACATCAAACGAATTGGCGGCTGGTTATTGAAACCCGTTGTTGGGAGAATACAGGGACTCGCTACCTTGTTTGGAAGTTGCAACAAGGGGAATCACTCTTGCATTGGTTGCGCCAGGGGACATAAGATTTCTGAAAATGGATGATCTGCCCCTTGAGAATCTGATGTATTGACATCAAAGGAACGTCACGTGAACAATTCAAGGCTCTTGGACAAAAACATGATTGGGTGACACAGTGTAACTCAGACAGTTGATTTAGGCAGAAGTGCTTTGGCACTGCAGTTATGGATTGTAATAATGTCTACCGTGTGCGAATTAAGTGGATTTAATTTTACACGTGCCTGTCATGGCAAATGTAGATGTGATTTAGTAGAACTTCGGTGTTGCCTAAGGTAGTTCATATTGTATAATTAGTCCTAATTAATTTAGGCAGTAGCATGGTTGAAACTAGCTAGAGTAGTGAAGTGATGATTAGCTCTGTTAGTTGAAAATAGAGTAGTGAAGTGTTGATAAGCTCTACTAGTTGAGAATTGAGTAATGGGGGATAATTGGGATCTTCCAGTGGGTGCTCCCTGGTGGGCGGGATTCCGCATTCTGTTTGTTGTTTTTTGTTTCTTCTTGTCCTGGCCTGATGAAAACCAATGTGTTGAGTTCATCTGTCCCTGACAGAATTAGGTTTACTGTATTTTTCTGAGCAAGGCCGATGGCCCACGATCATCTAATAAGGATCAGTGACGGGGAGGCTATCACCAGTTGTGTTATATATTTTACAGGTTCCCTCTGGTTGGGATGAAGAACACAGAACCATTGAAAAATCAGATCCCGGATAATTTTTGGTGCAGGAAGATTGGCCAGCAACTTTCTCACTGGGCCTATGCTAGAAAAAGTTGATAAACATTGCTCGGTGGAGCTGAATAGTATAAGTATCCCACAGGATAAATACTGAGAACATTACTAAGAAGATGTCACACTACCTGTGGACAGCAACATGGTAATGGGTTTTGATTTTCTTACCATTCGTGAATATCCCAGTGGTGATGGATGTTCAGTCCACTTATTACTAGAACAGTAGGGATTGATTATCACATGACATAAAACCAAAACATTGGAGAGTGGTTGTTCCACGTATCAAAGAAATCATAACATTAAGACGTTATCTGGAAAATTAAGAGATCTATTTGAGTCTAGATACAATGACTGTTTTAAGAGTGAAAACTATAGAACATTTCGTAAGAAGGAAAGACGTCATGTTCATGGATTAGTGTTCTATTTTTCACGGAGCAGGAATTGTGTGGTCTCAGTTTCTATAAACTATTAGGAACAGTTTCTTTTAAGGAACAAAAATAGTATCATTCCCGGACTGTAGATTTGAATGGGAATCAGACCTCATGGTTATCAAAGCTCCTGGAGGAGGACATGTCTGGCCGGAGAGACACGGCATTTGGTGAGCTCCATTGTGCTGATTCTTGTGATGTCGTGTAATCCTTGCCATGATGAGTGGACTCTGATCATGAACTTTGTGGTCTGACCTCTACATTTACATTAGAATACACAACACACATTTTCTTTGCATACACGTCTCACATACATTACACTTTACTTTTAATAAATTAATCTTTAATAATTTTTCGAAGCAAGAGTTGTTGAGTATGTGGCGTTGGGGAAGCATGAGAGGGGGCATGATCCAGGGGTGAGCAAGAGTGAGAAGAAGGTGTCTTCATATTGAGGGAGTGTTGTGGACGGAATCTGCTGGATATCTCCAGGATATTGATAAGGGGTAAAATATAATGTGGGTGTTGACTCCCCTCACTCCAGGGACGACACTTTAAACGAATTCACGACAAGACGAACACATCTCTGGAAGCCGCGGTGATGTGTTTTTAGAAGCATGTTGAACATTAATTGGACAGCCAAAATGAGCAATGAGCTATATTTTCGGAAAGATTTGTGGAAAGAGAGATAGAGGAAGACAGCGTGAGAAAATTCTTGACAGTCTTTGGCATGGCACTGAAGGGAGTCAACACACGAATTGATCTATACCGTCAGAAATCGTAATTTGTGAAGTTGCATGATCGCCCACGCCAGCCGAAAGGCACTGGATGATGATACTATTTATGTTAGTTATTTTATGTTTTCGTGCTTATCCGTGAGTAGTGGTTATGTATACTATATGTGTGTTCCTCTGTTTACGTTTTGTCTGCATAATTGACATTGTGTTGATTGTTGCAGGTTGTGTCTTGTGGGTGTCATCTTAAAATGTCTGTATGTAAGTTTTCTAGATTTGGGTGTGATGTGTATGTTATGTCATCATCATCATCATCATCATCATCATCATCATCATCATATACTACGTCTCATGCAGAACGACACTGTCCCCTGGATCGCTGACAAAATTCCCGATCCTCGGTCAGTTTCCCCTCATGCTCAAGGTGTCTTCTAGGAACATTCCTTCCATCACTGTTTTGTTTTCCAAAGCGATGCAAAGTTTAATATGGCTAACGTTTGTCAGTTTACGAGACATGACACTATTTATGAGATAGGTTTCGTCGATGTTCAAAGGTATTTTTTTATGTTTTAAGTTGAGTTGAGTTAAGAATCGACATCACTGCACTCAGGACACTCCCATACGTGCTCCGACCCCTCGTTCAACAGCCTGCGACGAGTCATACTACTAATCGCTCCCACCATTATCTGGTTAAAAGTTCTCCTGGTCTTCCCTCTCAGTTTTGAGATTCTTCCAGAACCCCTGCCGATCCCCCGCAATCTCATTCTTTCCACATATGGGTTCTCAATCTGTTCCTCCGCCTTCTCCACCTGGTCCCAGAAGCGCACGACCACCTTCCCCCTTGTCCATAGGCAAAATACCACCAAGAGGTGCATTCCCTGCTAGCCTATCAGCCTGTTCATTCCCCCGTACACCCGCATTGCCAGGGCAAAATACCCATACAACTATCACAATCTGTGACCTCTGAAGCGACGAGAGCCATTCCACACGAAACATTCCTTTCTCCACCTTGCTACCCTTTTTTGTTTAATGATTCCGTTTTTCAGCAGCATCTCTTAGCTACTACCGTGTTCATGAATGGTCACAGGGAGAATCTCGCCTTGTCTGTGTACAATCTTTATATACTTCTCTTTCCTGGGTTAGAAACATGCTTTAAGGCGAAGGCGTCAACTGCTTTGCGTCCAGTTTCGTACATTATGGTACTCTAGAATTAGAGCAGAAGTTGTGGTTAGTCAAATACTTAGCTGACATTGGATCACCACTAATATCGTTTGCCGTTTTATACATCACGCATGTAAACCGTCACCCACCGTATCCCGTCACCCACCAATATCATCTCATTGGCTTTTGATGCATTTGTATTTCTACAATAAGATGACAAGTAGAAACAGACTGAAACTAATTTATAGTTTCATAAAAATAATGAACAAACATAATAAAGTATAGAAACAGAATAAATTAAATAACTAATATACTGTACAAAAAAGAAAAAAAGAAAAAAGAAACACATAGCTATCCGAGGGTGCGTTTTTATGAGTTTGTAAGTAAAATTTGGTGCTATGGTATATAAAAACCAGCCTCAAATGTTCTTTGTGGTGTCAAATGCACGTGTTGACCTGAATTGCGTTCGTTTTTATAATCGTTCCAATGCAGTGGTCAATAATGATTATGACCAAATTTTTATCACAGCTCATGATGCGCGCAAGTGAAAGCAACAAAATTTGGAGTGAAAACTATTCACTGACTAAGCAACTGAATCTCTATAAAACGATAACGCTACACAAACCAAGTCAGTTCATTTTCAAGCAAATTTCTATTGGCCAACTGCATGCAGGAGAAAGTCAAAATCAGGCTGCCGGACATCTAAACGTGCATCAGAGTACCACCTGTCGACTTTGGCACCGGTTCCACGCCCCTGGCTCAGTTGAAGATCGACATCGCAGTGGACGACCCAGAGTGACAACAGCAGCGGATGATCGTTTTATTCGGCTTCGTACTAGGCAAGTTTTACGTTCAGTAGCTTGCCATTGCCGGTCTCCCTGGTCTAGGTGTTAACGTCTTTCTCCGTAGTCCGTATATTCACATGAGGAACGTAACCTGTGCGAGAATCGGTAGCGGTTCTCGCCGCGTTGGTAACTTACGGGGTATGAGAGCCGGTCGCTCAGAAAGTAATGGCAAACTACTGAGCGTAATCTTGCCTAGAAATCAACAATCAGCTGAAAGATGCAGATGTTGATAACAATGTCTTGTAAAGGATATCCATCCATCATGTGCCGTGTCGGAAAGCGTAGGCGGTCATGACTCGCCATTTCATTCGATCACCAGAATCATGGATCAGCTCAGTGTTCCTGTCTCGTCCATGCCATGTGGCCAAGCCATCCAGGTAATTTACTTCTCGGCCTTCCCCTTGGTCTGTTCCCTTCGATCTTGCCAGTCGTCACCAAGTTCTGAAATTCATTTCCTCTCATAACATGCCCAAAAAATGTTGACTGTCTTCGTCTAATTTCTCTAATCTATTTACGATGTTCATTTGCTTCCTGTTGTACTTAGTCATTGGTTTTTCTGTCTGTCCATGGTATTCTTTGCATTCTCATCAGAAACCACATTTCCACAGCCATTAAATGTTTTTTCAGCTTGACTGCTCATTGTCCAAGTTTCACATCCATACAAAAGCACAGGCTCAATGTAGCACCTCAACACTCTTTTTGTCGTATCAGTTGACATCTTTGTATTGGTCAGTATGTTTTTCATCTTGCTAAAGGCTACTTTCGCCATGTTGATTCTTGTTCTAATCTCTTCAAGGCATATTTCATCAGATGTTATGACTGTTCCGAGATAATTGTACCGATTCACTTGTTATAGAATATTTCCATTTACTTGTATATTACATTGTGGTATTTCTTTATTCCTAGTGACTACCATAATCTGTGTCTTTTTACAATTTAATTCCAACCCCAGTTGTTCAATAACCGCATCTACTAATTGTTGCAGATCCTGCTCATTGTCTGCAATCAATAATGTATCATCTACATATCTAATGCTATTGATGTTTCGTCGTCCTCCAATGATGATTCCATTTATCTCTTCTACATTTCTGAAAAAATTTTCACTATTTAGGGAAAAAAGATCTGGGGACATTAAACATCCCTGTCTCACACTTCTCTTAATAGGCTGATATTGTCCCACTTCATTATCAATCATTATGGAAGCTTGCTGTTTCCAATATAAGGGGCATTCATTTGAAATCCGTTCGTGCCGCACCGCGCGTAATTGCGTACGTTGAACATGAACATGTCATAGTCATGTGATAAGTACTGAATAATGAATAGAAGAGCACGTGCTTATCGTCCCATGATGGACACTTTCTTTCTCTGACCATTGCGAAAATGGCCAGGTTTATCCAAAATCCGTCCTAAGAAGCTCAAATAGCGGTGATTCAGTTTCTTTCATTTGAAGGATGTCGATTAGTGGACATTCATCGAAGAATGCAGGCAGCGTATGGTAACAAATGTGTGTCGAAGACAACAGTGACAGACTGGGCACGAATGTTTCTGAAAGGAAATCAGTTCACGACACATCTTCGACCGCCGGTTGCAACAGAAAAAAAACCATCACCATAATTGACGCAGCAGTACATATGAACCGTTGTCAACGCATGCATTCGCTAGCGAAAGAATTTAAAGTGTCTATTGGGGCGATTCATAAGGTTGTTCGTAAGAAACTGCAATATCGGAAGGTGTGTTCACATTGGTTACCACGGTTGTTGACCGACCACCAAAAAGAGGAACGCATGGGATGGTGCTTGAACCACTTGCTGCATTACAGAGTGGAGGGTGATGCATTTCTCTTCCGCATAGTGGCAGGCGATGAATTATGTTGTCACCACTATGAGCCGAGCAGCAAAAGAGAGAGCATGCAATCGAAGCATGCTGATCACCAAAAGCCAAAAAATTCAAGTTACAGGTTTTCATTGGTAAGGTTATGCTGAGAGAATTTTTTGACAATAAAGGGTTATTGTTGGCCGACTTTAAACAAATCTGGTGTCAACATCAACTCCGCCCACTATTTACAAACACTAGACAAGCTGCAAAAAGCCGTCAAGAATAAACGACCCGGTATGCTTTCTCGCGGTGTGATTTTGTTGCAGGATAGTGCTCGCTCGCATGTCGCAAAGATTGTGCAGGAAACATTAGAAGGAAGAAGTGGGATATTGTGCAACATCCAGCCTATAGTCTTGATTTGTCACCATGTTATTTTCATTTGTTCGGACCTCTAAAAAAGCTCTCAAGGGGCAACGATTTCACACAGATGCTGACGTAATGAACGAAGTAAACACTTGGTTCAGTGAGCAACAACAATCCTTTTTGCGGACGGCGTTAGCCGCCTACTAAGCAATGGGATGCTTGCCTGAATGCCTACGGCGACTTCTTCTGACTAACCGATGGTGCATAATTCATTCAAAATGAATGCTTTGTTTAATTTTACCACACCTGTTAGTGTTTCTTTCATGCTTTTGTAATAAAGCCATTGGAACGGGTTTCAAATGAACGTCCCTAATACAGTGATTAAATTAATGATCCCATGCTGTCAGTTGTTATGTGTCTAACTAACTTCTCCCGCTGGCTGTGAGATAGTTTAAGCATTCCAAGACAATACTAAATCACCGGAATGACCAGATGCTGGTAAAGTGTTGGCAACATTCTGTGCTTGCAAGTCTGTCGCATAACGTTGGGTCAACCCCAAAGAGATAGAGGATACTAAAGTTCCTTTTTCCCAATGTGATCCTGCCCTTTATAATTATCTTAACTTTCAATGGCTCAAATGCTTGAGTCCATTACTAGAGTCTCGGAGAACCAAGGAATTCCTCTAAGAAACCAGGGAGAGGTTTCCCTGAATAGCAATATCCTTTTGGTGGTTCCTTGTCTCTCCTCTCTAATATAAGTAATTAATATCTATGGTGTGTTTATTTAAACAACTTAACAATGACAAGAAAAAAATACATTCAAGGGAGGAAATGATCTCCTTTTCATAATTTAATAAACATAAATTGGGTTATTGATCATTAAGTTCATAACACATCAATCCAATTCAAACGACACCTCAAACATACAGGTTCATTATCATCAAACTATATTTCAGTTCCTCCTTGATAGGTACATATTCATCTTCCATTGGAGTAGGTTAAGTCTGACTGGGTATGCATTCAGGTTGATCTATTCCAGAGTTCTTGGATCCCAGTGGCAAATCGTCTCCTTAAATTATTATATTACATTTTCCTAGAATGTAGATATGTTCCAGGTGCTAATAGGATAGTGGCTCTTGGTTCTTCACCCTCAAGTACAAGAATACGTTCTCTATGTTACCTGTCCTAACTGTTTAGTGGAAATCTTACAGGGAGTTGCTTTCGGGATAGTTTTCTGCACCACTCTATCCAGGTGCTTCAATCAAAAGCCAGGTCTGGATCTAGATGGATCTAGACAATACCTGAAATTCCAGCATCAAACATATATCTACTGATATCATCAATATGACATTAGAAATGGAAGACAGTCAATATCCCAAGAAAAGCAAGGAAAATAAATACAGGGGATATTGATCCTAGGAAAATAAATAAGGGAGGAAGAGGGTCTCGGTGTTATCCAATAGTTATCAACCCCACGACTGGTTATTCTCCATCCAATCTTTCATTATAGGGCCTTCAAGGCTTAGACCCCCAGATAAGCAGTGTCATCTTCACCCATGCCTGTCACCCATTGTCTCCAGGTTGAGTAATACCTTGATCGATTCAGAATTTGATAACTACGTTCACCATTCCTTTTTGTACATAATTATTTTTCCTAGATATTCTTCCATGTCTAGGAAAAATAATTATGTACCGGCTTCGTGGCCGAGGGGTTAGCAGCTTTCTCCGCTAACCCCGAATACTCTCGTCACGTGACGCGACGAGAATTAGCAGTGGTTCGAATCGCAAAAGTGACTTATGAGAGTATGGAGCCGGTCGCTCAGAAAGTCGTGGCGTGCTGATGAGCGTAATCTAGCCTAGGAATCAACATACAGCTGAAAGATGCTGGTGTTGACCGCAATATCCTGAAACAGGATGGAAACGCGGAAAAAAAAAAACAAAAAACAAAAACATTCTTCCATGTAAAAGAAAGGGGCTCATACATTAAGGTTTTTAATTCATTCCCAAATGCAGTGAGTATTTGCTTATAAACAATGTAAGTACATTATGGTATCATCTCATGTGTAACCTTCAGGTGAATTCTTCTTAATCAAAATGCTTCGAAGACGAGTATTTTCCCTCTTCTTCACCATGTATGTCATATGCCGTTACCTCATAATCATCATCATCATCATCATCATTTTTTTGTTTTTGCATATCCTTTACAGGACATCGCTGTTAACACCATCATCTTTCAGCTGTATGTTGATTTCTTGGCAAGATTACGCTCAGTAGTTTGCCATTGCTTTCTGAGCGGCCGGCTCACATACCCCGTAAGTTACCGACGAGATTCGAACCACTGCTGATTCTCACCGCCATCACGTCACCGACGAGAGTATACGAGATTACGGAGAAAAGTCATAACCTCTAAGCCTCGAAGCCGGCCCATCATTATCATAATAACCATATAATCATCATAATAATCATCATCATAATCATCATCATAATCATAATCACCATTCTATCATCATCATCATCACCATAATCATCATTATCATCAGCATCATTATCATTATCATCATCATGATTATCATCATAATTATAATAATTATCCTCCAGCACACTTTAGGACAAAAAACTATATGAGTGTAACATGAGTGATATGAAATACAGATGGGTGTCATGCTTAGGAGTGCACCAAATTATTACTTAGTGTTTCATCCACCACAAGTCAGGACACAAAGTTATCCAATAATTATCATCATCATCATCATCACTACCATCATCATTATTATCATCATCATCACCATAATCATCATTATTATCATTATCATTATCATCATCATCATTATCATCATAATTATAATAATTATCCTCCAGCACACTTTAGGACATAAAACTATATGAGTGTAGCATGAGTGGCATGAAATACATATTGGTGTCATGCTTAGAAGGGTACTAAATTATTAATTAGTGTATGAGTTATCACTAACATTTTCTCTTCTGATAGGAGGACATTATACTTCAAATTCCTTACTATCTGGAGATTGATTGATTGCTTATACTCCTTCTCAGTATGTCACTTCTCCTCACTCAATCCACAATCATTCATCAGAAATCATAACCATACTTCAATCAATCAATCATGTGCCATGCCGGAAAGCGTGGGCGGTCATGATTCGCCATTTCACTCGATCACCAGAGTCGTGGATCAGCTCAGTGTTCCTGTCTCGTCCATGCCATGTGGCCAAGCCATCCAGGTATTTTCCTCTCGGTCTTCCTCTTGGTCTGTTCCCCTCGATCTTGCCAGCTGTCACCAAGTTCTCCAGTCCATTTCTTCTCATAACATATCCAAAACATTTTGACTGTCTACGTCTAATTTCTCTAATCAATCTACGATTTTCATTTGTCTCTTGTAGTACTTGGTCATTGGTTTTTCTATCTGTCCATGGTATTCTTTGCATTTTCCTCAGAAACCACATTTCTGCAGCCATCAGATGTTTTTCAGCTTGACTGCACATTGTCCAAGTTTCACATCCATACAAAAGAACAGGCTCTATGTATCCCCTCAACACTCTTTTTCTCGTTTCAATTGACATCATTTTATTGGTCAGAATGTTTTTCATCTTGCTAAAGGCTACCTTCGCAATGGCGATTCTTGTTCTAATCTCTTCAAGGCATCTGCCATCAGATGTTATGACTGTAACCATACTTACGTGGATAATAATTAGACATACTTATGTGACTTACAAATGGTAAATTCACATATTTAACACCAATGAAATCACAATTGAACCTCGCTCAATCCACAATCATTCATCCTAAATCAAAATCATACTTGCATGGATGATAATTAGGCATACTTATGTGACTTACAAATGATAAATTCACATATTTAATACCAATGAAATCACACTTGAATCTCCACATGAATGCTTCCACCGAATACACAAGATTATATGATACACGTATCGAACTATTTAACATCCCATGTGTTCGTGTACTGTTTCTATTACGAATTACACTAATTCCTCCTACTAGTGATTGCACATTTAAAATAGTTCCTTACTACTGAATTAAGTATTCTAGCCTTCTAAATCTTAAGTTAATCACGAACTCCTAAATCACTGCTGATTTAGCTTAACTGCTGAATGAGTAAAATGTTAACTTAGGTCCAATGCTTACGAAAGAAAGCTTAAGAAAAAGCCTCACTATGGTTTAATCTCGTGTACAGTTTATCTATGAGCTACAACATCTGAATATAGTGTTCAGTCTCTCCGGAATTAAGTTCTATATGACTAACCACATGGTTACACCACATCAACTTACCATCTTCTGGGAAGGCGCGTGACTAGCGTAATATGTATTAAAATGTGCTTACCTTCAACAAAGTTGAATGTCTTCTTCAAATATACGTCAGCAGATTTCAGACTCCAGATCTGGTTTTGCGTTTCCGATTTCGCTAGCTGCTTATAGGCTGGTACTTCTTACTTTTCCACTCGTTGATTTTAACATCTTTAGAGGGTTGAGTTTGTAGATGCTACCATGCCGTCAGTCTCAGTGGACCGTCCTCTGTTTTAACGCTTGTTGAAGGTTTTTACACACACACTCCTCTTCTGCCGGTCTGCACGTTGTTTTTAAAGCCGCTCCTACCACAATTGGGGATATAACGTCATGACCAATGGCGAAGCTCTGTTTAGACTATGTTTAGAATATTGTCGTCCGCTTGAGGAATCTGCGCTTTTTCCAACTTGGGGTGATGCACATTTCATCCTTTGGTTGTATTGTCGGCGCTAATTCCTTCCTTCTTCAAATTTAAAAACAGCACTGTGGCGGTTTGCAAGAAATATACCACAAAGTCCGACTCACTTTAAGAGTACCGCACGTGATCCATGAAAGACAAGCTATGTCTTTAATCCATTATTTCTGCTACATCACTTTTAGAATTGCTTTACTAATATGTTAATTTGGAAGCATACAATACAGCTCTGTGGACTTACGAATGCAATTTGTAATCCAGCATACTGCGTTAGAAACACAGTTGCGGGCGATTTGGAAGTTGCTTTGCTTTAATATCGATACAATGGTATGAGTGTCGGTAGTTAAAAAAACAAAAAAAAAAAAAAACAATGGCAGACTACTTGCCCAGGAATCACAAACAGCCAAAATATACTAGAGTTGATTGCTAATTCTTGTAAAGGATGTGCATCTATCCTAACTTAGCATAGCATATGTGAGTGTAAACATTTTAAATAAGATGTGTGTATTTATTTTCTATTTATTTCCATAGCAAATGATGGAGCTATTGCTGCGGGCCTTCTTTTTTTAATTGAGTATGTTGCATTCGAGATTTTGCATCACCGATATAGCAGTCTTACCCGATTTACTAAGCTCATTTCGTGTTTACTATTCAATGTTGCTCTTGGACTGGCAAACTACAACATTATTCGTAGGGAAGCAAGAGGTAATTTTACCTTATTTTTAAGCTCATCATGATCATCATGTGCCATGCCGATAAGCTTGGACGGTCATGTTTCGCCATCTCACTCGATCACCAGAGTCGTCGATCAGCTCAGTGTTCTTGTCTCGACGATACCACGTGATATTTACAAAAATGTTTACAAATTCCAGATATTTACGTCTCTGTCTTCCCCATGTTCTCTTGCCCTCGATCTTTCCATTTGTCACAAAGTTCTCCAATTATTTCTTCTCTTAACGTGACCAAAAAAGTGTCACTATCTATGTCTAATTTCTCTAATCAGTGTTCGATTTTCATTTGTTTCTTGTAGGACTTAGTCATTGGTCTTTCTGTCTGTCCATAGTATTCTTTGCATTTTCTTCAGAAAAAAAAAACATTTCCACAGCCATTAGATATTTTTCAGCTTGTCTGCTCATTGTCCACATTTCACACCCATAGAAAAGTACAGGTTCTATGTAGCATCACACCACTTTTCGTCGTTGCAAATCATTTCGTTTTATTGGTCAGTATATTTTCCATCTTACAAATGGCTACTTATTCTAATCTCTTCAAGGCATCCCCCATAAGATGTTATGACTGTTCCGAGATAATTGTACCGGTTAACTTGTTTAAGAATATTCCCATTTGCTTATATATTAAATTGTGGTATTTCCTCCTTCCTAATGATGACCATAATATGTGTGTTCTTACAATTTAATTCTTACGCTATTTGTTCACTGTGTGCAACATCAGCATCTGCTAAATTTTGCAGATCCTGAACATTGTCTGCAATCAATACTGTATCATCTAATGTTATTGATGTTTCGTCCTCCAATGATGATTCCTTTCATATCTTCTACTGTGTTGAAAATATTTTCACTGTACAGAGAAAACAGATCTGGAGACATTACACATCCCTATCTCACACTATACTCTATAATTTATTATTTCAGTATGTCTAGTTCTAGTTCTTCTGTGGCATCTGTGTTGGTTTCTTGAATTCCTGTGACATTTGATGGGATGTTGAGAAGTTGTTCGAAGTACTGTTTCCATCTTATTAGGATTTGTTTTTGTTCACTTATTGGTTCTCCATTTTCGCTGTTAATTATTTCAGTTGGGTCAAAGGGTTCTCCTCTGGTTCTCATTGCACTTATCTTTTTATAGATGTTTCTAGTTGCCTCCTTGAATGAATTAGCAAAATACGATAAGTAGATTGTGAGCTTTACTAGAACACGATTACAAGAAACAAAATGAACGTTGCGGCCAAAGCCTTCGTCAGCACAGAACAAAACAACACAGACACCAAACTAATAAAATAATCACTACATAGAAAATACAGAGGTTACTTAGCTGAATCCTGACTTGGTGAAATGTGTCTATAGCGCTAGCCGTTTGATGAGTGTGGAGACGGCCGGATGTGAGGATTGAAACGGGTCGATGGGTAACAGGGATTGGCTAAGATGCCTGATGGGCGGGGGTGGGTTGTTGGGGGGGGGGGAGAACACCCATGTGGGCGAACGGTGAAGGGTGAATTAGCAGTGAACGGCTCTGTGGTGAATGTTTTAGTTCGCCATTCCGCATACCCAGTTGGCGGGCGATTGGAATGCAGTACGCCCTGTGTTGGTTAGCATAGGATAGCATGAGTAACGGTCGCTCAGAAGGCAATGACAGCAACCGAACGCAAACTTGCCAAAAAAATCACTAACGGCAAAAGTAATGCTCAGGATGATGGCAGCGCTTTGTAAAAGATACGCTATCACGTTGTTCTAGTGGGTTATACAGCCGCGGGAGAGAGAGAGAGAGAGAGAGAGAGAGAGAGAGAGAGAGAGAGAGAGAGAGAGAGAGAGAGAGAGAGAGAGAGAGAGAGAGAGAAAGGGAGGGGGAGTAGGAAGTTAAATGAAACTATGTTGGACATTAAGGCCGTGAGGGGAGAGTGTCCCCAACTGGAAGATGAGGCGATTTTCCAACGTCTTGCGATCACGTTCGTGAGATGCGCACGATTTGAGCGCCGTGATCTGTATGTCCGTCACGCCACAGTGGTCAGAACTGTTGAAGTGCATGGGGACCGGTTTCTGGGCACCACTGTTGATATCAGATAGGTGTTGCGTAAATCTGTCAGCAAGACGTAAGCCTGTCTTACCGATATACCTCATGTCGCAACGAGTGCAGACGATCGCATAGATGACGTTGCGACTCGTGCATGAGAAACCCTCACGAATGTGGAAAGTGGTCTTGGGGAATGCCAGACTATGGGTTTGAAGTACATATGGGCAGGTATTGCAACGTGATCGAAGACAAGCCATCGTACCAAGAAGAGACTATGGGGGTGGGGTAGACTACTATGGACCAGCACATCCCTAAGGTTACGATCCCGCCTGTAAGCCACCAGAGGGGCCTCTGAAAAGACATCGCGAGTGATAGGGTCTGCCTGGAGAATAGATAGATGCCTAAGGAGGATATTCTTGGCAGCAATATTGTGGGGTGGTAGGTTAATGAAAGGATCGGCCTGTTGTTACGTGGTTTAGGCTTGGAGGAGAGAGCCTCGGTGCGACTGATAGACTGACAGCGGTGAAGGGCTGTAGACAAAACTTTATCAGGATAGCCACGAAGGCGGAAGAAATCCAACATTTCGTGGGCTTTTTGACGGAAGTCGTTATTATCCTGACAAAGCCGTCGGAGACGTATCAATTGGGAAAAAGGAATAGAGTCCTTACAAGAGGGGGGATGCGAGGAGTTGTAGAGAAGGAATGCGTGGAAGTCAGTAGGTTTATAATAAACCGTCGTACGCAAACCAGCGGAACCTAAAGAGACTGTTCTTCTTCTTCTTCTTCTTCTTCTTCTTCTTCTTCTTCTTCTTCTTCAGCGTTCCGAGCCATTGAGGTTCTTTGCTGCAAATA
This sequence comes from Cepaea hortensis, assembly GCA_963921405.1. Taxonomy (NCBI): domain Eukaryota; kingdom Metazoa; phylum Mollusca; class Gastropoda; order Stylommatophora; family Helicidae; genus Cepaea; species Cepaea hortensis. Next base: position 114,540,945 of record OY992879.1, read on the forward strand.
CAATCCGTCTCCATTCGTCTCTCTGGTGGACCTTCTCTTGCTAGTCGTTGATTCCAAGTGCTTGTAGGTCTGTACATGTATTATCTCTCCACCGCCTTCTTGGTCTACCTCGGGGTCTACGGTCATTTATTTCCTGAGTGTAAGCGAGTTTTGTTTCCCTATTATCTTCCATTCTTTCTATATGCCCCAGCCATTGTAGTCTATTAGCCTTCATGATACCAGTGATTAGCGGGGACTTAAACAGATCATAAATGTCTTTGTTACTTCTTCTTTTCCACTCTCCACTTTGTGTATCCCTAATGGGTTTGGACAAGATGCGTCTTAAAATTTTGTTCTCAAAGGTTTGTAACAAGGCTTCGTCTCCTTTCGTTGTACTCCAGGTTTCAGAGCCATACAGCACAACTGGTCTGATCAGTGTTTTGTATATTGTGATTTTGGTGTTACGAGATAGCGCCTTTGATTTTAGTAGATGTTGTAGTGCATAGTATATCTTATTTCCAGAGTTGATTCTAGTTTGTATTTCTTCCCTTATGATGTTGGAGCAGTTGAAGATTGTACCCAGGTATTTGTATGTTTCCGTTCTTTTAATGGTCATATTATCTATTTGTATGTGGCCAGAGTTTCTAGCCATTCCGTCTCTTGAAATTACCATATATTCTGTCTTATCTTGGTTGATAACCAGCCCCATCTGTTGGGCTTTTCCCTTTAAGTGAGTCAATATTTCCAATGTCTTTTGTTCACTTTGCCCTATAATATCTATATCATCTGCATAACCAAGCAGCTTGGATGTTCCTCCAATATCACATTCCTCCTTTACCTTCCTTACAACTTTCTCTAGAGCCAGATTGAAGAGTAGCGGCGATAGTGCATCACCCTGTTTCAAGCCAGATGTTATTTGGAAGGGGTCTGATTTCCTGCCTTTATATGTTACTATATTATAAGTATCTTCCATGCATAGTCTGGTCATGTTGATTAACTTCCTTGGTATTCCAAATTCCTGCATAGCATTCCATAGACTATTCCTATGGACACTATCATACACTGATATACACTGTTAGATCTAGGAAATTGACAGCCGACGAAGAAATAGTGGAGGTGAGTCTGATGCTAGGATGAAAGTTGGAGAAAAAGGACATGAAGTCCTAGAGATCTGACAAGGGCATGTCTGAAACACCGAAGCAGACGTCGATGTATCTCCTGTAGAGCTCCGGGAGCTTACCGGTGTATTGACTCCATACCTGGTGCTCCAGATAGCCCATGAAGAGGAAGGCATAACTGGGGCCCATCTTGGTGCCCATGGCCACACCGCTGATCTGGTCGAAGTAATCCCCATTGAACTCAAACGAATTGAAGTTGAGGACTAACTCTGCGAGACGCAGCAATGGTCCAGTGGCTATGGTCGGTTGTGCCTTTTCTCCAAGAAAAATTCCAAAGCTTTAAGGTCGTCAGTATGAGGAATAGATGTATAGAGTGAAGTCACATCTAAAGTGAAGATGTGGTACTGAGAAGGGGTTGCAAAACTGATGGAATCAAAGATAGAGATAGCGTGGTTAGTGTCTTTGATATACGAAGGGAGACTAGCAACCAACGGCCGAAATATGCTGTCAAGGAACTCTGAAATCCGTTCAGTTGGACAAGAGCAGGCCGAGACTGTAGGTCTGCCTGGGTTGCCTGGCTTGTGTGTCTTAGGCAGCATATACAAGGTGGGTTTGCCCAAGCAACTATCGTGGATGATAAGCGAGGTGGTAGAGCTGGGTAACAGGCCTTGCCCGATGATGGCCTTAGTCACGCTCTTGACCTCGGTGTTGTTACTGAACTTGTTGTCGTGGTCTGTAGAAAGTTGCATCACCAAGTTGTTTGTTACCTTCCTGTATATACAAGTCTTTTCTCCAAACCACTAACGCCCCTCCCTTGTCGGCAGGCTTGATAACAATGTCATCACGGCGTTTTAACTGTGTGAGCGCCTGTTGTTCCTCCACTGAAAGGTTAAATTGCCGTAGTGGCTTGAATTTTAATTTTTGAATGTCGAAAAGAGTCATGTCGATATAGAGATCGAGGGATTTGGATACCCCTGGATTAGGGACCCAAGTAGACCTGCGTTTAGAAAGGTGAGAGAAGTGATCATTGGGATCGGAAGAGTTATCCCTGTGAGGATGATTACTGAAGTGCAATTTCAACCTGAGAGTGCGATGGAAACGATGAACGTCTTGGAGTAGCGCGTATCTGTCGCCAGAAGGGCGCAGAGGTATGAACCGGAGGCCTTTACTAAGTATCGATTTCTCCTGTGCCGATAGGGGTAGATCTGGAGGTATGCACACAACTAGATTGTCGGAGCAGATGGTAGGATGAGGCGAGAGAGGAGAGGGGTAGGGGGTAGGGATAGAGGCACGAAGTTTGACTATCTTGGTGTTTTTAGCCGTGGAAAGACATTTATATAGGTGATGGTTGGTGCTGTTGATGATGCAGCGTATAACGCAATACAAGAAATAATTACCTGAGGTGAGATGTTTAAGACGTCGATCAAGGAAAGCAATACTCGAGCTAAGGTCAGACAGTTGTCGCGAGTGGTTGTTGCAATACACCTCATGCGAAGAGTAGCGCATTTAAACTTTCTCCATACTCCTCCCAGTCTTTTTGTTTTTCTCTCTTTACTATTCTATTCACATATCTTCTCGCTATTCAGTATTCTATGTAATCGCATTCCTGTTTACTCTTCGACCACTTTTTATACTTTTCCTTTTTGTCTTTAACAGCTTTCTTTACTTCTGCATTCCACCAACTTGTTATTGTCTTTATCCGTGTTTTGCTTTTTCTCGTGGTTCCACATGTTAACTTTGCAGTATTTAGAATGCTTGATTTGAACATCTCCCATTCTTCTTCCACTAACTTTCTTTCTATAGGTAATTTTACAAAGATTTCAGTTAGCTCTTTTTCATAATTTTCCCTCGCTGCCTCGTCTTTGAGATTTTTTAAGTTTACTGATTCGCATGGCATGTATTTTCCTGCTCTTTGCTTTCTTCTGCTGATGGTTCTTATTGTGGCAACGACTGCTGTGTGGTCTATGTTTACACCTATGTTGGGCACTGCCCTTGCATCTAATATAATTCTCTTTCTATTTCTTTTTAATATAAATCAATTTGGCTTTTAGTATCTAGATCGTTCCATTTATAACAAGTGTATATTTGTGAGTCTTTGTGTTTTTAGAATGTATTTATTATATAGAGGTCGTGTTGGCTGCATAGCTCTATCAGTCTACTTCCGTTATCATTTCTTTCATTATGTTGGTTTCAATATGCTCCAAGATGTTTTTCTATGCCCGCTCTGTTGTGTCCTAGTCTTGCATTGAAGTCTCCCATAACTATGATGTTGTCCTGCTTATCTATTTTATTTAGCACGTCATGGGTTTCTTCGTAGAAGTCCTCGCATTCTTGCTCATTACTGTTTGTATTACATGGTGAGTATATTGTACATACGTGTTGCATGGAGGGCAACTATCAGAAATGGAATAAAGACAAAGGAGAAAATGATTGCAGATAAAGCACACACAGAGCGTGAGAGACGTAAGATGGTGCAAAATGGTGGAAATGACCATGTTTTTCCATGCACCTACTGTGGGCAAACATTTGCAGCAAGAATTGGCCTTACCAGCCACACTCGCCACCGCCATGGATCGTAGTTATTAAGCCTTTTAAAAGCACAATGTAACAAACTATCGTCTGTCAAGACGGAAAGGTGCCAATGAAATATTGTACATATGTTGCAATTGTTTGTTCTTTTATTCTCACTGTTGTAAATCTTTCTGATATATATATTTTATTTCTAGTATTCCTCTTGCTAGCCGTGGTTCAATGACTATTCCCACACCTTGTCTTGCCCGTTCCTTCTGTTCTACTTCAGAGTAGACAAACGTGTAACTGTGGTGGATCTCCTTGCATCCTTCCCCCTTTATTCTGGTGTCCGCTATTCTCACCAGTCCAATTTTTCTCTCTTTCATTGTTTCTATAAGTTCTTCTTCTTTGCTATTAAAACCGCAGATGTTCATTGTGCCTATTTTTTGAATCGCTCATCTATTTCGTAGTCCATTAACATTGCCAGGTCTATAACCATTAGGGTCAGTCCGTTTATACTTCTTAGTTTTTCTACGAGCAGTATGAAGATCCCCTGCGCAGTGCAGTTATATATATATATATATATATATATATATATATATATATATATATATATATATATATATATATATATATATATATATATGACTGGCAAGAGAAGGTCAACCAGAGAGACGAATGGAGACGGATTGTATCTCCAGCAAAGAACCTCAATGGCTCGGAACGCTGAAGAAGAAGAATATATATATATATATATATATATATATATATATATATATATATATATATATATATATATATATATATATATATATATATATAACAAAACAGTTAATATATTGAACTATTTAATATATTACTGATGTTGGTATTGTTATATATTCACAGCTGTAACATGTTATAAAGTGAAAATTGAAATTAACATTGCTAACAACAAAATGTAGACGTTTGAAAATATGTACAGATGGAATTGACACTAGTCAAGAGTACATGGATAAGAAAGGAAGACGATTTTGCTGAAGCAAGGTGTTCCCCCAAGGAGAAGCCTTTGCAGCTTGGGAAAAAGCAGCTAAGTCACATCTCAACAAAATAATCAAAGTCTAAAATCAAGGAATGCGGCTCATAACTAAACGCATGATTGATTGATTGATTGATCGATTGATTGATTCATTTAGGAACCGACATCACAGCATTCGGCGCATTCCCATAAGTGCTCAGTCCCCATCCTCAGAAGCCAGCGAAGAGTTCCAACCCCAATAGTACCAGTAGCAACCGCTACTAATAAACAGGAAAAGATCACATGACCACTACAATCTATGCAAGAACGAAGATATAGCAGAGCCCAGCAACAAGCAGAATAATTTTAAAGACTGATAGACCACCCAATGTGTCAAAGGTGTAATGGTCTTGAAAGGGGAACAAATCTTCAAGGAGCTTTAAATATATAATATAAAACTGTTTGTTAAGGAGTACAAACATAAGTTAGCAAGAACTTCGCTTGTCAATAATGAAACGTAAAATGATGTGCATGTATCTGGTACCTAACCGTTACTGTATCAGTAGTCATAATTAGTTGTGGACAATAATCTTCCATGGTACCACTTAAGGCTAGTGGTGATATGACCAACAGAAACAAACAAGGGCAACCATTATTAAAGAATGAACAAGCTACAGCATCGACACACATTTGCGTGCAACTGAAGATAGGAAATAGTGCAGGACCTTGGATACCCCTCGTCCCCTGGGAATCACAGTAGCACTTGTATCCGCCAGCCCGGTAGTTATGTGCTTGAATCCTCATTGAGCCGGGGATTATTTTTCAAAGTCATGGACTCCCAGGTTGACTCATTTCAGTCTGAAATGGAAATCAGGAAATGTTCTAGGCGGTAAATCGCCTGATGTTATTATTGACTACATCACCACCCGGTGCCGATTGGCCTATAAATCTATCGGGCTAATACTACGAGGGTAAGTTAATAAGTAAGTCACAAATTGGTGTCGAAAAATTACTAAATATTATAACAACTTCAAACCAGTTTATTTTTATACATGCATTGTACCTTTATTTCTCAATATAATTTCCACCAACATTGATACACTTATCTCATCGTGTTATCAGTCCTTCCAAAACGGCTGCATAGAATTGCGTGCTCTGTTTTCTAAACCACGTTTTCACTTCACAATTAACTTCGGCGTTATTCGCTAAATGTCTCCCACCAAGGTGGGTTGTCAGTGTTTATGCTGACAAATGTTTGTCCCGTAAAGCGGTACATAGCTGGGTAGAAAAATTACGAAGGCGAGTCAATAAGTAAATCACACATCTCTGTGGGATGGCCAGTAAATGAAAACAAAGCACGCAGTTCTATGCAGTCGGTTTGGGAGGACTGATAAAACGATGGGATAAGTGCATCAATGTTGGTGGAAATTATATTGAAAAAAAGGGTCAATGTGTGTATAAAAATAAACTGGTTTCAAGATATCATGTGTAGCTATTTGTCTACAGCCATTTGTGACTTACTTATTAATTTACCCTCGTATATAATCCTTGAACTTAAATAAGTGGAAAACGGGTTCTTTACTTGTTTTTTTTTTTAAATCTTTGATACCCCTACGACTCTAAGGCGGGGTTTGCAGATAGAAGATAACGGGTTTGGTTATGTCATAAATTATTGCCTGGAAATTTAATTGACAATTATTTTAAACGCATTTCTACTGTTTGTGTGTCACAGGGGCAGGCATTCACTGGAGCAATATTAATACAACACTAACACCAGATGGCATTTCTGTACTAGACAGTATTTTGATGATGATTGCCGATGCTTGCATTCATTTACTCCTTACATGGTATTTGGATAATGTTTTTCCCGGAGATTTTGGAGTACCAAAGCCATTTCATTTTTTTCTTACGGTGAGTATACTTTTTAATGATACACGATTAGAGATCCAACGTATATATATATATATATATATATATATATATATCTTATATATAAATTAGGATGTGTGTATCTATTTATGTATCTCCGTATGTCCTTTATTCGCTCGCGAACGGCCCATCCGATTGAGATGAAATTTTCTACACGCCTTCCTTTCATTCCAGAGCTGTCAACTGTGATATTTTGTTAGTGTGAAATCGCCTGCTTACTCAGTATTATTTCATATATATATATACTAGCTGACCCGGCCCGGCTTCGCCCAGTCCTTGGTGGGGAGCATCTCATTTAATTCATATAAGTAGTCATATAAGTAGTCATATAAGTTCCCGTTCCCGTTACCGACTGTCTGTCTGTCTGTCTGTCTGTCTGTCTGTCTGTCTGACCCGGCCCGGCATTGCCCAGCTCCTGGTGTGGAGCATCTCATTTAATTCATATAAGTAGTCATATAAGTTCCCGTTCCCGACTCTCTGTCTACATATATCTTATATATATATAATAGACGGATAGGTAGACAGACAGACAGACAGACAAACAGACAGACAGACAGACAGACATACATATATGTGTGGTTTCTGAATGATGTTATTTGTCAACGGATCAATGTACAACGTTAAGGAATGCAGAGGATGATCCAGACTTCAGTCCTTCACATGCTACCCTCATTCACGCTTTTAGCCTACAAATCAAACCTACACAATTGGGTGGACTGTTAGGCCACGGAGTATGAACTCGCCTGTGTCCGTAGTGTCGATGTGTGTAGGTGTAAGCAACATGTCCCCAACGCCCTCGCATGCTCTAATGTCAAATCATTTGAGTATATTACCTGTTAGAAAGTATCAGAAATGCTCTGAGTTCACCGAAGGCTGGAGCTCGAATGCCCACAAACTACCGTTAGGTAGTTATGCCACGTACTGTATGGCGTGGCATTTGTTTATTCTCGGTGCTCCATTGTGCAGCCAAAAGGTGGGGAGAATCTCATTTAATTCATATTTTCTTGGCCCTTATAAAAGGCCAGATAAAAATTATTACATGTACAAATAAATTTACGGTAGATAACTTCTTCAATTAAGCACCAAAAGATGAGTCATATAAGTTCTCGTTCCCGTTACCGACTATCTGTCTGTCTGTCTGTCTGCTTGTCTGACTGTCTGTCTGTCTGTCTGTCAAATAGACCCATCCCTCTGTCTCTCCCTCGTCTATCCCTTCCTCCCTCCCTGTCTATCTGTCTGCCTACCCGTCCCTCCGTCTCTCCCTCCGTCTCTCCATCCCTCCCTCCCTCCCTCCCTGTCTGTCTGTCTGTCTGTCTGTTTGTCTATCTATCTATCTCTGTCTGTCTGTCTGTCTAATAGACCCATCCCTCCGTCTATCCCTCCCTCCCTCCCTGTCTTTTTGTCTATCTATCTATCTATCTATCTATCTATCTATCTATCTATCTATCTATCTATCTATCTATCTATCTGTCTGTCTGTCTGCCTGACCCGGCCCGGGTTCGCCCAGTCCCTGGTGTGGAGCATCTCATTTAATTCTGAGTAGGTAAGAATCCGCTCTGCCTTCAAAATGTTGACGTGAAGATTTTCTTCCTGCAGCTGCTTCTGTATTTGTTGATCAGTAAGCTCCATTTTTAGCCGCTTGACCACCAATCTGACTGTGTTTGAATCAGTGTTTCTGATTCTGGTGTCTTGGTCCTCCTTCCTCTCACAAGTTTTTGTGTTCGTCTGTGGGTAGTCGTCGCTCTTCTTATTGGTAGTTTCATTGACTGTAGGTTCAGATACTTTATTACAGCTTGCATGCAGACTCTCCAAAGGCAGGTTCGTCTTCTTGATAGTCTGGTCGGTTTTCTCACTATGCATCTTGGAAGCTGCTTGTTTCTTTGTGCTATTACGACGTGCCATTTTCCCCCCGTATCAGACTGCTTGAAATGTGTAAGGCGTCTTGGCTTGATAGCGCTGAGAAGTGCTGTCAAGCGAATCGTGTCGATATGATGGCGGAAAACACTAAAGATGCGATGATATTGTTCAACATCTTTTAGATAACTTCTTAAGTATAGAAAGATGAGTTACAATGTTATGCATTATGCATTATTTTTATGTAAACTTTGAAAATGTCTAAAAGATTGTATCATTATTTATTATAACTCATATGCCGGTACATAACTATAGACAAAGAGTTTATAAATCATTGAAAACGATACAACAATATGACTATAAGTTATACAACAATGTTATTAAAAGTTATGCCCCTTGAAATAACTTTTTCTAGAGTTAAGTCCCTTAGCTAATGTGTAGTCACGTCATTTTCTTCCCTTTCCTTAGCGTTTTGGTTCGGGGATTCTTTCATCATCATCATCATATATTTACGTACGTATTTTGGGAGGGGGGGGGGGGAGGAGGAGGAAGAAGGAAAAAAAACTATGACAGTTGACAGCTCTGGAATGAAAGTAAGGCGTGTAGAAAATTTCATCTCAATCGGATGGGCCGTTAGCGAAAAAATAAAGGACATACATATTTACATACATACATATTTACATACATACACTTTGATTTATATATATAGATATATATATATATATATATATATATATATATATATATATATATATATATATATATATATATATATATATATATATATATATATATATATATATATATATATATATATATATATATATATATATATATATATATAACAATTTAAGAACGTAACGTTTAGAGACAGATTGTCATGATAATCAAGTGCTCTTTCCGTTTTGAAAATCGGGTTGAGTTGAGTTGAGTTGAGTTACGAACCGACATCACTGCACTCAGGACATTTCCATACGTGCTCCGTCCCCTCGTTCAACAGCTAGCGAAGAGTCATACTACTAATTGTTCCCACGCCATCTGATTTAAAGTTCTCCTGGTCTTCCCTATCAGTTTTGAGATTCTTCAAGAGCCCCTGTCGATCCCGCAATCTCATTCTTTCCACATATGGCTTCTCAGTCTGTTACCCAGCCTTCTTCACCTGGTCCCACAAGCGCACGACCACCCCCACACCCTTGTCCATAGGCAATCTGCCAACAAGAGGTGCATTCCCCGCCAGCCTATGAGCCTGGTCATTTCCCCGCACCCCTGCATGGCCAGGGCAAAATATCCATACAATTCTCACAATCTGTGACCTCTGAAGCGACGATAGCTATTCCACACTAAACATTCCTTTCTCCACCTTACTAAGCGTACTCTTTGAATCCGTAAAGAATACAATGTGTGTTGCAGTAGTCTCCTCTAACCAACGGAATGCCGCTGTTACTGCTTCCGCCTCCATTCTCATGCTGGAGGTCGTAGTCTCATATGCCAGACTCTACTTTTTCAAGACTCGTTCATTAGCCTTTGCAATAAAACCCCAACCACTACGTCTGTTTCTCACCACTGACCTATCGGTGTAGATTACTATGTCACCTTGATGTGTGTTATTCTGGATCAGTCGGTGCACTTCAAACTCAGTGCGGCCCGCTGCCCATTCTCTGCACTTACGACCCAGTTTTACTATTGCATTGTGCCAGTCAGTCCTGTCTGCCGATACTTCAACCCACTTTTTATCACGATTGATGGTCTCTGACGTATAGATATTTCTGCCTGTGCCATCCAGGACCTACCTCGTCTTAGTCTATTACCCTTGACAATATCCATGGGTTCATGCAGGGGGGGGGGGGGTGTTTGTGTGTGTGTGTGTGATCCCTATATGCATCAAAATCGGTTGTTAAGAGAATCAAACAGTCTCCGTCTCACATATCCGTACTTCTCACCCATCTTTCCTTTAGTAGACATTTTAGTAAAGAGCGCTCTCTCTCTCTCTCTCTCTCTCTCTCTCTCTCTCTCTCTCTCTCTCTCTCTCTCTCTCTCTCTCTCTCTCTGTCTCTGTCTGGCTGTCTGTCTGGCTGTATGTCTTTTTGTCTGCCTGGCTGGAACCGCCAGGGTACTAAGGCCTCATTATATTTGAGGAATGGCAAATTGTTCGTCGAATGCAGCATACGAAACGCATTTTCTGTGTTAACTTTATGAGTGTGTTTAATCAGAGGTGGAGAATCTCCGAGAATGACGTTTCATAGCCTGTCGACTGCACAGATATAACTGAATACTGATTAACCCTCTTTTTCACCCACACTGGTATAAGATCGGTTACCTAATCTGCTACTTGTCATTCCGTTCTACATATGCCAGTTGCTTTTCACTAACACTGGAATTTATTAATGCAGTTTGATTTGGTGTACAGAGACAAAAGTTCTTTCACAGATGGAGTAGGTATCGGAGTGGTTTTATGTCTGATCATTGGTGCAGAAGCAAAAAATGTTTGGTTTGCTGATTTTTAACCCGAAGGTGTATTCATTTCAGTAAGTCGTCTCTCGCCGGCTTCATGGCCGAGGGGTTAGCAGCTTTCTCCGCTAACCCCGAATACTCTCGTCACGTGACGCGACGAGAATTAGCAGTGGTTCAAATCGCAAAAGTGACTTATGAGAGTATGGAGCCGGTCGCTCAGAAAGTCGTGGCGTGCTGATGAGCGTAATCTAGCCTAGGAATCAACATACAGCTGAAAGATGCTGGTGTTGACCGCAATATCCTGAAACAGGATGGAAACGCGGGAAAAAAAAAGAAAAAAAGTCGTCTCTCGAATGATAAGTTGAAGAAACACTTGTAGTTTGGGGACCGGTGACTATGGGATAGATTTGGGTGGCTGGCAGTGACGCTTAAAGAAGTCATTTGGATATCCTTTGAATTGCAGTCTGGTTAAAGGTGCCAAGTTCTTCATTTAGTGTGTCATCGGAGCAAATAATTCTAGCTCGATTAAACAAGGACATTACCAGGCCACGCTTATATTGAATAGATGCAAAGCTATTGAAATTTAGGTACTGACCTGTCCTTTTTTTCCTTTTGAATAGACTGTACTTTGGATGGCGCCATCCTCCCGACATCGGATCATGATGTCTAAGAATGATAATGTGTCATTGTATTCGTGGTCAATAGGAAAAGCGGTGTTCCTGTGGGCTTGGTTCTTAGTGGAGTGAAGTAATTCTGCTTGGTGTCTGGTCACTGTATCATCCACATATTTGCGGTATAGAATGTTTCCCCCCCCCCCCCCCCCGCATATCCTTTACAGAACATCGCTGTCAACACCAGCATTTTACCGCTGTTGTTGATTTCTTGGCAAGATTACCCTCAGTAGTTTGCCATTGCTTTCTTAGCGGCCTGCTCACTTATCCTGTAAGTCACCAACGCGGTGAGAACCGCTACCAATTCTCGCGCGCTGCGTTACCCTACGTGGGTAAACGGGATTACGGAGAAAGGTATAGAATTAGGTCCTTAATATTCGAGGCTTTTTGTTCTTCTAAGTGGATCATAAAGATGTCAGTTAGAGTGGGATCTAGAGGACTCTCTGTGCCCACTTCGTCAACTGGCGGTAGGATATTTGTATTACATGTGCACAATAGTAGTAGTTTCTCGAGTTAGATGTCGAGAGGCCTAACTTCAGTTTCTTCTCTTTTATGCGTTCACATACGATCTCGATTGTGTGTGTGTTTTTTTTTTCCTTTTTTTTTCTTTTTTCAGAAGAACGTTAGTTTACAGAGACGTAATGTTCAGTGACGCCACGTGCTTTATTTAAAATCTGTCTCGAATATTTCGACCAGGTCAATTGAATCTTGAGTATTAAGGGGTCGAATTATTGTCACATTGGTTTCAGAATATCAGCAAGTCATTTCGCGATCCTGTGTGGTACAGAGTTGGCCATAGATAAAATGGGTCTCAGTGGTACATCAGTCTTGTTTAATTTTTAGAGACCATACAGTTTTGCTTTGTACCATGTATTTTGATAATCATAGTTTATGTTTTCATTATATTTACACATGTAAGCTAAATTACTGTGGAATGGTTGCTGCATCAGTGGACTGAGTATGCATGGGAATGCGCATGTACAGTGTCGTCGTTCGACATAACATAGCATTCATCATCATCAAGTGCCCTGCCAGCTGGCGTAGGCATTCATGGCTCTCCAAAGGTCTCGGTCTTTGGTTTACTTGATCAACTTTGCTGCTGATATTCCTCCCTGCTACCGTCTCAATCCACCCAGCATCATTTCTCTTGGTCTGTCTCTGCCTCTCTTCCCCTCGATCTTTTCAGGTGTCACGACGTTCTCCGATGCCTCTCTTCTCATCACATGACCGAAGAAAGATGGTTGTCTCTTTCTTATTGTTGTATATAATGTTCTAATTTCATTAGCCTGTTTCAGGCAGTTGTTGTTAGCTACTCTGGCAGTCCAAAGAATTCGCAACATTCGTCCCAGGAACCACATTTCTGTTGCTTCTAATTTCTTCTTAATTTGTACATTTAGATTTTAAGATTCTCAGCCATACAGCAAAACTTGTTCTACATAGCATTTCAGCACTCTCTTTCTTACAAACAGTAATGGCATTATATTTACGAATACTCACTGGCACCTAGCCGTCTTCACAGACGATAGTTTGTGCTTCAAAAAAGCAAACTAACTTTTACCCATGGCAGTAGCGAATGTGACTGCTAAGATCAATTCGCGCTGTAAATGTTCGTTCACAGTATGTGTATGTGAACACGTGGTCATTTCCACCATCATGCACCATCTTACGTCTCACACGCTCGGTGTATGACTTATCTGCAATAATTTTCTCCTTTGTCTTTATTCCATTTCTGATCTTTGCCCTCCATGCAACACGTTCAGCGGCGACTTGCTCCCACTGTGCATTATCAGTGCCTGTATCAATCATGTCCCGCTTACACACATCTTTGTATCGTAGTAGAGGCCGATCCTGAGATCTCTTACCCATCTGTAATTCACTAAAAAGGATGTCCTTTGGTATTCTACCATCATCCATCCTTCTAAGATGTCCTATCCATCTAAGTCAGGGGTCACCAAACTACGGCCCGCGGGCCGAATCCAGCCCGCGACGTCATTTCATCCGGCCCGCCGACGGTACTCGAACTTGCTTGATATAACGTATGAAACACGAGACGCTGTGATACAATTTAAATTTAATATTATGTTTAGAAAAATAGGAGATCTTCACACGTGCGGAGATCTCCTGGACGCTCTAGGATGCTTATTTATGCGGCCCTATTTATATATTTTGCAAACCTTATTATGAGATATATTCTATTACCAAATGAAGTCGCCTGCCGCGGCTCTACAATAGTATATGGTAGCATATCCCATGATACCCTGGTAAAAAATGCATAGGATGCTGGAATGTTGTGTTGGCGTGCCTATAAGAGCCCAGTCACGCCATGTTCCCACCTCTTTGGCCTTGAGAACAACTGAGGCCGAAGAGATGTGATGTCTAATTTTCAACAAAGAGTTTGAACTCACCCCTCTGAGCCACTACCAAGCAGACGGGCTAACGTGCCCCAGGCACGGCCGAGCGTGGCCACTGTTTTTCCAGACCGCAGTTGAGAGGGCAGACAGGCCCCGTGAAGATCCAAAAGATCCAAGAGGATCTTGATTGTGGATTGACGATTATCTGCTGTGGGGTGAGTTTTGAATGAATCTTCATAGTTTAAATAGGAATATAGGAATAGAATAGCTATGTCTGTGCCAGATAACAATAATGGAGGGGTATATGCCTGGGAAGAGAGGAAGAGGAAGGCCAAAGAGAAGATGGGTGTATGATGTGGCGGATGATCTCCAGATGGGTGTATCTGAAGCAGGACATCTTGATTATGATCGAGAGGTTTTCCGGAAGGTTGTTATGGGAGCGAGGTTCTGCAAAGGACATGCAACTGAATGAATGACCTTTGTTCCATCTTGTTGTCTTATATTTGCTGGTGTTGTGTATCAGACTACAGTTACAGTGCTGTGATGGAAGATCACTGGTACTGTGAAGAATGATCATGTGTATGATATTCATGGGGATGCCTATTTTGTCATTGCATCTAATCATGAATTTTATTTCTTAGTGCATTGGCATTATTAATAAGATGTTGTATCTTTTAAATTACATTATTCTGATTCCCTGTACACGGACCTGAATTTCTTCTGATATTTCTAAATCTTTTCTTTTCTTGTTAGCCGAAGAGATAGAATAAGATTTTCTGTGTCTTCTTATTCCTCTCTTCTTCTACGGCCCATGAGCAGTCGGCATTGTGCTATTATCTCTATCATCTCTGTGAGGTTACATTGGATGTGAGGTCTTGATTGGATGCAGCAATTCCAAACCAAACATTGATGGTATTTTGAAAGCCACACGTTAGTTTCACAAATCTCCCTAACCTCTTTTGCTGCTTAGTTTGTGAGATTCGGATATGTGCACATTAGGTCTAATGTAAATATCTTTTTGCTAACGTCGCCTTCTTTGATAACTTTGTTTAGTAAATAAATATGTTGGTTGTCTTTGTATTTTGTGCATTGCACGCCCTTCCCATGATTAACTTAGTTTTTCGTCTTTTTTCCCCAGAGCTTTCGTTCTAGCTTGCAATTATTGTTAAAGTTAGTTGCATATCCTTTATAGGACGTTTGCAGTCAACACCAGCATTGTTTGCTGTTGTTGATGTCTTGGCGAGTTTACGTTCAGTAGTTTACCATTGCTTTCTGAACGACCGGCACCCATAACATAGCGTAAAAACAAGCGCAACGTTGTCTACTGTCAAATCGCGCGCAGCTGTGTTTCGAACGCGGGTTTACGGGATTACGAACCGCGTCCGTAAGACCTTTGCCACGGAGAACGGGCAAGTATTGTACAGAATGACTATACGGCCCGCGCTCGTCATTTTCTCAGCTAATCCGGCCCGCCGTGAAAAAAGTTTGGTAACATCTGATCTAAGTCTACGAAGACTGAGCATGGAATAAACTGTCACACAACCTGATCTTTCCAATACTTCAGTATTTGTGATTTTGTCTTGCCACTTAATACCAAGAATTCTTCGCAGACACCGCATATGAAAGCTGTTTAAACGTTTCTCTTTGTGTGAGTAACTTGTCCAGGTTTCACTGCCATAAAGAAGAGTACTAAGGACACAGGCTTGATAGACAAGGACTTTTGTTTTGGCAGTAAGCTTCCTATTCCCCGAGACTCTTTTTCTTAACCTGTTCATTGTTGTTGCTGCCCTACCAATCCGGGTGTTGATTTCCTGATCTAGGGTTAAGTTGCTATTGACCACTGATCCTAGATATGTAAAATGGTCTACCATCTCTAGGTCGGCGTCGTCAATAAAGATTGATGGTACCGCATGTGCACATTGTGACATTGTGACGAAACGCCATGACAGCACAAGAATGATTCTATCATTCTCTAAAGAATAAATGTCCACTAGAAAATTATAGAAATGCAAGAGGGTTGAAAACAAGAGACAAATACATTTTGACCCCGCACGCCCCATCATTTCTGTAATGCTAGGTCTGAGAAAGCTTTGATGTCCAGATCAAACGTAAAACCCAGACACCACCGCACCACTCGGCGGGCGCTATCACAGGTTGAAAACTCATTGTTTTCAGTACAAGGGAAGAGAAAGACGGCAAAGTGTGAAATCTGGGCTGGGGACGACTCAAGGGAAAACCCGTGTGATCCAAAGACGGCAATATAATGCAGGCCTAACACCTATCTAAAAGTCCAGACATTGGGGAGCCGGGACAACGTCTGTAGGTGCCACCACAAAGGAGCAATTAGGACCAGATGATTAACACCTCACCGCAATACGGCGGAAAAGTAGGAACACATGGCTGACACATTTTGCCAGCAACCCAGGAAGGCTGGTGTGAACAGCAGATTGGAATGTAATGACGCAACTGCATCGCCGCCAAAGCATGTTTCATTGTTTCAGGAATGTGGCGGGGCATCAGTCAATTTGATTGGCAGAAATAACTACAGTCCATGTGGAAAATAGGTGGAGTTAATTAATATGGGGCATATTAATTAGCCAACGTGGAAACTAGCCAGGGATGAAGAGAATAAAACTACAAGCATGGCCAGCAAGACTTCAGATGCATTCACAATAGCGTACCAGGGAAGCCGGAATTTTAATTTTTGGTGAGAGATTACCCTCTCGTTTTGTTACTTCGATACAACGTCGTATGACAGGATTTCCTAGCTAAACTCAGGTAATACTACATTATTGTTACTCTGATACGTTTCTCTGCTAGTCTGAGCCTGTGTAGTTTTCTTGTTCTGCATATTCTCCCAAACTTTACACTGGTGGATTTTCTGTGTTACTCAGTGTTCCAGTTTCTAGATTTACTATTACACTGTGAACTTTATCTTTCTTCTTTCATTCACTTCTTGGTTGTCTGATTTGTTGTATGTGATAATTTGGAGAAATCCATTATCCAAGCTACATGAGCGTGTGGCTTATTCATGTACAGGAGATACATTTAGATTCATCCTGTATGATATTAAACATTGGGGAGACTGACTACTTAGGAGAAATTCCTGAGAGCTACCAGTCTCTTGATAGCGACCAATTAACATTGATTATTTGGACCAACACTTTGAGTGCCTACCAGGATTGTGGTGAAACCACTTGGTTTGAGGAATGGCACCAGTTCACCTTGTCTGCATGATGTCTGCATGAGGACAGACATGACTTAGGACATTCAGTATCCCAGACAGATTCAGGGAAGGCATTTAATGTTCGACAGGACTGTGCGATTAGCCCTTCCGACAAGACAGTATGAATGAATCAGAAAGGAAGAGAGTAAGTGAGGTGAACTTATATGGGAAACCCTCCATTACATAAATGGAGGTGATTGTGTATGTTTTGAGCTACAGATGTTCTAAATAGTTTTATGAATATATACATATATATTTATTTGTTTAGAACTGATATACGTTTATGTAACATGCCATCATATATCATCATGCCATCATATATTATGACTTGAATGTATGTTTATATGAATGTATAGACATATGTGTTTGAGATGTGTAGACGTAGATACTACCCATCTCCTGCTATGGAACTACAAACCGAACTCAATCGCATAAATACTTGGTGTGATGAAGCTGGGGCAATGGTCAACCCAACAAAGGCAACAGTGACTTGGTTCTCGCTGAATAATCATATTGTCAACAATACAACACCAACTGTAATGCTGTGTTCAGAGACGGTGGAAAGAACGCAGGCAATGAATTACCTGTGGATATGGTTTGATCGAAGCCTTGCTTATAATGTGCACATAGACAAGGTGATAACAAAGGCCAAGCGGGGTTTGGCAGCGATGCGGGTGATGGCGGCAGCAAACTGTGAGCAGCGCCATCTATGTCTTCTGTACGAGGGGCTAGTCATGTCTGTTTTGGAGTATGCAATGGCAATCCTGACTCTCAGCCATAAACAGATAGAAAGGATGGAAAGGATACAGAATGAAGCTATGCGCATTATTCTTGGATGTACAAGAGATACAGCATGCAGGGCGATGCGCTACCTTCTTGAATTTCCAACCATTGAAGAGAGAATACAAGTTTGCAGGGCACGCGCCTACCTCAGAATTAAAGCAAACACACAACATCCACTGCATAGTGAAATTAGGAAGGTGAAGGGCAGCAGGTTAAAAAGAGGACGGTCGTGGATGGGTCAAGCCGAAGACATTCTTCTACAGGTGTGTTCACTTGAGGACTTAGAACCTGGCGAGGAGTGGGTGCAAGTGCCAACAGACTTCTGCACATCCTTTTCAGTTTGCATCCAACTAGATAGAAAATGCAGACAAGAAAATCCGGCTGCTGTTGAGGCTGAAGTACAAGCGTTGATTTTCGAGAATTCGCTAGACGGTGACGCGGTCATCTACACAGATGGGTCGGTCGTCCGACATGTGAGAAGCTCATGGGCCTTGACAGCTCGGGCCGGAGGGAGAATTGTGAAGGAGGACACTGGTGCTTTCACTGAAACCACAAGTAGCCTGACCATGGAAGTCATGGCAGTAAGTAAAGCAATAACATGGCTCGAGACACAGACATTCACTAGGGCTTGTTTCCTTAGCGACTCAATGAACATGATCAAAAGAATAGAGGAGGGGTCGATCCGAAGAGAATAGTTGCTGCCTCTGAAGCGGTCTCGGCTGGCAAAGATTAGTTTCATCTTCGTGCCAGGGCATGCGGGAGTACAAGGAAATGAGCGGGCTGACAAGCTCGCAGGTGAGGCTACTGTGGAGGGCGGACGCGCCATGGACCAGGCTGACATTCTGAATGCTCTACGAGAAGTGAGACTTTTGCGAGAACCAAGTGATGACTGTGAATCTACAACAATGGCCAGACTGCGAGAGCAGCAAATTAAAAGAGGGGTGGCCAAACAAGAACACTACGCAGGAAGCCAAAGAAGATTGATAAACCAACACAGAACTGGCGTCGTTAGCCGCTACACGCTGCGGGATTTGCTGAGGAGGGGATCCGAGCACTTATGGACTGAATGGTTCGATGGGCAACGAGGATGATCTGTCGACTAACTAACTAACTAAGTAACTACCCATCTCCGTTCGTTTCATTCCAGATCTCTTAGGAGCAATGGACAGTCAACATCTCATAGCAGGGTGTGACTTAGCCAAGTGAAGGGACCAATTTGGACTTCTTCAATCTGACAGTGAACTGCGTCTCACTGGGGGAAGCATGACCTATGTGACCTCTTAAGTTACGTATACCATATTATAATCATCATCATCATCATATGATCATCAAGACTAGAAATAATAAACACAGTTGTTGTATTTTAAAACTCAATTTGTCCGTATAAATTCTAAATGTTTATAAATGTTTGTGTAGCTTATATAATCTAGTGCACACACTGGGAGAACATTTAGTGGGGGTTCACACAGATTGTCCAGAAGTAGGAATTTATGTCAGGGAGGTACCTTGCCTATGCAGTCATAAGTAACCAGATTACGTTACATAGCTTAACTCCTCCTTTCTCACTTCTGGTGATACCAAGTACAGCCAAATCTATATAGATATATTCTATCTTCAACGAGCCACTTCTTGGCTGTTTTCTTGAGTATTAGGGACAGTGTCTTAAATCAGCATAACAGACATTTCTTCCACGTTTTCTCTCTAGGATCTGGGGTGGTAATTAGTCCCTTATGACAGAGTTAGGGGATCTCAAACTGCATCCAGAACTAAACCAAAGTAGAAGAAAATGATTTTGGCTGAGTGGTTGCCCATCTGGGATCTAACCCCAGCCAGTTGGTGACAGACATAATCTGTCTTCTTTTTGCTAATTGTCAAACCAAATTCAGAACAAGCATTGGAGAATGCAGATGGTAGACATTGCAATTCTTCCTCAGAGTGGGTCGTAACTGCAGCATCATCTGCAAAAAGCAACTCTCTGATCAGTACCCTCTTAATTTTGGTCTTGGCCTTCAATCTCTGAATTGAAATTTAGAGGCCGCCATCTGAGCGTGAGTGAATGTATATACCACCATCCTGGTCACGAAAGGCATATTTCAGTAGAAGTGAAAAGTATATTCCAAAGAGGGTGGGAGCTAGTACACAACCTTGCTTAACTCTACTCTTGATTTTAAACTCTTAAGAAGTTGCACCATCAAACTTGATTATACCCTTCATGCCTGTGTGGAACGATTCCACAATGGACAGAAGAGTTGGTGGGCAGCCAATCTTCTTTAGTGCCTTGAACAGACCCTTACGACTGACCAAATCAAATGCCTTTGTGAGGTCGATGAAGGCAATAAACAGTGGTTGATTCTGTTCACGGCATTTTTCTTGTATTTGTCGCAATGAGAATATCATATCAATGGTAGACCGGTTCTGTCGAAAGCCATACTGTGATTCGGGGTAGACTTGATCTCCTAGAACTTGACGTCTGCGCAGAACAATTCTATCAAATACTTTTCCAACAATACACAGAAGTGAGATACCCCTATAGTTGTTGAAGTCGCTCCGATCGCCCTTGTTCTTGTACAGTGTTATGATGTTTGAATCTTTGAAATCCTGTGGGACTTGTCCTTCTCGCCAGCTTAGCTCTATTAGCTGGTGGATCTGTAGAGTGAGTGTGTCTTGCCCACTTCTGATAACCTCTATTGGAATCTCATCTTTATCTGGAGCCTTGCCAGATGCAAGTTCATTTATAGCACACTTAACTTCTGTTACGGTGGGAAGTGTGTCCAGGTGGTCGAGAGTTGGTACAGCCTCTATGGCATTGAGGGCATCATCCTCTAGTGTGGTCTCACTTGAGTAAAGCTCCAAATAGTGCTCTACCCATCTGTCCATCTGCTGTTTCTTATCAGTTACGATTTCTCCAGTCAAGGTTTTCAATGGTGCACTTCTTTTGATCATTGGACCACAGGCTTTCTTTATTCCTTCATACATGCTTTTGATGTTTCCCTTATCACTTGCGATTTGAATGAACTCACATAACTTGATCCAATAATCATTTGCACACTGCCTGGCAGCCTTTTGCACACCCTTCCTAGCTTGCTTTAGCTCACTCAGAGTGTTACGTGTTGGTCTTTCCTTGTTTCTTAAGAGTGCTATCTTCTTCTTATCAATCAAGGGCCGCAGAGTCTGGCTGTTTGCCGCAAACCAGACCTGACTCTTATGATCCACAGTGCCGTAAACCCCTACGGCAGTTTTATAAAGAGTTTCCTTAAGTTGACCCCACTTTTCACTCACTGTACAATTTTCTGGTGTATCAGTGAAAGCGTCTTCAAGTTGCTGTTGAAACTGAAAGCACTTTTCAGGATCGTGAGCTTTAATAATATTAATCCTGGGGCTAGATTTGTGTCTAGCTGTGTAGATTCTCTTTGGTCTCAGTCTAATCCTTGCAACAACCAAAGAATGATCCGTATCACAGTCAGCACTGTGGTAACTGTGAGTCAATGATATATGGTTCAGATGTTGTCTCCGTGTGATGATGAAGTCCAGCTGGCGCCAATGGCCGGATCGTGGATGTTTCCATGTGATCTTATGCATCTCTTTTGTTTTAAAAAAGGAGTTTGTAATGCATAGGTCATTTCTGGTGCAATGCTCCAGCAGCCTTTGCCCATTTTCATTCATGCGACCGACTTTATATTTGCCAAGGCACACTGGCCGTGAACTCGAGTCCTTGCCCACACGAGCATTGAAATCACCGAGCATATAAATGTAGTCAGATTTATGAACTGCCTTGATCAGTGAGTCTAACTCCTCATAGAACGAATCCTTCACACCATCAGGGGAATCGAGTGTCGGTGCATATGCAGTAATAATGGTTGCCAAGCGCAGGGATAATAGTCTTTCATTACCACCTGCTGGAATTCCAATCAATCCCAGTAGCTAATTCTTCACTGCAAAGCCCACACCGTGTTGCCTTTTTTCTAACTGCCCTCTACCCTTCCCCCAAAAAAGGTGTAAGTGGTTTTCCCTCAGTGACCCTTTCTCAGCGAAGCGAGTCTCCTGCAGGCCAGCAATATCAATGTTAAGATGATTGAGTTAGGCATCAATCAAAGCAGTTTTTCTCACATCGTCAATATTGGTCAAGACAGTGGAACATCCTGGACACATGGTTCTCACGTTCCAGGTTGCAAGCCGTAGCTTGAGGTTTCTATTTTTCTTTTTATTAGTGCCTGGTGCATTGGTTGTACAGCCTGCGATTCAGATTTTTTCCTAGCCCCAAGCATCCATTGAAGCAGGCAGGCTGTGGCGGATCAGTACCAAATTGGCCGGGGGCTGCCCAGCTTGATTGATTGATTGATTTAGGAGCCGACACAACGACATTCGGGGCATTCCCATAAGCGCTCCGTCCCCATCCTCAGAAGCCAGCGAAGAGTTCCAACCCCAATAGTACCAGTAGCAATCTGATTATATGTGCGTCTCGCCTTTCCTGTAAGCGTTGAGCCTCGCTGTCGCATTCTTGCTTGAGGCGGGCGGTAGCTGATCAGTGACACCTGTAGGTGTCTCCCACCGTCAGATGCAACGCGTAGCGCCCCTTATCTACGCCAATTGACAGGGACTTATAACCCGTAACAGTTGCTTCTCGCTTTGATTCCGAGACCGGTTAAGACCAGGGATGAAGTTATTGACTCTTCATAGCCCAAAGTCTGGGCTAAAATATAGAGATCATGTGTTGCCCATGCAGCATGATCCCTCTCTCGGCCTGCCTAGTTCACTCCAGAGGAAAGGTAACACCTATACATCTGGAACAAGACAAGCTGCAGAAGCTGCCGGATCAGCAAAGCAATGCTCTAACTGTCCGCCTATCGGAGCTTCGATCCTAGACCAGCTGCCAACCAAGGCTTAGGGCCTGGTCTGCCCTGCCATGACATTTTGTCTTTAGGTTGCATTTCTCGCACCAGGGTAAGGCTTGAGCCCTCCCAATTGCGCTCTTCCGCCCGAAGCCGTTGGCACAATGTGGGGTGTCGGGTTTGGTAAGCGCCGCCCAACGTTCGGCGCTAACAGAAAGCAGGTAGTACCATCTACTGTTATACGGTAGCTCAGTCATATCTGACTAAGACCTGACATAGATTTACGAATAATCATAGCCGAATAAATAAGTATTGCGGATTACTCATAGTTTTATTAGCATATTTACTAGATATATGTATATATTCACGTGTATATGTAGTAGGGGATGGATAAATATACTTACACGAACAGATGTTTTGTGGCGTGAACTGACTGTGGCTAGTAGTTTCAACATAAACTGTCGCTAAATAGCCAACCGTATGGTTGTAAGAGGCTACTGTGTCGGCCTTGCAAACATGTGAGCCTCCCTGGATAGCGGATAATGCCCATGGACGTTCCCTGCCTTCCCTTGAGGGATGACCGTGAAGTCTTCGACCGTTCCAACTCAACCAGGTGGGACGTGGCCGGTACCACAAAATTGATAGTCTTCCAGGAATACTAATCTGGTCAAAAACGCACGCTAATGTTGGGTGAGTTGGCCCAAGGGTTTCGGCCCAAGTGTGCATAACAACACACCGCAATCACATCTGAAAAAAAACACTCCGGATGAACGCAAAGAAGAAGAAGAAGTAAGAGGCGACTAAGCAGAGCTAGGTTTTGGATCTGCATTCCTCATCCTGTAGAAACACTTTAACGATAAAAATCCAACTAATCATGAACATGTCCAAAGATAACGAATAGAAAGGGCAACAATTATCGAGCCAACCATCATTCAAGAAGGCTCTTTTAAAAGAGACGTAGCCTGATGCGGAGAAAGATGCAAGGTGTCCGGATCGCAGATTATCTTCCTTTCATCTAGAACAATCTCCAGAACTGGCATCTGGAATGTAAAAATCTATGAATAGGGTAAGACAATGCAGGTGATAGAGAAGATGAAACGCTATGACACTGGTATTTTGGGATTATGTGAAACAAGGTGTCGAGGAACGGGCACAGTTTTTCAAGAACAAAAACAAAAAATGCTCTTCTCAGCCGATGCAGACGAACATTCCCCCACAGCGAAGGATTTTCCCTAATCGAATGTTATCAGTGACCTGCATATTCGGAACAATGACTACCGGCTGTTGCTGAATTGACTGATTTGCCTTTTCGGTTCATGGGTGCATTTTTCAGGAGACTCCTGGGAGTCGTCGCTGGAGCTACGGAGTTCTTACTTAATGCGACGCTTTCGGCTTGTCGCCCTGCGGATAGAGACAGAGCCATGTGAGAAAACCCGGGTCAATGAGGTCTTTCTGGTGACTGCCGATTCCATCGACGATGAACTGTGGTTGTCGTGGAGGACTTTTGTTTTGGCATTCTGGCGCCGGCATTATGCACAGTGTATCTTGTTCGGGCTGTTGGATTGCCGAGACTCCTGTCTGTTCCATTTTTCACATTGGACAGTGGGGAGCATTTTGTGTGATATTCACTGGCACAGGAACGGAGCATAATGGGGACTACCCGTTGCCGCGAAGTTGGAACCTCGACTAACTAACTAACTAACTAACTAACTAACTAACTAACTAACTAACTAACCAACGAATGTTAACCAAAAGGGCACAGAAAGCACTAGTATAATGGGAAGCATTAGGCTTGAGAATAATAATAGCTATAATTAGAACCACAAAAAAAAAAATAGTAAACTTGAATGTAATCCGGTGTTACGCACCATCAAATGATAAGGATGACTCGGTAAAGGGGGAATGTAAATCCTAATTAGTGACCTAAATGCCAACAAATGATCGAGTAACACGGGCTTTGAGGAAATCATTGGAAGAAATGGACATGATGAAATGAACAAAAATAGAGAAATATCTGTTAATTTATATGCAGGGAATTAGTACATCATAGACGGTAGCGTTTTTATCACATAAAAGAATTAACAAAGTAACATGGTCTTCGCCTGACCACAAAACATAAAATTAAATGGACCAAAAATATATAGACAGACATTTATATCATCTTTACATCACATGAGAGTATTTAGAGGAGCGGCCGTATATGCAGATCATCATGTTTTGATAGGATATGCAATCATAATTCTCTGATAGGAAAAAAAAAACTGAAGCTCAAGATATAGCATTGCATCAACACAGAAATCAACACAATGTAGGGTACCTAAGAAATTAACGAACAATTCACGGTCACTGTCTCTAATAAATACCATGTATTACAAAAGGCAGATGACGAAGTGAGAACGGAAGTCCACTGGCAGCAGGCTAAAACATTTGGAGCGCTTCATGTTAAGAAGCAATTGGCAAAGAGAAGAAACCATAAACGTGAACGCCGTGGGTAACGCCGAAAACCTTTACAAAGACAGAAAAATAGAGAAGCAGGAAAACAGATTTAACTAATCGTAAAGCCAGAGCTTCGGAAGCCAGAGTAAGAAAAAATATGCAGAAGCTAATAAAGAAGTTACGAAACGGATAAAAGTGGTTAAAAGAAAATGCATAAACGACCTAGCAGCTGATACGGTAGATGCAGTATTGACAGGAAATCATGGAGACCTTAACAGCACTACACGAAAGATTTAAAAAAAAGTATAAGTAATCAAGTGGACAGATCAAAAACAGAAATGGGAAAGATCTCACTAGAATTACGGATCAACTAAACAGATGGGCTGAATACTTTGAGGAACTCCCAAATAGAATATTGTCAGATGATCCTCCTGATACCCAGTCTGCAGAAGAGAATCTGGATATCAGCTGCGAGAAACTTTTAAAAGGAAGGGACTGTCGCGGAAAAACTTGATAGTTTCGATCGATGAAAAACACGACCCGACATTCGTCTGCAAAAACAGGCAACCCTTCGATGAGCAGGGGACTGGGGAACAAAATAGTTCGCGAAAACTGTCTGCACACGGTCGGCATTTCTGTATGATGTGGGTTGTTCGAGAAACGTACAATGGCGCCATCCGTCTGAAAGTCGGGAGTCAGCCTTTGAAGTGATAGACGGAATATCTGGCCAGATGTCGGTTGGAGTCTTGTGATGTGGGGAAGGTTCTCTAGATCACAGACAGGAGACAATTTCCCAGATGAAAGGGGACACCAGCCAGATGTCCACATTGAGTTGGGAAAAATAAAGAGAAAAACAACTTCTCGACGCCTCTGCGTCTATACAATTTGGTGACGTCACTCAAGCCCCGATATAAAACCAGTTGAGGTAAACAAGTTGGAGGAGTCGGCCAAAAATTCTGAAGTGTTAAAGATCGGCGCAGTATTCCGAGTTGTGTTAATTGAAAGAGACTATAGTGTCAAAGTGTTGATAATGTATCGGCGGACATAGATCCAGCATAGCCTCAATCATCAACCGGAATAGGCATATGGTATTTTATTAATCATATCTAACTTAGAGTATGATTAGGAATAGAGTACAGTACTGTGCGGTGATAGAATGTATTATAGGTGCGGTGATAGAATGTTCTATAAGTGCGGTGCTAGAAAGTATTATAGGAGCGTCGGCACTAGTGTCCTATTGTATGGCTTTAACTAGCTTGTGTGATATATCATTTTACTCAGGGAGTCAACCAACACAGAACTGGCACTATTAGCCACCGGACGCTGATGCATATGCTGGGGGGGGGAGGATCTGAGCACCTATGGACATGTCCGGAGTGCAACGAAGATACCCCAACTGATAACTAACTAACTAACTAACTAACTCAGGGAGTTGAGGACAATGTAGTGGGATAATAATTAGAGAGATTGAGAATGGTTGGGAGGAAGGAAGGGAATGTGAAAAGGTAGGATCTTCCAGTAGGGCATCTGCTGGGTTTCTACCCGTTCCTTTATTCTTTCCTGGTGTTGCCATGTATCAGACCAATGTGATGAGCTATTTGGCCGTATGACAGAGATCGGATCTCTGTTATAGATCTGAGTGCTGCTATTGGCCTACACTCACCTAATTACGGTCAGGATTGAGTTGCTCTCACCATGATGTTCTCTACTCAACAGGTTCCACTTGAGTGTGCGATGATTTATTACGAAGAAGCAGTTTCAAAGTTTTATACAATGATGGCTCACGGAATGAAGACAGGGGTTACTGAGAGGCTTTTACACGGGGCTCAGAACCTAGTTGGTCTGCAGAAACCTGGCTTCTGCTGAGCCGGACTTGATGAACATAAGTGTGGTGTTTACTGAGTGATAAGCTTCATCACCGAAGATTCATAACTCATATACCAAGGACATATATATATATATATATATATATATATATATATATATATATATATATA
The DNA here is from genome assembly GCA_963921405.1 of Cepaea hortensis. NCBI lineage: Eukaryota > Metazoa > Mollusca > Gastropoda > Stylommatophora > Helicidae > Cepaea > Cepaea hortensis. The sequence continues at coordinate 114,568,077 of OY992879.1, forward strand.
TATATATATATATATATATACACATCTACCTAAAAACATTAATAGGTTGTTTTTTTAAAGATGAGGAAAATTTTATAATCGGAGACTTGTGAACAGTAGATTTTCCCAAGTGACATTTCAGTTAATTGAAAGAATCTCTGTTCAACAAACATTATTAAACAGAGTAACTTCACCGTGTTTGTTAGAGTGAAGACCAAGATCGAACAGTGTCTATCTAATGACCAGCATTCTGTTTGTTCGAGCGTTATCGGAGAAAGTCGTCACGTGGACGGAGAAACATCTTCTGGGTGAGGTTCACTGTCCGGAATATATGGTGCTGTTGTGTGCTCAGCACAGTGATGTAACAGACTTTGCTCCTGATTCACTGGTCTGATTCTACATACACATTAGCATATTCGACACACATTCTACACATTACACACTCTTCTCACACACATACTTTTTGCTTTAATAAATTATTTGTTGTATTTATTTGTTAAAGCTAGAGTTGTTAAGTATGTTGTGTTGGGGAAGAATGAGAGGGGGCATGATCCAGGGGTGAGTGAGAATAAGAAAGAGGTGTCTACAGACTGAAGGAGTTTTGTGGACGGATTCTGGTGGTTTCTCTAGGACAATAATATTGGGTTAATAAAATTGTGGGTGTTGATTCCCCTCACTCCAGGGACGACACTAAAGTAATAAAGGATTACTACGACAGAGACTAGTAAAGCCATTATCAAACTACGAGGTACGTTCAGAAAGTAATGTAACACGTCGATTTTATCAGGAGCTCTTATTCAAAACACATGCAATTTATACACAATATACTTGGATATGCCATGTAAACATTGGTATTATTCAACACAATCCCCATAAACGTGTACAGCTTGATGACAGTGTGAAACAAGTGCTTGCTTTCCTTGCCCGTACCAGATTTGGTTTTGATCATGTAGCCATTTCTTCGCTTGATGAATGACTCTTTCATCTCCTTCATACCTTGCCTCACGGAATTCATCTTTTAGTGTACTAATTATATGAATATCAGAGGGTGCCAAATCGGATCTATAAGGTGGATGTAGTAGGGCAGTCCAACCCAATTTGTTGATAGCTTCCTGTTTTGCCAGACTTGTGTGAGGGCAAGCATTGTCGTAAAGATGAAGTAGGTCTGCTGGATTCTTATGAGGCCGAACTCTGCGTTAGCGATGATTGAGTTTTGTTCAATGTCTTAATGTAAGCTTGTGAATTGATTGTCTCTCCTCTTCGCATAAAATGCACAAGAATGCAAACCTTCAATGTCTCAAAAGACAATGATAATGACCTCCAACTGAAGGAGTTGGCTTGAATTTTTTTTCTACGTGGCCTATTGCGGATGATGCCACTACATTGACTGTCTTTTTGTCTCAGACTAAAAATAATGTGCCCAGGTGTCGTAACGATCTTAGCCAAAAACGTTCTCTCCATCATCATTGTAAAACTCCACTTTTTGCATAAAATACTCTTCAGAAGAAATTGGGTTACTTTGCAATCGGTGGTCATTTGTGAGACTTCGAGAAACCCATCTTGCGCAAACAGAGAGCTTTTATAAATTCATTTGCACTATCTTTGCTGGCTGACAGCGGTAAGGCCATTTGTTGAGTAGTGACTTGCCTATCAGTAAGAATAATGTCATCAGCGCATTTCAACATGTCTGCGTTGTTGGCTGTGGCAGGACGTCCACAGTGCGGCCGATCAAGCAGCTTCGTATCTCCACTTCTTGGTTCTTTGATTTTCTGAACCCAGCGACTGACTATACTCCTGTCGACTGCAAAACTTTCATACACATGAGATAAACGCGTATAAATGTGCACAACAGTTTCCTTCTCTGCAACGAGAAATTCTACCATAATTCGCTGCTTATAACGCAAGTTGCTAGAACGCTCCATTTCAACGGTTTAGAGCAACCGTATTATTTGGCCGGTTGGGTGTCAATTTGGTGCACACAGTCGACATATACCTTATTTGAAGTGTTCCATGCTTCTATCTTTATTATTAGCTGAGATAAACGATGTGGTGCATTACTTTCTGAAAGACCCTGACACTTAATGATGGGAAAGTTGTTGGTCCAGATGGATTCCAGTAAATTAAAACTAACATAAACACCTCAACTTAATTCATCATAATCATCAAGTGCATTGCCAGCCGGCGTAGGCGTTCATGGATCTCCGCAGATCTCGGTCTTTGGTGTTCTGGATCAACTCTGCTGATGATATTCCTCCATGCCACCGTCTCAATCCATCCAGCATCATTTCTTCCCCCGAAATTTCCATATGTCACGATGTTCTCCAATGCCTCTCTTCTCATCACATGACCGAAGAAAGCTGTTTGTCTCTTTCTTATTGTTGTATATAATGTCCTAGTTTCATTAGCCTGTTTAAGGTAGTCGTTGTTAGTTACTCTCGCAGTCCAAGGAATTCGCAACATTCGTCTCAGGAACCACATCTCTGTTGCTTCTAATTTCTTCTTAATTTGTTCATTCACATTCCAAGATTCACTGCCATACAGTAAAACCGGTTCTATGTAGCATTTAAGCACCTCATCTTACATTCACTGATAGTGACTTTTTGCATAAGATACTCTTAATTTTCTTAAATGCGGCTTTTGCTTACCATATTCTGCTCTTAATCTCTGTTTACATCTTCCATCTGATGTTATAAATGCCCATAGGTTATGCCAATTATCCACACGTGAATTACTGCACATATTTAGCAGAATCCAGGAAACTGAAGAAATACCACCAGACTGGAGAGAAGGATATCTGGTGAAGCTGCCAAAGAAAGGGGACTAACAAGAGTTTGAAAATTATAGAGGAATAATGTTATTGTCAGTTCCTGTGAAAATATTAAGAAGAGCCATGCTGGAGAGATTACAAGATGTCATTGAGAAACTAACGATACTTGCGGTATCTCACTTGCGGTATTAACGGTACACGCGTGGTTAACATGTGTGATTGAGTGTATCTTTAAAACATGCTAACATACCTGCTTTTTATGTATCTGTATTATTTGTCAACATATTGTCAATATTAGATATACATCTGTGGATATTTATAAGGTAAAAAATAGAGTTTGAAACTGATAATGAACAAAGACGAGAATTGACTTTCGCTATTAATTTAGTTGTTCAACTTTGGAAAATAATGGCATATTCATTCTTAGAAAAACTATTGGTGTCCTCGTGCTGTCAGAGACCAAAGTCAGAACCTTAATCTTAGTCCATCTGTTCATGATCCCAAATATTTTGAGAAGGATCCAGAAGGCCTAAAGAGTGGGATTGAAATAATTAATCTTAGGAAGGTAAGTAAATTTGTAGACATTATTTTCATTGACTACTAACTTTGTGTTTTCTTTTTAGTTTCAGAAGGGGGGGGGGGGGGGGGGGAATCTTTCTGTTTGCCAAAGGGTTCCTATTGATATGTTTTTTGTTTGTTTACAGTTTTATGTCTTCTTTGATAGACAAGATTCATCAAGGTGTCATATTTATCTGTCACAACATATAATACATATAAGGGACAGGAAACGATAAGACAGTAGTGCAATTTTATGCTTACATAAAACGTGTCATTGCACACTGCCTGAAAAGTTAGAATTGTTCAGATAAGTAGAGCGAATATGTCTTTAATTAATTATTTAAATTAGGCATTAGATAACTGTATACGTGAAGCTGACAGACAACAAAAAATGAAAAATTATGCATATTATCTTGTATTAAGATATTATTTGCATATTTAAAGTTAGTTGCATGTTGTTTACAGTACGTTTAAATATACCCCAGCATTTATTTGCTGTTTGTTATTAACTGGGCAATGTTATTTCAGTAGTTCTTCATGGTAAATATATAATTCATATTAATATCTTCATGGGAATATATATATATATATATATATATATATATATATATATATATATATATATATATATATATATACTAGCTGACCCTGCCCGGCTTCGCCCAGACCCTGGTGGGGAGCATCTCATTTAATTCATATAAGTAGTCATATAAGTTCTCGTTCCCGTTACCGACTGTCTGTCTGTCTGTCTGTCTGTCTGTCTGTCTGTCTGTCTGTCTGTCTGTCTGTCTGTCTGTCTGTCTGTCTGACCCGGCCCGGCATTGCCCAGCTCCTGGTGTGGAGCATCTCATTTAATTCATATAAGTAGTCATATAAGTTCCCGTTCCCGACTGTCTGTCTGTCTGTCTGTCTGACCCGGCCCGACATCGCCCAGCTCCTGGTGTGAAGCATCTCATTTAATTTATATAAGTAGTCGTATAAGTTCCTGTTCCCGACTGTCTATCTGTCTGTCTGTCTGTCTATCTGTCTGCCTGACCCTGTCCGGCTTCATTAAATTCATACAACAAAAAAAATGTAACTTAAAAGAACGTTCTACCACACACCATCCATTATTTTTAATGAAAACTCTTTCTAATCACCTGCATGACTACAGTAACTTCTTAAGCAAAAAAAGATGAGTTACAATGTTATGCATTGTGCATCATTTTTATGAAAACTTTGAAAATGCCTTACAGATTGTATCATTATTTATTATAACTCATATGCCGGTACATAACTATGGACAAAGAGTTTATAAATCTTTGAAAACGATGCCACAATATGACTATAAGTTATACGGAAAAGTTATGCCCCTTGAAATAACTTTTACGAGTTAGATCCCCTGAAATATATGACATTATGATGAAAAATGAAAAATGAAATAATACTGAGTAAGCAGGCGATTTCACACTAACAAAATATCACAGTTGGCATCTCTGGACTGAAAGGAAGGCGTGTAGAAAATTTCATCTCAATCGGATGGGCCGTTCGCGAACAAATAAAGGACATACGGAGATACATAAATACATACAGAGATACGCTCCTTTTTTATATATAAGATATATATATATATATATATATATATGGTAGTCACTAGGAAGAACGAATACCACAATGTAATATACAAGTAAATGGGACTATTCTTCAACAAGTGAATCGGTACAATTATCTCGGAACAGTCATAACAATTGATGGGAGATGCCTTGTGTGGGATGTGGATTTTATATATGAGAATTATTTGCTTTTTTTATGTCTAGGGGATCCCTTGGGGATTTAGGTGTGATTCTCTTTTCACTTCTAGAATGCAAGGTGATCATGGAATTCTACCACAAACACAAGAAGGAAAATACTTCACTTCTTTTTGTAACTGTGTCTGTGCGTACTTCTCCATTCCCACTAAACAACCCTATAAATTGAATATAGTGTTAGAGGACATTGATTGTTTACAACATAAATAACAACCTCTGTTGAACAAATATCAACACGTAATTGACGTAAACATCAACATTCTTGGACAAAGAGTTCAGGCATTAAATCAAGATCTGCAGTAACATATATATCATTGTAATGACCACACTGAGTTTCCAGAACAGGCATGGGAATGATTTTCAATATCGAAAACACATTTACCCCATTGTCCCAAGGAAAACAATGTATTACAAACAACGCAACAACCACTAATTGGTTCTCCTATCTTTGACCCACTTTACATAGATAAAGCAAACAAATGGTCAAGTTCAGAAAAACCACACATATAAAACAATGGTTTCTCACACCAGTTACAGTTTTCATATTTGAAAAATTAATGAGATGGTGTCAAAATATTCAATCAAAACAACAACCACTAGTTGGTTATACCCTCATTGAAATAAAGCTACTGACCTTATAAATCCATGGCATGAAATAACCACATAGAAAGCATAATTGGTACTAATAATTAAACTAATTATTTAATTATAGTCTTTTTCCTTAGGTGTTGCTGTCGGTTATTCTTCTCCAGTGCGACGCAGATAATGTCCATATTTATCCGGGGCAGAAATAAATGTACTCACAGTCATGTTCTCCTTACATTATGTTCACTGAAGTTGGCTGGTGAATCTTTATAATTTGAGGTGTGACGAGGGGATCTGGCCGACGATCGACGCTCAGAGGAAAGGCGAGACGGACATATAATCAGATTGCTACTGGAACTATTAGTGTTGGAACACTTTGCTGTCTGCTGAGGATGGGGACGGAGCGCTTATGGGAATGTCCCGAATGCTGTGATGTCGGTTCCTAAATCAATCACTCAATCAATCTTTATAATCCATAATCCAAGAATACAATTATACACAAACACATATCCCCTCCATGGGGTTGAATTCAAAAATGTTCTGTTGCAAGTGGGCTCTGTGTCCAATTGAAATTGGTGCCTAGGTCTGTTATACTTTCAGGAGATGCAACTTAAGCTCTTGCAGAAGGTTCTTCCCTATATCATCGTATCGATGGAAAAAAATGACGACTGTCCAACAGCTCGGTTTATGTTATCCATTTCCCAATTTAGTTCAAGAGGCTTTGTCACACACCCGGTTCATGTTGATAGGCCATCCCACACTTGGTGATGGGGCAATCAGCCCGACATGGAACCAGCAAGGAGTTCTGATTCAATATTTCCCTTTTCAGTGTAGTGTCACATAGCTTCCCTGAGGTGAAGGGAACAGGCTATCGCACTTATCTATGAATATCTACACACACACACACACACACACACACACACACACACACACACACACACACATATATATATATATATATATATATATATATATATATATATATATATATATATATATATATATCGGGATGACTTCATATCTGGGACTGGGACACTTTCAGTCTACGACTCCACCAGTCTTCGGATATCTATCTCTCTCACAACCGACCAAGGAATGTTATCCTTTCAAACATCGCCCTGAACAAATGACGCAACTCTGGTATCTACAAACTCAATAACTAAAGTGCATTGCACAAAGGAGAGTAGATAATGTGGTTGTAGTGCAGATATGTCTGGTGTGAGCTACTTGCTATAAGACATAGTTAGTTGAGGCTGCCATTTGAAGATGTCTTCATGGTACAATGCTAACGCCTCACACCACATACGAATGGTACTTAGCTCGTGTCCCTCGTAGCAGTCCTCAGTCTTCGACCAGATAGCACCTCCTCCGAGTTGACATCAGATCAGGCTAATGACACTGGAACACCAGAGCATGTGTCCATATGATATTCTGAATTTCCATTCACATCCCATCAAGTAGATACCTCAATCATAAGTCCATAATTATAGTAGCACAGTTTCTGAATTACAGTATATCAAAGCACAATGTCCAGTGCTAAATTTACATTAGAATATTGTTCTTGGTTAAAGTCACAATAGCCTAAAGTCTGTAGCTATATTCGCGATCATAAATGTCATAGTAATCCTTTATTACTTTAGTGTCGTCCCTGGAGTGAGGGGAATCAACACCCACATTTTTATTAACCCAATATTATTATCTTAGAGAAACCACCAGTATCCGTCCACAAAACTCCTTCAGTCTGTAGACACCCCTTTCTTATTCTCACTCACCCCTGGATCATGCCCCCTCTCATTCTTCCCCAACACAACATACTCAACAACTCTAGCTTTAACAAATAAATACAACAAATAATGTATTAAAGCAAAGAGTATGTGTGTGAGAAGTGTGTGTGTGTGTGTGTGTGTGTAATGTTTAGTATGTGTGTCGAATATGCTAATGTGTATGTAGAATCAGACCAGTGATCAGGAGCCAAGTCAGATCATCATCATAGCAAGGGTACGCCACAGCATGATAGCTTAGCACATGAAGACCTCACCCATTGATGCGTCTCTACTTCCAGACGTTGACTTTCTCAGGTATCTACTGGGTCGACTAGATGCGTGATCCTCCGAAAATAGTTATGGTTTAACATTAATCTTGGATCTGTCACTCACGGTAAAGACTAAGGTCCCTATGACTCAGATAAGTACGGATCTCTGTACCGTGAAAACTAGTTTTCAGTGTCACAGGTCTCACACTTGTTCTAATCCATTGTTCTAGATTGTCACACACAAAACGGTTCTAAAGTACTTCTTCACTGGACTAAATTATTCAACGAGAACTCCATGTTCAATGTTCTTTTCTACTCACTAGTGTTCAGTGGTATGTGGTGAAGAAACGAGTATCACCCAACCTGGGTGCATCCCTATTGCAAAAGAATCGTTTATAATGTTTTTCTCAACTGAGCTCGGTTCGTATGAACCCTCTGTATCCTAGGCCCATCATAAACAGTGCTGACTACACTTTCCTCTGTGTATTTATTCATCTTATAAAATAAAGTGAATGTTCATTTGATGTTCTTATTACTCAGAGTAGAACTCCATCAAACCCAGTGTAGAGCTTCCTCGTAACTGCTGGGAAATCTGTTAGAGAAAAAGCACACACCTGGTGAAGGCCGCCTGATACTGATCCCTACTAGCTGAGTGTAGGCCTGGCTCGCTCAGATATTATCAGCAAACTAATCTCTGTCATGGATCAGAGTGGCTCATCACCTCAATCTGAATCAGGTTATGACAAGGAAAGACCAATAGACAGAGTGCAGAACCCCAGTAGGCACCCAACTGGAAGATCCCACTAATGGACATTTCCTCCATCTCCCAACCCATCCTCAATCTCTCCAAATATCCCCCACTACTCTATTCTCAACTAGCAGAGCTAATTATTTCCTCACCCTAGCTAGTTTTAACAAGGCTGCTGCCTATATTAATCATGCCTAAATACACTATATAGAGTATCTTATGAAACACCGCATTACTCCTGGATGACCTCTACAATTTGCCATAAAGACACATGTTATTTAACTTTAAGTAAATCTAAACACGGTAGATGCTCTCCGAATTCATAACTGCGGTAACGAAACACGTCAACCCAAGTCAACTTTCTTGTCTACACTAACTGTAAACAAGTCATGTTTTTTGTTAAACAGCCTTGGATTGTTTTAGTGACGTTCCTTTGATGTCAACACATGTGTCCTCAAGGGCAACTAACTCTTTCAGAATTATTATCTCCCCCTTGTTCAACCAATGCAAAGGTTGTCTCCCTTGTTTTGACAACCAAAACAAGCTAGCGTTTCCTGCATTCTCCCGATCGTCACAACAACATGCCTACAATTTTCTCAACAACAGCCTCCGTCTCTCTTTGATCCTGCTGGTCGGCAAAATAACCTCAACATATTCCGTCCACCAGGGAATTCTCAAGTTCGGCGGTACCGCTTTGATCTCACCCCTCCAGGAATAAACAGCTTGTAGCTGCGAATCAGACTGTCTTTGTTATCTGTATCATCTGATTGTTAATTTACAGTGATTTCGCGACAAAGAATATCATCTGTGTGAACTAGTGTGGCACAGCTGGACGATTACACAAACCATACCTGCCCAGCAGCCTTAGTTTTGAATGGTGGATGACTTATCCTGGATCTGTCCTGAGGGCATATATGACTGACCGGGTGGTAGACAGTAGGATCACCTCACGTTAGCTGGTCTGTCCAGACTGCTGATGTTGACACAGAATGATGGCTTTACTGACTGTCCATCACTCCTCTCCGAAAGGTAGAATCTAGCAAAATGACAAAGATAACCTTCTGTGAGAATCACATGATCATGACCCACCATATGGGGATAGACATCATCATGGTACTCAGAGAGTGAATCACCTCCCTAAGATGGGCGGCGGTTCCATTACAGGCCATGCCTCAGGGTCAGAGGACGAATAAGTTCTGGGTCCCGACAAGCAGCCGAATAGACCATCTGTTTCCCTGGACTGGGGATAGTGTGACCCCACGGTAATTGGTCATAGGTGTCTGTCCCTCAGTTCCCCAGTGGGAGTCTTCTAATGACATTCAGGATTAGAGTGTCTACAGTACCCATAGACAAGATGGCCATGAAGGAGGGCCGTTGGCAAAACCCTCTTCCAGCTCTTCCCAGGTGACCCTGCTTTCCCCAGTACATCTCCCCTGCAACCATCAGAACATGTCTGTAGCATCATTTCTCCTTCTTTCCCCTCCCCATTGTTCTCCTCACATGAACCCACTGTAGATTAGGTTGGTAGTCCCTTAAGGAGACCTTGAACATAAAGTGTATGAGCAAGGCAAAGAAAAACCAGCAGTCGCCCCGCCAAAAGATGCGAACTTCGACACACGCGGGATCGCTAAAATGCCCATCGATCCGACCGCGGATATTCCCATGAGATTCGTCTTGACCGGCCGAGTCGGAAGATACCCCACTCGGTAGGGTTTCGTTACGCCTTCACCGACTTCCGGTTTTGGGGACTACGCCGGAGCTCAAAGGAGGCCCAGTAGTGCAATCAAATTACCCACACTCAGATCACTCCTATTTTCCTTCCCAACCATGTCTGGCGGGTGACACTAGTCGCGCACTACCTGTACTGTCTCGGCAATGCAGACTGTTGGCAACAGGCCAGAACTGAGGCCGTCAACAAGCCTGTTGTTGGTATAATTTACAGGCTCGACCTTGACCTCCGGGTAACCATTGCATCATGCAATGTACAACCTCGGATGATCTCGTTTTCGACCCCAAATAAATGGAATAATGATAGCACTCTTACCTTTTTATTCAGTCAAGCAGTTAGAAGTATGGAACCTCGTCCAACTTGGGGACGTTATGTCTACAGTCTTCAAACTGTATGTTGACACTGGAAACCTTTCTTCAATTCACTGCAGCCAGACAGAAGTTCTTGCCAGCCGGCCAGAACACAATCTTCTCCCTCTGTTCTAGTCAGGTCACTGCGATTGTGCAGTTAAAATATAACTTTCAGTATCATCATCTCTCGAATCCTCTCGAGTCCAAGGGCGTAATCCTCCACTCCTTTAGGGGTAAAATTACTTGGATTATCTCCATTTGACTACAAAAGGTGCTGTAGGCCGAGAGATGGTGTGTGTCTGGCAAATTCCGCATCTTGTGGTCGCATCCTCCATGAATTTTTTGTGACATGTAGGACATACAATGCTGAGAGTCATTCATTTGTTTCATCTAGAACTGTGTCCAGGATTGGTCTTCTGCAGGCATGGAACTGAAGAATATAAATTCCAACACACAAACTGGGAGTCGCAATCAATCAGATGATTCTTTTTGTTGCATGCATAGAGGCATTTACTCCGCTAGCTTCTTTCGTATGGCCTTTCTGATGGTGCTTCGGTTCTGAGATCTCGAGTCGATCTGGCTTCTTTCAGGGTGTTGCAGATTTGAACCTTGAGGTAATCTGGTTTCTTAGTTGTTATTCAGCTGATATTAAGTTGGTATTGAGTTGTTACCTTGGTTTTTCTTGCTTATGGTGTTTCAGTGTCTCTTCCGATTTGGTGTTTTAGTTTCTTGAACCTTATGTTGACTTTTGCTGGGGTGTGACTTTTTCTTTCGAATGAGAATACTTATGAGTATCCTTTGAACTTGGTAGTCCAACAGACAGATGGAGGGGTCTTACTGCTGTTAGTTTTATTAAACTTGTAGGACTGTCCGATAGTTTCACTGATTTCGCTAATTGATGACGCTACAGGTGGTACTTCTCAGAAGTAAAGCAGACGATACACTGTTGTCAGTTACTTTGTAGATCTTTATCTTTGTAGATGTTTAGATACTGAAGTCCGTCTCCTGGATATTCCTACTGAAGTAGGACTTCATCAATAACGTTGTCAGTCGTCTTCGAAATTGTCTTTTGCTGGCTATGGCAGCTAATGAGTGCAGCAGTAAACATTGATGTATTGGTCCAGACTATATGTCTAGGACATTTAGTCCTGACTCACTTTCATCAGGCTTTTGACCCAGGATCCTGATTGGTGATACATCCAACAAAACCCACAACTTGCTTCTCTTCTAGAACTGGAAATGACAAAAGAATGCAACCCAAGCATTAATCCACTGTGTTGTGTTACCATATTTATAACACAATTACAAAAAAGGGGAAGGAGATAGGAGAGTATTTTCAATGTATCCCTTGTCCCTCGTCACTTATTGTTGAGCTATCCTAGCTCTTCTTGTGAGTAAATTATCTTCTCACTCAACATTCTATTCTGATGTTGTTACTGGGACTATTTGGTGGATGTGAGAGTTCCTGACCATTCAATCCATCTTGATGTTATATCTGTCCTAACCTGACAAGGATTTCTCAGCCACAGGCCTTTTCCCTCATAGTTCCTCGTCTTCTTTCATTAGGTGTCATCAGTGGTAGGCCACAGGCCATCAACCATATCATTCACATTATCTTTTTGTGGTGCTGACATACACACGGATCCTTACATCAACATCAGCATGTCCCTAGGGGTAACATTAAAATATATATTGCCCACAGTAACAGTAACAACCATGACAGAATATATATATATATCACATACAGAGAAAAACAAACATGTACATTCGTCATATATGAAAAAGAATAATAATCTTACATAATAATAATAATAATAATAATAATAATAATAATAATAATAATAATAATAATAATAATAATAATAATAATAATAATATTAACGCAGGAGCCAATGCTTTTGGATTTCCTCAGTCGTCAATCCATAAAACTAGAATATATATTCTTCTCCCCACTTGGCTATAGAACCGTGGGTTTAGTGAACGCTGTTATCTATCTTGCGTTTTCTTTATTGAGATTTTACTCACCAAACATGGCACTTCCCTAGCAATATGTATGAAAATATTACATGTCCATCACACATATCGTGTGGTTACTAATATGTCAACAACAAGATTGTACCAAAATGTGGCACGATAGTTCAAGTTACAGATTAGCAATTAGCAAAACTACTTCTCCAACGTGAGCTATGTTCATAAGATGCGTGATCAGTAGTATCCTTCTGCATTGGAGAGAAAGTTTCTTGAAATGTCCTTAAGAGTGAATCTACACTACATAGGATATTTACAGGTTTATAGGCATTGCTAGTGATATGTTTCACAATGCATAGAAAATATTTAAGCATAGGAATTTGAAACTGTATAGAATAGGAAGATGACAGCGTGGTACAGCATGGCCCTTTAGTAGTAAAAATCAATCAGGCTCTAGTTTACAAGAATCATTGATTTAACATCTTAATAGCACAATGGTATGTGTACCTTATCAAATACATGAATACATATTATAATATATTCAACATACCAATCGCTCCACAGAATGACATATTTTAGGCATACTTTTCCTTCCCCGTCGCAGGGGAAGGCTGACGTCTGTTCCCTTTGTTCTCTTCAACCAAAATAGCTTACCAATCCCTTTTTTTAAATCAAGCCGGTCTGGCCAGGTACGTGAACCATTACCAGGCCCAGATTTTAAACTACTGCCAAATAAACTTGGCTGCCCTATGGGTTAGTTTAGCTGTGTTTTCTTCCCCAAAAAGTAAGGTGCTTAAACAGTAACTATTAGGGAGTTGTATTTTTAAAGCGTCAATCATAGGAAGTTATTAGAGACGTTTTAGTATATCACACCTTGAAGAGATTAGAACAAGAATCGCCATGGCGAAAGTAGCCTAAAGCAAGATGAAAACCATTCTGACCAATAAAAGGATGTCAATTGAAAGGAGAAAAAGAGTGTTGAGGGGATACATAGAGCCTGTTCTTTTTTATGGATGTGAAACTTGGACAATGAGCAGTGAAGCTGAAAATAATCTGATGTCTGCAGAAATGTGGTTTCTGAGGAAAATGCAAAGAATACCATGGACAGACAGAAAAACCAATGACCAAATACTACAGGAGACTAATGACAATCGTAAATTGATTAGAGAAATTAGATGTAGACAGTCAAAAATTTTTGGACATGTTATGAGAAGAAATGGATTGGAGAACTTAGTGACAACTGGCAAGATCGAAGGGAACAGACCAAGAGAAAGACCGAGAGGAAAATACCTGGATGGCTTGCCCACATGGCATGGACAAGATAGGAAAACTGAGCTAATACACGACTCTGGTGATCTAGTGAAATAGCGAGTCATGACCGCCCACGCTTTCCGGCATGGCACATTATATATATATATATATATATATATATATATATATATATATATATATATATATATATATATATATATATATATATATATAACATAACACAATGCTCCTGATAGACAATTAAAAAATAAATATTCTTTAAAAAAATAAATACTCTTGAGTTTAATTAACGCTGCTGTCTGGATTTTGCGTAGTTATGTTTAGAAGTTGTACATATTTGGGCTGTTTGCGGGGTCCTCATTTGTTCAGGCTAATGCCATCGACTACATTCGCGTGGCCAGTAATGATAAACATCTTCTATGTAGTAACATAGTTGTCAGCAAAGGATGAAAAAGCAGTTAACATATCCTTTAAAAAAAAAAATATTAATACATTATAACATTCATTTACTACGTCAGTAGTAGAGTATATCCTAATTAATTATTATTTATTGTAATTCATAATCTGGGTCACGGTATTTAATGCTATATGAATGGTCTAGCACCACGTCGTGACGTCACTAAACTGCATCAGATAGGTCAACTGTGGGTAAGAATTCTAGGTCATAGTCTGTCTAATTGACATTAGGTCTTTTAATTGACAGGCATTTAAATTGGAGCTCTCATGTCCATGTCCTTACTAAGAAAATAGCACAAAAAGTTTACCAACTTGCTAAAATTCAGCATTTCCTGTACGAAACCAACCCAGAGGGCCCACAGGTGCTTGATCGTAGAACGGCCTCTATATAAAGAGGTTAGCTGCGAATACCCAATAAGCAGTCGCGGACCAACTGGCGGTGGGCACAGAGGGCGAGGCGTGATCTCAGGGTGGGATCTGAAATCATAAGAAAATACCTCATATGCTCGGATACGTGCCTGCCAAGCGAGTCAGGGGCGCTTTAACCCCCCCCCCCCCCCCCGGGAGGTGGAACCCGTTAGCTTTGAACAGCAGTTCATCTAGGAGACGGAAAACTCCAAATATAAACCACCAAGTTCAAGGTGGACCAGCGTGCTAGATAAAACTGAATGACCACGGGTAAGCAGGCCGTGAACGTTGGACGCGGGGCGGCACCAGGCTTATGGACTCCTGCTGGACATCCCTTGCCTCTTCCCTAGCAAGCATGCAATATTAGGGTGACCGGTTATTACCTGCAATATCCAAACTTTGTTTATGGAATTAATCAAACATGGGAATTGTTGCCGGAGCTACAGAGCACGTTCTCTGCGCTTGACACATCTTTCAGAGGTTAGTGAAGAGAGAGTGAGGAGGAGAAGACGAGGAAGTGATGTTGGAAGAAGGCATAGCCATTTGAGGGCAGGCGACAGGAGAACAAGACGAAATGTTGAGAGACTAGGGTCCAACCATGTAAGAGTGGGATACTAAAACTGTCGTAGTGCCAGGCAGAGAAGCCCTGTATTGGAGAGGCTAATATATGATTTTGATGTCCTCACGCTCCAGGAGCTAAATACAGACAAATATCAGTGCCTTGGGTACGCCAGTTACATAAACCCTACTGGACAGAGGAGACATGGGCAAGGTCTGCTGGTGAAGGAAGGATTGAAGCTGTCTTTACTTGAGCCAATGGAATCACAGTGCAAGAGAGGTAAAGGGTATACGAATGAAGATTGGTGGCTTAAGTTGGAACCTCATAAATGTATATACCACAGTGAACTGTTTTGTCAGAAAGGAACACTGGGACTGGCTTAAGGAATTGGAGAAATTACCAGGTGATAGGCTACTCATATGTGGAGACTGCAATGCGAGGAACAGAGAATGGGACAGCGGTGAAGAAAAATTATAGGGAACTGCCCTTGCGGATGCCATGGTGGACTCCGATGTGGTCTCCATAAATGATGGAAGGCCGACGAGAATGGCAATGAGGCCTGGCGATGCAGACACGGCTATTGACTTGGCACTTGTCTCCCAGTCATCAGTCCTTGATGTAAAGTGGACTGTTTTGAATGACCATGGGAGTGATCACATGTCATGTTCAGTCCTGATCTCTAAATCCAGGAAAGTTACGGCTGGGAGAGCGCGCAAGACCTTCCGGTATGAGTGGACCTACAGCCTTCTTGGACGCCTCAGACAGGGGGCATGCAACAGGACCGTTAAAACTCCTTTTTTGCATCCCCCATGGTGGACTCCAGAAGTAAACCATGCTTGGAAAGAGAGCTGTAGTGAAGCAGCTAAGGAAAGTGTGATAGATACCACGAAGTTCACGAGAGGAAGTCGATACAGCGGAAAATGTCAAGAGAGATAGGGTGGAGGTGTTCAAGCGCTGTTCTTCAGAGGCCAAAAACGCGAAATGGAAATGTTTCATGAAGGACATTGGAGATGACAAAACACTGCGAAAATTCTGGAAACTGCACAGACAAATGCAAAGAAAGGATCGGCCTATGACAGTCGGAACAATTTATAGAGATGATGGTGTGTGCGTGACAACAGACAAAGAGAAATGGGAGGCGTTTCTCCAGACATTTTTAGAGCAGATTAATCATAATGATGCAGACACCAGAGATGCAGTTAGAGAGGGGTTATCTAGAAGTATGAAGAATATGCATTATGAATACGGGTTAAAGATGTTAAACATATTTTGAAGAAGGCAAAAGACACAGCATCAGGACCTGACGGGGTTAGGTATGGCGACATGAAGGCTTTGAGCGATGCAGACCTGAAGGAGATGACCGACTACTTTAACCAGAGCATTAGGACAGCATCAGTACCGCAGGACTGCGTGCACAGCTATCTCATCCCTCTCCCAAAACCATTCAAGGATCATTCAAAGCTTAGCGGCTTTAGGATCATCACCCTTCAAAATACATGTGGAAAGGTTTTAGAGAAGATAGTCGCTGTCAAGCTGCAAGAGATTTTGGAAAGGGGGAAGCTTTTCTCGAGAGGTCTGGGGAGCTATATGCCAGGAAAAGATACCTGGTAAAATGCAGCTACTTTTGCCTTTGATGTTTATAAGGGGTTCCAGAGTAGGCAGGAAACGATGGCGGCAGCACTTGATCTCGAGGATGCGTACAATAGAGTTAGATATTATGTTTTGATGACCGCACTGATGGAGAAGGGGGTCAATTCCTGGCTGGTGAACTGGATAGCAGCCGTCCTGCATTCTCGTCGGGTTGCGCTCCCTCTGGGTGCATGGACCTCAGAGCCACATATTTCAACCCCGGGACTTCCACAGGGATCTGCAATCTCACCTGTGCTCCTTAACGTGCATACAAGCAAGATTGCAAACCTAGAAGCACCAGGGGTTGGAAGGATACTAATATTCGCAGATTATATTCTTGCATATAGGCACGGGAGAGATAGGGAACAAACGTCCCAGGAGCTACAGGAGACAGTAGACAAAGCGAATGACTGGTGCACAGAAATGAGTGCTGTATCCACCCGGAAAAGGCGGCTGTTTTGTGGTGCTCTGTGGACAACAGGATTGTGAGAGCTGATGTACCGAGCCTCGCGATAGATGGTAGAAACGTCAACGGAGAGACCAAACTGAAGTATCTGGGAGTCACATTTCTTCTTTTCGTTCATCCGGAGTGTTTTTTCAGATGTGATTGCGGTGTGTCTGTTATGCGCCCTTGGGCCGAAACCCGTAGGCCAACACATCGACTTTAGCGTGCTTTTTTGACCAGGTAGCATTCCTGGGAGACTCACTTTTGTGGTGCCATCTGCAACCATGCTGGCCAAGGTTGAACGGTCGAAGACAACGGTCATCCCTTAAAGGAAGGCAGGGACAGTCCATAGCATTTTCCGCCATCCAAGGTTGCTTCCATAGTTGCAGGGCCGACACATAACGCCCTGGATTTGGGCTCACCGAGGGAGATCGTCACGTCCTGCTCATGGCTGCTTTAAATCCTCGCTTCAATATATTGGTCATTTCGTTTCCCCGGGCCATTCCCGCACAAACCAGACAGGTTTGCAGACGGCATCCACTCAGCGAGTTTTCGGACATGTGCTTGTCGTTGCCATCAGAGCTTTTCCAGGCACAACAGACATTCGGAAAACTTCCCAGTCAGAGCTGTTCCGAACAAGAGCGGCATTCGGAAACTAGGTAGTCAGAGCTGTTCCTAGCACGAGAGACATTCGGACGAGACATTTCACTCGGACGTAATTGCGTAGTGTCAATTTTTAGTTTGCCACCCGAAGGACGACACTTCCGACTTCAGCGGGCATTTCTTAATGAGGTTAGCCTTCCTCTGGTTTCGAGGCACGTTGGACTGTTGTGATGTCGCTAACATCTCAGCTGGTCAAGATAGAACGATGAACGACGTCGTGGTCGGCCCTCAAGGGAAGGCAGGGGCAGACCATGAGCATTCCCTCGCTATCCAAGGAGGCTTCCATAATTGCAGAGCCGGCACATATTGTTCTGTGACTGGGCTCACCCGAGGAGTTGCCACGTCCTGCTCATGGCTGCTTTAGTTCCTCACTTCCATGTGTTGGGCAACTCGTTTGCCACTGATCGCTCAAGCACACACCAGGGACGGTCGGACTGCAAGCGACACCCACTCGGTAGGCTTTTGCTTTTGACTTTGGACCACGCAATAGGTTCGCTCGCCGTGCGTTCCATTTTGCGTCATTGAGAAGTTCTTCCACTTTTGTCTACTCTCTATGAGTTAGATACAGTTTTCGCAGCCATTTTCTTCGACTGGGGCACTTTTTTGACTTTTTGTACTCGCTCACGAGGTAGGCTACTTGTGCTGCCGGCTCAGCACCTTACCTTCGTGCAGCGGTGAACGAGAAACGGCCTAGCCCTCTCATCCGGGAATCTCTCATATCCCCCAGCTGAGAGCCTTCGAACTTGTATCAGACCTGAGCATGTAGCTTGCTCAGTATCACGCCTTTAATTTTCGAAAGGTGGGTATGGGCCCGGCTCTCAGGTCCGAGGGTTTGTGGCTTATAGGCGTTCAGCCACAGCCCTCGACAGGGAGCCTTTAGTGTTTTGTCCGGACCAAGAACTTCTGCCTTCGTGCGCCTGATTTAAATTTTAGACTGCTATCCTCAGTCTCACCTGCAGAGCAGCAGGTTGTGTCTCTCTTAGTCTGGTCCCTATCCCATAAGCTGTCCGATATGTAGTTTTCCATCCATCAGCAAGCAAATGAGGTCGATGGGACACGCAAGCACCCCACCACGTCAAGGTGGAGACACATCGGGGGAGGGAGTCACATTTGACAGCAGCCTGTCCTTCAAGGGCCATGTGGAGACGGTTGTGTAAGATCTCAAAAGGGACTCAATGCACTTAAAACTATGGCTACAATGGACACAGAACAGAGAATGCTTGTCACACTATACCAGCACTTGATCCTTTCAGTAATTGATTATGGACTAGGACTGCTCACTGTCTCAAAGGGTCAGCTGGTGAAGCTAGAACGCATACAGAACGAAGCTATGCGGGTCATTCTGGGATGCACAAGAGACACCCCAGTAGTGTGTATGCGTTACATCCTTGGTTTGGCGACTGTTGCAGGTAGGCTCAAGGTGATGCACGCGAAGTCACCTCAGGGTAGCTGCAGACACAGATCACCCTTTGCATGAGGCGCTGGAAGCAGCTAAAGGTCAGCGACTGATAAGAGGGAAATCATGGATGGTTCAGGCGGAGGATACCCTCAGACACGTGTGCGTCTTGGAGAATATTATGCGAGGAGAGGAGTGGGTCAAAGTGCCAGCGGAGCAATCAGACTTATGAGTTATAATCACATTGTGCAGGGAGTGGCCATCAGGGGCCACGGAAGTGGAAATTCAGCAACTAATTCAGGATAATACTCGCTCGGTTGATGTGAACATCTACAGAGATGGTTCGGTGTCAAGAAGTAGGAGAAGTGCCTGGGGGTTCATAGCAAAAGCTAATGGTCGACGTTTGGTGCAGGAGAGCCAGGCATATTATACCACAACATCTAGCGTTTAGAATGGATGTGGAGGCGGTCACAGCAGCTTTCCGCTGGATGGAGAATACGATACACACACACACACACACACACACATCGTGATTGTAACAGCCTCACAAAGCATGCTGAGGTGGTGAGGACAGGCATGCTTCGTGCAGAGTGGCTTGCCTCACTTCGGAGAACACGCGTGGCAAGCATCGCCTGGATTTTTTCTCCGGGGTATGCCGGTGTGCTGGGGAATGAACAGGCAGACAGATTGACTGGCTCTGAAAACCTTGGTGAAATATTGATGCATGACAAGGCAGACGTGGTTGCGGCCTTGTGGGAGCACATGCACACTTCGGAGGATCACCATGGTCTGGCAAGAATGAGGAAGCGAGGAGTGACGAGGGGTTCTGGCCGACGCTCGACGCTCAGAGGAAAGGCGAGACGGACATATAACCAGATTGCTCCTGGCACTTTTTGTGTTGGGACTCTTCGCTGGCTACTGAGGATGGGGGCGGAGCGCTTATAGGAATTCCCCGAATGTTGTGATGTCGGTTCTTAAATCAATCACTCATTCAATCAATCATTGACTTTTCTACTGTGATATATAAAATAACGTATATATATATATATATATATATATATATATATATATATATATATATATATATATATATATATATGTGTGTGAGAGAGAGAGAGCGTGCGTACGTGTGTGCACGTTCTGCGGCTAAGGAAAACACTCGAGCCGCAGCTGGCGTCCGCATGAGCGACAGTGGTTCGAACCCGATTTCTACGGTGCAATTGTACCTTGAAGGCAACATACTCTGAAGTCTGAAGAGATAAATATTAGAACGCACTCGACTACATCAATAAAAGGTAATTTCAACACATGTTTATCATGTGTCATACTACGGTTGTGAGTGCCCAGGCGATAAGCGTGATAAAACCGCGCAGTCACCTTCGTATCCACGAAGATTAAAGATAAATACAGTTACTGTTCGTCTGTGCGCCGTTAATTACTGGAACAAACGTGTTAAGGTGTGCTTAGAGTATGCGTGTTTGATAAATGTCTAGGTGTCTGACTGTGAGTCTGTAGGTATGTCAGTCTGTCTGTTTATCTACTTGTTTGCCAATTTGCCTATCTATATGTCTGGCTGTATAGTGTCTCTCTATCTATGTACGTATATGACTGCCCCCCTCTCTCTCTCTCTCTCTCTCTCTCTCTCTCTCTCTCTCTCTCTCTCTCTCTCTCTCTGAGTTTATATCCTTGTGTGACAGTGCTGGTATGTCAGTATATGGCTGACTATTTATATGTCTGCGTACTTGAATGTGTGTCCCTGTATGTGACTGCTTGCTATGTATATACACATGGCTATGTGGGTGAGTATCACAACTGAAAGTATGTGTCCGACGCAGTCATATAACATGGCACTGTATAATGCGTCCTTGCGTATCCGGAATATACTGTTACAAATTGGTGCAGTATGTATCAGTATGGTAGGTACATATGATGTAGATGTTCAAGTTTTATCAAGAACCTGAAATACTTTCTTATATGCGCTTATGTGACGTCTCAGCAATCCTTAAGAAAATTATTTGTGAAGTTTCAAATCCCTCTAGTGTGGATATTCAGCTATTTCCGGTTTTGTATATTTAAAAAGGGTAAACTTTAATTATTAAAATAATATTATATGCGAGTTAATATTACAAATAGTATTCTTGGTGTGTAATGTGGAAAGTAACGATGTCGGTACAGTATAGGGGTTAGGAGGTCTACCATCAACAATTTAGATGCATATTTGCGAATCCGATAGTCAGAAGCCACTCGGTTTTTCAGTTTTATATCTATTGTAAACTGACCGATTATCTATTATAATGGCGGTTATTATTATCTGTAGTATGTGGAACTTAAACATTATCATCATACCGTTGGTTATGTGTTAGAGATACTATTCTCGTCATCTGGCTGTGTGATGGTGAACAGCCGGTCATATGGTCACATGTTTAAGAGGTAATCTAGGACACGTGGTTAATGGTTACAACCGGTAAAGGGATGCGTTGCTTCCAGTCACATGCTTAAGGATACACTGAGACCCGTGGGTAATGGATATTTCCCGTAAATGGTGGTGTTGCATCCGGTCAGATGTATAAGGGTACATCCGTGAAACGTGGTTAAGAGGGGTACTACAAAAAAGAGCGTCCTATCGTCAACAGACCTAAATTTAAAAGGGTCCTCCGGCTCTCTTTTGTCTATATCCATGTAGTCCTAGGATCCAGAGTAACACCAAGGGGCATAAATACAACATACGGCAGTCTCGAAAGCAGCATACACAAACGTAACGAAGTCATCACAGTGTCCTATTAAGTCTTCTCGTAGTCAGACAGGAGAGGTGTGATCACCCACGCCAGTCGGGTAGGCATGCCTTTAATTAACTAAATAAGGGAAGCAAAGAATAGCAACACTGTAGCCTACCACGCATGTCGTACGAGGGGACTAAGGAGGCGTGATGTTTTCGTCGCCCTGCTACTGAGTGCGCGACACTGTGAGCTGTGAGTTTCGCTTGAAGTGCTTTTGTATCTGCCCAACATTTTTTTTTTCTTTGGAACGTGACTGCATGTTCGGAGCGATGGCAGGTGGCCATCGAATGTTGTGGCGAGTCCCAGTGCAGTCAATCACGCAAATGTCGGCCGACGTCCAACCTCCACAACATAGCGGTAATCGACTGTAGGTCTCACCCAATTAACAAAGCTGCCATAGTAACCCCCACCTCGCATTGTCACGAGATATGCATACTACGTGGTGCTAAGCTGTTGATCCATCCTATAAGTTATTGATAATCTACAGCAAGCATTTTAAATTAGCTGGTAGAAAACTGCAACGCCAGCAAAGAGCGAACTTGATAATAAGAATAAGGCCGTGGCTCCAGTAAAAGTTTAACACCGTTTTTAATTTGGTGTCACAGATTAAACCATATAATATCGTGTCACTAGATATCGTCTATCTCACGTGTGCACAATTAAATACGTTCACACCTGCATCATTATCTACCTTGCCACCTATCCTATTTCTATTCCACTATCCTGTGCTCCTGGCCGTTACGTTTCTTGATAGATTCATTTAGTTCCATAGTTGCTTTCCAACATTTGCCTCCGGTTATTATCCACTTTAAGCTCAAATACACTTGCTTGCATCCAAATATCCAATCCGGTTCCACAATCGAAACACACATCTAACCTTGAAGATGGCACCACAGTATATGTTTCTTTGTTGTTCTGTGACGTCTCTTGTCTCTTAGCTTCGTTGGTTCACTAACCACTTTAGTGTATCCTTAGGAAAAATCCCTTTATCCTCTTTCTGTATCCTGTGTTGGCGTGCTCGCTATCTGGCACGTGGTATAGTCAGTTGCAGACAGACCAAGAGGTGGGTCCGAGTAGAAAGGAAGAATCCGGCTTCCTAAAGTGGTGTGACGCCGTGAACTGGGCGCGAGGAAGGCACACGGCAACAGAGATAAGTGGAGGCGACGGAGGCCGTGGCGGGGGATGAAGCAAGCATCCCACGACCACAAGTGTCAAGGTGTAGACACAGACTACACGGTATCCCCCCACCGAGGGAGGGAGGACTTTAGAATGGACAAGGTAACAGCGAAGGGAGAAGCTTAAATCAGGGATAACGAACATGACCGAAAGAACGTCTCCACGGCAGGGGACAGCCGCCCGGAGTCATGACACGGACGGGACCGCCCCCAGAAAGTATTAAGAAATTAAAGAGTGCGAAATGCTTGGAGAAGGGGGTTTTCTTCTTAAGATCTGAAGCCCCATGCCGTGTTTGCTCTGCGTCGGAGTTCCTATGACTATATGTGGCTAATCCACTAGACATGCCCGGAGAGACGGGCTACTGCTGCGGTTGACCAACACAGCCAAGTGGTAACAGTGCTATGGACTGATGACCCTTAGCGCTGTATAAACCTCACCATCAACAAATCAACATGGAAGGACAAACTAAAGAACAGCACACCCAGAATCCTGCGAGAGCGGGGGCGGAAGATGGATTCATTGGCGACCACACGGATACGATTCGGACCGTCCAACCGACCATGAGCTCAGAACAACGACCGGTCTGGCCATGTGTTTGTGGTAGGGACTTCCAGTCCTTCAAGGGAAAGAGAATTCATGCTGGAAAGAAGAAGTGCGGGAGTGTGTCACAAGAGGTTAGTTAGTTAGTTAGTCGCAGTTCCAACTTCACAGCAACGGGTCGTCCCCATTATGCTCCGTTCCTGTGCCAGTGAATATCACACAAAACGCTCCCCACTGCCCAATATGAAAAGTGGAAAGGACAGGAGTCTCAACAAACAACAGCCCGCACAGATACACTGTGCATAATGCCGCCACCAGAATGTCAACACACCAGTCCCCCACAAAACACCCAGTTCATCTCTGATGAAATCGGCTGTCATTTTCCTATCTGAATGTTTCCTAGATGTTCACCCACACAGTCCACGAAAATACAGTTCATCGCTGATGGCAGTGGCAGTCATCCAGAAGCCCAGCAGCCACGCATTTCTGCATAAGGCAAAAACCGGTCAACTCTGGGACATAGCCACCTGCCATCACTCCGAACATGCAGTCACGTTCCAAAAAACTTCAAAAAGCATTTCACACGAAACTCACAGCTCACAGTGTCGCGCCACGCACTCACTCAGTAGCAGGGCGACGGAACCATCAAGGTCACAAGAGGTGCGACAGCGCAGCCCTGAAAGGGAAAGCCCGTAAAGGGATGATGGGACGCGAGAGGATATCAGTCAGGGCATACCCCACAGAGCTGATAATGATCCTCAAGTTAATGTCACACGTGACGATGTCACTTGTGATGGCCCCACCTGTGACGTACCCGCGCACCCTTCCGGAAGGGTGAAGATCAAGTTCCGGAGTGCCAACAGGAATGAATAGTGAGTATCACTAGACGCAACTTTGTCCCGTGTTTTAGACGAAGAACTAAAACACATATCCCTTGAGGAGAAACTAGTAAAGTTCGGTGAAATTGTGTACCTCCACTCGCTGAGTCATTTTGGTAGCAGCGAGAGAAGGGAAGCAGCTCTGCCGCAGAAGACCCGGCTGCAGAGACTGCTTGAGGAGGTGAGGAAAGAAAAGAATTCCGCTCGGAAACGATGGCACCGCCCGAGTATGAGAAGGAGGGCTTGGGCCAGGTGTGGCAACATCTGAAAACCAGGCACAACCCCCTCTCCCGAGCGGAAAGGTTTTGCAGAAACAGGCGGAAAACCCGGAAGGAACGTGAGAGGTTCTTCCGGGAACCATACGAGTTTGCACGAGGCTTGTTCGAGCAGCCGCGATCAGGCGTCTTCGACGTCAGCAAAGAGGAGTTGGAGAATCACCTCGTGACGACGTACTCCGATGCCCAACGGAACGTCCCACTTGGAGACATTGAGGGTCTCACAAGCCCGGCGGAACCAACTGTTGAGTTCAATGCCAGGCCTCCGATGTGGAGCGAGGTGGTTGCGGTAGTGAAGGCAAAATGCAATCCAGCACCTGGGCCCAACGGTGTGCCTTATACAGTTTATAAAAGATGCACGAATGTCCTAATGAAGCTACACCGGATACTGAGATCCGCGTGGAAGCAGAATCATGTCATCACAGAGTGGAAGACGGCCAACGAAATCTACATTCCCAAAGAGCAAACCTCTGCCGGCATTACCCAATTCAGACCGATCTTTCTTCTGAACGTTGAGGGTAAGATATTCTTTTCGATCATGGCTAGTCGGATGACGAAGTACTTGACGGGGAACAAGTACATCGAGACAGCGGTTCAAAAAGGGGGGCTACCCGGAGTCCCCGGTTGTCTCGAGCACAGTACCATGATCTGGGATGCTATCCAGAGAGCGAAGACGAAAAAGGAGGAACTCCACGTGATATGGTTGAACCTCGCAAACGCCTATGGGTCAGTGCCACACCAGTTGTTGTGGCATGCACTCAAGGCTTATCACGTGCCCGAGAACATAACAGAAATGCTTGTGCAGTACTTCTCGGGATTCTCTCTTCGGTTCTCGACCAAAACGTTCAGGACCAGATGGTTCGAGCTGGAAGATTTTGCCGATATTATTTGTCATGGCCATGCAGGTCATACTGGATGCGGCATCCGGCTATGCACACGGTCCGAAGCTCAGCGAAGGGCTGAACACATCACCGCTGAAGGCCTTCATGGACGATACGACTATATTGACACCGAAGGAGAGCGACGCTCGCTACGCTCTCCTCAGGCTGGACGACCTGATTCGATGGTGCAGGATGAGCTTTAAGCCAAAGAAATCGAGAAGCCTGTCGATCATGAAGGGTAAGGCGGTGGAAAGGAGGTTCACGGTATCCGGACAGGCGATTCCCACGGTGATGGAGGAACCTGTGAAGAGTTTCGGTCGTGTGTACGACTCAACCCTGACGGACAGGAACGCGGTAGTGGAGATACAAACAATGCTGACGAACGGCCTGAATACCATCGATAAGACCAGGCTGATCGGCAAGTTCAAGATCTGGGTGCTCCAGTTTATGGTTATACCGAAACTCCTGTAGCCGCTGCTGATATTTGATATCGGCATGACCACAGTGAGCGCCATGGAGAACAAGACAAGCAGATACATGAGAAAGTTGCTTGGAGTACCCACTTGCCTCACGACTGTCGCATTGCATTGCAAGCTCGTCATCCCGTTCCGGTCCCTCATGGAAGAGTTTAAGGCCGGAAAAGCCAGACTCGCGATGATGCTGCGAGAGTCTCCAGACATAACGGTTAGTGCTTCAGTCCCCGCCTTGAAGACGGGAAGGAAGTGGAAAGTCGTCATCGCAGTCGAACAAGCCCAGGCCACACTCCAGCTGAAGGAGGTAATGGGCCACACACAGCTTGGCAAGCAGGGGTTTGGATGTCTAGCGAATGATCCGATGTGGTCGAAAGCGAATGTAAAGGAACGCAGGGACCTGATGGTCATGGAGAACCGCAAGGGGGAAGATGACGAAAGAGTCCGCAAAGCTCCCCAACAGGCGCAGCAAGCGCAGTAGATGTCAGGGAAGCGGTAGTGCAAAGATCCATCACGCTGAATGAGATCTGGCGCATGGCACCACTGCGTCTAAGTTTCGTCATCCGATCACTATACGATGTCCTGCCATCAGGTGCCAACTTGGCGACGTGGGGGTTAACCACCGACCCGTTCTGTCCCCTTCATAAGAAAACCCAGATAGTCCGGACAGCGGAACACGTGCTGTCTGTTTGTAAGTTCGCCCTGACCCAAGGGCGGTTCACTTGGCGGCACAACAAAGCCCTGACCGCGTTGGCCGCCATAGTGGATGCAGCGCGAATGAAGGCTCCAAAGAGGGGAACGGACCGAGGCCGATGGAAATTTCCTTCGTCCGAGCAGGGCGCAATAATGGGAAAGCTGACGACTTGCCGCTTGCTACCGTCTTTGACGGTGCGAGGGACTGGCAACTGACCGTAGACCTAAAAGACCGTGGCAAATACCGTGAGGTAATCCGAAGGTTTGGCTTGCGACCTGACATTGTGCTTAGCTCCTCGTCAGCCAAGCAGCTAACGCTGATTGAGCTGACAGTCCCGTACGAATCGAATGTTGAGGAGCAGTACCTGTACAAGACAGAGAAGTACGACATGGTCGCGAGTCTCAGGCGGGTTACACCGTCAGGTTGTTCGCCGTCGAGGTAGGCGCGCGAGGTCGTATCTCATACTCTGTGTTTGATGTATTGAAATGACTGGGCATTAAAGAAAAAGCAAGGGCCGGGGCCCAAAACAACTGTCTGAGGCAGCCGACACGGCCTCGTGGTGGCTGTGGAATTGCTGCAACCTAAATTGGAATGAGTCTCGGCACTAGTATGGTTGGAAGCGGTAACTGCAATACCAACAATTTCACAATCAAAACCCCGAACTTTACAAATGTCTCGTGTCAGCTCTTCAGCCCTTCCTTCGAACGTTGTGGCGAGTCCCAGTGTAGTCAATCACGCAAATGTAGGTCGACGTCCAACCTCCACAACATAGCGGTAATCGACTGTAGGTCGCACCCAGCCCGAGTGCAATTAACAAAGCTGCCATAGTAACCCCCACCTCGCATTGTCACGAGATATGCATACTACATGGTCTAGTCAGTTGCAGACAGACCAAGAGGTGGGTCCGAGTAGAAAGGAAGAATCCGGCTTCCTAAAGTGGTGTGACGCCGTGAACTGGGCACGAGGAAGGCACACGGCAACAGAGATAAGTGGAGGCGACGGAGGCCGTGGCGGGGGATGAAGCAAGCATCACACGACCACAAGTGTCAAGGGACAGACACAGACTGCATGCTCTCCCCCACCGAGGGAGGGAGGACTTTAGAGTGGACAAGGTAACAGCGAAAGGACAAGCTTACATCAGGGATAACGAACATGACCGAAAGAACGTCTCCACGGCAGGGGACAGACGCCCGAAGTCATGACCCGGACGGGATCGCCCCCAGAAAGTATTAAGGAATTAAAGGTTTCGATGTGCTTGGGGAAGGGGGTGTCTTCTGAGGATCTGAAGCCCCTGACGTGTTTGCTCTGCGGAGTTCCTATGACTTCTTCAAAATAAGAAATATGTTAGCCACATGAAGAAAGATATTACGCAAAAAAAAAAAAAAAAATTTTAAAATAAATAAATAAAAAGAAACAAATTAACCAAATTGATTTATTTTGTTGTTTCGGGATTTGAGATTTAAATGTTGAGCACAACCCACTACTGGCAACGCTGATCGTATTCTCTTCCATATATAGCTTCCCAATTTTTCCATGTCACATCGACTAAGGCTTCAAATCTCCGTTGCACAAGAGCTCCAATGAAACGGTCAGGATGGTTAACAATATTTATGGCAATGGAGTCTGTGGTTCCATCTGTTAAAGTTTATATATCATCTGGGTATTCATCATCACAGGGTCATTTTCCGTGACTTACATCTTAAAATTTCCAGACAAAAATGTCTGCTACACTAACCTTCCATTGTTCCATGTTTCAATAATACAAGGCTCTTCTCGAAGTCTAGCTAACATTAAATTTCTTACGTTGTCCACTTCTATGTCACTTTGTCATCTCACATCCTCAATAGTGTCAAGTCGCCAACCGAATCTGCTATGAGGTCGCCCTTTCTTTAAAAGAAAACGCATCTGTATTATTGATATTTTTAATGCCATCTTTCCCATCTTCTAGCTGATTGTCATCTATCATACCACTTACCACTAACATTATCTTTGATTACATCACAACCGGTTTTCTGCTGATTGGTCAAATTTCTCAACCTACAGGAAATAAATCGTCTGCCCCTAAAACTCTTACTTGCTAGACGCTGTTGTAGACAATGAATATGGTCATCGACCAGTAAGGTCACTGCTAAGAAGAAAATCAATGGCAAACGACCTTCGTTACAGATACCTACTAAATTATTATTCTAGTCAGAGTTATAAGGGGGAGAATAAGAGAAAAAAAAACAATACAAATAGAAATTGGTGAAGAGCAGTATGGGTACGTGGAAGGAAAAGTGACAACAAAGACAAGATATTCATTATGAACACTAAGATGTTCAAAATAGAATAGAAAAGTCTAATCAAAGTGGATAATGTTATACACGTGGGTGGCGAAGGAGTTACGGAAGCAGTTCGTGATCACGCACACCCGCGTTCAAAACACAACTGTGTTTTTTTAAAAAATTGAAATGGTATGAGTGCCGGTCGTTCATAAAGCGATGACAAACTACTGAATGTAAACTTGCCCAGAGATCACGAACAGCCAAAAATACTGTGATTGACTGCTACGTCCCGTAAAGGACATGCAACGAACTTTAAAAAGGGACATTTATAACATCAGATAAACGGTACACAAAAGAGACTATGAACAGAATAGTACAAACAAAAGCTGTATTTCAGAAAATGAAAAGTATCTTATCATTAAATGAAAAAGTACAATTTCAATCATAAAATTTAAAAATTGAAAGTTAAACTTCTACAGAAACATGTAAACATTAACCAATAAACACTAATGTAATTTTCAAGTTTTAAATGTTATTTTTGAAATTATACTTTTTCATTCAACTATGAGATACTTTTCTTTTTCTGAAATACAGCTTTTGTTTGAACTATTATGTTCTTAATCTCTTGTGTGTATCTTCGATCTGATGTTATAAATGTCCCTAGGTGTATGCATTATCCACGTGCTTCTTTAGCAGATACTCTGGAATGGTAAGTTGAAGCTTTCGGTAAACGGGGAAAGTATTGATATTGATAATTATGTACTGTGAAATGTCCATTCAGATAAAAGTTCAAGACACTCTTGAGATAACTACAGAAGATACATAATATTTGTTTAAGTGTCTGGACTGAAGAAAGTGTGGAATGGTTTGGTTGAAGACTTTGACGCTGGTGACAAATGAATAAATATAATTAGGAGTGCTGACGATCTGTGCATTACACAATGAAATAATGACCACAAAGAGATTGGCCATTGTAGAGAATCTATTTGGTGACAGGTAGGTAGTGAACCGTTATGGAATAGAGACTTCGTGAGAACAGTGAAGGTTAAGTAGTAAATAGAGTATGTTGAACAGAGAGTTATATCTGGTATTGTGATACGGGTTTATGCTAAAAAAAAGCTGACCCTTGGAAATAATATTATGTAGATGGAAACCTATTAAATATGGAAACGTTTACTGTTCCATGAAATGTTACATTCGATGAAGATATAGTGTTTTGGAAAATTGGAAATGATAATAGTAATATATTTACTTGACACCTTAATAGTGTATTTATTATATCATTGATAATATGTTATTTTACTTTCTTATACCCATTTCACGGTGTGTATTATAACAAGGTAAATCATAACAGAGTACCTAATGTTGGTAACTATTAATTCTTGTTAATATAATGACAAGAAGAAATGCTTATGATGCTGGGTATGTTAAACATTGGTGATAAATTTCTGAAGTGTTTTTAAACATGAGTGTCATTTCAGAAAGACAAAAAAAAAACACGATCTTTGAGAGACGTTGGTATGTGGATTTGACATTTGGCTAACACATTTTCTTACTTTGGTCGATATATTTCTTGATTT
Source organism: Cepaea hortensis (assembly GCA_963921405.1). Classification (NCBI taxonomy): domain Eukaryota; kingdom Metazoa; phylum Mollusca; class Gastropoda; order Stylommatophora; family Helicidae; genus Cepaea; species Cepaea hortensis. The sequence continues at coordinate 114,598,943 of OY992879.1, forward strand.
GGTAATTATTTTTCTGTCTTTGGTTAATATGTTTCTTCTTTTGGGTCATATTTTTATTCATTTGGCTAACACATTTCTTATTTTGGCTAACACATTTTTTAAATTTGGTTAATGTTTTCTCAATTTGGCCAAAATTGTCCTAATTTGGCTAACACATTTTCTTAGTATGGTTGACAAATATCTTGATTTGAATAATATTTTATCTTAACTGGCCAATTTTTTCGTAACTCGGCTAACACACTTTCTTAGTTGATCGACATATTTCTTGATGTGACTAACATATTTACCTATTTTAAGTAACATATTTTCTTACTTTGACCAACTCTTTTTGTTACTTTGCCATACAGTTTTCCTCACTGTGGTTAATATATTTCTTCATTCGGCTAACATATTTACATTATTTTTACTACTTTTGATAACATATTTTCTTACTTTCGCCAACTTTTCCCTTACTTTACCATATATTTTTTTCACTTTGATTAATATTTTTTTCTTAATTTGGCTAACATATTTTCGTACTGTGGCTATTATTTTTATCTACTTTGGCTAACATATTTTTTTACTTTGGCTAACATATTTATTTGTTTGGTCATCATTTTTCTCAATTTGGTAAACATATTCTTTCTTACTTTACCACACATAAGACTTAGTTTGTCCATCATTTTTTTTTTCTAACATTAGCCACCATTCTTGGTCGATATATTTCTTTATTTGACTAACATGTTTTCTTAATTTGGCCGTCATATTTTCCCCATTTGTCTAACATTTCGTACTTTGGTTGATATCCATCTTCCTTTGGTTGATATGTTTCTTAATTTGGCTAACATTTTCTAGCTTTTAACACATTTATTATTGATTGATTGATTGATTGATTGATCTAGGAACCGACATCACAGCATTCGGGGCATTCCCATAGGCGCTCCATCCCAATCCTCAGCAGCCAGCGAAGAGTTCCAACACCAATAGTACCAGTAGCAATCTGATTACATGTCCGTCTTTCCTCTGAACGTCAAGCGTCGGCCAGATCCCCTCGTCACTCCTCGCTGCTTCATTCTTGCCAGACCATGATGATCCATTTGTTCCTCTGAGATGTACACGTGCTCCCACAAAGCCGCAACCACGTCTGCCTTGACATGCATCAATACTCCACCAAGTTTTGCAGAGCCAGCCAATCTGTCCTCCTGTTCATTCCCCAGCACACCGACATGTCCAGGAGAAAAGATCCAGGCGATGCTTGCCACCTGTGACCTCCGAAGCGAAGCAAGCCACTTTGTACGAAGCATGCCTGTCCTCACCTTCCTCGGCATGCTTTCTGAGTCAGTTACATCACGATTTGTGTGTGCATCGTATTCTCGATCCAGCGAAAAGCTGCAGTGATCGCGTCCATCTCCATTCTTAAGCTAGATATTGTGGTATAATATGCCAGACTCTCCTGCATCAGACGTCGGCCATTAGCTTTTTCTATGAACCCCCAGGCACTTCTCCTACCCCTCGACACCGAAACATCTGTGTAGATAACCACACCATCCGAGCGAGCATTATCCCGAATTAGTGTTTTTGTGTGTGTTAACTTTGCATTGGCTAACATATTTTCTTGCTTGAACGTTGACGTGTTACATAGAACCGGTACCTTTGTCTGGCTGTGAAACGTAGGACGATGAGTAGGCAAGCTGACAAACATATATTGGCATTGGAATTAGATTTCTTGGGAAATCTGCAAAGACCCATATTGACAGGAATAAAAATTAATGAAAGAGTAAATACCTTATTTGAGACGCGATTAATTCACTGGTCAAGATAGCACGCACGTGACATGTCATGTTACATGAAACGCTTGTGGTCGAGCTTGTTATGTTCGTTTGTAATATTATACAGCTGATGAACTAAGCTAAGCACTCGTCGGTGTATGACCCGCCTTCTCCCGACGCGTCAGTGATTACAACTATCCTTTCCGACCACGAAAAAGGCTTAGTCCGACACTGTGATGACTGTGTTACAGTTATGCATACTACATTCGAAACTGCCTTATTTTGTATTGATGCCGGGACAGTATTTTCATGTCCTTTGCTGTTACTCGGTGACCCTTGGACAACACGAACATAGAAGAGAGAGAGAGAGAGAGAGAGAGAGAGAGAGAGAGAGAGAGAGAGAGAGAGAGAGAGAGAGAGAGAAGAGCGAGAGAGAAAGAGCGAGAGAGAGACGGGAGATCATCTCAAACTATTGATGTGTTGTTTACGAGGTATTGTAATCACTTCCATACATCGTGGTCATCACACGTTAGGCGTCTTGAATCGACAACCGACAGGACACCCTTTTTGTAGTAACCCTCTCAACACGTGTCCCGGATGTACCCCTTAAACATTTGACCATGTGACTGTCCCAAATGTACCCTTTAAGCTTGTGACCATGTGACCAGCTGCATTTATCACCCCTACGTGGTTCAGTTGTAACTATTAGCCACGTGTCCCGGATGTACCCTTAAACCTGTGACCATATGACAGGCTGTACACCATCACACAGCCGATGAAGAGCCTTGTATCCCTAACGCACCGCCAATCATATGATGATAATGTTTAAGTCCCATCCCCTACAGATAATAAAAACAGCCATTATAATAAACAGTCGGTCACTTTACAAAATTCATATAGCGAAAAAAAAACTAGATATTCTGACGATCGAATTCGCAAATATGCATCGAAATTGTTGATGACAGACCTTCTGTCCCCTAAACAACACTCGTTGTAACGTCACATAAGCGCATATAGGAAAGTATTTCAAGGCAGTCTTGATTCTGAAACTTTACCGCATGTGTGCAGAACGTACTACTTACAGTGAAACACGCAGTTTGTAACACTAATAACTTATTAATCACGGGCAGACAAATGCGAACAGTACTTATCTTTATCTCAGGAGACGATCTTCCTTGCTTGGAACGTCGCGAGCCAATGAAACAATAACTGTGTGTGGAAATAAACCATTATGGATTGTTATTGCATTTCTGTGTTTTTGTAAGACACATGTTAGTTCAGAGTACTCATTCACCATGATCACACACACACACACTCACACACACACACACACACACACACACACACACACACACACAGTGGCAGACAGTCATTTACACGAGACGTCACAGACACGGGCAAACATGTATGCATTTAGACATAGAGAATCACACACATATGCGTATTCACACACATACAGACATGTCTTTATACACGCAAACACACAGACGTACATACACACAAACAGTCAGACAAATAGATATATACGCTGAGATAAGCAACCACAAAGACACAGAGAGAGAGAGAGAGAGAGAGAGAGAGAGAGAGAGAGAGAGAGAGAGAGAGAGAGAGAGAGAGAACATGCCTAGACACATTTGTATCGCTAACCACTAATTAACCGCGGACAGTCCAATAATGAAATTAATCATCTTTATCTCAGGAGAACGTCTCACTCGGATCAGCGAATGAAACAGGACACTTGCGTTAAGTAACGAACGGGTTGCACAGTCCTGTATTTGTAAGACACATTTGTAAGAAATGTTACTTTCTTAGTCGCTCTTAAACATCATGGTTATGGCCGCAGGTTCGAAACCATCTGCTCGGCCGATCGAACACCCTAGTCCGTTGTCTGCCAATCCACCAATTTTAATCCACATTACCTAACCGTTTTACGCGTTTCTTACTACTTCAACCATCCAGCGTACGTTGTTCGCTCCCATCAGTAATTGAAGTATCAATAAGTTCATGTAGGATTATTATTAGCACTTGCATTTCAGCAAATATAATTAAGCAAGAAAGTTCAACTTCTAGACAAATAAACGAGTATAGTGAAATAAGAAAATCTCTTGACAATACTTACTCCACGGACTTCCTGTTGTAGTTGAAGGCCAGAGTCTGCATTTATATTTTTAAGAACTTAAATGTGAGAATAATTTTGCTGAAATATTATTTTCAGGAGTTTGGATCCAAAGTGTCAGTAGCGCACTTGTCATTGAAGATGTTTGAGGGCCAAATCACAGTACTACTCGGACATAATGGAGCTGGAAAAACAACCACAATGTCCATGCTTACAGGTGCATTTGCGTGCTTGTTCACAATACATTATTAATATCTTGATGATTTGAATTTGCAGTGAAGGTTGTTTTTATGAATATTGAATTGTTTAGTTCAGTATTTGTTTATTATATCTGAAAATTATTGGACTGCCCATGTGTATCACTCTAGTCTATTGGTTATTGGTAAACAGAAGCACCGTCTCGTGGCCAACGCTATCAAGCTCAGAAGGGCTTCATCTCTTGTCGTAGATATCGTAGTGAATGAATGTTAGCTACTCCATGGCACTCTGTTGGGATAACCATCTATCAAGCCCCCGAATTTGATATGTAGCAGTAGTTCCAGCTTATATTGCGTGGTGCTCCAGTGTGCATATTGTCTCATCAGATGCTGTATTATTACACATAATTTCTTTCTCTGAGTCCTTGAAGGTGTGTCCGTTTGAAGATTGCCAAATATAGGCACTCTAGAAGCTAACTAGTCATTCATTCTCATTATCCTCTCAGTGCCATCTCATTGTTGGGACTCTGTGTGGTCAGGATAAGATATAAGATAATATGTTACCTTAGGTTTATCGCGCTATCGAAAGGTTCCTATGCATGAGACATCTATCTGGTTTGCCCTTGAGTATCATTACCTGTGAGATAGATAGTATAGCGACTTTGACATACCGTGCCCGCGATCCACTAGAGCGCAGCAGTTACTGTCTCAATTCCCAGCACAATGCTGGTTGTTTATCTCATCTCATCTCATCTTGTTCCTCTTATACCTTGCAGTGTCGAGGTGAAGCATAAACATCGAAGGAGTGCCCATTTATGGGCTTCATGTATCGAGATTATCATGGACCCTGCTATTCACCCTGTAGACCTTTTACGTGGCCGGCCTCTTCTTCTGCTTCCACTTGGTATGTACATCATTGCTTGTTGTGGTATACTGTTAGTTGATATTCAAGTTACATGGTCAAACTATCTATCTTGATATTTTCCTATAAAATCTAACGCTACTGTAATCCCCACTTAAGTCCTGATTTCTTTATTTCGATTTTCTCTCTTCTTGATACATTGAGTATTCTTTTCAGGAATCTCATTTCTGTTGTTGTGATTTTTCTTTTCTTTTTTTCTGTCATTGTCCAGGTTTGGCATTGGTAGCATAGAGTTGGTAGGAAGATAGTATTGTATTGTGCTTTCTTAGTAACTAAGCCCGATTATGTTTCTTATTTTTCTACGAGCAATATGAAAATGTCCTGCTGGCTTGCTAGGCCAGCCGTAGGATTATTATTATTATTATTATTATTATTATTATTATTATTATTATTATTATTATTATTTGCATATCCTATTTACAGGACATCGCTGTCAACACCAGCATTTTACCGCTGTTGTTGATGTCTTGGAAAGTTTACGTTCAGTAGTTTGCCATTGCTTTCTGAACGACCGGTTCCCATACCAACACGTTAAAACCCAGCGCGACGCGGTATGCTGCCAAATTGGTCGCAGCTGTGTTTCGAATGCAGGTAAGAGGGCTGACGAATCGCGTCCGCAATCTCTTAACCACGGAGACAGGCAGTCGTAGGTTTAGGACATAAAAATCTGACCAAGGAGAGTCCATTCCCCCTGGCGAGCCAGAGCCCCGTTGACCCATGACCTCGCTGTCATAGTTTCCCGGTCTAAACCACGAGGAGGGGGAGTTGACTTGTGTAGTCTGCGGGTCATCTGGAGGCTACTAATTTCCACTTGTTATAAACTGCTTCCTCTTCTTATACATTTGCACTCTGTACTCCTATCCTTGGGGTTTTCCGAGTTACATTGGTCCGTCAATGTAAATAATATTATATTTTAAATCACTAGCATGATTTACTAACATTTACTGAATTTTTGCCTAGGTTTGCCCTCCACACTATTCACTCTGCACTATTTGACCAGAATAATGAACACATTGTGGCGATGTTTCATATCTAGTCGACTATAAACCCATTAACCCAACCATAATATCCTTGCCATGGCTATAACTTATCCACATGTCTGCTATTGTCATCCATGCCACTCCTTTCTTGGGATGATGTCATTTCATATCATCTAGGTTTTTGTGAAAAGAGTAACTTTTATCAGTGATTACACATATAAATGCTCTGACGTGAGCAACACCATGGGCAAGTTGATCTACAAGAAAGCAAGAATATACCGCATCGTTGCGTGAGTTTATCTGGTGTGCATCACACAAATGCGTGGGAGAATTCCATGGCGAAGTAGTCAAGCCGTCTGCATTGGGCTTGAAGGTCGTGTGTTCATTTTGGTACAGGAATGTAATTTTGTTTTAGACCGCTAGTATTCGTCGCTGGAGCTACGGAATTCGTGTTCTGTAAGACGGTTTCAGCAGGGAGAAGACGGAGCCATGTGGGATAGAATCCTTTGCAATGAAGACAATATCTTGCTCTAATCTCCCAACTAATCACGCATTCTCTAATTATGGATCAACTCTAAACGATCAAGTGACGTATAAGTAGTAAGGGACGTTGTAACTACTTCGACAATAAGGATCTGAATCCTTCGTGGTGACGTCGTTTTTTACTATATAATAGTCATGATCCTATGCTCTGACGTCACCGAACCGGATCCTTTTCGGACCTCATTTTCAAAAAATTGGTGTATTTTCTTTGGTCTGGGTGACTACTTCCGGTTGTCCTGATGACTACTTTCGGTTGACATCCGGTGAGGGTGCGGACGAACCGGACGTGACCGAACCGGCGCGAACCGAAACGACCCGAACCGAGCCAGGGCACCGCAGAGGTGAATGATTGGTCACGTAGTGTAATCGAACCCCAGTCATGTAGACATCGACCCCCTTCGATGAGGACATCGAATCCAATATGACAGAGTGGAAAAAAATGATTTATTCCATCACTCGAGTTACCCCGAATAGGCCAATTAATGACCTCGTCAATAAACCTTTTGTACGCTGATAGTTAATTCGGCAGGTTTCCATACCCATGTATCAACATTAAGCGCTTGGTGAAAATCTGGTTTAAAAATATACTAGATTGGCATACATTACTATTAATAATTAACCCTAAAAACCATAATAAACGGTTAAATTTCTTGTATGTATTGTGGAGAATAGTTATGTCAATAAAAAAATCTACTATTCTCAATTAATAACAGTGATAACTTGCTAAGATGTTTATAAAAATATGAAACGAAAGTAAACATATAACGTCCCCTTAATAAAAAGAATTGTCTCCCCTTCATGGCACCATAACAAATACAAAAGGTAAAGGTCGCCCAAAGTTCAATTCATGACATGTGAAAATACTGTCGAGTGATGAAAAGTCCAAAGTCTATTTTCTATCAGCGAGTCTTAAAATATACCAAGCGGACCTGTGTATTTCATTATTTTCTCTCTTTTATTTCTTTCATTCTCTTTGTATGATTATTTTCTTATCTCTCTCTCTCTCTCTCTCTTTCTCTCTCTCTCTCTTTCTCTCTCTCTCTCTCTTTCTCTCTCTCTCTCTTTCTCTCTCTCTCTCTCTCTCTCTCTCTGTCGCTGGACTTCGCACACTCCTCAGTAACTTTAGATCCGCTTTGCTCGACCTTGACATCTTAGCTAGCTGTCCGTGACCGGTCAACCATGAGTCAGTGCTGAAAACATGTCTGAACACGCTATGTAGGCACTCTACAGCATGTTTTCTTAGTAAAATTACCATGTCAGCAGTTGTCTATGAAGCAATAAAGCAGTTTAAACTGGTTTATGTCTATAGCTATACCACGTAACTTGGTGCTCTAAAACAGCCATATGCAATGACTAAGTCTCATTCTATTGCTGACCGTAGAAGAGAATCATCCTTGAGACGTTTACAGCCCGCCGGAGAGACAGAAGAGAACGCACAACCCGCCGGAAAGAGAGAAGACAATCTTCCTACAGAACGCACACCCCGCCTGAGAGATAGAAAAAAGTAACGCTAAGTATCATAATTATTCAGCTGTCCCATCCGACATGTTGCCATCCGGCTTGAGCACCACATATCCCACGTGGCCACATCATCCAGGTAACTACGCATATATGTCTCACCCGCTGGTTCAACATACATAAACTTATTTCTTATTTTATAAACCTGTTAAATTATAAACCGGTTTCCTAAATTTGTAGAACCGCTGTTTCTGTGTACAACGTGAACTGACCAACCGTGATTTTAACTTTAGATAAAACACACAGTCAGGAGTCGTTCTCCCGGTAATGTATTCCGCTCAACTCTGGTCAATTGTTAATCTAAGGTAGCAATCAAAACTGCGCGGGTCGTTCCGCTGGCCGCTAATCAGATATCTCCGCGGCGCTCAATTGAGGGAGTCAAGTCAAATATACGGAAGGCTGGTTTAGGAATGTTACGGATAGGTATGCGTATATTGCCAGAAAGAAAATATACAAGATCTGTTATATATCTTCTAAGTGAAATTAAGCATAAACTAAAATATACGACCAAGTTATTGTGATAAACGGTCCCTGCAAATAGACTCTACACACCACAAATTATAACATCATCATCAAGTGCCCTGCCGACCATAGTCATTCCATTCTTTCTCGTTGCCATTCCGAGTGGTTATGATAGAACTGTACCACGTGGGGGAGTACATTACCTCAGTAATCATCATCATCTTTTGCGGTGGGTGTCACAGCATCACCAACAGCATCCTAAAGGGCATATTTTATTATATAAATGATCTCTATTATAAACTAGTGTTACGGAATATGTAGTAGTATGTTATGTCCTAACTAACTCAGAAATAGGAGCCACTGCAGTGAAGCCATATTTTACTACATAAATGATCTATAATATAAACCATTCTTTATGAACCGTTATGTCATAACTAAGTGATAAATCTGGATCAACTGCCGGGAAGTCATATTTTGCTATATAAAAGATCTAGCAGTAAAAGTATGAAATACAGCCCCTTCTCTATTAGTACTACACAGCATGTGATATTCCAAATTTTTGCTATATCTTAGTGAACTAATGGTTATATAAACATATAAGTAAAATAATGGGTGTAACCTGTTAAACATCTTTTCTCCACAGCTGATTGACGTTCCACACATACACTTGTAAAAGAAGATTGAAAGATATTGCTCACTATAACCGCTGGAGCAACACACAACAAGTCATTTAATGCGCGAGAAATAGTGGTGGAAATACTACTGTTGTATACTACCATAAAACGTTGTATACTACCATAAACTGGACAATACTGACAACAAGCGGAAGCGTGTTATCACCATATATATTATCGATATATTGCCTCATAACTATTATCAATTACTACTATTTGCTCTAATATGGCCTCTATTCAGAAATCTGTCTTTCTCTGCCCCACATGCGGCAAAGAATACACCAAAAAAACCATCTTACACGCCACATTAACACAGTATACACTACCACAATGCATACATGCCACATTTGTGGAAACTTATATCGTAGGAAAAACAACCCAAAACAACATGTAAAAACACATCAACAGACATTACCCTCAACATCAGATAGTACAACATCAACAACGGATACTACATCGCGTAAGAGAAAAGTACCAGCAGACACACAAACAGATAAAAAGCAGAAACTTGATAAAGTGGAAGCAGAGGAAGCCGTCGTAGAGATAGGTGACGAAGGAGATGAGGAACTAAAGACGGTAGACATCATCCGCGGCCCTGAAGTCCAGCAGAAATATAGAGACGTCTGGCCCTATCTTAGGACACATCAGAACATCCAAAAATATGTATCGACCTACAATTTTTTTCATCGACCAGACTCAACACAACCAATTGACTGGACCGAGACTTTAAAACTAGTATTTGGTAGTAAGACATGTCGGTTTAAGGTAAATTATTCTCATCACATAATCTTACGTCATAAGGAGACAGGAGAACTTAGGTTTTTCCATACATCATCGAACAATGCATGCCAACTCGACGTCCCCCACCTAATTAACCACGAAAAAGACTTTGACGACTTTATATAAATAGTTCAGGACAGTGGCATGTTTAACTACGCCCTACACAACAGACTTGATAATAAGTACATGGTAGAGACAATATCCGCGACTAGTTTTTATATATATCACACAAAGGCGCACCCGATCGGGTGCTGTTTAGAGGACTTACCTGCCCATATACGACGCAATTACGGTATAAATATTTTACAGCAGTACTCTAGGGTCACAGCAATACACTGACATGATATGTTTCTTTAGATGTCTGGCGGTATTCAATGGGAAATCTGTTAGGGATCCTTGGAAACCAACATATCGCTTAGCAAACAAGTGGCAGAAATATCAAAAGTTGGAGTCGTTAAACAGCTTCCGTGGAGTTAGACTTATTGACATGTCGGCAATAGAAAACTGCTTTGGGGTAAATGTAGATATTTTTTAGTTCAAATAGACCCAGGCCTTGGTCAAACTTCTTAGTAGTGGGAAACATCTTAAAATTTTGCGAGTACTATTGTATAAGGATCATTTCATGTACATTAATAATCTTGATAGAGTAGCCAATTCACTCGGGTGTAGTGAGTGTGGGAAATTGTGGAATGCGTTCTGGGAGATGGATAGACATACCCAGACCTGTAATAGTGGGATAACTGTAAACAGTTATAAAGGAGGTGTGTACTCCGTGACAGAGACTGTGTGGGAAGCCATCAGCTCATTGGGGGTCAAAGTGGATACTAATTATATCTACCCATACAGAGCGGCCTACGATTATGAGGCGTATTTTGGGAAATGCAGTTTACCAGGGGAAACCAAGTCCACACAATTTTTTAGGAAAGCATGTTCCCCTTAGTTGGTCTATAGCCTCTAATATTCCTAGTTTCGACGACCCCATCTGCCACATCATATCGGGTGATGTTCAGGACTTAGTTAGGAAGATGGTTGACTATCTGACTCAAATCGCTGAAGCAGCGTATACCGAATTACGCAAAGAGCATGATTGTGTGCATACAGGCTTAGAGGCTATAAACGAGCACACGCTAGTAGCTAGGCTAGACGAGTACCTTCGCGAGATGCCGGTCCTGGGATTCAACTCAGGGAAGTATGACATTAATTTAGTGAAACCTTATCTGATAGAGTCCTTCATCTCTGCCACTGATGACCCTTTTAACTACGTAGTGAAAAGGAATAATAATTTAGTGTCCATATCCACCAAAAAGCTTAGATTTCTAGATATTGTAAACTACTGAGCCCCGGGATTTAGTTATTCCAAATATTTAGCGGCTTATGGCATCAAAGAGACGAAGAGGGTGTTTTGCTACGAGTATATCACTTCATTAGATAGACTAGAGGAGACTCGCTTGCCACCACACGAGGAATTTCATTCGCAGCTGATAAATTTGCAATATTTCAGTTGCCGAATACGAAGAATGCCAATGAGTATGGAGCGAGAACCATATAGCCACACTGGCAGACTTTTTGCGCTGGTACAACAATAAGGGTGTAAAACCTTTTATTGGGGCATTAAATAAACAAGTGGCATTTTACAAAGGGTTAGGTGTCGATATTTTCAAGGATCCCATTTCTGTCCCCGGTGTGACTTTAAAGTATTTGTTTAAAACCATGCCCAAGAACAACTACTTTACCCTGTGCTCCAATAAGGAGAGTGATCTGCGCACCAAAATTAGACAAAATATTGTAGGAGGCCCCTCGATCATATATTATAGATATCATGAGGTAGGTAAGACTAGGATTCAAGGGGGTAAACTAGTTGAGAGTGTGAAGGGGTACGATGCTAACGCTCTATACGTGTGGGCTTTGACACAGAACATGCCCACGGGATTTCCTGTTATACGAAATGTAGAAGATGGGTTCAAGCCCCATAAAACCAGAGTTTATATTGTCCAGTGCAGAGAGTGGTTGGCATGGGTAGAACATAGTCTAGGTATAGAGCTAAGTACCAGTTTAATGAGCGTGAAATGTCCCTAGGAGAAAGACACATCAGAGTTGATGGGTGGGATAAAAAGGATCGAACCGTCTACCAGTTTCACGGGTGTTTATTCCACGGGCATGAAAACTGTGTGTTGACCTGTGGTCATGATGTTAACCCGGTGAGCCAGAAACCCTTGGCAGAACTGTATGCCAACACGCGTGAGATTCACGATTACCTGGAAAAAGAGGTTAACGTCACGGTCGAGGAGATGTGGGAATGTGAGTGACAGAGTGTCAAAAAAGACTAATAGCGCCATTAAGAGCTTTGTGAAAACCACATTCCCATATGTCACACCCTGGCATCTATTTGAGGCCATAGACCCCGAAAAGATCATAAAGGCTGTTAAAAACGATACTTTGTTTGGGTTAATAGAGTTTGACATCCACGTACCAGACAAGTATAAAGAGCTATTTTCAGAGATGACGCCCATCTTTAAAACCACTGATGTGTCTAGGCCGATATTGGCGAGCTCATGAGGCAGTATGCCGAGGCCCATAAGCTGTTGAACGGCTCACGTCGGACTCTAATAGGTAGCTATGTGGGCGAAAAGTTCCGATTGGCCAGACCATTGTTAAAATGGTATCTGACACATGGTTTAGAGGTCACCACAATATACCAGATCATCGAGTACAAATCTGAGAAATGTTTTGAAAGGTTTGGTAAAGAGGTGTCTGATGTCAGACGTGAGGGTGATGTGAATACGGCCTATACTATTAAGGCCGAGACAATGAAACTATTGGGAAATGAAGCCTATGGCAAAACGTTAACCAACAAGGCCAAGCACACCAATGTTGCATATTGTCGCGGGGCTGGCACGTCAAAGTTGGTGAAGCAGCCTCTGTTTAAGAAGATGACCATGTTGTCAGATCTTGTGTTTGAGGTAGAGTCTCTGAAAAAGACCACCTTATAGGATCTACCCCAGCAAATAGGCTTCTTTTTGTACCAGTACGCAAAGCTGCGCATGCTAGAATTTTATTATGACTTTTTAGATAGGTTTATAGCTAGGGAGGATTCTCAATTGTGTGAGATGGACACCGATAGCTTGTATTTAGCTCTTAGCAAACCGATCCTAGCACAGGACATCAGACCGGAGCTTCAGGAAGAATTTTATAGAGTCTATAGTTCCTGGTTCCCATCTTAGATCTGTGATAGCCATCAACGGGATGTTATTAGGAGTAGGGGAGATGTTCCAGCCTGTGATGCCTGTAAGGCTAAGAGGGTCTTCGACAAAAGAACCCCCGCGTTATGTAAGTTAGAGTATGAGGGAACGGGAATGGTCTTCGTATGCAGCAAGACCTATCACTGCTTTGGAGCCTATACCAAGACCAGCACGAAAGGGCTGACAAAACAACACAACACGCACCTAGACAGAGAAATTTTTCTATATGTACTTGACACCTAGACAGCGACTTGAGGGACAAATATAGGCTTTAAGACACAGGCTTCATCGGTGTACACGTATCATCAACACAGAGAGGCTTTATCATACTTCTACATTAAAAGAAAAGTACATGCAGATAATTATACCACATCACCCCTAGATATATAAGTGTACCATACTATGTAAATACTCTTTTCCCTAATGTTTCCCTCTACCTTTATCTACTCTTTTGCTCGCTGCTCTATTAAAAATGTGGTGTACTGTGTATTAAAAATAAAAAAGACTCAATGTGATCATATATGTGTGGTTTCCTTGTGACCTGTCTCTATCATTGAAATATAAAAGACTGTCCCCGATGTGTAAAATCACATGTTTTCATTGAGTGCTATTGAAAATTATTGAATATTATGCAAACAATGTTTTAATGGAAAAATAAAAGTTATGAAACGAAAAAATATTTGTTTTGTTGGCTTATTCAGTGGTATGCTTGACATGTTTTCCATTGTATATTCACGTTGTCGTCTTTCTGGTTGTCATGTTGTCATCTTTCACGTTTCTTCATGTTGACTGTAGCTGTGGAATATACTATCGAAGAACAAATGATCTGCCAAAGGCAGCACAGAAACACTACATAGAAACAAACCAACATAATGCAAATTTTCTTTTTTCTTCATTTTTTTATTTTCAAAACTGTATACATATTGATTCTTCACATAATTGTCTGCGTCTCCTGTGGGTTGTCATCTGAACTTGGTAGACACACATCTGGCTGTCGGATACACAGCTGGGATTGGTCACACATCTGAGGTACATCAAACATCTGGGGTTGATCACACATCTGCTTGGGTAGAGTCTTTTGACTTGGGTATCTTCGTTTAGTGCCCTTTTTTACTTGGACTTTCTTTCTACGGTGAGTGTCTTGTTTACTGACTTGAATAGGTTGCTGGCTGAGTCTATCAAAGTCTTTTAGGATCTCGCGATGCAGAGCTATCAGCTGTTCATATTCTTGACGAGTAAATGTCATTCCCAATGGGGTAGGAAAATTGTTCTCGGATTCACCAAAGAATCGACGGATGTGTAACTTGGTCGTTCCTCTGTAGGATTAGACAAATGCGGCCTTGACACCATCTCCCACTGGTCTAACATTGTCACCATTACGAGTCAGGTAGACACAGTTAGCTGTGTTGCATTCTGTAGTCATCTTCGGAATGAGCTAATGGTACTCGAGTCGTGTTTATATACTACTGTGTAAACTGGTTATAGCGTCTCAGCTGCATTACGTATGGCATGACTAGGGCCTGTACTAGCCGATCGTTGGCACATTGTTTGTTTGAAAAGGACTGGAGAATGCGGTTCATGCTCGCTCCACGACTTTTCATCAAGATGAAATAGATAGCGTAGAGGCCACAGGCGCTGCTTAACACATCTTGTAAGACACGGGTATTATACATGTGTGGTGTGTCTGAATGATGGTCAATGACATTGTGCAGGTCACTGTGTAAGTGCGGCAGACCAAATGAATCAAAGTACTCGCATTTGCCTGACCCGTCGTAGTACATGGCGACCCAGTGGGAACCTGGTTTATTGCTAGGGTCAGTGTTTACAATAAAAGCCGATGGTCTGCTTCTATCTAGATGTCGGGGTAGCTGATCTCGAGCGCACACTCTGATTTGTAGTCGACGAACATACGTATCAGCTAGTAGTATTCTGGTAATCTGCTGTGTGTTCATTATGAAGCGTAATCTGTTAGCTCTTGTCTGGTCTTGGAGACTTCAATTATCCCGTCGTGCTCAGCGATGACTTGTAGTGGCTCTGGGGTGGGTGTGTTGAACTTAAATTCCAGTGTTAAAGGCCCCGTCCTCGGCATCTCAAACTGGTCTCCGTGCAGTAAACTAGGACTCAGATCAAAGGCATACAGCTTATAGCCATACTTGAATTAATTATAGTTAATTGAGTTACGGGCGTCTTTGCCCACTAGACCCATGGCTAGGTTAGTACCAAAATACGCTCGTACGTATTAGTTGCGATCAAAGTCCATCGTCAGTGGTTTGCCGGTAGCCGCTCGACCGTCGACGGTTACGTTCAGGTACGTCAAACCAAAAGTTTGAAAATTATACGGGTTATAGCTGTAGGAACCGTTAAAAGCAGCTGATGTAACAAGTCCAATCACGACGCAAGTGGGTGTTTGACTCATAAACAGATTGTCTTGTGTGTGAGATAACATACCCTGGGGGATAGCTAATGTTTTTAGCACCACACGTTTGAACGGGAATTTCGCGTTGGCCCTCGTCAAGGCTTTCTCATGGGCGAGCACGAGGACCGGATTCAGTCTGGCTTTACGAACCACCAGCGTGGCATGCGTTATAATAGATGAATAACCAATCGCCTCGTCGGGGGCCAAGAGGTTAAAGGTGGCCTTGGCCGGAGTCAGCTTAATTTTCACATCAACACTGTTTATCATGTAGCGGTCTTGCACAAAAATGTCGGCGTGTAGTCGACCCATCATATCTATTTCTTGACTCTCACTGGCTAGTTGACGTCGTGTTCTTAGTCCCTTGTTGTTTTCGCCTTGCGTGTCATCGAGGAATTTAGCCATGTCATAGTAATAGAGGGCAGCTGAGAGATGACTCTTTTTGGCTTATTCAACGTCGCTTCCAAGTAGGCTCTATACGGATAGATATTTTCACTAGGGGTGATTAGCGCGTCGTTGAATGAGACGTCCACTTATGAAAATAAACTGTGCAGGTAATAGTTGACAGGAGCGACCTCGGCCGTGGGTGGAAGTTTGTCACCGTTGGGTAGTGTGACTTTAGCTCTGACGTGTAAGAAAGTGTTAAACAGATCCTGATACTCTTCACTGGCACCAGAGATGGCTAATTCTATATGTGCACCGGTGTCTAGCGATGCTAAAGTGTGTATCTACAGAAACTGTCCCTCTTCTACGGCAGTCTGCGTGGGTAGTACACTAAATAGATCCAGACCAGAATGAAGACACTCGCATTGAATGAGGGTAAATTAGAGCCATTATGCGAATATATCCGAGTGCTGCTGCTTCTTCTTATGAGCTCGACGATGTGTGGGGGTCAGTTTTATACGTTTACTGGGCTCACCAAGTGGCGCTGCACGTCTCTTTCTCCTAATACCGCTACCTGATTGGCTAACGTGGTTGACAGCTCCTTGCAGTAGACGCTGACCGGCTTGCTTGGCGTGCTCTTTGAAGGAATCCCCAACATTCCTACCAGCCAAAGCATCTTGGGCCACTCGCAGACCCGTCCCGAGACCTTCTCTGAGTAGGGCCTTACCACCGGTCTTTAGTCCGGGTAGAATCGTGCGACCGAGTCCACTGAAGAAACTGCCGATACCACGACCTCGCTGACTCCGACCACCCACAAACAACGGCATGCATATGTCCAGCTTTGTTACAGTAAAAGTCTTCGCACAGTCTGGAGTTTCGATGTAACGCCACGTATTTCATTATTCTAGGTCTGATCTCCGCCGAAGTCGAAAATATAACGTCAGCACTGAAGTCCCGGAAGTGAATGAGACGTCTGTGCCCGTATCGGTGGTTAAAAGGATTTCCACCGTGTCGAAATAGTACCGAATCAGCGGCACGTAATGAAGTTTGTCGTAGGCGCGATACACCGAAGCCGACAGCTGACTCATGATAGGAACTGTCCTCAGTAATTTAACCAGGACATCTCCGACTGGTCTCTCCGCTATGAGATCGCAGTAGACGTAGATATTTTGCAGGTCGTTATTTGGGTCTATCGCCACTTGGCCTTCCATCAATGGGTTGACATGCGATATCTTCGAGGAGTGAAGCCCTAATATATCTTTCAACTTTTCGCTAAACATAGCCACGGCCCCCGCTTTGAATATTTTCACGATGACTTTCTTTGAGGTATTGTCTAAATAGAATCTGATTCGCGGCTGGTCGTCCACCTCCGACTCTTATTCGATTCTGCTCCGCTATAAACGCGTCTGGTAAGCTGTATAGACCTGGGGGATCCAGTTTTCTGGAATTTCCTCTGCTTGGTGAGTTGTATCTTATCCACACTTCATTCTCTAGTACATTGCAGTAGTAGTTGGGAAATTGAATTTCGGCCAGACCCACTTCGTAATTCTGATTCACTTCAATAGTCTGCGGTAACTTGACGAAATGGTGACCTGGAGTGTTCTAGGTAAACATGTTCGGCGAAGCATTGCTCGGTAATGTCACGTAGAAACTCATATATTAGAGTTTGGTAGCATGTAACCCAGACAGCTGCTTAGCAGAGCGATCCACAACTTGCCCTCGGCTGCATCGGCGCTGTCTCTAGACAGATTGAATTGTGATACGCTAATGACGGTGTGTATATAACGACCAGAAGAAGACAATCTCAAGTCGCAGCACTCGTCGACCAAACATGCACCAGACCGAGTTTCTTTCTCCTTCTGTGGTATTTTGTGGGTCAGTTTCCACATTGCTTTCTTCCATTAGTATCTGGTTAGGTCTGAGATCCAACTGTTGAATGACTTGGGATACCCGAACCACTTAACTAAGTACTCTTTACCACCTCGCCTGGGCCGTTCTTGTAAGACTGATTCGACGCGAAACACTTGTTTGTCTCCGACGAGTTGTATTTCTTCTCGGTAGAATGAGCCTTGAAGTTCTTCCCCCGAATCGTCTTTTAGCACATACGTCACCGGACTAGTCTGGTTTATACGACTGACGGTAAACAGTTATTCTGTCCACGAGGGCATATACCCCTTTTTAAAAGGTTGTTTGGGTTGAACCAGTCGGACTCGATCGCCGGGTGTAAAATACACTTTTCTGTCGAAAGTCTTCTGATACAGGTTATTCCACGCCTCGTTTTGATTCGTATAGTTGACTTCTACTGGTGCCATGCGAATACTTCTGTGATACGACCCGTTGTAGTTTCGGATCAGTTTATCTATTACGTCGACATAGCGAAGTTTATTGGTCTTGGTGAAATAGTGCCACATTTTTTCTTTCAGGGTTCGATTGAATCTGTCCACTATCGCGGCTTTCACATCTTCATTTTCAGTGGTAAAGAAATGCACACCTCGATCTTTCAGAAATTTTAAAAATGTCCGATTGACAGATTCCGATCCTTTATCAGTCTGAAAATTTATCGGTTGTCTATCAACATAAATTTTACTCACGGCGTCCACTAACTCTCTACCCGTTTTCTTCTTGATCGGGATGGCCCAAACATACTTACTAAACACATCGAGACACGTCACTAGGTACATCCCATCATTGTATCTTTTCTCATATCTATCAAATCGGCTTGAAACTGTTGATTTATACCACCGGTTATGGTTTGACGTCTCTGGAAACGACGACGGATCGAGTTATGTAAAGTATACGTATCCTGGTGTCGTAGCCAAGTCTCTACCTTCTTCATTTTAGTATTCCGTTTTAAAGCGGCGGCTCCGCCGTAGGCTCCGTGTTTCTGTGGGTCGCAGTAATATTTTCTTATTTGCGAGGCCATTTTTCCCACTTGGGTGTAGGTATTCTACTCTTCTTTTTGCTTCGCCTGAGCTTGTAAGGTGGTGTTGTCTCGACTATTTCCATTGTCCCTAAAGGCTTATGTCTGTACTGCTCAAGTCAATTCATATACCGCTGCAAAGTCTGTTCATACACTCAGGCTTTTCCCCGAGGTGGTAGATCTTCGTTCTCTAGGACTTGTTGCATTTGCTGATCCAAGTCGCGCAAGTTATCTGTTAATGTGTCCGGTGGTACGTAGGGTTTCTCCAGCATCCGGGGATCGATCAAGATCATTTTCTTCATTATAAGCCATGATGCCTTTCAGCACGTTTAAAATAGGACCTAATAAAGCGCCTATGAAACCACCTTGCTGCAAGATTTGTTTCCTCTTCTTGATAGATAGCTTCTTACGCGTGAGCGCTATCAGACTGTTCTTGTGTCGCCGCAACGGTCTCTTCTGAGCCAGTGTCAGTGGAACATTACCTTTTAACACATTGTGACAGCACTCTCATATTGATTCGACGAGGTCTGGGGAAGCCGATTTAATTACGGCTTTTGCGTCAGCCGGCTTCGCCTCGCCCAGAAATCGCAGCATGGCCCGGTGACGTTTTACTCGGTGGGACATATTATTTAGGCACGTAGACGACTTGACGCTGATCTGGAAAAATATGACTTCGCAAGCGGAGCTGATCCAGTGTTTCCTTTCGAAGGTCAAAAAGCAAACAACCGTGTGGAGCCGCTCTCGCGTCCTTAAAACTCTCTTGGACATATGACACACGGCCTGGATACATCTGTTTGGCCAGGTTTGTAATCTAAGACCCGTCACGTGGGTTCTTACACATCACTAGGTAATGTGAATTCAAGTTGATGGTTCTTTGCTCTTTATTCTTCCCAAAGCGATTCTGGACTATATACACGACACTGAGATTGCGATGATGACTACCCTTAGTAAAAAGCTTAGTCACCCTATCATCTGTCTCGTGCAGAGTGGCTTGCTTCGCTTCGGAGGTCACGGGTAGCAAGCATCACCTGGATCTTTTCTCCTGGGCATGCCGGTGTGCTGGGAAATGAACAGGCGGACAGATTGGCTGGCTCGGCAGAACTTGTGGAGTATTGATGCATGACAAGGCAGATGTGGTTGCGGCCTTGTGGGAGCACGTGTACACCTCGGAGGAGCAAATGGATCACCATAGTCTGGTTAGAATGAGGCAGCGAGGAGTGACGAGGGGATCTGGCCGACGCTCGACGCTCATAGGAAAGGCGAGACGGACATATATTCAGATTGCTACTGGAACTGTTAGTGTTGGAACTCTTCGCTGGTTGCTGAGGATGGGGACGGAGCGCTTATGGGAATGTCCCGAATGTTGTGATGTCGGTTCCTAGATCAATCAATCAATCAATCATCTGTCTCGGACATTAGGTCATCTATTACCACTAGACGATGTCTTTCACCTGCCCACTGTTCCATAGCCGGTAAGCCTTCGTTAAATCGAATGCCCTTCATAGTCTCATGCATGGACTGTCATTCTCCGTAGCACCATATAATCTCCTCTGGAATCGGGTCGACCATGTCTGATAAATGAGTCAGAAAGTTTTGCACAAAGACGGATTTTCCACACCCCGTTGGTCCCGCAATCAAAGCCGTAAAAGGATGTTTCCATCGGATCCATGACTAATTATAATCACCTATACACCTACATACGTATTTTATGGGACTCTAACCCGCTCCGCCACCGCCGCCCGCCCGCCTGCCCCTCGGGACCGGAAGTAGTCATCACGACAACCGGAAGTAGTCACCCAGACCCAAGAAAATAACCGCTAATTTTTTGAAAATGAAGTCCGAAAAGGATTCGGTTTGGTGACGTCAGAGCATAGGATCATGACTTTTGTATAGTAAAAAATGACGTCACCACGGAGGATTCAGATCCTTATTTTCGAAGTAGTTACAACGTCCCTTACTACTCGTATATGGCAGAGTTAGTGTTCAAACACTACACTTATAGACAGGCAATAACACTTATTGGTACAATAGGTACATAAATCGTGTGACATAGACCCGCTAATCTCCGCCAACATCTTTTTATAGTGTTCCCAGAGTGGGTTGTTTTGTAGTACGGCTTTCTGTCCTAACTTCCAGTCTGTCGCTTCCCAATACTTTGTCCGCTTACAATTATCATGGGAAGATTGCCTGTGTCACTGCGTTATTTGTATCCAGGTTACCACAGTGATCTGCTTTTGTTTGTGTGGTGCTTGTCAACGCCTTGCACAAGTAAAATAACAGCACTATAGTGTGTTTTTTGTTTTGTTGCCTCAATATAAAATTCAATATCTCATTAACCAACTGAGGGAAAATGATGAGATTTAGTATATAACCTTATCATTATGTCCACCCAACAAAAAAAATTTTTGTTCTGGAGATTTTACAGCAGATTTCAAAGTTAGTTTATATGCGGTATATTAATTACGACATAGTGATTACCTCCATGATTTTAACAGTATTACAGCTTCACCAAGAGACGTCCGGGCATTTTCTGAAATTTTCACGTGATTTCCGTTTTGAAACAAACAGCGCGAAGATTCAGAGGTGTCTCCAAATGGGGGTTCTTTCTTGAAACGTGATTATATAAATAAACTAGCTTACAAGGCCCGGCTTCTGGCGGGGATCTATCTATCTATCTATCTATCTATCTATCTATCTATCTATCTATCTATCTATCTATCTATCTATCTATCTATCTGTCTGTCTGTCTGCCTGCCTGCCCGCCTGTCCGTCCGTCCGCCCGTCCGCCCGATGCCCGCCTGCCTGCCTGCTTATCTATCTATCTATCTATCTATCTATCTATCTATCTATCCATCTGTCTGTCTGTCTGTCTGTCTGTCTGCCTGCCTGCCCGCCTGTACGTCCGTCCGCCTGTCCGCCCGATGCCCGCCTGCCTGCCTGCTTATCTATCTATCTATCTATCTATCTATCTATCTATCTATCTATCTGCCTACCTGCCTGCCTGCCTACCTGCCTGCCTGCCTGTCTGCCTGCTTATCTATCTATCTATCTATCTATCTATCTATCTATCTATCTGCCTACCTGCCTGCTTGCCCGCCCGCCTGCCTGCCTGCCTGCTTATCTATCTATCTATCTATCTATCTATCTATCTATCTATCTATCTATCTGCCTGCCTGCCCGCCCGCCTGCCTGCCTGCTTATCTATCTATCTATCTATCTATCTATCTATCTATCTATCTATCTATCTGCCTACCTGCCTGCCTGCCCGCCCGCCCGCCTGCCTGCCTGCCTGCTTATCTATCTATCTATCATCTATCTATCTATCTATCTATCTATCTATCTATCTGCCTGCCGGCCGGCCGGCCGACCGACCGACCGACCGATATCTATCTATCTATCTATCTATCTGCCTACATCCCTGCCTGCCGGCCGACCGACCGACCCACCCACCCACCCAGTCAGCCAGCCAGCCATCCACTCACCCACCCACCCACCTACCTTTCTGCCTACCTACCTACCTACCTATCTACCTTTCTGTCTGTCTGTCTGTCTGTCCGCGCTATTAAATATTGATAAAAGTTACTGGAAAAAACGTTAGGACCATGTGTTGAAAGAGGAAGAGGACTATTGGAGAAAGGATGGATTGAAGGTTGTATGTTCGATTCCGGGCCGCGACCTTCATTTCAAGAGTGCATTTTTTTTTCGGACACTCCCGAGGGTCGTCGCTGGAGCTACGGAGTTCGTGCTTTGTGCGACGCTTTCCGCGCTGCGGAAAGAAACTGAGCCATATGGGATAAAAACCCCGTGCAATGCAGCCGACCCTGTCCATTGTAAGCTACTTCTTTCATTGCACCCACTCCCATACGAATCCGGATACGCCTTTGTTTGTCATCTGAATTTGCAGGTCCCCATTATAACTTTTTTAGCGAGAAATCACTAGTTTTTAAGCAAAACATCAAAGGAATGTCGCCGCTTTCAATGATTTAAGTTTTTTTTTGGACCTATCAAAGACATATTCCTTGGGTGGGGGTAAATATAAGACGGCTGGAAAAATTTCATAACGATGCAACTGACAGTTTTCAAAATAATTGATCGTGAATGAAGGCAAACAAATGTGGACATACTATAGATGCAACATGTATTGAAACACATTGACATTTGCAGATGATATCCGCGTATGTAGACACTTGAGAAACTGGACAAACGTATCTAAAGAAATGTAGGCTGCTACAGGCACATGGGAAATCAGGAGCCTTGGTACGTGATCAACATCGGACAATTAGTATAATGCGTCACATCACGTAGATTTTGCTAAAAATTATCATGCAAAGACTTAGGAAGAAAATACAACCCGAAATAGGAGAAGAACAATGTGGATTTGTAGAATACAAGGGTACAGTAAATGCTGTATATATATGCTGATAACATTAATTGAAAGCTCTATAGAAGTAAACAAAGACCTACACCTTTGCTTTATTTACTACACCAAGGCGTTAGATAAAAAAGACATGTCAACAGGATAAAGATGCTTGCAGACCTACAAATTCATGGGAAAGACCTTATTCTTGTAGAGAATATATATTGGAAACAAGCTGCCAGAAGGATCGATAATGAAGTAGTTCAATATCAGCCTAATAAGAGAGGTGTGAGGCAGGGACGTATTGTGTCTCCATATCTTTTTTTCCCTGTATAGTGAAAATATTTTCAGAAATGCAGAAGATATGAAAGGAATCATCATTGGAGAAAGAAACATCAATAACATTATATATGCGGCTGATACAGTATTAGTTGCAGACAACGAACAGGATATGCAACATTTAGTAGATGCAGTTGTTGCAAACAGTGAACAACTAGGGTTATAATTAAATTGTAAGTATACACAGATTATGGTCGTCACTAGGAAGGAGGAAATACCGCATTGTAATATACAATTAAATTGGAATATTCTTAAGCAAGTGGATTGGTACAATTATCTGGGAACAATCATAACATCTGATGGGGGATGTCTTGAAGAGATTAGAACAAGAATCGCTACTGCAAAGGTAGCCTTTTTCAATCTGGAAAACATACTTACCAATAAAAAGATGTCATTTGCAACGAGAAAAAAGTGTGTTTAGGTGCTACTTAGAACCTGTGATTTTATATGGATGTGAAGCGTTGACAATAAGCAAACAGGATGAAAAACAAATGTGGAAAATGCAAAGAATACAATGGACAGACAGAACAACCAATAACCAAGTCCTACAATAAACAAATGTAAATCGTAAACTGATTAGAGAAATTAGATGTAGACAGTCTTTGGTTACGTTATGAGAAGAAATAAATTGGAGAACTTGGTGATAACTGGCAAGATCGAGGGGGAGAGAACACGGGGAAGACAGAGAAGTAAATACATGAATGATTTCTCCACTTACGAGGCATGGTCGAGAGAGGAACACTGAGCTGATCCACGACTCTTGTGATCGAGTGAGATGGTGGAACAAGAACGCCCACGCTTATCAGTATGGCAAATGATGATGATGATAATGATGATGATGATAGACGGATAAGAGGTGCATGAAAACAGGCTTTCTTACTAGCCCAGGTATGTCAACTGAATATTTGTGTTCACTAAACAAGAGTTGTCAAGGAGTGAAAAAAAACGGTGCTATGACCAAGATAGAAAGCACATTCGGGTGCTTGGGAATAACTTTGACAGATTCATGTCCTTTGGGGATAATGTGCAGAAGGTAATAAAAAAGATTAAGGCAGGACACAATGCTCTCAAAGTACTGGCGGCGGAGAATAGGATCGACGAATGTTTTTCACACTTTACTGGCATCTGATAATTTTGGTGAATGAGTATGGTCTGGAAACACTCACAATATCTCATAGCCAGCTGCACCACCAGGTTCTTCCTAACCTGTTCGTTCCTTTTCCCATGATTCACTGCCTGATGGCAAAATAAGTTTTACATAACATTTTAGTTCTCGCTTCCAGACAATCAAAGATAATGGCTTATTGTAAGTGATAAGCTAGAACGCTAACAAACTGATGCCATTCTCTGCTGTACAGGGGATACAGCTGATACGTGTGTGTGTAAATATATATATATATATATATATATATATATATATATATATATATATATATATATATATATATATATATATATATATATATATATGCAGCATATATTGATCATGGCATCCATTTATGAGAGGTACAATGTTCTCCATGCCAGGGTGTACCGGAGCAGACAACAGTATCCCTTGTATCCATTTTCAAATGATACCAAAGGTCATAGGCTGAAGATAGACAGGTCTTGGGTATCACAAAATGAAGACGCATTCAGTCAGGTGTGTTGAATAGGCAGGATAACACATGGAGAAGAATGGACCATAGTGGCGCCTAAGAATAGGCCGACGGTGCCGAAAATAGGCAGCGGGTGTTACATACTGTCCGTTTTTCGGTTGACAGAAGACAACTCACATGCTGGTTATGTAATTGGCCAAGTCCACTGATGTGTCTGTGATAATGTGAAAAGAGTGGCTGAGGTTTTATTGCACACACAAATGGGCACTGTGTAAAAGCACGAATTATAGCATATGCTACTGCAACGTCTAGCATGAGAATTGAAGCATGACTATGACATGGTGGATCAGTCATCCAAGTCCCCAGTCCAAATAACATTTCTCAATACTTTTAAATGTGAACGGAATCCATCCTGATAACATAGTTATTATTAGCATGGAAGCTTCTAGAAACTTGAATGGGAGCAAAAAGGTGCATGCCGTCATTTGATTGGCTAATACCTCCCCGAGTAACGCTATCTACTAGGCCAACAACTATAGTCTGGCAGTTGAAGCTTGGTTTCCATCGGGGCAGGATGCATGTTGATGTGGTGATCATAGCGCCCTAATAATTCTGTATGAAGTAGTTCTCTGAAGACTCAGGTACCACTATAAATCATTTTTAAATGTTGTGGCTATGCCTGGTGAGCGGAGGAGAAGAATATAAGAGTATTTTATGAGAAAATGTGCAAGTGAAATCAGAACTTCATTGTGAAGTTATTCTGAATGTTGCTTCTTCAGCCTGTCAGGTCTCCCACGCTGTATATCCCAACTTGTCTATAATTCGCCTGCTGTGACTATTTGCGAATGCTTGATGACTCTAAATGCATATTTGCAACCCATGTGTATTCTGGATTCTCCTATGAATGCCTATCGTTGCCCACTCTTGATCAAACGGTAGCGATGCTTTTGTAAGTCCACGTCTGTGATCAGAATGTGTGGTGTAACATGTAATATTTCCATTTGTAAATGCTGAGAATGTCTGGGTGAGTGAGATGGTGATTTTATAAGTAACCTCTGACATTAGTAGAAGGATAGACGTTTCATTATATCCATGTATATGCAGGACGTGTATTGCACGCCAGAATTACAAAGTCTATGTGATGCCTGGTGGCTAAAATATGCTCAGGAGAATTGCCAAAAGCTCACGTAAAGATTTGCCTGGACTACAATTTGTCTCTAAAGTTATTACACTTGTCCCTTTGCTACATTGGTGGGTTCATATGAACTAGTTCCGAAAAAGACAATATGGGTTCGTCTACGTTGGCTGAATAGATATGTGAAGGCTCATGCTATTTTTCAGGGGAATGGCATGTTTTCCATATGTGCTTTGTTACATATATGAAGCATTGCTTATGCAGTTTTGCTTATGCAATTTTGCTTAATTACCTACTGTAATGGATATTGAGATTACTTGATTGATTGATTGATTTAGGAACCGACATCACAGCATTCGGGAGATTACTTGGTGGGGAAAGAGCACATGATGGTGATGATTTGATGGTGCTTGTGAGCCTGATCTAGCTTGAGAAAAAGGGGGATCTGGCATTGCTGTGTGAGTGTGGATGGGATAGGACATTTATGTAACAAAGTACCACCCATTGGTCTGGTCACTGTTTATTTGCCATTGGTCAAATTATAATACATATTGCATATTACAGTTGTAAATGATGCCTATCTTCCATCTGTCTCATGTATGCCTCATGATGCTTAATTCAGCATGTCTGTCTTATGGTAATGTTTCCTGTTTCCTATTTCTTGCTGCCTATCTCATGTTGCTGCTTTACAATGCCTGCTCCTTGATGCTTGTCACACAATGTCTGTCTCTCATGGTGCCCAGGTCTCCTGTGGTTTAAATTTTATGAGAACCTGGACTTGTAAATTACTTGTTAATTGTGTAAGGCTACTCCTGACTCAGCATATGGGCTTGTGACTATCACAAATAAGGGTGAAGAATGAAAAGGTATCACCCACAGTCCGTCAGAGTGGAATGCACTCCATCACCAGCAAGGAGAGGTGTGTCTGGACAACACCCTCCCCTCTACTCCCCATTTCCCGCTGTGTATGTTGATATTTGATATGACATTGTCTTTGAACTAATGTAAAGCAAATGATGTACCCTTTTATATATCAACAGAGAACAGGGATGGTGGAGAGGCCTTCTTTATGGGGACAAACAAATGGGAGTCCCTACTTCAGAATTATTACTCCTTGGGTAAATGTAGAAACTCTAATAGCACAGTAACCACAATGTCTTCAGGGAAATACCAGCCTAAATCTGCGTAATCATTTGTCCAAGCTGATGGCACTGAAAGGGTCTCAATTTAAACCCAAACACAGGATGGACTCCTCTATTATCAATGTTGCAGGGATTACCTTCAGGATTAGAAGTGGATATCCTTATTCATATGGAGTAACCTCCTGGACTCAGTTGTCTCAGACAGGCTATGATCAAGATGACAGCTATGAACCTGAGACTTAACTATTATTTTTCTTGGGTCTGTAATATTAGTACTAACTGGGAAATATTTACCCCAGCTCAATAGCTGTGGTGTATCAAGGAGAAATTGATTCTAAACTGCTTATTTATTCCATTGTAACTGGGTTAAATTAAGAACTGAAAGGCAGGAACTAGAATCCTGTATTTTATCCTCATTCTGAAGAATTGCTGGGAGGGAATTGCATTTAGGGAATGCTGCTGAATAGTGGAGTTATCTTCCTACTAACTGGATGGTATGCAGATTGTTGTGTATTGTATTGAAGAAGCTGTCGGCTTCTTCAGCGGTCTTCTCACCATCGAGAGTTCACCATGAGTGTCGCTTCACATACTGTTCACAGGAGGGAATAAACTTGCATGGGATCCAACATAGGGAAACTGCACCCTGGGACTTTCCCAACACCGTCTACAGGTGATAACAGGATGATAAATGATCCTGAACAGCAGTGTGTACTTATGTCTGCCCAAAACTATAAATTCTGAAATTGTTTTCCTCAGTGACAGTTGAAAAGATAGTTCATTATGTACTTGAGTTTGTTGTGCAGGAGGAGTTTATAGATTAGAGGTGTGATGGGAGAGAGTTGTTTTGTTTTTGTAGATTGGGTGTCTGTTGGTGGGTTTTAGAGTTGATGTACCTTGGGGTTTTCCTTTTTCTTGAATAACATTGCATATGACTATGTTTGAAGTGTAATTGTTGTTGAGATGGAACATGGGTCTTCACACGACCCCTACAGTCTGCTCAATAAAGGATGGTGTTGTAAACAAGTGTTGTTAAGTACATGTCCCAGGTGAATGTCGTGTACAGGTGTTGTCAAGTATTGTTCCTGGTGCATGTCTTGTTCAACTGTTGTTGATGGCAGTGAAATGTCAAGGTTCTGTAGCGATGTGGTCCAGTATCTCTCATGATGTATGGCTTGTTCAGATGTTGGGGTAAACATTTCTTTGTGAATGTGTGTCCCACTATTGTCAAGAACCTGTCATATGGATGTTTTGGTTAACTGATGTTAAGTGCAGTATTGTTGATGTTATGTTCACTACGGTTGATTCCTAAATGTCTAATGGTGCAAATGGCATATGTCACTTTGACACAAATAAATTAAAGGGGAGATCTAATGTGGCGGACTGAAAGCACACTGACAACATTATGGCGAGGGAAAAAATTCCTCGGTTGTAAAGGGGCGATTAGTCCAGATCTCCTTATGGCCTTTGAGGGGAACTTTTTCTTCTTTTAATAAATGTCTGTGTAGGTACTTGGGCTTAGATCTGAGATGCTCACAGTGGGGGATCTGAGCCAAGAAAACATGTTCCTCTAAAGGGCTAAGCGGGAATGATTTTCAATCTCATTTGAAATGCCTCTAGACAACTTGCTAATTCATACCTGTATCTCATGTATCTATCATACATAGATATACTTCTAGAGACCTTCCTTGTTGCTTCTTCTAATTTGCGGCAATGACGACAGTCGTTTGATGGTTGTAGGGCGGCACAGTTGAACAATGTGGCGGTTACTACCTCAAAGAGTTTGCTTCTGAAAGTGGAGACGGCATGTTTCGGCTGTAGAGGCTAGCATCGTGCGACAAGACGGAGATTGCCACACATGGGTTGTGTGTACAGGGTGTATGTGCGGGTAATAAACATGATGATTGTCACGGGGTGTCTGACTTGCTGTGTGGCGAGTGTTGATAGATTTAATACTACTCTTCTGGTAGAAGTATCTGAGTGTACCGTGATGATTGTCCTCTCGATACTGGCAATGAGATGTACAAATAAACTCTTGTCCACTGTAGTGGCACGGTTGTCAATGCACGCCGCTATCTTAACAAGGTCGTCCCGTTATTGGATGCTTCCTAAGCAGTCCTGTATCTGTCTATCTCGTTAACAGTCTAGGCGGATGATGTATGTGGGAATATTCTCTAGGATGCCAAAACCTTGGGGTGGCACAACGCCCTAACCAGCCTCTCCTTACACGACGAACCACACTCCATGAAAGAATATAAACTCGGGCGGACAAAAGGACGCTTGATGGGTATCTTTATTTTGCTGTGCTGTGTTACACACGGATACGAACATGCCATACAGCCAGCCGCTCCACAGTCAATCTGACTTTACTATTAGGAACATAACCTACTGAACCACTGATGCAACATGCTCCCGCCACAGACGATACAACAATTCTTCAATCCATCCTTATTGTGGCCGTGACATGCGAGTGTAGATGTCTGAAGTATGCCTGGCGTAATGTGCTACTGTTTACCTTAGATGGTTGGTCTGTTAATCGACTAATACTTGTGGTTTCGACTCGGGTACGGTTAGCAGTTGATGTCCGTGCGCCTTATTGCCAGACTCTACCAGTGGCATGTTCAATATCTGATGATAATCTTTCGGTGAGCTGATGCGAACGGTTCTATGTGTTGGAGCCTAGTCTAGTGGAAGCGTTCGTGTGAGCGTTTCATGCTGACGTGAAGTGTAGTTGATGTTTCCTGGTGTGAGTTCTGTGTTGAAGTGTCGCTACAACGTTGCCGTTGTCAGACGACACAACTTGTGACGTAACTATCATGGTGCTTTCACTAGTTACATTTAGTGCTTAACTTTTGTGTTTTACTTCTATTAATATTTTATATGTGTGCAAATCAATTACTCCATTACTGCCACATGACAATGATATAAAAGCTGCTGGTGGTCTTTTGATCGAAGAGCTTTTATATCCAATATATGTGTGGGAATGTCCCGTTTGCAGAGATGTCGATCTTTAAATTCAGTATTTTGCATATTCTAGGCCACGACATAATATGTTGTGTAGTCAGTTTCCTTCCTAATCGCATTTTCTTCCCAGAAAGTTATGAAAATTGTCTGGCACCATTTTATTATATGAGGCAGGGTCGACCTCAAAGCAGTATTGGTAGAAAAATAAATCTTGCCTCTGCTGGTTTTCAATTCAGACCACTGTCTTGGCAGGCAAGTAGACTAACCGCTATGCCACTGTGGCCTATGTCTAGCCTTTCAAAAGAAGGTATTGGCGCTCTGTTACTCGTAATTCACTAACAAAATATAAATGACGCACCGCAAATATTTTATATTGACACATTGACCAAATTAAGATGGCATTGACTGAGAGAGAAGTCATGGAAAGAGTCTAATAGATAATAGTATGTCTTCATGTTTTCATAGGATAATGTAACACTAATCATTATGTTATGTTTCATGAGCATATACATAAAAATAAAACTATATATCACTTCTCGACCTAGAAACCTATATGTTTATGTCTTTGCAGGTTTCATCCCTCCAACAAAAGGCACTGCAGTCATCAATGGTTATGACATTTGTGAAAATATATCGGGTGTCCGCAAAAGTTTAAGTCTGTGTCCACAGCATGATATCTTATTTGATGTGTTGACTGTCAAGGAACATCTGTGGTTTTTTGCGCACGTAAGCTTGCTTGTGTCCTTGGTATTTAAAAATAAAATATTGCACAGAAATGTGAAATGATACAATTTTGAGTAATGCGCATAACAGGTCAACTCGCTGATGCATCCAGAAAGTTAACAAAAGACAGCATCAGCATTCTATAGAGACGTATAGCAGCTGTACTACACACCAAAACCATGACGCTTGAACTTCATGTGCAACAAACACTATTTCATGGAAGCAATTTCAAAGTATATTAAATATGCAAATGATTGACTGAAATGCCAAGTCAAGTCTTACGTGGCTGGCTGGTTCGTCACGAGACAGTAAATTTTGTTTCGTACTTATTGAGAGATTGCTTTTGTTCGAGTGAGAAGATTGACTTACATTGTGGGCAGAATCATGAACCATTTACTTGTCCACTCATCGTTGCGTTTGCCCCATAGGCAACATGAGACCTTCTGCGCTAGGTCGCCCAGTCGTTTAAGTGCCTGTGTTCTCGCTTACACCTAGATGTGTTTCAGAACATCGTATGCGGATTTGGAAACAATGTCTCTGGCGACGAATAGCTGACAGGATAACTGTCTTGTTTAAGACGTTCGACCATATCGCAGTACTGTTCCATCTTGTATGTGTTGCTTTTCGATCCGTCATGCATCATTAAATCAGGTGCCGTCTCCACAATGAAGGTTGGCTGCAGTGGATCTCCATCAATGTCTGTCTCTCGCCCTGACTTTACATTCTTTCAGATTGATGTTTCGTCCATATCTTAATGTTATCTTCCCACTTATCGTTGTCTACTTCTTGCTCGCTCGCCTTCAACCGCCAGTGTGGTTTTTATAAGAGTGTTATGTCTTTTATCGTGGCCTCTTTTTTAATTCTTTCATCAATCTCTTTTCATTCCCAGTGTTTCTAAAACCTCTGTATATGATTATTTTTGCTTCCAAGAAATTCAACATATTCTTCAGTATATCCACATCTCCAGTGCTTCTATTTGACTTTCCAATTGCGTGTTTCATGTCCATGCTTCCGCGCCATATACATAAAATGTGTTGTGCAATGTCGTTCGTTGTTGGTGTTTAAATAATGGCTCGTTGTCACACTACAACAACAGACACACTTTTCAGTCTGGTAAATAACAGCTGGCACATGAAATTTAAAAAAAGCACACATTCGTTTCAGTGCACCGAACAGATGTAGGCAGCTCCAGAAGTTTACATCTCAGTGCGGAATTGCATGTGAAGGTTTTTGCTGTAATTGACAGAACTTGGCAATAGGAAATACGAACAGATTTATGAAGAGGGCAACATTATCCTCCTCTATTGTGAACTCTTGAAATCTCGACTGAAATATAGCCAGAAGACTTTCAACTTTTACTTTGTACTGTAACAAGTCACATTTCTTTTACACCACAAGTTGGAAACACATCTAAAGTCCCTTCAGTCAGCTGACCGATAAACAGTCATCTCATTTTAAATGAAGAAATGTCATCGTACAAATTTGTGAATAGTTTTTTTTTTCTCCCCTGGATCCTCGCATTTAAAGAGTTTAAATGAGACGTGATGTCCACAAAAAATGCCAGGTCATTAAGCCAATCATCGTTCAGCAGACATTCCCGTTATGTAGGCAATGCATTTTTTCCAGACAGACACAGATAAACACTATTTTCCATTCCCAGAAACGGGGCAGAACTTTCCCTTTAGATATCCATCCGACTTCACAGTGTAACAGTAGCTCACCGTATTCCTCGTTCAGGTCTGATAGAAACTACCTGAACTAACTCCTGTTCAGCGCCTTATTTCAAATTTTGTTCAAACATCTCAGAACAACATTCATGACACGTTTCAGATTTAAAGTCGTTCCACACAGAGCTTCTTGGTGAATGATACAACGATATTTTAATATAGTGCTGCCAAGAAACTGTTTTAATAATGCTAGACATCCAGACTTTTTACCCGTCAAATCCGGAGCACCGTCGGTGCATGCACTGTCCAATTTTGTCCATTCTACGTTGCTCTTCTCTACACACAGCTTCAGAGTTTCAAACAGATCAGTCACTATGGAGTTGCATGTATTGATTCAAGTCCTAGAAGTTCTTCAATGACTTCAAAATTATTGTTTATTGCTCAAATAAAAAATGCGACCTGAGCTGTGTCAGAAATGTCAGTGGATTCATCCACTGCCAATAAAAGAAAAATTTATAATTTTTTTATATGTGCTGTTCCTTGACGATGAACATCGTTGGCTAATTCTTCAACTCGCTTGCATAGTATTATTAGACAAAGGAATGATTAAATTTTGTTTCACACTTTTTATCGCCAAGCATTCTAGCAGCAATTTTAAGGGAAGGCTTGATTATTTCTTCTGCATCGGTGAACGGCTTCTTTTTGCGAGCCAACAAAAGAGTGACTTCGTACGACGCAACAACAGCACTCTTGCTCCGTTCGTTAGCCTTGGTGAAAAAGTACTGCTGCCTAGTCAGAGAACTTTCCCTATGAAATCTTTTCTTAACTCCGAATTGATCGGATATTGAGCATTTATGTCTGAATGTGTGGTCGTGAAGTGTCTTTCCATATTAAATTGCTTTGTAACAGAAACACAAAATCAGCAGATTAAGCAAACTGGTTTACCAGTCAAGCAAAATGGCTAGGCATAAACATAAATTTCTTCGTCCAATCTTCGTTGAATTCACGACAAGAAACATCTTCTCTTCTTCGCTGTTTCCAATCGTTTGATGTTAGATTTTCCACTCTTGTGTTTATAGGCTATAACGGTAAATTGTTATTTCTTCTTCTTCTTCTTCTTCTTCTTCTTCTTCTTCTTCTTCTTCTTCTTCTTCTTCTTCTTCTTCTTCTTCTTCTTCTTCTTCTTCTTCTTCTTCTTCTTCTTCTTCTTCTTCAGCTTTCCGAGCCATTGAGGTTCTTTGCTGCAAATACAAATTTTTATTTGAAAAAAAATAATATCTAATTTCAACACAATACTACCGACTGTGGCATAACGCTAACCACCATTATTCATTTACCAACACATGCCGCAAGAAGAGGAAACAACATTAAAAGAAATTGACTTCACAACCGCAAACGGAGACTAGGACTTAAAACTTAACATCGAAACTGGAACTGAACAAGTGACAGATGACGTAGATTCTTGGAAAGATTTCATTAGCCAAGGCTTAAAAAACTATTGGACGGGACAGACATGTGACACGGCTTTCGCGCCAACGCCGGTATAGATTATGATAAGCAGCGTACTCTTGCGAAAACATGCCTGGCGAACAGACGTCAAAAATTGTGTGACCAAATTTTCAAATAGAGGAGGCAGAATGTCTGAATCCCAGGTGAGCTTGTTAGTCCTTAGATTAGACTAAGAACCCGATGTATCAAGTATCAAGTAATGGTAACCCGTGTTTGTAATGTCAATTGAAATGTATTATTATTAATTAAAACCTCTGAAATGTAAAAATGCTCGACTGTAGATTCTAACGACGCAGAGCCGTTCCCGGGCAAAATGACTCTCCAATACTCTCTTCGATGAAACTGCAATCTCTGATATTCTTAGAGATAATTATTAACTTTAAGAAGTGCATTATACTACTACATTCTATTCTAAACAACTGTGAGAAGTGATGATTCTAAAGCAATCTTGTGCATTTCACCAGAAACACTGATAAAAGATGCTATCACTACCTACAGCTGAAATGACAGTTCGTGTACTAGAATAAGTGCCTTGTTCTAAAACAGACTTATCTATGCCTATTTACAATCTAGAATGCTGAAAGAGAAATCAATCTTTCCTTTCTCCTTCATCTATTGAATCAATAGGGTTTGACGGAATAAATATTTATATTTTTGTCAAATTTTAATTAGATAAGGGCACACATGAACTGCATTACATGAGAAAGTTGTGCTTCGCGGAACACCATCACGCGCAGTGAACTTAACTCATTACTCAACATAACTTAAAACACAACACCACTCAACACCACTCATCACCACACAACCCAACACTCAACATCACAACAACAGATAATGGGAGAGAGTTATTAGACACAAGAAGAAGAAGAAGAAGAAGTTAATTGGGAAAACACAGAGAATTATTTATACACATTATACACACCATTGAGTGGAAGAAATGTTATAAAT
Organism: Cepaea hortensis; assembly: GCA_963921405.1. Taxonomy (NCBI): domain Eukaryota; kingdom Metazoa; phylum Mollusca; class Gastropoda; order Stylommatophora; family Helicidae; genus Cepaea; species Cepaea hortensis. Next base: position 114,634,218 of record OY992879.1, read on the forward strand.
GTATGTCATTTATTTACATGCATCTTGACACCTTCTCACTCTTGTCACTGTCTTACTGTACACGTTCACTGACCCCAGGTCAAATGAGAACTTACATACAGCAGGAACCAGTTGATACAAGGCGTACACAGTGTGATAAACTCTGACCACCCCAAATTAACCCAACACTAGATTAGAGAAAAAAGGAGGGGAGGGGAACTAGTTCCTACTTCAGGAATTTAGATTTCTTCCGACCTACTTCTAGAATATTGTATTGGTAGGAATGTATATATTTATGTGAATATTCATCAGTGATCTTGGTGGCTACATACCAACAACCACCTAACACATCAGCAAACTAACCACCTAAATCAGACCTGAAAGAGGGAAGCCGAGAGAAAGAGATGAACCACAAGTGAGATGGAGGATGACTTGGCCATGAGCAGAGTATGGGGAGGCCTTCATAGGAGCTATACGGGCATACCTGAAGTGGATCCATCAGTCAATGGACCCTGGCTTACCTAATCTTCCAGTCACCAGGTTACATTTTCCTTGGTACACACCACACCCAATTTCAGGAAACTGATAGTTAATTGTTGATTCATCACCATCACACTTAATATGTACAACATCAAAATGTTTACTATGTTTCACACTTGTTGACATCTCATGTATTGATGCTTGTTTATTGATGGTCTCTGTGTGACTTGTCCAATGTGCAACTTTTCTAATATTTTTTGTAAATCACAATAGAGATGTATGTACTGACCAGAAGGCTCAGGCCCAGTCAATAAATGATTAACATGAATTGACCTTCTGTTAATTTATCAGTTCAAACCTATCTGTGAGTCAACAACTTCTTTGTACATCATGTTGTCAGAATCTAATGTGATTGATTATGTGTTTGATTGTTTACAATATATCCACTCATAATGACTTACTAAAATGGGGGAGAGAAGACTCTAGATCTATCAACTGCTCAATATCCATGTTTTCTTCATCTAAATCAGGCTGAGAAAATTCTCCAGACTTTCCTCAGATTTGATAACCAATAAAAGGGGGATCCAGAGCTACAGAATCATTGGAGAAGGGGCAGATTCCCAGTTAGTAATTATTATTCTCACCAGGGCCATAATCCATATCTCCTAGACATAATTTAATAAGACGAGGCCTGCAGATAACTCAAGGTTCATATTCTGGGGTAATTGAAGATAGAAGAGGATGGGGCTCTACTTCTTTTGTTAGAGATGGGGCATGCACTACAGTGATCTCCCACTCCCTTCAAAAATATATGACATATTGTCGGCTACGTCCTAGATGGTTCCCATATATTAACCTTTAAACAATTACATAAAACATTAACACAATTATCTTTAGATTTTGAACATTGTCATTTTCTTATATTGATTGACAGCCACATGATATGAATGACATTAACAGATAAATAAGAGTAGGTGACTGATCATTCCTCCTGAAGAAGGGGGCCATGTTCAAATAGGCTTATACTTCAGAAAGAGGTGCTCCAGGTGAAATATATAGTGTGTATCTACTCTACCAACACTACTTCTCTTCCAGAGAAGGTGTTCTTTTCCTGTGGAGTCTGAACTTAACAGCATTTCATCAACCACCGGAAAATCTTATCCGTTGGGAAAACTCTGTCTAATTTCAGATTCTTTTCTTTACTAGGAATTAAATCTGGTTATTTCAGTGCCCGCTGCCTTTGGCTTTTCCAGCATTGACAGACAGACATAACATAGGGTGTTTTTAATATTGCACATGCTCTGTTGTATATTTGCAGATCAGGGACTGACAAGCTTACGCGGATCAGACTAACTGCAATTATATTTTTTAGGCAGAACAAAGCAATAAATTATAGACATGGCGGAAACTGCAAAGTTTAGAGCCCAAATAACAGAAACAGGTAGGGAATGCGGGTTAGATGGCCTTGAGCTAGCTAACTATGTTTCAGATGCATTCGACAAAAGAGAAAGACTGCAAGCGGAATTGGCTCTCAAGCAAAAACAGCTTCAGGCTGAATTGGCTGTGAGGGAAAAACAGCTTCAGGCTGAATTGGCTGAGAGAGAGAAATGATTTCAAGCAGAATTGGAGGAGAAAGAAAAACAGCTTCGGGCAGAATTGGAGGAGAAAAAGAAACGACTACAGGCTGAAATGGAAGATAAGGAGAGAGAGCGTCAACACCAACTAGAGTTGAGGAGAATGGAGATTGAAGTGGAGATCCGGAGAATAGAGAAAGGGAGTGGTCCTACACCCTCAACCTCATCAGGACCGCCAGTGACAGAACCACCTCCTCACGTCTCTCACCTTAATTCAGGAGCTATGTCATTTCCTCTGGAACCCTTTAATGAACAGACTGACCACATCGAAGGATTTTTATCACGCTTCGAGGCAATGGCTGTCAGCTGTGGGCTTGAAGAAAGTAGATGGGCGACGAAGTTAGCGCAGGCCTTAAGATCCACGGCGTATGATGTGTTCTCGCGCCTCACTAGAGAGGAACAACAGAACTACACAACACTTAAGACGGCACTCTTGAGCCGATTCGAAGTGGACGCCGAATCTTATAAACTCAGGTTCAAAGCCGCAAGGAAGGAACCGGGTGAGAGTTACGCGCAACTAGTCGAAAGACTGAAGTCATACATACAAAGATGGACTTGCTTGGGAGGGTTTGAGGAAAGTTTTGAAGGACTCCGTGAAATGATCATCATTTATCAGATCAAGGGGAAAATGCAGAACGAAATGAAGGCATTCTTAACCCAAAACGGGGCTGACCGCCTGGAAACTATAATCATCCTGGCAGAGAGATTTGAGAAATCTCAGAAGGAGATGGGAGGAAAGGGACGTTCGAACAACAACCCCTCTCAAAACAAAACTCCACGGCCAAAAGAGGGTGAAAACACTGTAGCCACCGGGAAAAAGGGGAAATCCCAGAAAAACACTCAAAACTCAGTCCAAACAGCGCCGAAGGAGGACAAACCATTCTGTACCCATTACAAAATTAGAGGTCACACATGTCAGAATTGCAGGAAGAAGCCACCTCCACACACAATGGCATGTTTGGCCAACCGAAAAGAGAAAAAAGTGAGCACTGGTGAAACGTCCAAACAGACACCTCATCAAGACACATCATCTCGTATTCCGGTTGTAGAATCCATCTTGCTAAATGGATTCAAAACGACCTGTTTATATAATACTGGATTATCGTATGACTGTGTTGTTTCATCATCCTTAGTTCACCCTGAACAGGTGACAGAGGAAATAGTGGAATTACAGGGACCACTGAAGAGTTCAACAAATATGTCTCTTCCAGTGGCAAAAGTGAACATAGCCTCGCGGTATGTCACTGGGACAATCAAGGCAGCAGTCTTGGACGATCCGATATATCCTGTAATCCTCGGCCGTAGATTTATCGTTCTAGGAGAACCTGTTCAACCTGTGGCGATGGCGACCATGACCACTCGATCCCAGGCAACAAAAACTCCAGAAACAACTACGCCAATCCCTCGAACGGAGGAACTGAAGAGGGCACAAGAGGCCGACAGCGCCTTGGAACCCTGCTTCAGAAAACTGCCAAAATCACATTTACCTCTACGTAAAGGTGATCTGTTCATGAAGTCAGCACTTCTTTACAGAAAAGCAGGACGAGCTGGACAAGAATTTAATCAACTTGTTGTACCAACTCAATACAGGACTCAGATCTTAGAGATGGGTCATAGTCTACCATTCAGTGGGCACATGGGTATCAACGCTACTACACAGCGGATTACCACTCACTACTTTTGGCCAGGGATGAATTCAGACATACAACGGTTTGTAAAATCATGCCCACAGTGTCAGAAAGTATCACCAAAACACCGGACACCACCGGCAATGTTTGGTGAATCGCCAATCACTGGAATTCCATTTGAGAAAGTGGCTGCAGACATAATCGGACCTCTCTCAGCAACGAAGAGGCGAAACCGATTCATATTAACGCTTGTGGACACAACAACCATGTGGGCCGAAGCAGTTCCTATGCCCAGCTGTGACTCCAAACACGTCGCTGATGCATTATTAGGAATATTCACACGTCTAGGATTCCCACAAAGGATCTTGACGGACAACGGTTCACAGTTTCGTGGTAAGCTCATGGAAGAGACCTTCAGACTTTTTCATGCACGCCATATCTTCAGTTCACCATATCACCCTCAGTCAAATGGACTTGTGGAAAGGTGGAACGGGACATTGATTAGTATCCTGCGCAAAATTGCCCAGGAGAAGACAGAGGATTGGGACTTGTATTTACCCGCAGCTTTATTCGCTTACAGGGAAGTACCCCATCACTCAACAGGTTTTGCTCCAGCCACACTGTTGTTTGGACGACCGATCAAGGGACCACTGGAGGCGTTACTTCGAACGTGGACTGATAATACTACAGATGATACAGTCTTGACTGCATCTACATATGTTGCCGAGTTGAAAAATCGTTTACAACACAGTTGGAAACAAGCGAATGTCAATCTACGTCAAGCCAGGCGAAGAATTGCTCGTAACTTCAACCGCAAGGCAAAGGATAGAGAGTTAAAGGTAGGAGAGAAGGTGATGTTGCTGCTTCCAACCAGTCAGAATAAGCTGCAAATAGGATGGAGAGGACCTTATGTAGTGACGGAGAAGATCTCACGTACCAACTACAGAATTTCAGTCAAAGGCAAGATGAAAGTATTTCACATAAACCTCTTGAAGAAATATCATGAAAGACCCTCAACCACCGAACCTGCACATCTGATGGCCATGAGTGTGGCTACTGAAGTCGAAGAAGGATCAACAATGGGAGTCGAGTGCCAACTGCAAGCCAAAGAGACCTTTAAGGATGTGGAAATCAATCCCAACTTAACAAAGGATCAGCAAAAGCAGATTAGGGAACTTATGGCAAAATATGCAGAAGTACTTACTGATAAGCCAGGAAGATCTGATTTGGAGGAATTTGACATGAAGTTAAATGACACAGTGCCTGTGCGAGTCAAGACTTACCCAGTTCCTTATGCAAAGCAAAAGACTTTAGAGGAAGAAATACAACAGCTGCTCACCGCAGGGATAATCTCACCATCTGAATCACCTTACAGTGCTAGCGTCGTCTTATTGAGAAAGCCAAGTGGAGAACATAGATTGTGCATCGATTATCGACAGCTCAATGCTATTACTGAATTCCAAGCAGAACCTCTGCCTGATCAGAATAAACTCTTCACAGCACTCAACCGAGCTAAGTACTTTACTAGGATTGATCTCAGTAAGGGATATTATCAGATTCCTGTAAAACCGGAAGTTAGACCATGGTTAGCTTTCAGCACGCCTGGAGGACACTATGAGTTCAACGTTCTTCCATTCGGATTAAGTAATGCTCCCAGCGTCTTTACACGTATGATGAGAAAATTACTTGACCCACTACAGCATCCAGACATCAGTAACTTCATGGATGACATCCTGGTCGCCACTGAAACATTTGAAGAGCATGTAGAAACCCTGCATCTTTTGTTCAGGCGCCTCAGAGAAACTGGATTGACGGCTAGACCAAAGAAGTGTCAGATAGGGTTCCAAGAATTGGACTTTCTAGGTCATAAGATATCTCATGGACTGATAACTCCACAAGAGGGAAATGTGGACAAACTCCAGAGAGCACCTCGTCCAAAACCAAAGAAGGATGTAAGATCATTTGTATCCTTATGTGGATTCTATCAAAAATACATCAAGGACTTCAATACTCTGTCAGCACCTTTAACGGATCTTACCAAAAAGGGGAAACCAGAGAAAGTCACTTGGTCAGCTGACTGTGAGAGAGCTTTCACAGCACTAAAACAGGCATTAACTGCTCATCCAGTCTTACATCTACCAGACCTCGACCAACCATTCGTGCTGCGCACCGATACCAGTAATATAGGAATTGGGGCAACGCTGTTGCAGAGAAAGGGAGATGTACCATCAGAGCTATTCCCTGTAGCCTATGCTAGCAGGAAATTGAATGCAGCAGAGAGAAATTACAGTACTATCGAGAGAGAATGTCTTGCGCTCGAATGGAGTGTACAGAAATTTCAAGCATACCTATATGGCAAACATTTCACAGTGCAATGTGACCATCAACCACTCATGTTTCTCGCAGCATCTAAGACTCTGAATGCCTGACTTATGAGGTGGTCGCTGCTTCTTCAACCTTACTCGTTCCAGGTTGAGTATGTTCCTGGGAAAATGAATGTGGGAGCGGACTTCCTGAGTCGACACCCAGTGCCTGATGAACCAGGTCAATCAGATGCAGAAGAGAATACAAGGGAGGAAAAATGGGAACAGCTTGATAACTGAAAATGTTGGAAACATAGTTCCATACCATAGAACAATCGGAGTGGGGCCATGTGGCATAACGCTAACCACCATTATTCATTTACCAACACATGCCGCAAGAAGAGGAAACAACATTAAAAGAAATTGACTTCACAACCGCAAACGGAGACTAGGACTTAAAACTTAACATCGAAACTGGAACTGAACAAGTGACAGATGACGTGGATTCTTGGAAAGATTTCATTAGCCAAGGCTTAAAAAACCATTGGACGGGACAGACACGTGACACGGCTTTTGCGCCAACGCCGGTATAGATTATGATAAGCAGCGCACTCTTGCGAAAACATGCCTGGCGAACAGACGTCAAAAATTGTGTGACCAAATTTTCAAATAGAGGAGGCAGAATGTCTGAATCCCAGGTGAGCTTGTTAGTCCTTAGATTAGACTAAGAACCCGATGTACCAAGTATCAAGTAATGGTAACCCGTGTTTGTAATGTCAATTGAAATGTATTATTATTAATTAACACCTCTGAAATGTAAAAATGCTCGACTGTAGATTCTAACGACGCAGAGCCTTTCCCGGGCAAAATGACTCTCCAATACTCTCTTCGATGAAACCACAATCTCTGATATTCTTAGAAATAATTATTAACTTTAAGAAGTGCATTATACTACTACATTCTATTCTAAACAACTGTGAGAAGTGATGATTCTGAAGCAATCTTGTGCATTTCACCAGAAACACTGATAAAAGATGCTATCACTACCTACAGCTGAAATGACAGTTCGTGTACTAGAATAAGTGCCTCTAAAACAGACTTATCTATGCCTATTTACAATCTAGAAAGCTGAAAGAGAAATCAATCTTTCTTTTCTCCTTCATCTATTGAATCAATAGGGTTAGACGGAATAAATATTTATATTTTTGTCAAATTTTAATTAGATAAGGGCACACATGAACTGCATTACATGAGAAAGTTGTGCTTCGCGGAACACCATCACGCGCAGTGAACTTAACTCATTACTCAACATAACTTAAAACACAACACCACTCAACACCACTCATCACCACACAACCCAACACTCAACATCACAACAACAGATAATGGGAGAGAGTTATTACACACAAAAAGAAGAAGAAGAAGTTAATTGGGAAAACAGAGAGAATTATTTATACACATTATAAACACCTTTGAGTGGAAGACATGTTATAAATGTATGTCATTTATTTACATGCATCTTGACACCTTCTCACTCTTGTCACTGTCTTACTGTACACGTTCACTGACCCCAGGTCAAATGAGAACTTACATACAGCAGGAACCAGTTGATACAAGGCGTACACAGTGTGATAAACTCTGACCACCCCAAATTAACCCAACACTAGATTAGAGAAAAAAGGAGGGGAGGGGAACTAGTTCCTACTTCAGGAATTTAGATTTCTTCCGACCTACTTCTAGAATATTTTATTGGTAGGAATGTATATATTTATGTGAATATTCATCAGTGATCTTGGTGGCTACGTACCAATAACCACCCTTCACATCAGCAAACTAACCACCTAAATCAGACCTGAAAGAGGGAAGCCGAGAGAAAGAGATGAACCACAAGTGAGATGGAGGATGACTTGGCCATGAGCAGAGTATGGGGAGGCCTTCAGAGGAGCTATACGGGCATACCTGAAGTGGATCCATCAGTCAATGGACCCTGGCTTACCTAATCTTCCAGTCGCCAGGTTACATTTTCCTTGGTACACACCACACCCAATTTCAGGAAACTGATAGTTAATTGTTGATTCATCACCATCACACTTAATATGTACAACATCAAAATGTTTACTATGTTTCACACTTGTTGACATCTCATGTATTGATGCTTGTTTATTGATGGTCTCTGTGTGACTGGTCCAATGTGCAACTTTTCTAATATTTTGTGTAAATCACAATAGAGATGTATGTACTGACCAGAAGGCTCAGGCCCAGTCAATAAATGATTAACATGAATTGACCTTCTGTTAATTTATCAGTTCAAACCTATCTGTGAGTCAACAACTTCTTTGTACATCATGTTGTCAGAATCTAATGTGATTGATTATGTGTTTGATTGTTTACAATATATCCACTCATAATGACTTACTAAAATGGGGGAGAGAAGACTCTAGATCTATCAACTGCTCAATATCCATGTTTTCTTCATCTAAATCAGGCTGAGAAAATTCTCCAGACTTTCCTCAGATTTGATAACCAATAAAAGGGGGCTCCAGAGCTACAGAATCATTGGAGAAGGGGCAGATTCCCAGTTAGTAATTATTATTCTCACCAGGGTCATAATCCATATCTCCTAGACATAATTTAATAAGACGAGGCCTGCAGATAACTCAAGGTTCATATTCTGGGGTTATTGAAGATAGAAGAGGATGGGGCTCTACTTCTTTTGTTAGAGATGGGGCATGCACTACAGTGATCTCCCACTCCCTTCAAAAATATATGACACCGACTCTGCTAAACAGATGTAACAGACTACAACATGGCGTCTTGCGCACTCTGGTTTTGGTCGACAAGGTTGGGATATAGGATCTTCATAACGCTTCGTTGTGAACTGAACAGGCGCATTCGATAATATATAATCATAACAACCACGAGCAGAGTAAATCATCTCACGCTGACGGGGCGCTCCGACTGCATTGAGCGGCTGGCCAAGTGGCTAGAATGCCGGGCTGTCCTTCGTGAGACCCGGGTTCGAATCCTCGGTAAGGCGTGGAGTTTTTTCTGCCCGGGGCAAAAAGAAACTCTAACCTGCACAGTTCGCGGCGACTGCACTGGCCATGCGGCCTTAATTCCACAGGCTCAAAATCCCCCTGTCCTACACTGCAAGGTTTCTATAGGCATTAAATGACAGTATTTATTAAAACATGTTATATTAAAAGACGTGGCCTCGCGTGCCACTTTCTCAGAGCTGGCGGGCCACAAGTGGCCCGCGGACCGTGGTTTGGGAACCTCTGACCTAGACCAAGCGTCTCAAACTGACTTTATTCTAATTAGGAAATGAGACAGAGGACTACTATTAGATTCAAGAGCACTCCCAAATACAGATGTTGATACTGATCACAAATCAGTCATAATACAAAAAGATTTCAACATATAGGAAAATAAGAAACAAAAAGGTAACAACACATGTGATCAATTATAGGAGGCTACAGGAAAATACGGTTAAAGACGAATTCAATAAAGAAATCGAAAACATACATAAGAACATCTCTGATGACCACTTAAGCGTAGATAATGAATGGACATGTTTCAAGGCAGCCATGCTCGACACACTGGAAAATAAATGTGGAACAAAGAAAGTAGGGCAGGACAAAAGATTACGAACAGCCTGGTGGGACAACGAAGTTAAAGATAGCATATTCAGAAAGAAGGTAGCGTTCAAAAAGTGGATCACAACTAAATCTGAACAAGACTATGTTACTTATGGAATAGCACGACGTAATGCCAAACGAACAATTAGGGCATCTAAAGATGAGTCCTGGAGAATATACGGTGAACAGATGGCGACCTTAGCAAAGACTGCCCAAAAGAATTTTTTAAACGTGTCAACATAATGAGAAACAGAGATGCATGCTACAACCCAACCACCATCATAAACAGCAAAAGAGGTATACCGATATTTAATCCACAACAAAGACTAGCAAGGTGGGCAGAATACTTTCAAGAACTACTTAACCCCACACATAACATAGAAAACCTCACTTTTGTGCCTAAAAGCCAGGGACAGCAAGAACCAAATTTCATACCTGCAGAAATCAAAGCAGTTATACAGAAAAGTCCTAAAAACAAATCACCAGGTCTAGATGGAATAACCACAGAAGCTATTCAGGCCTGTGGGGAAACAGGAGTTAAATGGCTAACAAGACTTTTTAATATAGCATGGGAAGAATGAAAAGTACCAGATGATTGACAACAGGCAATAATAGTACCAATTTGGAAAAAGAAAGGCAATATGAGAGAGTGCGAAACATACAGAGGTATATCACTCCTGAGCTATATAGGGAAAATGTATGCAAAACTATTGGAACAAAGAGCTAGACCCATAGTTGAACAACAGTTAAGCAAAGTACAATTCGGTTTTCGGAAAGGTAAAAGTTGCACTGATGCACTATTTACACTTAGACAAATATGTGAAAAAACTATCGAATATAGTGACCAGCAGAATATTGTGTTTGTAGATCAGGAAAATGCTTTAGATAGAGTACACAGATACAAATTGTGGACCATCCTTGAAGACTATGGGATACAAGGGCAACTGCTAGAAAACATCATAGCCATGCACCACTCGAGCCGAAGTGCTGTAAGAACACAAGAAGGTATATCAGATATGTTCACAGTCAATACAGGAGTGAAACAGGGATGTGTGCTCTCTCCCCTGCTATTTAATATCTACATGGACAGAATTTCCAATAAAGCAAGTCTCGACAGAACAGATTCAGAAAATTTAGAACTCTTTACTCCAGATGAAACAACCGATCCACAGGAAATAAATGAACTTCTATTTGCAGACGATCAGTGCCTGTTTTATAGCGATGAGGGCTGACTGCAAAATCATATTAATAATCTGAGTTCAACATGCAGGAGTTACAATATGAGCATAAATACAGCCAATACCGAAGTAATGCGAGTTAGTAGATCGCAGGGCCCACTAAGTATACAGTTAAATTGCACACTCTGAAACAAGTTAAAGATATCAAATATATTGGAAGGATGATCGCAGAAGATGGCAGATTAGACAGAGAAATTGAAATCAGATGTCAAAAAGCTAGTTCACTTACATATTAACTATCACCCTTACTGAAACATCCAAATATACCCATGTCCGCAAAACGACAGATAATAAACAGCATATTTACACCTTCGCAAAACCAACACCTGCGAAATGAGATGCCTGAGGAGAGCTGCCAACTTTACAATCCGAGACCGAGTAAGAAATGCTATTATCAGACTGACTGTGGGATCAACATCTTGTGCCACATTTATTGAAAGACAGAAGATTAAGTGATTTGGCCATGTCGTTAGAATGCAACACCAGCAACTACCATCACTGGCCTTACATTAAAGATCATCTGCGACGAGACCACGAGGACGTCCAAGAAGAAAATGGATTGACGACATCAAAGACATTGTACAACCACACGGAATGACACTATCCAGCGCCGCCCACCGGGCGCTGGAACGCAAATTATTCCTCCCTACGACGCTTGACAGCAGAAGTGGAAGATGATGTCATACGTGATACACTTAACCATCTTCACAAAAGATGGCAGGTAGCATTCTATAACATGCTTTCCGTGATATGGCCAGGATCCTGATTTATTTAAAATAAAACCACACTGATAACATTCTCGTCAACACCGCGGTACACCTTCTAGCACAAATACCACTGTATTCTTGTTTTAGATGTGATGCCATAGTTTAACAATTTCTAAATAACAAATTCACTACATAAACATTGTTTTGAGCAAGTATCTCGACACGGCCCTGAAATTCATTATGAAAACTATTAAATTATTCGCTACCAAGTTACGCATAATTGCATCGAAGACTGATCATGAATCTATTATTTAGAAACATAACCAACTACCCATGCAGACTTCTTGGTGCGGTTAGGCTGACGCCGCTCAAGGAAAAGTATACAGAATACCTTTATCCGCTTCTTCTGTTTCCAGGTGACGGCCAGGTTTTATGTTATAATCGACAAAATTTTCAATAGTAATTCCATCCACGATAGCTGCTTGGGCAAACCCGCCTTTTATATGCTGCCTAAGATACACAAACCAAGGAACCCAGGCAGACCTATCGTCTCGGCCTGCTCTTGCCCTACATAACGGATTTCAGAGTTCCTAGACAGCATGTTTCAGCCGTTGGTTGCCAGTCTCTCCTCGTATATCAAAGATACCAACCATGCTATCTCTATCTTCGATTCCATCAGTTTCACAACCCCTTCTCAGTACCACATCTTCACTTTAGATGTGACTTCACTTTACACATTTATTCCTCACTCTGACGGCCTTAAAGCCTTGGAATTTTTCTTGGAGAAAAGGCACAACCCCTCAAGAGCCACTGGACCATTGCTGCGTCTAGCAGAGTTAGTCCTCAACCTCAACTCGTTTGAATTCAATGGGGACTATTTTGACCAGAAGAGCGGGGTGGCCATGGGCACTAAGATGGGTCTTAGTTATGCCTGCCTCTTCATGGGCTATCTGGAGCACCAGGATTGGAGTCAATACACCGGTAGGCTCCAAGAGCTCTACAGGAAGTACATTGATGACTGCTTTGGTGTCTCAGACATGCCCTTGCCTGACCCCCAGAACTTCATTGCCTTTTTCTCCGACTTCCATCCCAGTATCAAACTTACCTCCACCAATTTCTTCGTCAGCCGTCAACTTCTTAGACCTACAGTCTCTTTAGGTTCAGCGGGTCTATGCACGACGGTTTATTATAAACCAACTGACTCGCACGCATTCCTTCTCTATACCTCTTCCCATCCTCCCTCGTGCAAGGGTTATATTTCTTTCTCCCAACTGTTACGTTTCCGACGGCTTTGCCAGGATAATAACGACTTCCATCAAAAAGCCCACGAAATGCTTGATTTCTTTCGCTTTCGAGACTATCCTGAGAATATTCCTTCTACAGCTCTTCACCGCTGCCAGGCTATCGGTCGTACTGAGGCTCTCTCCTCCAGGCCGAAACCACGAAATAATAGACCTGTCCTCTCACTAACTTACCATCCCCATAATATTGCTGCCAGGAATATGCTCCTGAGACATCTATCCATTCTCCGACCACTCGCGATGTCTTCTCAGAGGCCTCTCTGGTAGCGTATAGGGGGGATCGTAACCTCAGGATGTGCTAGTCCATAACAGTCTATCCCTACCTCACAAGTCTCTTCCTGGCACGGTGGCTTGTCTTCGATCGCGTGGCAAGATCTGCCCACACGTACTTCAAACCCAGAGTCTGACATTCCCTAAGACGACCTTCCCTAAGACGACCTTCCACATCTGCGAGGGTTTCTCGTGTATCAGTGGCAACGTTATCTATGCGATTCCCTGCACACGTTTCGACATGAAATATGTCGGTGAGACAGGCTTACGTCTTGCTGACAGATTTAGACATCTTTCTGATATCACCAGTGGCGCCCACAAACCAGTATCCATGCATTTCAACAGTCCTGACCACTGTGGCGTGGCCGACATACAGGTCACGGCCATCAAATCATGCGCATCCCACGAACGCGATCGGAAGACATTGGAAAACGTCTCATCTTCCAGTTCGGCACACTGTCCCCTCATGGCCTCAGTGTCCAACACAGGTTCATTTACCTTCCAAACCCCAACCCCTCCCACCCCTTAGTGCATAGTCCACCATCCAGGTATTTGCAGGTCCTTTGCAGGACGTCACAGTCAACTTTCTTGGCAGTTGTGCGCTCGGTGTTTTGCTATCGTTTTCTGAATGACCGCTACTCATGCTCCTCAGTGAGGACCAACACAATGTAATCTTCCGCAGCTGTGTTTCGAGCGTTTAACGAGAATTGCCAATTGTGAACTGCTTCCGCGGCATCTTTGCCAATCCCAATTTTTACTTTTCCGCTCACATGGGCTCTCCACCCCACTCACCTCTTGCTTATTCTCCCGCTCTGCGGCTCAGCCAATACCTGAGCTTCTGACGGGATTGACCTTTGACCAGTTGACCATACATCCGGTCCATACAATCCACTGGCAATCGTCCAACGCGTGTCAGTCGCTCCTAGCAAGGTTACAGATTCAGATTAGTACCTTTAATTAGTTTAATATTGTCATGTAGTGTGTTTCATGTAGTTTTGTGTCTGTTTGTGTTTGTTTGTTCTGTGTTGACGAAGGCTTTGGCCGCAACGTCTAATTTGTTTCTTGTAGTCGTGTTTCAATCAAGCTCACTACCTACTTCTCGTTTTTTTTTTTTTTTTTTTTTGGTGATTCATTCATTGATTGCCAATAGTAATTAGGCACGGTTTAATACGGCTTGCTGTACCTGTATTTTAATTAATTTTTAACTGCACAATATAAAATATATGCTTGTCTTGTAATTATCTTTAACTGTACAATTTCAAAACGTATACTGGCTGGAATTTCTTTAATAGTACAATATCAATATATATGCCTATTATTAAGTAAGTAAAGACCGTTGTTTACACGCTTTGAAGCGTATTGGGCATCTGATGTTAGTCCCAAATTTTATACACGAACGGACAGTAGGGGGGTGATATGGATAATATCAAGCCTGTGGCCTTTACTTCTAAGACATTATTGGCTCCTGTTTTAGACTGGGTCGATTTAGTAGCCCAGTTTAATTGTTACAATGCACCTACGCGAATTCGAACCCATGACCACTGGGTCGGTAGGTAAGCGTGCTGCGCTACTAAGTTATGTTTCGCCTATACAAGAGCCCAGAAGAGCTTTGACACTGCAGTTATTTTCATCCCTGCAACATAAAGCAACATCCCTCTATCTTTGTTGCAAAATGATTTCACATACATGAATCATAAGGCATACATGAGAATAGCTACATTAGTAATAAAAACATATATTTCCCCATTTCCATGGTCATTAAGTCCTAAGACAGAATGACAGCCAGCCTGTAGGTATCGACTTAAGACGTGTCACAAGCGATCCCAGACACTTAGGAAGGTCCAAACATTTGTCGTGGTAAGGTTTTATATACAAACACTGCTTGCCTTCCGATGCTTAATTACATCTAGTGTTAAGATTATATGGAGAATTTAGCAGTAAGAAAGTTTATGTTTTTGCATGAAAAAAATTATTACAATATACATATTAGTAGTTGCAGCTTTTAAACGTATATGTGGATGCATGTGATAAAATGATGATTAATATTTTCTTTAGATGAAAGGATATAGATCGCGGAAACTTAACAGAGAAATAAAAGAAATTGTGAAGGATTTGGGCCTAGAAAGCAAAATGTATTCTCAAGTGGAGAAAATGTCTGGTGGACAGAAAAGGAGTTTGTCAATGGCAATTTCCTTAATTGGAGGATCAAAGGTAGGTGAATGTAAAAGTGTCTTAAAACATACTGGGAAAACGCTTTCAATAATACCATATGTATCTAATGCCGAGCCGCACAAATAGTATAGTGTAGTTGCATAGTTTGCCGGGCTCCCTGGCCTAGGGTTTAAACGACTTTCTCCGTAATCCCGTTTATCCACGTAGGGTAACGCAGCGTGCGAGTATTGGTAGGAGTTCTCGCCGTGTTGGTGACTTGCGGGTTATGTGAGCCAGCCGCTCAGAAAGCAATTAAAAACTACTGAGCGGAATCTTGGCAAGAAATCAAGAACAGCTGTAGAATGCTGGTGTTGACAGCGATGTCCTGTAAATGATAAGCGAAAAAAAAAGTTGCATAGTTTACCAAACAGGTAGTGTTAAGTATATGCCTGGGAAGCGAGAAAGAGGAAGGCCAAAGAGAAGATGGGTGCAAAATGTGGCGGATGATCTCCAGATGGGTGTATTGGACGCGGGACATCCTGCTTGCGATCGAGAAGTTTTCCGGAAGGTTGTTATGGGAGCCAAGTTCTGCAAAGGATATGCTACTGAATGAATGATTGAGTGTTAGTCGTCAGATTATCCTCACTGCACATCCAACAGCGCTTCTGTCTAACTTCATCCCGTTTGGCTTGACTTTCTTACTATCTGGTCAACATTGTAGATTAGCAGTCGTCTCTTGATTCATTTAATGACGATGCCTCTTTGATGCTATTAAGTATATCCTTTCGTTCCAATTCTCGTTTGATTTCCACAGTAGCCGGACCGCAAGCCTATCAGCTTGCTCAGTTGCTCACTTCTTCCTACACCCGCGTGTCCTGGCACAAATACAGACCCGATTTCATCAGGCGTGACCTTCTCAAAGACTACACCTGTTTTCAAGCTCTCCCCATCTCGATCATTTCTGAGCATGCTCAGTGAGTAGGTTGCGAAAGCATGTATGGGAGAAAGTATGTGTCTCAAGGCAAACTGTCCTCCATAGTTAGGCTAAGGCACCGCAGTTTGTGTTCCTCTACATTTCTTCCTCCGGCCTAGACCGTCAAAGCCCATGAGCTGCTAAATCGTCGAATAATTGGCCCATCGTTGTTAAATGATTACCCCACCCTCAGTAGAATTCTCAAAAATCAAGGCCTGAACTTGTGCCTCCACAGATTTTGTTGTATACACCCAGTATCCAACCTTTTGCGTAGTGGAAAAGACGTTACCCAACCAATTGACATGTGTATCTATTTTCACCAAGTTTTATGTCCTCATGAGGACTAACCTGTTGAATAATGTGCTCGTTTGACCCATTCAGGATTTCCTCTTTTCAGCCTGCTGCCCCTTTTCTTCTTTATGTCATTGTGTAGTGCATGCTGTGTATTGGCACTGATTTGGATGTAGGCACGTGCTCTGCTTATCCTTGTTCTTCGCCCCGCATGATATATCTTTTGTTACGTATTCTTTCCACTTTCTCTGTCTGAGAACGGCTAAGAGGGAGGGCGTACTCAATCAGTGTATTCTCATCTAATCTCATGGGACGCAGAGGTGTTTCCAAGGCACCAGGGCCGGGTTATATACTGGCCAAGACCTATTGACGCGTCCTCGTCGAGCGTCCTGGGCAACAGGTCCCTTCGGGGTCCTGGCTAAAGTCAGTAGGATCGTTGATTCCTCCGAAGTCGGAGAGTGTCTGCCTGTACGGCGAGGAACCACCAGTCTGCACACCAATAAGCCAGACATGGGACAACGGATACTCACGCAAACCTCAGGTCCTGTATGACATCACACTGATGTTGGACACCAGGATGCCTTCATCCGACATACAGGACTTCACGCTGGAGTTCACAGCCAGCGAACACAAGCAAGCAAGCAAGCAATCTCATCTCATCATGTTTCTCTTGTACCTTTCGGTAACGAGGTGAAGTATGAACAGCGGGAGAGTACTCGCTTATGGGCTTCAGGTATCGATATTCCCATTGACACTGTTATTCCCTGCGTCCATCGTTTACGTGGTCGGCATCTTCCTCTGCTTCCATCAGGTCTGTACATCATTGCTGGTTGTGGTATACTGTTAGTTGGTAATCTACTTGTATGGCCAAACCATTTGACTTGCTGCCTTCTAATAAAATCTAGCGCAGCTATAACCCCAACTTTATTCCTGATTTCTTCATTTCTGATCTTATCTCTTCTTGATACATTGATTATTCTTCTCAGGAATCTAATTTCTCTTGTTGTGATTTTTTTTTTAGAGTATTAACTAGTACATAAGTACATGCAGATGTGGATATTCATGAAATATAACTGCTTTGAAGATATAATATTTTTGAAAACAGTGTCTGGCAGGAGTTAGTGTAATGTTGTTCCCAGAAGCACTATTTTAACATGGAGACAGCTGTACACGATAGAACATATTCTATGGCATATTGATTGATGTATGTCATTTTACTCATCATCATCGTGTGCTGTTGAACATGGACAGCGATCGTTCACGATCATACACGATTAATAGAGTCTTGGCACAGGTCTGCTTTCTTGTCCCGATTGTGCCATGTGGCCAAATCATCAAAGTATTTAGCTCATCGCCTTCCCCTTACTCTTTTATCATCAAGTGTACCTTTTGTCACTGAGTTTTCTAATTTAATTCACCTTATAACGTGCCCAAAATGTATGGACTGTCTACGTGTAATTTATCTAATAAGCTTATTTTTTGTAGAACTGATTCATTCGCTTTTCTGTCCTTCAATGGTACTCTTTACAATTCCCCCAGAAACTACATGCCCACTACCGTTAGGGTTTCTCTGTTTCCTTTCCATGATTCACATGCATATAACAATCAATGCTTCAGGTGCCGCCTCAACTATAACGGTTGCTGCAATGGATCTCCAACACTGTCTGTCTCTCGCCCTGACTGTACATTCTGTCAGATTGCTGTTCGTCCTTCGGTTGATGTTATCTTCCAATTTGTATCATTGTTTACCTGTTGTGCGCTTTGCCTTCAACCTTACCCTCAAGGTCGGGTTTTATAAGAGTCTTTTAACGTGACCGAAGTATTTCACTTGCCTCTTTTTTTTCATCAACTCTTGTTTCATTTCTTTTGTTTCTAGAACCTCTGTATTTGATTGTTTTTGTTTCCATGAAATACGACATATCCTTCTGTACATCCGCATCTGCATGGTTGCTATCAGACATTCTAATTGCCTGTTCAATGTCCAGGCCATATAGTATGATACAGTAAACATCTCGGGTCAATGAGGTCTTTCTGGTGACTGCCGAGTCCATCGATGATGAACTGTGGTTTTCGTGGATGAATTTTGTGTTGGCATTCTGGTGGTGGCATTATGGACAGTTTACCTGTGCGGGCTTTTGGATTGGCGAAACTCCTGTCTATTCCACTTTTCACATTGGACAGTGGGGAGCATTTTGTGTGATATTCACTGGCACAGGAACGGAGCATAATGGGGACGCCCGTTGCCGTGAAGTTGGAACCTCGACTTAGTTCTTAGACTTAGAGTAGTATATCCGAAGTCAGCGTGTTACTACCACCCACAGCCGCGCGTTGGCCGGTTCTAGACACTATGGCTCGAACCGACCCCGCGAGAGATGCGAGCCTCTGTCATATATCATTCGGATATACTACACACATATACTATACTACTCACTTATACCACTCACCCCGAGATATATTATTCAGGAATGGATAAATATATATAGAGAGATAAAGATCCTATTCACCGTATGCGCCACTACATTTCAGTAACACGCCTGCTACACGAAGTTTATATCTTACCGATAAACGGCATGCTATTTGTCACCCCCACACGGTGCTTAGTTAATATTCTAGGCCGCCGTAGTGACGATGGGGCGCCTTCTAGGTTCGCTAGTATTTCGTTTCAGTTAGCAAACAATAAGGGGGTTGTCTCATCCCTATATATGTGGTTGAACGTCTCTCGGAAGATGGCAGGTTGGCGCCAATCAACACCACTTCCGGCACAATTGATCGCGTTGGAAGCAGCGTGTCAGAAAATGTCAAACGTGATCAAAAAGTTCCTGCGTTACCAGTTTTAATGAACGAGACAGTTTGCCAGCGCACGGAACGAACGAGATGGTTTTTCTCGCTGCGTGAAGAAAATCGCTTGCTACAAACTTGCGCTGTTAATTGCCCGGTTAATCTTTGCTCGCAGCACTTGAGATGTCAAGTTTATTACTTTCGTGTAGCGCGCAAGTTTATTACTTTCGTGGTACTGAAATCCAGTACCAGACCTACGCGATAGTATCATTCAGATATATTATTTTGGAATTAACGATGTATAAGATATAGAGGTGCGCACCATGAACACGTGTCGGTGGCTACTGTTGGGGACGACGCGCCAGCGTGAGCGGCGGTGTAGGGGGGAATACTGCCGGAAGCACAATGCGCGTCTCAAGAAGGTATTCCAATCTAAGGGTGGATACGTCCTCATGCTAGAGGAGTGGCGGAGTTGCAAGCGAATCTTCAAGACAAAAGGAATGATCACGTTTGCTGATTGGTTGAGGTACTATAACAACCTCGACGTCGATCCAGGCCTCGAGGCCTTAGGGAAGATGAAGGCCTTCTACGGAGAGCGGTGAATCGACATATTCAAAGACGCGTGCAGGCTCTCCGGGGTGTCCCTACAATATCTTCTCAGGGGCACCAAGGCCGGTGAGCTGTATACCCCAGGAGACCAGGCGTACCCACTCATAAAAGCAGCAGTGACGGGAGGGCCGTCGCTAGTCTTCATCCGGTACTACGAAGCGGGGGTCACTAGAATCCGGCCACACGAATACCCAAAGGGGACGCTGTGCAGGACCGCAAAAGGGTACGTCGCTAACGCGCTCTACCTCAGCACCATGACTATGGACATGCCGTGCGGGAAAGAGCGAGTGCTCCACGCGGAAAACCCCCAAGAAGTAGCCCCCAAGGTCGCCCAGCAGGTGTTAAAAGGCCAGCTGTTTAGATTTGTCAAGTGTAAAATCTCCATCCTCAAAGCCTTGTGGCCAAAGTTCGAAGAAATGGCGCTCCTCTTTATAAACCAGGCAGTGCCGGAGGCCTTAGTAGCGCCGGAGATGTTGGAATACCTGAAACGCACCGGCCGCCAGCAGTCGGCGTGTAAGAAACTGATGGGCGTCCTCGAGGCCGACGGAATCTTGCTGTACACCCCGCTCTTGAATTGGTATTTAGAACTTGGCCTCGAGCTGGAGGCGGTCTATACAGTCATCCAGCATGAGCCAAAGAAGCTCTTCACGTGGTTTGTTAAGCAAGTAACCAAAGCACGCCGCCTCGGGGATGTGGACAAAGCGAAGGCAATGGTGGCTGAGGCTATGAAGCTTCTAGGCAATTCCGCATACCGGAAGCTCACCGAGGCTCTCGAGCGCCACACCAACACCAGCTACACCCGATATGGGAAAAAACCGTCGATCAGGCACTATGTTCCGCCTAGTTTGACGACCTCACAGCGATATGCGACGCGTACGAGATCAAATCTCGTAAGCCACGTGTGGTCATCAAGCGTCCTTTCCAGGTAGGCATCGCAGTGTATCAACTGGCCAAGCTCCGCAACTTAGAATTCTACCATGACTTCCTTGACCGGTTCGTGGATCGCAGGGACTAATAGATCATGCAGATTGACACCCTCAGCCTGTATATCGCGCTGAGCACCCTCAACTTCGAGGAGGCGGTAAAGCCTGAGATGAAAGAGGAGTTAGCCGTGTGAAGAGGGAGGGGCTTGTCTGGGACAAATGGAGCGGGCGAACCCCCGGCATCTTCAAGACCGAGTTTGAGGGGATTCAAGGCATCGTCCTCTGCAGCAAACGCTACATCTTCGACGAGGACGTGCACACGAAGTTCTTGTGCAAGGGGTGTTGAAAAGGGAAAACACCGTGACATGGGAGCGATACAAAACCGACTTAGAGGGATCTATCGACAGGGTGGAGAACCGAGGGATGCGCATGCATAACGGGCAGATGGCCAGCTATGAATAAGGCAAGCTGGGCCTCAGCGCGTATTTTGACAAACGGTATGTCTTACCCGACGGTATCCACACGCAGCCCCTCGAGTACCGCAAGGTCGCCGCGGAATGAGACCTCACCGTTTAGCAAGGATCCGGTCAGGAGGCATTTGGGTGTCTTCGCGAACGAGGCTACGAGCTAGCCCATCCATCAGGTAGTACAGCGCAGGCCGTCCATCCTTGCAGACAGCTTTAAGAACAGTGTGTACTGTTAATGACCACGAAGGATCAGTCGCCTGGCGCCGGCCACCTTCAAACTCGTGCTTCCCGGGTGGGCTTGCATACAGATACCGAAGTAGAGCATCAGACGGAATCACAGGTTCCTTGAGGCCGATAGCGTGGTGAACTGGAGCGGCCGGCGTATGGGATACAAAAGTGTCCTTAATGGCATCAACCGGCTTCCGACCCGTCAAACAAGTCACCTCACCGTTAAGCGCCGCCACCACCTGAGGAAGAGCCTGAACCCATTCAGCTGAACGTTCAGAGGATCCTCGGGCAGCCAATAGTAGCTATTGGGCGTATTGGGCACCGAACAGTCTCTGTGCCAGAGTGCGATTAAACCCCTCGATGATCGCCTGCTGCCGATGATTCCCAGCTTC
Organism: Cepaea hortensis; assembly: GCA_963921405.1. NCBI lineage: Eukaryota > Metazoa > Mollusca > Gastropoda > Stylommatophora > Helicidae > Cepaea > Cepaea hortensis. Next base: position 114,656,208 of record OY992879.1, read on the forward strand.
ACGTCGTATCTGTGTCTTATGCTTCGCTGCCAGCTTGCTTACGGCACCCAAAAACTCGCGCCCCGGGTCAATCTGCAGAAGCTGTGGCCATTTGAGTGGCCCGCGTTTGTAAATTCGCTCAAGGGCCAAAGCCACCCTTTCGCTGCTCTTGTCAGTCAAAGCCTCTGCTTCTTTAAACCGTGAGGCAACTTCCACAACCGTCAAGGCATACTTAAATGTCTTACGACCAACCCGGTCATGTGGTAGGTAGAGCAAGTGAGCCTGATGGACAGCATTTGGTCTATCTTCATCAATAGATGGCCGCGTAATATAACGAAGGGCGGGCAGATAGATCTGAACATAAGCTTGCTTCTTGAACCAGTCTCGGACAATATCCTCTGAAACATGAGCTGCAGCAGCGACCTTCTTAATGGCCGCCAAGCCGTTCCAATAACCTGGGGTCTGTAGTAGATGTCAGTAGTAAGGTAGGAGGTAACTAATACCCAAATATGGATTTGGATCCATCGTGATAAAGTCATATTTTACTATATGAAGAGTATGGATCCACATCGCTGACGTCACAAACCGGATCCATTTCGGACCTCGTCTTTGAAAAATTGGCGGGTATTTTGGGGTACTACAATTGTCACTTCCGCTACTTCTGGTTGACTACTTCCGGCCCATAGGTGACCCGAATCCTCAGGTACCTCCCAGGCCGCCTCCGCTTCCGCCCGATCGTCCAGGGACCACTCCAAGACAGCGAGGCACGCCCCGGGCATGTGGAATACTGATATGGTTAAGTAGACTGGTTCTAGTCCCAGTGTGTGGTTGTCTGTGTGTGTGTGTGTATGTGTGCGCGCGCGTACGGGGTAGGCCGATGTGAGCGGCGCGAGGGAATGGGCCGATGTGAGCGGCGCGAGGGAATGGGCCGATGTGAGCGGCGCGAGGGAATGGGCCCCTACCCCGGATTTAAGCCTTTTCCCACCAAAATTCACACCAAAATGGGAATAATAGTTAACAGTGCAGTCAGACCAAAGGCAGTATTTGGCAATACTAGAAGCTGATCTTAGCCAAAAGACCCAAAAGATTTGAGTCAAAAGGGACGCTCGGGCATATTCAGCTTTAGGAAAAAGACTGAAGCCAGATTACGGCTATTAATTCTATATATGGTGATTATTATTATAAATACATATGTGTATAATAACATATAGACAGTGATTTTTTCTAGAGGAAATAGCATTAAAGACCAGTCTCAAAATTATACATTTAATTAAAATTACATAATCAGTGAATTTTGCAAAATAATCATAAAAATCATTTGAAAGATAATAACGCAAATTATTGCCCTTTTCATCTTTTGGAAATAACTGTGTTCCCTGATGTCTCCAGTACACAGCATTGTTGCACATAACTGATTGATTGATTTAGGAACCGACATCACAGCATTCGGAACATTCCCATAAGCGCTCCGTCCCCATCCTCAGCAGCCAGCGAAGAGTTCCAACACTACTATGTTGCACATAACTGAAAAGAGGTAATGAAATAGTTCGCTTTAAAATTAACGCACGGCAATGAAACTTTGAATATAGCGATTTTAAATGGCGCTAAATCGATTTAGCACATCGCCGAATTTGTAAACAAATATTGTAAGGTACTTTTCTTGGGTGCTGATTATATAAACAATACGAAAGACCGGAAAATTTTGACATTACTCAACAAATAGTGTCAGAAATTGTACATTTCGAAAGGCGATAAACGCGTGGTATTGCGTGGATGTTGACAAATCGGCTGTATATTGCAGTAGTCACGCAAAATCGGTAAACATTATGCTGCTAGCAAACCGCCGAAGGTGTAAACAAATATTCTAAGGCACTCTGCGTGGGCGCTGATATATAAAGACTACGAAAACATCGCCAAATGTGAAAACATGTCAACAAATAGTGTCTGAAATTGTACATATCGAAACGAAAAAAAAAAACACAACCTGTCGGTATGCGTGGATGTTGAAAAATATGCTTTAGTTTTGCAGTAATCTCGCAAAAGCGGTAAAACTATGCACCCGGTAGTTATAAAAGAGCCGTATTATACAGACATCAATGAAATCACACCACCCGGGTATCTTGTAAAAATAAAAAGAGATCATACGTGCCTTTAATCACATGTGCAGGAGTCCATTCCGATAATTTAACACAAATATCACATACGTGTGAATGTCAGTAGTATGAAAAGGGGGTATCGAGTCGTATTTCTTGGTCGCACCAGAACCCAAAATAATTTCTTATATAGCTTATGTGTCGACACAACAAGCTGAAGAAGCTGAATTTTCATCTCCCTTGCGGTAGGACACATAAGTACTTCTGGTTTTGTGTAGTTAAGGAAATGCAACTGTAATTATTAAAAGGTATATGTAAAATAGTATTTTTTTTATTGTGAAGTGAAAAGTATGGCAGCATGGGTAGAAGGGCTACCACTAACAATCTCAATGCATATTAACGGACCAGATCGTCAGAAGACCTTCACGTTTCCCAGCTATATCTATTATAAAGTAACCGATTATATATTGTAATAGCGTTTAATACTGTCAGTAGTGGATGGAACTTAAACACTGTCATCAGACGAATGGCAAAGTGGTAGAGACACAAGTCTCGTCCTTGGGTTGTGTGATGGTGTACAACCAGTCACAGGGACCCGTATCTGAGAAATACATCCGATCACACGTGGTTAAGGGCAAAACAGACCACGTGCTCACTGGCTAAAACTGGTCAAATATGACGCTGCTTCCGGTTTCATGTGTAATAGCTAAAACCAGACCACTTGCTCACTGACTAACGTCGGTCAAAGATGGCGTCGCATACTATCACACAAGGTAATTGCAAAACCAGACCAAGTGCTCACTGGATAAAGCCGCTCAAAGATGGCTTTGCACCCGGCACACATGGATGATGGTCACATCCGATTAAAGATGGCTGTGCTTCCTGTCCGCATCCATAAAAATACAACCATACGACGTGCTCACTGGCTAAAACCGGTTAAAGATGGCGGTACTTCCGATCAAGTGTCTAAGGAATACAACCGGACACGTTGTTAATCAAGCAGCAGGTCAAAGATGGCGGTGCTTCCGATCGCATCCATAAAAATATATCCAGATCACATGCTCACTAGCTAAAATCTGTCAAAATGGCGTCGCATCTGGTTATATGTGTAATGATACAGCTAGAACACATGGATAAGAATGATACTACACAAAACTGTCGAGTATCGAACCAACGGACCTAACTCGGGATGAATAATTCCACAAGCGACTATGTCGCGGTGATAGGCCACGACCTTAGCATGTGTTTGTATCAAGGTCAGGCATGTCCAGACAATATTCCGCTGAATCAGAAGTCTACATCAGCAGATTATGTGTATATAACGTCCACCATTTGACGTGTAGATGTACCTTTCTCAGTGAACACCAACCAGATCACAATGTGGCAAGTTGCTAATGGTAAGTTGGCTTTTTGATAAATCTTTCACATTTAGTTATGATTCTCCAAGTAGGCACACGGTTAACCTAACAATACTAGTATAATACAGGGATATATATGGTGCTAGACACATATAACTGAAGAGACAAGCCATTTCTTCATATATTATGGTAGACTGGGACCACATAAAATACAGCTGGCATTCGAACTTTTGAACACAGTGCTATGGTGGAACCGTAATAATATAGGTAGTAGTGTTTAGTCGTAGGGGAAGGTAAAGTATACTACAGGGTCTACATACCCATTATCGATAGAAATATATGACTGTGTAACAGAGAATGTACATCAGATATATAGCTATTATTTATAATATGTACTTCTATAACGATGTTAAAGTAACTTATCCTTATCTATGTTTTACAGATACATATGCCCACGAAAACCTAATTTGCAAACTATATAGCATACTAAGAGCAGAGCCAAACAGCTATTTCATAGCGTGTCTTAATATCCCACAAAATCAAGAAGCCGAGAATCCATTCAGTCATTCTTGTAATTATGTTGATGGTGGTAGTTGTGCGGATCTAGTAACGGTTCGACTGCGGGATGTGCTACAACAACACTTCACCAAAGACGAAATAATCACATTAAGCCTGAATAGAACTCAGGAGTGCATCCTCGACTATAATCGCCAACAGGATACGTCGGAACCATACCCATCCCAAGTGGAGTGATCAGTGTCACCAACATCCTTAACCTTTAGTCAATCCACACTAGCGGACGAGTATTAAAATGCCTACATAAAACAAGATGGCTGTAATATACTTACAGTCATGTCTTCAATAGCTGACCAGTCCTCAATACAAAGAAAACTTCGGAGGGTGTGAGGAGACTGTATAAGTATAGTGTTGTTATTCTAGCTTCACAGTCTGTATCTCACAGTGACTACAGCGCAATTACCACGGCGCCCTCTATGCTATCTATTTCATCATGTTGAGTGTCAGCGTGTTGGGGTAGAAAGGCAGGACATATACGGGACAATAGAGATATCAGAGACAGGACATAGACAGGGACATAGAGATATGTCATAGACAGGACACAGACGGGACAACAAGACCCAGCTATAACTAGGACATAAACAGGACACAGGGACATGGAGACAGGACCACGTCCTTGACCGACACTCAACGTTGCACTGAAGGACCTGAGACTACAAGAACGGACAGCAGTATGGCGTGACTACTGATACAGCCCGACTATCCCGGGATACACGGGGTCAAGTATTACGTGACCAGCAGGCCCAACACCAGAAGGCTTCAGACTAGGACTGGAGACGTTAGAGTCAAGACGCATGTATCTGAGCGAGTGTATTGATTGCGGTGTGAGACCTAGCCTTGCGAGCGAAGATAGCGAGTACTGAGTGCGGGGTTGTTTTGTGATTACATGACTGATATAGCTGAGTGTTAAATAGCATCTATTTACATAAAAGTGATGTGATAATTAACTGCCATGTGTGCGGGAAATTGTTGTACAATGCACGCATCTTGTTGATAATGCTGTTATGCATAAATAAATTTACCTACATGCGACGTTTGATATCTTTGAATGCATGTGAAGAAACCCCTGTAGCGTGCAAGATGATGGACGAAGTGTGCTTCGTGTGAGACGCTGACAGGATAGTTTAGGTGGTGTCAGAAGTGAAAATCTTACGATTTAAACCCACAGCGCTATTAGTATGTGTAGGTGAAGTAAAGGTATAAGAATAACACTCATTTAAATTGACACTAGTAATATTTTGGTGCTAGTATTTTGGCTATTTGTTACGATGTTGCTAAAAAGTGCTAATACATAGCTACACGACCACAATTAAAGAAACTAGACGAATAACGATACGACTGACAGAACATATAAATAATATAAAATATATCTGTCCTCTAACATTTTGACATTGGATAGACATATTTTTGGCATGATGCTATTGTTTGCTATCCCAACCACAGGAAATATGTACAGTGTTAGATAGATGTTATACAGCTGAAAGATTGTTCATCTTAACAGAAGGTGATCGAGACGTGGCACTGGAGAAAAATCATCCAACTCCAGATAAGTACCTCGATATTGATCTTGCTAATTAAAGCAGCACTCTATTTCTTTTTTAATGTTGCATCTAACATTGTAAACTATTACTATTTACTCAGTGTTGTAAATTATTGTTCACTGAAATTGTGATAGAAATACTGTGAAAATGTCAATATTGAAAGAATGCATTGACGCTGGGAAAGATTTAGGTTACAGCGGGGATAAATTAAAAGAGTGAGCAGGAAAAAAATATAAAGAACATACTGCTAGAGAAAGAGAAAAAAGAGAGCTAGAACGCCAACAGAAAGAAAGAGAATTAGAAGCAGCTACCAAATTAAAAGAATTAGAAGGAACGACCAAATTAAAGAATTAGAGGCAACTACCAAATTGAAAGACAAACAGTTGGAAATTGAGACTAAAAATAAGAAATTGGAAATAGCTCAGCTAGCAGAACAAACAAAATTGAAAGAAAAACAATTAGAAATTGAGTCTCAGACACAGGTGAAGATGAAAGAACTAGAAGTCGAGTCACAAATACATATTGCAACCAGCAAACTAAAAAGTGATGAAGAAGAAAATAAATTTAACAAATATAAAGGGATTGTAAAATCATTCTTTGCAGGGGATTCCATCTCAGCCTGGTCTGAACATTTTGAGTTTCAAATGCAATATCAGGAAGTTCCAAAGGAATATTGGGCAATGATATATATGCGACACCTTTCGTCAGAACCTTTGAAAGTCATTTAATCTATACCACAAGGGCTTTGGAAAGACTATGATTACATCTATCAAAGAATTATGCAACATTTCTTGCTGTACGCTCCAGGCTATCAGGTCCAATTTTCAAAATTAAAGCCAAAAGCTATCCAAACGTTCATTGACTATGTATCTCAAGTGCAGTATATTTTTATTAAGTTGATAAATGCTGCAAAAGTAAACAAAAGTTTTGAGAAATTAAAAGATTTAATGATAATGGATAAGATTATATCATCTATCCCAACCCAATTTGCCAAATTTTTGCAACAATCTGACATTGAATCTATTGAGCGGTAACAACGGAAGGGGTTAGCTTATTTCACATCAAACAGGGACATTTTTACTTTAAACACCAGTGAAAACAACATACTAGCTGCAGCAAACACCAAACCCACAAAACCATTCACATATATAGACAAACAAAAGTCAAACTTACCACAATGTCCATACTGTAAACTGTCACACCATCAGTTTCAAATGTGCGACCAGAACCCAGGGTATCCAGCTCACTTAGACATGATGATTAAGAAGCAACAAACCAAAAGAAATGATTACAGGCGAGCAGTTAAATGTTATTTGTGTAAAAGTCTGGGACATTATTCCTCTCGTTCCGCGGGTTGCCGAAGGTTAAGGAGTGCAAATGCAGCCCTAATTGACACCTCTTCTGAGAGTGAAAGTGAATGTGGAGAACATCCAGAAGTAGAAGACATTGCTCTTGCAGCAATTTATATATTTAATTATGATAAGTGTCAGACATGTAAGAAATGTTATAATGACAACATGTTAGAATGTGGGCATGCAATCCCATACTTATGCAAAAATGCCAATGCAGTCACTTCCTCCAGAGAAAATTAAACTTTTACAATGGTATAGTTAATGGCAAACCATGCCAAGTAATTATCGATTCAGGGAGCACTTTGATTGGCCAGAGAAAGGATTTTGTGACCATATAACATAATACAGGCGAGTTTGTAAATTGTCAAACATTTTAGGGCAATGTGGAAAAATATCCACTAGCAATTGTACATGTTTGTGCACCTTTTTTATCAGGGACATTTACCTGTGCAGTTCTAGACAATCCTTGTGCATATTTTATTGTAGGATGTTTACCAAATATTAAGAACTATACACAAAAGAAATTAATGCCTGGGAAAGAAGGAATCAAAAAGATCTTGCAGTGACAAAACTAACTGCAACAAATAAAAATTAATTGTTCAAGAACAGCAACTTCAGCCAACAAACCCAAGAGACACTACTAATCACAAGACGACAGAACAGCTTTAAAAGGTACATGATATAAATTCCTCCCAAGCGGATCATTGTGATTTACTAAATAAAACTGTTAATAATCAGATTGTTAAACCGACGGAAGTTTGCGCTACCAATAATGCAACTTCATAGAACAACGATAGTGCTGACAGACAATATGTAAACAGAATATCTCAAACTCCACACTTGGAACGGAAAGCAAATGCCCTTCAGTCAGGTATAGACAGACGACAGTATAAGAAAAACACGGACATAAAAACACAAAACAATAACATTTCTCCAAGGGACGTAATAGAAAAGACACAATGAAAGACAGAAAGTTACCATTATATAAGGCTACCATCTCCATATCAGTTTCCTTATTGATGTTACTAATGACATTTTTGACAGCACTCTACACATACCAACTTCAGTCAACGGCAACCAGAATGCTATTTATGAATCATTTAATTGTGATGACATCATTATTAAGAAAATATTTACCATCACTCCAATTTAAGATTGTATTTAAAGCCAAAGGATCCATCCCATTCCAATGGATTGAAGATTGTGCTGACATAGTACAGCATATACTTACCAAAAAGTTAACCCAGACACAAAGGTTAAGACAAGTTTTTGAGACAATCAAATCATTTGGACTCACCATAGTGACACATTTGATAAATGGTTTGTCGGATTTTTTAAGATCCAAGAAAAAAGCTGATGTACAGAGTGCTACTTTAATAAATGCAGTATCAGAAATTAAACAATATTTTTTTATAAGATATCTATCCTCCGCGTGGCTAACAAAAACATTCCTTATATCCCAAGTAAAGATAACAGTGCCACCACTATCTCTCGAGTGTTACGTCAGACCTACAGTGACATAAATCATCCAGAAATTTATGTAAGTAGGAAGATTACCCCAGCCAAATCTCGGTTCGATGTATCACAGTTCGAATTCCTGGCAATCGTATACTGCGTCACGGAACTGACGGAATACCTCGCCGGAACACACTTCCTCATTGAGACAGACAATTCTCCATTGTTGATGATACAGCAAGGACAGCCCAAGAACAATCGAATATACCGGTGGGCACTACCCTTACAAGACTACTCGTTCTCTATCAGACACATTAACGGATCGAAGAACATTATTGCTGACTTACTTACAAGACCTTCGGACGTTCCAGTTAACCAGATCGACCAGTCAACAACACCTCCAGTCATCTAGATCTGCTTATTAATTAGTTATATATATATATATATATATATATATATATATATATATATATATATATATATATATATATATATATATACTATTTTTAATGAAGTTTCATATTCAGACATATTTTTCTTTGAATAGAGAACATCAAAACAAAATGTGATAACCATATCTTTATTAGTGGAAAAAAGATTTCTAAATCGTAACAATAATGTTTCGTTAATGAAACACATTACAGCTATTAAAGCAAAATTCCTATTCATAACATGAATACTACATTTAACTAAATACATTGTGGGTATAAAAGTAAGTGAGAAATATGAAAGTAAGGAACGCTTAAAGTATAAGCAATCTTTTTGTTCGATTACATTTTGTTCCAATAAAATCCTTCATTTGATGTAAACGTGTAAAAGATAAAATAATGATCTTTTTCACCTTCAGATTTTCTTATGCATTGAAACATTCGTTTGTTTAGAACGCCCAAATTGTACGTTTAACAATTTGTTTCACCTTAACTTAATCTTTTTGGCAATCTTAATAAGGTAAAGATTTTTAAATATACATGCAGTATGAATGAAAGGTGTATGAGTGAAAAAGTGTATGCAAGATTGGATTAAATGAAGGATACGTAAATGATAATGCATATTTTTCACATATGCCTCATCTTGATGTTTTTTGCTCGTCTCTTGCATCACATGTGATTTGTTCATTTTTATATGTAAACATTACGGATAGATTACACCTATAGGTATATATTCAAGAATCACAGCTCGGGGACTCAACTCAGAAATTAAGAATATACACTCATTTGTGAGATGTAGAAACCTATCTGATGACACTTGGAGGAAAAAATTACATAGAATATGAAAATACACCCATGTTTATAACTAACAGACACATTATTGTAAATAAACCAATTAAACCAACACCATACGAACATATAACGTGCATACACTATTATACTAAGAAGGGGAGATTACACTGATACAAGTGACATAAGTAATTAATAATGGGAAATAAATGATATTACAGAAGAAGCACTGCCACCAAGCGGGAGCTAGATAGGAATAAATCAGTGTACACATATCTTGAAGAATCATGCTGAGTTAGCATTTTATCGGGGCCATGGATATTATATCCATGATTAGTTTCCTTAACAGAAGACAATTGTTTCGGGACACCATAATGGGTGCATGAGAGGTATTGCAATTTAATGAGAAACCATAAATATAAGTCAATCGTACCTTGGGCCGTTTAACAGTCCCCAGTAGTAAAGTGTGCGAGAGTTAGACTCTTTGCAACATATCAGGAGTGTTAAGCTGACTATACACCAGTAGGTGAGTGTTTCAACAGTATATCAGTCCCTTACAAGCTACAGTTGTACCCAACTTAACAGTTACGACTAACGAATTCCCACAACCCACTGACAAATTAGTTCAGACTAATTGTATATATAGACATAATACATTGTGTCACTCATTCGTATACGAAATTTAGTGACACAAAAACGGGTGAGAAAGGGAAGATGTCAGCGTGTTGGGGAATAGAGACAGGACATATACAGCACAATAGAGATATCAGAGACAGGACATAGGCAGGGACATAGAGATATGTCATAGATAGGACATAGACGGGACAACAAGAGCCAGCTATAACTAGGACATAAACAAGACACAAGGACATGGAGACAGGACCACGTCCTTGACCGACACTCAACGTTGCAATGAAGGACCCGAGAAGAAAGACCGGATGGCAGTACGGCGTGACTACTGATACAGCCCGACTATCACGGATACACGAGGTCAAGTAATATGTGACCAGCAGGCCCAACACCAGAAGGCTTCAGACTAGGACTGGACATGTTAGAGGGAAGACGCATATATCTAAGCGAGTGTATTGATTGCGGGTGTGAGAGCTAGCCTTGCGAGCGAAGATAGCGAGTACTGAGTGCGGGGTTGTTTTGTGATTACATGACTGATATAGCTGAGTGTTAAATAGCATCTATGTACATAAGAGTGATGTGATAATTAACTGCCATGTTTGCAGGAAATTGTTGTACAATGCACGCATCTTGTTGATAATGCTGTTATGCATACATAAATATTATTTACCCACATGCGGCGATTGATATCTTTAAATGCATGTGAAGAAACCCCTGTAGCGTGTAAGATGACGAACGAAGTGTGCTTCGTGTGAGACGCTGACATTGAGAGGACATGGGGCGAGCATGACTCGCATTCCCCAAACCAACTCAAACATACAACGGGTCAACGAGCTGGTAGTAGAACGCTTAGTCACGCCATACGGACAGCCGTGTCAGTGTTATCTGAACCGCTTGACCTAAGAAACTGGCTGAAACCGGTTATACGCGTGGCTCAAAAACTAGTATATACACTCGTGGCTGGTAACAGTCAAGCATTGTGATCCGAAGATGGCTACAGACCTCAAGACTGTGCCTGCTAACTGGGTCTACATGACTCGTAGTGGTGAGACTATTAGAACAGTTGGTGGTGGTGATAGAGCCGTGTTTGTCTCATCCTACAGAGGCACGAGCACGTTACACATCCGTAGAATTTTCGGTGAATCCGACAAGAAATGTCCTACTAAAATTTGAATGACACTTACTCGTCAAGAATATGAACAGATGATCGCTATGCTGCGCGAGATCCTAGCTGACTTTGACAGACTCAATCAAGTTAACCAAATCAGTAACGAAGTCAAACAAGCCATTAACATAGGCAAGCAGGTCAGTAACCAAAACAATCAAGTCAGTGTTCATATCAAACAGGGCACTATCAGACGCAAACAAGTCCAAAACACTCACGTCAGTGCTCAAGTCAAACAAGGGACTAACCGAAGCCACCAAGTAGACGCATACTATACCGCCAGTTTTCAACCTAGCTACAGTCAGATGTGTGATGACCCCAGCAACCAGATGTGTGATGAGCCCAATAGCCAGATGTTTGACGTGTAACAAGACACCAACCGAAGCAATAAAGTCCAAAACGATCAAGACAGTACTCAAGTCAAACAGGGTACTAAACGAAGCCACCAAGTAGACGCATACTACACCGCCAGTTTTCAACCCAGCTACAGTCAGACGTTTGGGAACCCCAGCAACCAGATGTGTGATGGGCCCAATAGCCAGATGTTTGATGTGCCCGACACTCAGATGATTGATGCCCCGGTTTTCTACAATACTCAAATGTCAGCCCACCAAGCAGGAGACCAGTCTTATGACTACATGCTAAGTGACAGCTACATACCAGGCTACCAGCCGGACAAACTAACCTACTCAGACAATGGTGTGAGAAATCCAGAAACAACATACAATGTGTATAGCTCTGTATGTGAAAATAAAATGTTGTGATCATACTATGTATACCAGCTCATACCGCATCATTCATTTTGTATAACGACATTATGCATTTGTATTCATGTAAAATTTACTGAAATACTGTAAATAAACAGTTAGATATATCATAATTACGTCTTGGTTGTTGAATTGTTAGTGTTTACGGTATATATAGTTGTCATGTGGTGAGAGAATGATACATATTGATGACAAATTCGATAAATATTTCAACAAAACTAAGGTAAACGGGTTAACCAAAGTAGGAAAACTGTTGACCACATTTCAACCAAACTTATAAAAATGTCAACCAAACTTATGAAAAGTAGGAAAATTTGTGAACCAAAGTGAAATATTTTGGACACATTTCAACCAAACTTATAAAAATCTCAGTCAAACTTATGAAAAGTAGGAAAATTCGTTGATCAAAGGTGAACATTTTGACCAAATTTCAACCAAACTTATAAATAATATGAAAATGTGTTAACTAAATGTGAAAAGATTTACCAAATTTCAACTAAACTTATGAAAAGTAGGAAAATTTGTTAACCAAAGTGAAAATGTTGGCCAAATTTCAACCAAACTTATAAAAAATATGAAACTTTGTTAACCATATGTGAAAGGATTGGCCACATTTCATCCAAACTTATGAAAAGTCGGAAAATTTGGTAACCAAAGGTGAAAAGTTTTCCCAAATTTCAACCAAACGTATAAAAAGTGGGAAACTTTGTTAACCAAATGTGAAAAATGTCGGCCACATTTCAAACAAGCTCAAACATAATGCAGCCAAACTTATAAAAAGTTTGAAAATCTGTTGACCAAAGGAGAAAAACGTTGGCCAAATACAGAAATACCTCGATCAAACTTTTAAATATCCCAAACAAAATTTATAAAATGTAGGAACATTTCTTAACCAAAGGGGAAAAAATATCCCACGTTGTCAATTCACATCCGCAATAGGTCAAGTCTCCAACCAAACAGAGGTGTCTGTTATGAAAAGGACCTTTTCTTAAAACCACGTATGTCTTATTGACCCGTTGAATACAATCTACCGCATCTTTCAACCGACTTTCATCGTTTCATACCACTTAACACTAACATTCTTTTTGATTACACCACAACCAGTTTTCTGCTGACTTGGCAAATTTCCAACCTACTAGAGATAATCGTCTGTCCCCTATGCAAACAACAGCTGTATTTAAGAAAATTAGAAGTATCTTATGCAATAATAACTATCGTTAAATGAAAAAAAATATATAAAATTTCAACAATAAAATTGTACAAAATTAACAATTACATTTCTCTTTATTGTTTCCAACTTGACTTTTTCATGTAGAAATTATATTGTTAATGTTTGTACAATTTTATTGTTGAAATTTTTTTTTTCATTTCACGATAGTTATTACTGCATAATAAAGCTGAAATACAGCTGTTGTTTGCATAGGGGACAGACGATTATCTCTAGTAGGTTGGAAATTTGCCAAGTCAGCAGAAAACCTGTTATGGTGTAATCACAGAGAATGTTAGTGGTATGAAACGTTGAAAGTCGGTTAGAAGATTCGGTAGATGGTATTCAAGGGGTCAATAAGACGTACGTGGTTTTAAGAAAATGTCGACTTCATAACAGACACTGCTGTTCGGTTGGAGACTTGACGCTATTCCGGATGTGAAATGACAAAGTGAGATATTTTTTCCCTTTGGTTAAGAAATGTTCCTACTTTTTATAAGTTGTGTTTGGGATATTTGAAAGTTTGAACGAGATATTTCTGTATTTGGCCAAAGTTTTTCCCCTTTGGTCAACAGATGTTCCTACTTTTTATAAGTTTGGCTGCGATATGTTTAAGTTTGTTTGAAATTTGGCCAACATTTTTCACATTTGGTTAACAAAGTTTCCTACTTTTTATAAGTTTGGTTGAACTTTGGCCAAATTTTTCACATTTTGGTTAACACATTTTCCTACATTTCATAAGTTTGACTGAGATTTTTATAAGTTTGGGTGAAATGAGGCCAAAAATTTTCACATTGGTTAACAAATTTTCCTACTTTTCATAAGATTGGATGAAATTTGGCCAAACTTTTAACATTTGATTAACAAAGTTTCCTATTTTTTATAAGTTTGTTTGAAATTTGGCCCAAATTTTTCACTTTGGTTAACAAATTTTCCTACATTTCATAAGTTTAATTGAAATTTGTCAAACCTTTCACATTTGGTTAACAAATTTTCCTATTTTTATAAGTTTGATTGAAATTTGGTAGAAATGTTCACCTTTGGTTAACAAATTTTCCTACCTTTCATATGTTACTGAGATTTTTATCAGTTGGTTGTAATGTGGCCAAAAATTTTCACGTTGCTTCACAAATTTTCCTATTTTTTATATGTTTGGTTGAAATTTGGCCGAACATTTCACATTTAGTTAACAAGGTTTCCTGTTTAAAAAAAAAATAAGTTTGGTGCAAACTAGGCGAAAATTTTCCCTGTTAATTAACAAATTTTCCTATTTTTCATATATTTGACTTAGATTTTTATAAGTTTGGTTGAATTGTGGCCAAAATTTGTTACACTTTAGTGAACAGAATTTCCTACTTTTCATAAATTTGGTTGAGATTTGTATAAGTTTGGTTGAAATGTGGTCAACAGTTTTCCTACATTGGTTAACCCGTTTCCTTAGTTTTGTTGAAATATTTATTGAATTTGTCATCAATGTGTATCATTCTCTCACCACATGACAACTATATATACCGTTATATATATATTATATATATATTATTTCAGTACATTTTACAAGAATAAAAATGCACAATGTCGTTATACAAAATGGATGATGCGGCATGAGCTGGTATACATAGTATGATCATCAAATGTTATTTTCACATACAGAGCTATAAACATTGTCTGTTGTTTCTGGATTTATTCACACCATTGTCTGAGTCGGTTGGTTTTCCGGCTGGTAGCCTGGTATGTATCTGTCACTTGGCATGTAGTCAGAAATCTGGTCTCCTAATTGATGGGCTGACATCTGAGTATTGTTGAAAACCGGGGCATCAATCATCTGTGTGTCGCGCACATCAAACATCTGGCTATTGGGCTCATCACACATATGGTTGCTGAGGTCACCACACATCTGATTGTAGCTGGGTTGAAAACTGGCGGTGTAGTATGCGTCTACCTGGTGGCTTCGTTTAGTACCCTGTTTGACTTGAGTACTGTCTTGATCGTTTTGGACTTTATTGCTTCGGTTGGTGTCTTGTTGCACACCCAACATCTGGCTATTGGGCTCATCACACATCTGGTTGCTGGGGTCATCACACATCTGACTGTAGCTAGGTTGAAAACTGGCGGTATAGTATGCGTCTACTTGATGGCTTCGGTTAGTCCCTTGTTTGACTTGAGCACTGACGTGAGTGTTTTGGACTTCTTTGCGTCTGATAATGCCCTGTTTGATATGAACACTGACTTGATTGTTTTGGTTACTGACCTGCTTGCCTATGTTAATGGCTTGTTTGACTTCGTTACTGATTTGGTTAACTTGATTGAGTCTGTCAAAGTCAGCTAGGATCTCGCGCAGCATAGCGATCATGTGTTCATATTTTTGACGAGTAAGTGTCATTCCAATTTTAGTAGGACACTTCTAGTCGGATTCACCGAAAATTCTACGGATGTGTAACGTGCTCGTGCCTCTGTAGGATGAGACAAACACGGCTCTATCACCACCACCTACTGTTCTAATAGTCTCACCACTACGAGTCATGTAGACCCAGTTAGCAGGCACAGTCTTGAGGTCTGTAGCCATCTGCGGATCACAATGCTTGACTTTTATCAGCCACGAGTGTATATACTAGTTTTTGAGCCACGCGTATAACCGGTTTCAGCCAGTTTCTTAGGTCAAGCGGCTCAAATAAATGTTGCGTTGTAGTCACTGTGAGATACAGTCTGTGAAGCCAGAATAACAACGCTATACATATAGTCTCCTCACACCCACCGCAGTTTTCATTGTATTGAGGACTGGTCAGCTATTGAAGACATGACTGTAAGTATATTACAGCCATGGTGGTTTAATGTAGGTGTTTTAATACTCGTCCGCTAATGTGGATTGACTAAAGGTTAAGGATGTCGGTGGCGCTGATCGCTCCAAGTTGGGTGGGTAAGGTTCCGACGTATCCTGTTGGCGATTATATTCGAGGATGAACTCCTGAATTCTATTCAGTCCTAATGTTATTATTTCGTCTTTGGTGAAGTGTTGTTCTAGCACATCTGTCGTAATACTACACAACACTAGCTTCTAAAATAACGACAAATTAATTTAATAAAGAAAAGTGTCAGGTATGTGCAAAGTGTATGTGTAGAATGTCTGTCGTATAATCTAAAGTGTATGCAGAATGAAACCGAACAGCTCAGGAGCAAAGTCTGCTTCATCACAGTACTGGCCACACAACAGCACCATAGATCAAGTACAAGAAGACCTCACCAAATGATTCGTCTCTCCGGCCAGATGTCGACTTCCTCCAATAGCTCTTGGATAGTCCGAATATCTGGTCACCAATAGTGGATATAGTCCAATACTGACCATGAATCTGACACACACAATGTAACTAATATGTCACTGAAAGTTCTGTGATCGGATAATCCTTACACTGTAAAATAATGTTTACTGTCACTTTGAAACTAAATGTTAGTAGTTAAATTCTCATAGGAATTCACCAATGTTAATTGGTAATGTCTCAGAAGAATTCCCCATTTTGAAAACACAATGTTAATTTTCAAGTTTTCTATATACTACTATTGTTCCTGTTACTGGTGGTATTGTAACTAACTGCACTCTTCTATAATAAGAACCACTACCGAAGAATCACTCTTAGATGCTCATCAGTTCCTGCTCAACAGAGGCCAGGTTCTTGCAGACCCTCTGAGTTATGGGCCCAGTGCAAAAGCCGCTGAGTAAAATACCGCCTTCCATGATCGAGCCATGACTTTTCTTCTAGCTTGTTGTAAAATATAGTGGAACCTGTTGAAGAGAGAACACACCTGGTGAGAGCAACCCGATTCCAACCTTTATTAGGTGAGTGTAATCCAACGGCCGCACTCAGATATATAACAGAGAACTAAACTCTGTCATAATGCAGAGGAGCTCATCACATCGCTCTGAGTCATGGTAAGACAAGGAAAGACTAAAGAAAAAGTGCAGAAACCCAGTAGATACCCTACTGGAAGATCCTACCACTTTAAATTTCGTTTATCCCCCCAACTCACTGAGTTAATTGATATCTCACACAAGCTAGTTTAAGCAACGCGATAGCCTACTACTAACGACGCTCTTATACTACGTTCTCAGTACGCCCATTACTACACTAGATTCCTAAGAATAATCTAATTTAGGTCTATTTAGTTAAATACCATATATGAATTCCTGTTTGAAATTGAGACTACTGAATAACACAATGGTTAAATGTCCGCCGATGTAAATCAACATAAGACACTGTAGTCTCTCTCCAGAATCAAACTAGGAACATCACACACGTCCTTGCTGTTTCACAGCATTTGTTCAACTCCCGCCAAAGTTGTTTATCCAGACTGTTTTAATACTGTGTCTGAATGACGTCACAAATCTGTCTAAACAGTAGGCTTCTAGAAGCTATTTTTCTCTCTCCGTTTCCGACTGGATGGAAACAACTGGTCGTCTAATCCGCTTTCATCTGGGGAATTGTCCGGGTACTTCAAAATGTCTGGCCAGCTTGTGATCCGGAGACCTGTTTTTCCCACAACAAAAGATCTATCCGACTTTCACCAAGACAGTCTGTCTACCACATCAAAGGATGGCTGCCGCCTGTAGACGAATGTTGCGGCAGTCTTTCTTCAATCGACAACACATCAAAGAATGACGGCTGCTTTTAGACTAGTGGCGCGACAGTCTTTCATCGATCGACAACTCCAAGAATTTATGTGACAACATCCAGCAGTCGAACCGTTACTAGGTCTGCGAAACTACCACCATCTCCGTAATCACAAGAATGACTACATGGATTCTCGGCTTCTTGATTTTGTGGGATATTAAACGCCATGCAATAGCTGTTTGGCTATGCTCTTAGTATGCTCCACGGTTTGCTAATGAGGTTTTCGTTGGCATACATATCTGTAAAACATAGATAAGGATAAGGTACTTTAACATCGTTATAGAAGTACATATTATAAATAATAGCTATGTATCTGGCGTGCACCCTCTTCAACACAGCCATATATTTATATCGATAATGGGTATGTAGACCCTGTAGTACACTTTCACCTTCCCCTATGACTACACACTACTACCTATATTATTACGGTTTCACCATAGCCCTGTGTTCAAATTTTCAAATGCCAGCTGTATTTCATGTGGTTCCAGCCAACCATAATATATAAAGAAATGGCTTGTCTCTTCAGTTATATGCGTCTAGCACCATATATCCCTGTATTATACTGGTATTGTTAGGTTAACCGTATGCCTACTTGGAGAATCACAACGAAAATGGGAAAGATTTATCAAAAAGTCAACTTACCATTAGCAACTTGCAACATTGTAATCTGGTTGGTGTTCATTGAGACCGGTACTTCTACACATCGAGTGGTGGATGTTATGTACACGATATCTGCTGACGTAGACTCCTGATTCAGCGGAATATTGCCTGAACATGCCTGACCTTGATACAATCACGTGCTACGGTCGTGGCCTATCACCGCTACATAGTCGCTTGTGAAATTATTCATCCCGAGTTAGGTCCCTTCATTCGATACTCGACAGTTTTGTGTAGTATCCTTCTTATCTGCGTGTTCTAGCTGTATCATTACACATAAACCCAGATGCGACGCTATATTGATCGGTTTTAGCTAAAGGGCACGTGGTCTGGTTGTATTTTTATGGATGCGTCCGGAAGCACCGCCATCTTTGACCTACTGCGTCATTAACAACGTGTCCAGGTGTATTCCTTAGACACGTGATCGGAAGCACCGCCATCTTTAACAGGTTTTGGCCAGTTAGCACGTGGTCTGTTTATAGCTATTAGGCATGTGTGATCAGATGGGCCATCTTTAACCTGTTTTAGCCAGTGAGCACGTGGTATTGTTGTATTTTTATGGATGCGACCGGAAGCACCGCCATCTTTGATCGGATGTGACTATTACCCATTTGTACTGGATGCAGCGCCATCGTTTAGCGGATTTAGCCAGTGAGCACGTGGTCTTGTTTTGCCATATCCACGTCTGATCGGATACGACACCATCTTTGACCGGCTTTAGCCAGTGAGCACGGGGTCTGGTTGTAGCTATAACACATGGAACCGGAAGCGGCGTCATATTTTACTTGTTTTAGCCAGTTAGCGCGTGGTCTGTTTTACCCTTAACCACGTGTGATAGGATGCATTCCTTAGATACGGGCCCCTGTGACTGGTTGTACACCATCACACAACCCAAGGACGAGTCTTGTATCTCTACCACTTCGCCATTGGTCCGATGACAGTGATTAAGTCCCATCTACTACTGACAGTAATAAACGCTATTCCAATATAAAATCGGTTACTTTATAATAGATATAACTGGGAAAAGCGGATGTCTTTTGACGATCTGATCCGTAGAGATGCATTGAGATTGTTAGTGGTAGCCCTCCTACCCATTCTGCTATCTTTACTTTTCACTTCACACATAAAAAATACTATTTTTTAATAATAACAGTTTTATTTCTTTAACTACACAAATCCGGAAGTACTTACGTGTCCTACCGCATGAGATATGAAAATTCAGTTTCTTAACTGATTCGATGCCGACGATCACTCAGTTGCCAAAAAGTCTCAACTTTTTTGCCCCTTGATCACTGTATTGCCGAGATCTTAGCAGTTCGTTTTTTTTTTTTTGGTTTCGTTTGCATGCCAATCTTAATTTGAATGCCACGAAATTACGTTTTTCGTATGAAGAAGGTTTTTCATTTAAACACAGGCCATGAAAATGCAGAATGGAGGCAGAAAATGGATTAATATTGAGGGAACATTCGTAGTTAAAAGGTTTGTTTACTTTTCTGATTTGACAACGGCATCGACCCTGATTTTCGGCCTCACATATTTACATTAGATAATAGTTTTAAACAATTTAGATTGTAGTTATTCTGATTTAAAGAACTTTGTAAACGATTCTAAACTGATAGCACATGTTAAATGTGGTTGTTTGGTTAAAATTAACTGGTGTATGAATGTAAACAAACCGGCTACCTTAGCTGGTTTAGCCGCTAACCGTGAAAGTTTGTCATCATGTCGAATTAGCTAATGGGCCACATTTGTGCCCCTAAAGTTTGCTTTGCCTATCACAAAGTATTTAAGGAGTATTTAAATAATTAAATTTAAAAGAATAATAATTATAACTAAATAGCGTAAATTTTGTGTTTATCAGCAGAAAACGGTCAACCCCTGTCTCGTGATTTTCCGACATTTTCTATTATATGTGACAATGATTCGCTTCAAAATAGTATGTTTTTATTGTGATTTATTGGTGTTATGGAGCTGTTCTAGTGATATTTGTGTAGCAAAGTGGTGTAGTTATCATAATTCAGTACGTTTCATTGGAATATAAACAGCGTTGGAGCAGTAGCGCCTTGGTAAGTGGAAATTTCACGTACTTGTCACCTCTGTCATCAATTTATTTTTTACAACATCTGCTAATATTATTATTATATTTCTCACTTTTAGCAATAGTAGCAATACCAATGTGTTCCTTGTGCAATGTCCTTTAATTTGATATATAATACAATATATTTACTACCATTTAATATTTTTTTAGATTAGTATTATGACATACCCCTACTTCCCATTTTCTGCCATCAATTTCTGCTTGGGCAAAGCCCATGTTTTGTTTGGCACTGAATAAGTTAATTGTTGTTGTGTCGACACATAAGCGATATAAGAAATTATTTGGGTTCTGGGGCGACCAAGAAATACGACGTGATAGCCCCCTTTCATGCTACTGACATTCACAAATATGTGATATTTATGTCGAATTATCGGAATGGACTCCCTCATATGTGCTTAAAGGCACGTCAGGTCTCTTTTTTTACTTTTACAAGATACCCGGATGGTGTGATATCATTGATGTCTGTATTATACGGCTCTTTTCCCACTATCGGGTGCATAATGTTACAGCTTTTTTGAGATTACTGCAAACTAAAGCATATTTGTCACCACCCACGCATACCAACATATTTTTTTCCCGTTTCGATATGTACAATTTCTGACACTATTTGTTAACATGTTTTCACATTTGGAGATGTTTTCGTAGTCTTTACATATCAGCGCCCACGGAGAGTGCCTTAGAATATTTGTTTACACCTTCGGCAGTTTGCTAGCAGCGTAATGTTTACCGATTTTCCGAGACTACTGCAAAATACAGCCGATTTGTCAACATCCACACAATCCCACGGGTTTCTTGCCTTTCGAAATGTACAATTTCTGACACTATTTGTTGAGTTATGTTAACATTTTCCGGTCTTTCGTATTGTTTACATAATCAGCACCCAAGAAAAGTACCTTACATTTTTTTTTTACAACTTCGGCGGTGTGCTAAATCGATTTAGCGCCATTTAAAACCGCTATATTCCAAATTTCATTACCGTGTGTTAATTCTAAAGCGAGCTATTTCATTACCTCTTCTCAGTTATTTGCAACAGTGATGTTTACTGGAGACATCAGGGGACACAATTATTTCCAAAATATGCAAAGGGAAATAACTGACATTATTATTTTTTAAGGATGGTTATGATTATTTTGCAAAATTCACTGATTATGTAAATTTAATTGAATGTATAATTTTGAGATTGAACTTTAATGTTATTTTCTCTAGAATTAATCACTATCTATGTTATTACGCATATGTATTTATAAGAATAATCACCATAAGTAGAATAAATAGCCGTAATCTGGCTTCGCCGGTCTCTCTGGCTGTGGGGTTACAACACTTTCTCTCTGTAATCCCGTTTATGACGCAGAGTCTCGTAGCGGAGCGAGAGCTGAGGCGGTTCGACCCCCGCTCGTGACTTGCGGGATACTGAGCCGGCCGCTCAGAAAGCAATGGCAAACTACTGAGCGTAATCTTGCCAAGAGATCAACATACAGCTGAAAGATGCTGGTGTTGACAGCTAAGTCCTGTAAAGGATATGCTAAAAAAAAAACATCTGGCTTCAGTCTTTTTCCTAAATCTGAATATGCCCGAGCGTCCCTTTTGACTCAAATTTTTGGGTCTTTTGGCTAAGATCAGCGTCTAGTATTGCCAAATACCCTTTGGTCTGGCTGCACATTTAACTATTATTCCCATTTTGGTGGCCCTCCTCTGGAGGAAAAGGCTTATATCCGGGGTAGGGGCCCATTCCATCGCGCCCCTCACATCGGCCTACCCCGTACACATCCAAATACACACACACACACACACACACACACACACACACACACACACTGGGACTCGAACTCAGGTGCCCGGTGCATATTTGGTCTACTTATCCATATCAGTATTTCACATGCCCAGGGCTTGCCTCGCTGTCTTCGAGTGGTCCGGGGACGATCGGGTGGAAGCGGAGGCGGCCGGTGAGG
The DNA here is from genome assembly GCA_963921405.1 of Cepaea hortensis. Taxonomy (NCBI): domain Eukaryota; kingdom Metazoa; phylum Mollusca; class Gastropoda; order Stylommatophora; family Helicidae; genus Cepaea; species Cepaea hortensis. The sequence continues at coordinate 114,678,913 of OY992879.1, forward strand.
CACCTGAGGGTCGGGGACACCCATTTACCGGAATTTATCAATCTGAAGTACCGGAAGTGACAACCGGAATTACTCTCAAAATGCCCGCCATTTTCTTCAAAAATGAGGTCCGAAATGGATCCGGTTTGTGACGCAAGCGATCTGGATCCGTACTCTTCATATAGTAAAATATGACGTCATCACGATTGGATCCAGATTCATATTTGGGTATTAGTTACCTCCTACGTTACTACTGATGTCCTCCAAACGTTTCATTTGTTACTTTGTAACAATAGCAGTAACAGTGACCAATCGCTAAAGCAATTGATAAGCAATAATTCTCGTCCCTGCCAGCCCAAGAAGGATGAAAGTGATCTCGTGGTCTTGTTGAGGCCTGGATGGCACATAGAAATCCGACAGGCGAGATTCAAGCTCGAGGGGCTCTACACGTTTGCCGGAGATCAGGCTGTATATTCTCGCATGGCCTGGTCGACATCTTGGAAAGAGTGAACGACGCGGCCTTAGCGCTGTAGCTCCTCGTTGAGCCATTCCAGCCGCGGGGTTCTCTTTCTCATCCACTCAGCCTGGGCCGCCTGTAGCTGCTTGACAGCCTCATCGTGCCATCTTATTTCTTCATGGGCGTCCGCATGTCCTAGCTTGGAAAAGAGGTAGTTGTCCCCCGTAAACGCGAGTGCATTGACAACGGCACCCCTTATCATCATTGCGACAGAGGCCATAGTTAGAGGAAGGGCTTTTGCAATATATCAGCTGGGATCAAGCCCTCTTTGATAAGCAAATCTCGGAGTGGTAAGGCGATGGTCATGTCTAAAACCATCATCTCAGTGTCATACATATCAGCGTCGAGCTTGGGCAAAGTTGCCCCTTTGAAAATCACCCTGGTCAGTTTTGCGGTGCCTACCGAGGCCACCACTGAGCCGTGGTAAGCAGTATTAAAAATAGCTCTCCCGTCAACACTTGCAATTATTCCATATAAAATGGATCTCTGTTCTTTAATAAGTTAGTCTCCGTTCGCCTGGAAGGCGCAGGCGGGGCAGGTGCTTTAGTCCGCCACAATTTCTGCCTAGCAATCACACCGACGACAACAGCAACGCCAGTCACTCCGATAACCCAGGGAGTCCAGCCGCGGTAATCAACGGGCACCATTGGAAACTGCGGTGGGAGCTGCTCGTGCTCCGGGGCTAACTTTCGTTTCTTCTCACGAACGGCCTGCTGCAGAGCCAGAGACAACCTCTCTGCTTCACGAGTCTTTCGAGCAGCGGCTCCTCTCTTCCTAGCCGCAACCTTTCTGGGGTCTTTCGTCACTTGTTTCTTCGACGGCGTCTCCTGCGGAGCAATATTGGGAGTCACCTCCTCCATCATGTTCTTGCTTAGGACAGATATGTCCAAAACGGCAGTGCCTAAAAGTTGCTAGCGCGACAGTTGCAGTTGCAAGTTCATTTATAGCACACTTAACTTCTGTTATGGTAGGAAGTGTGTCCAGGTGGTCAAGAGTTGGCAGGGCCTCTATGGCGTTGAGGGCATCATCCGCTAGTTTGGTCTCACTTGAGTAAAGCTCTAAATAGTGCTCTACCCATCTATCCATCTGCTGTTTCTTATCAGTGATGATTTCTCCAGTCCAGGTTTTCAATGGTGCACTTCTTTTGATCATTAGACCACAGGCTTTCTTTATCCCTTCATACATGCTTCTGATGTTTCCTTTATCCCTTGCGATTTGAATGGACTCACATTAAAATAAAAAAATTTTTGTTGTGTATCCCTTACTGGACGTTGCAGTCAACACCAGCATTTCAGCTGCTGTTGATGCACTAGGCAAGTGTTACGTTAAATAGTTTGCCATTGCTTTCTGAACGACCGGCCCCTATACCGTTTTCGAAAAAACCAGTACCGCTGTGTTTCGAACCCGGGTATACGGGCTCACAAACCGCGTTCGCAAGCCCTTAGCCACAGAGACCGGCTCCCATAACTTGATCCAGTTGTCATTTGCACACTGCCTGGCAGCCTTTTGCACATCTTTCCTAGCTTGCTTCAGCTCACTGAGAGTGTTACGCGTTGTTCTTCCCCTGTTTCTTAAGAGAGCTATCTTCTGTTTATCAATCAAGGGCTGCAGTGTCTGGCTGTTTGCCGCAAACCAGTCCTGCCTCTTATGATCCACAGTGCCGTAAACCCCTACCGAAGTTTTATAAAGAGTTTCCTTAAGTTTACCCCAATTTTTACACATCCCTGTGTCATACTCTTTTAATAGGCTGATATTGTCCTATAGTCGTCATGCAAAGAGTGAGGAAGACATTACAACCTGAAATAGGGGAAGAACAATGTGGGTTTGTAGAAGGAAAGGGTACAGTAAATACTGTGTATATGCTGCGAACAGTTATTGAACGTGCTATAGAAGTAAACAAGGATATACATCTTTGCTTTATTGACTGCACAAAAGCTTTTGATAGAGTTAGACATGTCAGCATGGTGGATATGCTTGCAGATCTACAAATTGATGGGAAAGACGTCAGACTTATAAAAATCATATGTTGGAAACAACAAGCTGCCATATGGATTGATACTGAAGTGGGAAAATATCAGCCTATTAAGAGAGGTGTTAGGCAGGGATGTGTAATGTCTCCAGATCTTTTTTCCCTGCACAGTGAAAATATTTTCAGAAATGTAGAAGATATAAATGGAATCAGCATTGGAGGACGAAACATCAATAACATTAGATATGCAGATGATACAGTATTGATTGCAGACACTGCGCAGGATCTGCAACAATTAGTAGATGCGGTTGTTGTACACAGTGAGCAGCTGGGGTTAGAATTAAATTATAAAATGACACAGGTTATGGTCATCACTAGGAAGAACGAATTGCCACAATGTAATATACAAGTAAATGGGAATATTCTTCAACAAGTGAATCGATACAATTATCTCGGAACAGTCATAACAGTCATCTGATGGAAGATGCCTTGAAGAAATTAGAACAAGAATCGCCATGGCGAAAGTAGCCTTTAGCAAGATGAAAACTATTCTGACCAATAAGAAGATGTCAATTGACACGAAAAAAAGAATGTTGAGGGGATACGTAGAGCCTGTTCTTTTGTATGGATGTGAAACTTGGACAATGTGCAGTCAAGCTGAAAAACATATGATGGCTGCAGACATGTGGTTTCTGAGGAAAATGCAAAGAATACCATGGACAGATAGAAAAGCCAATGACCAAGTACTACAGGAGACAAATGAAACTCGTATATTGATTAGAGAAATTAGACGTATTGATTATTTAGTTGTTCCGGGATTTGAAATTTAAATATTGAGCACAACCCACTACTGGCAACGCTGATCGTATTCTGGTATGAACCTAAGGCCTATCCACGTCAATATGTGAATTACAATATCATATGCAATACATTATCAATCAATCATATATATACCAATATCAGTCGCCGCGATTGGGCAATCTTGAGCATAGCCTACGATGGGTAACGTTGTAATATTCTGTTATGATAATTTGGCGTGTGCCGCGTGGTTACACACCCGCTTCACACGCCAGTGATCCGGGGCTTGTTTCCGGATCCGGTCAGGGATATGCACTACTGAAGAGCTCAAACGAGAGCGAAACTCGGGTATAGTGCTTCCATATTGACGTGGATAGGCCTTATTTTCATACCAGAATACGATCAGCGTTGCCAGTAGTGGGTTGTGCTCAATATTTAAATTAGACGTAGACAGTCAACATTTTTTGGACATGTTATGAGAAGAAATGGATTGGAGAACTTAGTGACAACTGGCAAGATCGAAGGGAACAGACCAAGAGGAAAATACCTGGATGGCTTGGCCACATGTCATGGACGAGACAGGAACACTGAGCTGATCCACGACTCTGGTAATCGAGCCAAATGGCGAGTCATGACCGCCCACGCTTTCCGGCATGGCACATGATTGATTGATTGATTGTCCTACATCGTTATCAATTCTGATGGCAGCTTGTTTCCAATATATGTTTTTTACAAGTCTAGGTCCTTGTTACAAATCTTTGAGAACAAAGTTTTAAGACGCATCTTTGGACCCATTAGGGATACACAAAGTGAAGAGTGGAAAAGAGGAAGTAACAAAGACATCTATGATCTGTTTAAGTCCCCGCTAATCACTGGTATCATTAAGGCTAATAGACTACAATGGCTGGGGCATATAGAAAGAATGGAAGATAATAGGGAAACAAAACTCGCTTACTATTAGCCACCGGACGCTGATGCATATGCTGGGGGGAGGATCTGAGCACCTATGGACATGTCCGGAGTGCAACGAAGATACCCCAACTGATAACTAAACTAAACTAAACTAAACTCAGGAAATAAATGACCGTAGACCCCGAGGTAGACCAAGAAGACGGTGGAGAGATAATATATATATACATACCTACAAGCACTTGGAATCAACGACTGGCAAGAGAAGGTCAACCAGAGAGACGAATGGAGACGGATTGTATCTGCAGCAAAGAACCTCAATCGATCGGAACGCTGAAGAAGAAGAAGAAGAAGACAAGTCTAGGGTCTTTTCTGCCCGTCTCCCTGGCCTAGGGGTTTAACATCTTTCTCCGTAATCCCGTATACTCTTTTGAGTAACGTGACATGCGCGAGAATCGGTAGCTGTTCTTACCGCGTCGGTAACTTATGGCGTATGTGAGCCGGTCGCCCAGAAAGCCTTGGCAAACTACTGAGCGTAATCTTGCCAACAAATCAACAATCAGCTGAAAGATGCTGATGTTGACAGCGATTTATTGTAAAGGATATGCGAACAAAAAAGGAAAAAAAGTCTTTTCCATTAATTTGTAGATCTTTAAGCATCCTTACCATGTCGACATGTCTCACTTTATCGAAAGCTTTTGTGTAGTCAATAAAACATAGCTATAGATCTTTGTTTACTTCTATAGAACGTTGAATTACTGTTCTCTGTATATACACATCATTTACTGTGCCCTTGCCTTCTACAAACCCACATTGTTCTTCTCCTATTTCGGGTTGTATTTTCTTCCTAACTCTTTGCATGATAATTCTCAGCATATATATACAGAGAAAATATGTTCAGCACTAATAAGATATGAGAGGAATCATCTTTAGGGAAAGTGACATCTTTAGTTATGCGGATGACAAGTAGTATACAATGGACGTTTCGGTTCTAATTTGGAGGATTGACCTGTGGATTGACCTTGACCTCGGCTGATTTTCACTCCTCCTCGGTTATGTAGTTGGGTGGTGTAAGGGGTGATATCTAGGTCATATCTAAGGGCGATAATTCTAAGATTTTATGTTTCTAAGGGCATATATTGAGTGGGTGTATAAAAATTTTAATTAATTATTAAAAAATAAAATAAATAAAAATAAAAATAAATAACGACGAGGTGCGGGGTGGTAGCGAGGGGGTGGGCGCGTGGGGTGAGGCTAGGCGGTTCGGGTTAAAACACTATCATCACAGGGTTACAAATGAAAACCTTAAAATGTACAGATGGTCGATATTATTGATTTTAGCAGGTATAGCTTAGTGAAATTCGTTGGTGAGGGGTGGGTAGCGGATATTAGTGCTTTGTAGAGTGTCGTAGTGGCCTATACACTTTCATCACACAGGTTACAAATGAAAACCTTAAAAAGTAAAAATAGCCGATAATATTGATTGCAGCGGATATAGCTTAGTGAAATTCGTTGGTAAGGGGTGGGTAGTGGTTATTAGTGGTCTGTAGAGGGTCACCGTGGCGTTTTTACTATTATCATACGGGTTACAAATGAAAACCTTAAAAAGTAAAGATGGCCGATATTAATGATTTTAGCTGGTATAGCTTAGTGAAATTTATTGTTAAGGGGTGGGTAGCGGCTAGTAGTGATCCGTAGAGGGTCGTAGTGACCAATACACTGTCAACATACGGGTTACAAATGAAAACATTAAAAAGTAAAGATGGTCCATATTATTGATTGTCTCGGGTATGGCTTAGTGAAATTCGTTGGTAAGGGGTGGGTAGTGACTATTAGTGATCTGTATGGGGATGTATTGGCCTATACACTATCATCATTCGGTTACAAATGAAAAACCTTAAAATGTAATGATGGCCGGTATTATTGGTTGTAATGGGTATGGCTTAGTGAAACTCGATTGCTGTGGGTATGGCTTAGTGAAACTCGGTGATAAGCGGTGGATACCAATTATTAGTGATCTATTGAGGGATGTAATGGCCTATACACTATCATCATACGGTTAAAAATGAAAACATTCAGATGTAAAGGTGGCCGGTAATATTGGTTGCTGTGGGTATGGCTTGGTGTCATTCGTTGATAAAGTGTGGGTAGAGGTTATTAGTGCTAGTTAGAGGGTCGTAGTGGTATATACAGTATTATCATACGGGTTATAAATGAAAATCTTAAAAAGTAAAGATGATCGGTATTAGTGGTTGTAGTGGGTACGGGATAGTGTTATTCGTTGTCAGGGGTGGATAGTGGTTATTAGTGATATATAGAGGGTGAGTGGTATATACACTATTAGCATACGGGTACAAATAAAAACCTTTTAAAAGTACAGATGACCTGTATTATTGGCTGTAGTGGTATGGCTTAGTGAAATTAGATGTTAAGGGGTGGGTGAGGGGATGCGTAGCTAGATAAGTGCTCGAACACTAACATAATACGATTTCAGATCGGTAAATCAAAATCTAATATCTCTCTCTCTCTCCCCCTTGTGTCTATACGGGTCTTTGTTTTGTTCCCCAGAAACCCATTTCCAAGACCAATATTTGTTCTCAAACTTGTCTGCTCAGTGCCACACTTCACAGCCAGACAAAACTACAGCTTCTATGTACCACTTCAATATTCAAATAAGAAAATATGTTAACCAAAGGGGGGGGGGGAAAAATAGCGGTCAAACTTATAAATATCTTGGCCAAACTTATGAAAAGTAGGAAACATTGTTAACCAAATGTGAAAAAATATCGTCCAGAGAGAGAAATATTTCAACTACACTTAAAATAGATCAGCAAAACTTATGAAAAGTAGGAAAATTGTCAACCAAATTGGCAAAAGTTAGGCCAAATACAGAAATATCTCACCCAAACTTATGAAAAGTAGGATACTTTGTTAACCAAAGTGGAAAAACCTACAACAAGTAGGAAAATTATGTTAGCCAAATGTGAAAAATGTCGGCCAAACACAGAAATACCTCATCCAATCGTATAAAAAGTAGGAAAATTGTTAACCAAACGAGAAAGACATTGACCAACTAGGAAAATGTATTAGTCAAAGAGGAATAATATTGAACAGGTAACGAAATATATCGTTCAAACTTATGAAAAGTAGGAAGCCTTGTTAACCAAATGTGAAAAATATCACTCAAAGAGAGAAATAGCTCGTCCAAACTTATAAAAAGTAGGAAAATTGTCGGCCAAATGGGAAAACGTTTGACCAAATACAGAAATATCTCACCCAAAAATATGAAAAGTAGAAAACTTTGTTACCCAAAGGGAGGAAACCAAGGTCAAGTAGGAAAATGTGTTACCTAAATGTGAAAAACGTCAGCGAAATACAGAAATATCACGTCCACACTTATGAAAACCGGAATATTTGTTAGCCAAATAGGAAAAAAATATTGACCAAGTAGGAAAATATGTTAGCCACATGCGGAAAAATATCAGCCAAAGAAAGAAATATAGCGTCCAGACTTATAAACAGTGGGAACATTTGTCAACCAAATGGTAAAATTATCAGCCAACGAGAGAAATATCTAGTCCAGCCCTATTAAAAAGTAGAAAAATGTGTCAACCAAATGGTAAAAATGTGAGATGTGATCACCGATGCCAGTCGAGGAAGACGTATCTGTACGTAACAGCTATCGGGTAACATACCTATACAGCGACGAGGGGCTAGCGCATGTTATCAGATTAAAATATTACAAACGAACACAACACACTGCCCCGACTCAGCTTTAGGTAATGAATGTAACATGGCATGTCAGTGTCCACTATCATAACAAGCAACTTTATCACGTACCAAATTAGACATGTACACGTTCACTACCTCTCCGTGTGTCTGTACGGAACTACGGAACTCTACAACGTTCCCCAGAAACACATTACAAATGCTAATATATGTTTTACAACTTGTCTGCTCAGTCCCACACTTCACAGCTGGACAAAACTACAGCTTCTATGTACCACTTCAACTTTCAAATAAGAAAATATGGTAACCAAAATATTAAAATATAGCAGTCAAACTTATAAATAGCTCGGCCATACATATGAAAAGTAGGAAATATTGTTAACCAAATGTGAAGAAAATATCGGCCAAAGAGAGAAATAGTTCAACTAAACTTATAAATTGATCACCAAACTTATGAAAAGTAGGAACATTGTAAGCCAAATGGGAAAAAAGTTAGGCCAAATACAGAAATATCTCACCCAAACTTATGAAAAGTTGGAAACTTTTGTTAGCCAAAAGGGAATACCCAGGGTAAGTAGGAAAATCTGTTACCCAAATGTGAAAAAGGTCGGCCAAATAGAGAAATAGCTCGTCCTCACTTATGAAAACTAGAAAAATTTGTTAGCCAAATAGGAAAAATATTGGCCAAGTAGGAAAATTTGTTAGCCTAATGTGAAAAAATATCAGCTAAAGAGAGAAATATCTCGTCCAGACTTATAAAAACCAGGAAAATGTGTCAACCAAAGGGGAAAATGTCGGCCAAATACAGAAATATCTTAACCAAATGTATAAAAAGTAGGAAAATTGTTAACCAAACGGGAAATATATTGACCAAGTAAGAAAATGTGTTAGTCAAAGAGGAAAAATGTTGAAGAAGTAACGAAATACATCGTTCAAACTTATGAACAGTAAGACAATTTGTTAACCAAATGTTGAAAAAAAAATCATACAAAGAGAGAAATATTTCAACTACACTTATAAATAGATCAGCCAAAGCTATGAAAAGTAGGAAAGGTGTCAGCGAAATGTTAAAATGTTAGGCCAAAATACAGAAATATCTCAGCCAAACTTATGAAAAGTAGGAAACTTTGTTATCCAGAGGGGAAAAACCTAGTTCAAGTAGGAAAATATGTTAACCAAATGTAAAAAATGTCGGCCAATTACAGAAATATCACGTTTACACTTATGAAAACTAGGAAAAATTGTTAGCCAAATAGGAAAAAATATTGGCCAAGTAGGAAAATTTTTCATTCAAAGGGAAAAATATCTCGTCCACACTTATAAAAGATAGGAAAATGTGTCAACCAAATGGTACAAAAAGGTCGGCCAAATACAGAAATATCTCAACAAAACATAAAAACTAGGAAACATTGTTAACCAAATGGGAAAGATATTGATCAAGAAGGAAAATGTGTTATCCAGAGGGGGAAAATCTAAGTCAAGTAGGAAAATTTGTTACCAAAATATGAAAAATGTCGGCCAAATACAGAAACATCTCATCCACACTTATGAAAACTAGGAACATGTGTTAGCCAAACAGGAAAAGTATTGGCCAAGTAGGAAAACTTGTTAACCAAATGTGAAAAAATATCAGCCAAATAGATAAATATCTCGTCCAGACTTATAAAAAGTGTGGCAAATATGTCAACCAAAGGTGAAAATTTCGGCCAAATACATAAATATCTCAACTGAACTTATGAAAAGTTGGAAAATTTGCTAACCAAAATGTGAAAGATATTGACAAAGTAGGGAAAATGTGTTAGTCAAAGAGGAAACATATTGAACAAGTAACGAAACACATCGTTCAATCTTATGAAAAGTAGCAAACTTTTTGTTAACCAAATGTGAAAAAATATCAGCCAAAAAGAGGAATATCTCGTCCAAACTTATAAAAAGTAGGAGAATTGTCAGCCAAATGGGAAAACAATGTCGACCAAATACAGAAATATCTCACCCAAACTTATGAAAAGTAGGAAACTTTGTTAGCCAAATGGAAAAAAACCTTAGGTCAAGTACGAAAATATGTTAGCCAAATGTGAAAAAATGTCGGCCAAATACAGAAATATCTCGTCCACACTTATGAAAACTAGGAAAATTTGCGGGTCAAAGAGGAAAAATATTGGCCAAGTAGGAAAATTTGATAACCATATGTGAAAAAATATCAGCCAAAGAGAGAAATATATAAACTAAACTTATAAAAAGTAGGAAAATTTGTCAGCCAAATGGGAAAAAGTTCGGCCAAACACAGAAATAGCTCAACCAAATTTATAAAAAGAAGGGGAAAATTGACCAAGTAACGAAATATCTCGACAAAACTTATGAAAAGTAGGAATATTTGTTAGCCAAATAGGAAAAATCTTGGCCAAGTAAGAATGTTTGTTAACCAAATGGGGAAAATATGGTATACGTAACGAAATACCTCGTCCACACTTATGAAAATTAGGAAACTTTGTTAACCAAATGTGAAAAATAGTCGTCAAATAAAGAAATATGGTGCCTAAATTTATAAAAAAAAAAGTAGGAAATTTTTGTTACCCAAAGGCAACACATATTGACCAAGTAAAGAAATATTTCATCCAAACTTATGAAAAGTAGGAAAATTTGTTAACCAAAGATAAAAATTTTGACCAAATTTCACCCAAACTTGTAAAAAGAAGGAACATTTCTAAAAAACAAATGGGGAAAATATCTCACGTTGTCATTTCACATCCGCAATAGCGTCAGGTCTCCATCCAACCAGCACTGTCTGTTATAAGGTCGACCTTTTCTTAAAGTATACTAAAAGTATCTTATGTAATAAGTCACTATTGTTGAAGGAAAACATAAAATTTCAACAATAAAATTTAACAAAAATTGACAATTAAATTTCTCTTTATTGTTTCCAAATTGAATGTTTCATGTAGAAATTTAATTGTCAATTTTTGTTAAATTTTATTGTTGAAATTTTATGTTTTCCTTCAACAATAGTGACTTATTACATAAGATACCTTTAATTTTCTGAAATACAGCTGTTGCTTGCATTGGGGACAGAGGATTATCGCTAGTAGGTTGAAAATTTTCCCAGTCACCAGAAAGCCGGTTGAGGTGTGATCAAAGAGAATGTTAGCGTTAAGTGGTATGAAGCGTGGAAAGTCGGTTAGAAGATGAGGTAGATGGTATTCCTGGGGTTAATAAGGCAAACATGGTTTTAAGAAAAGGTCGACCTTATAACAGACAGTGCTGGTTGGATGGAGACCTGACGCTATTGCGGATGTGAAATGACAACGTGAGATATTTTCCCCATTTGTTTAAGAAATGTTCCTTCTTTTTATAAGTTTGGGTGAAATTTGGTCAAAATTTTTCATCTTTGGTTAACAAATTTTCCTACTTTTCATAAGTTTGGATGAAATATTTCTTTACTTGGTCAATATGTGTTGCCTTTGGTTAACAAAAGTTTCCAACTTTTTCATAAATTTAGGCACAATATTTCTTTATTTGACGACTATTTTTCACATTTGGTTAACAAAGTTTCCTAATTTTCATAAGTTTGATGCAATATTTCCTGTTGTGGTCAACCCTTTTTTCATCTTTGGTTAACAAAGTTTCCTATTTTTCATAAGTGTGGACGAGGTATTTCGTTACGTATACCATATTTTCCCCATTTGGTTAACAAACATTCTTACTTGGCCAAGATTTTTCCTATTTGGCTAACAAATATTCCTACTTTTCATAAGTTTTGTCGAGATATTTCGTTACTTGGTCAATTTTCCCCTTCTTTTGATAAATTTGGTTGAGCTATTTCTGTGTTTGGCCGAACTTTTTTCCCATTTGGCTGACAAATTTTTCTATTTTTTATAAGTTTAGTTGAAATATTTCTCTCTTTGGTCGATATTTTTTCACCATTGGTTAACAAAGTTTCTGAATTTTCATACATTTGGCCGATGCGTTTCGTTACTTGGTCAATATGTTTCCCATTTGGCTAACAAATTTTCTTACTTGGCCAAGCTTTTTTCCCATTTCGATAACAAATTTTCCTACTTTTTATAAGTTTGAATGAGCTATTTCTGAATTTGAGCAGCGATTTCCCCTTTAGGTAACAAATTTTCCTACTTTTTATAAGTGTGTATTTCATTACTTGGCTAACATTTTTCCCATTTGGGTAACAAATTTTCCTACTTTTTATAAATTTAGTTTATATATTTCTCTCTTTGGCTGATATTTTTTCACATATGGTTATCAAATATTCCTACTTGGCCAATATTTTTCCTCTTTGACCCGCAAATTTTCCTAGTTTTCATAAGTGTGGACGAGATATTTCTGTATTTGGCCGACATTTTTTCACATTTGGCTAACATATTTTCCTACTTGACCTAAGTTTTTTTTTTTCTTTGGCTAACAAAGTTTCCTACTTTTCATAAGTTTGGGTGAGATATTTCTGTATTTGGTCGACATTGTTTTCCCATTTGGCTGACAATTCTCCTACTTTTTATAAGTTTGGACGAGATATTCCTCTTTTTGGCTGATATTTTTTTCATATTTGGTTAACAAAGTTTGCTACTTTTCATAAGATTAAACGATGTGTTTCGTTACTTGTTCAATATGTTTCCTCTTTGACTAACACATTTTTCCTACTTTGTCAATATCTTTCACATTTTGGTTAGCAAAGTTTCCAACTTTTCATAAGTTTAGTTGAGATATTTATGTATTTGGCCTACATTTCCACCTTTGGTTGACATATTTGCCCCACTTTTTATAAGTCTGGACGAGATATTTATCTCTTTGGCTGATATTTTTTCATATTTGGTTAACAAGTTTTCCTACTTGGCCAATACTTTTCCTGTTTGGCTAAAACATGTTCCTAGTTTTCATAAGTGTGGATGAGATGTTTCTGTATTTGGCCGACATTTTTCATATTTTGGTAACAAATTTTCCTACTTGACTTAGATTTTCCCCCTCTGGCTAACACATTTTCCTTCTTGGTCAATATCTTTCCCATTTGGTTAACAATGTTTCCTAGTTTTTATATGTTTTGTTGAGATATTTCTGTATTTGGCCGACATTTTTGTACCATTTGGTTGACACATTTTCCTATCTTTTATAAGTGTGGACGAGATATTTTTCCCTTTGAATGAAAAATTTTCCTACTTGGCCAATATTTTTTCCTATTTGGCTAACAATTTTTCCCAGTTTTCATAAGTGTAAACGTGATATTTCTGTATTTGGCCGACATTTTTCATATTTGGTTAACAGATTTTCCTACTTGAACTAGGTTTTTCCCCTCTGGATAACAAAGTTTCCTACTTGTCATAAGTTTGGCTGAGATATTTCTGTATTTTGGCCTAAAATTTTAACATTTCGCTGACACCTTTCCTACTTTTCATAGCTTTGGCTGATCTATTTATAAGTGTAGTTGAAATATTTCTCTCTTTGGATGATTTTTTTTTTCAACATTTGGTTAACAAATTGTCCTACTGTTCATAAGTTTGAACGATGTATTTCGTTACTTCTTCAACATTTTTCCTCTTTGACTAACAAATTTTCTTACTTGGTCAATATATTTCCCGTTTGGTTAACAATTTTCCTACTTTTTATACATTTGGTTAAGATATTTCTGTATTTGGCCGACATTTTCCCCTTTGGTTGACACATTTTCCTGGTTTTTATAAGTCTGGACGAGATATTTCTCCCTTTGGCTGATATTTTTTCACATTAGGCTAACAAATTTTCCTACTTGGCCAATATTTTTCCTATTTGGCTAACAAGTTTTTCTAGTTTTCATAAGTGAGGACGAGCTATTTCTCTATTTGGCCGACCTTTTTCACATTTGGGTAACAGATTTTCCTACTTACCCTGGATTTTTCCCCTTTGGCTAACAAAAGTTTATAACTTTTCATAAGTTTGGGTGAGATATTTCTGTATTTGGCCTAACTGTTTTCCCATTTGGCTGACAATGTTCCTACTTTTCATAAGTTTGGTGATCAATTTATAAGTTTAGTTGAACTATTTCTCTCTTTGGCCGATATTTTCTTCACATTTGGTTAACAATATTTCCTACTTTTCATATGTATGGCCGAGCTATTTATAAGTTTGACTGCTATATTTTAATATTTTGGTTAACATATTTTCTTATTTGAAAGTTGAAGTGGTACATAGAAGCTGTAGTTTTGTCCAACTGTGAAGTGTGGGACTGAGCAGACAAGTTGTAAAACATATATTAACGTTTGTAATGTGTTTCTGTGGAACGTTGTAGAGTTCCGTAGTTCCGTACAGACACACGGAGAGGTAGTGAACGTGTACATGTCTAATTTGGTACGTGATAACGTTGCTTGTTATGATAGTGGACACTGACATGCCATGTTACATTATTTACCTAAGGCTGAGTCGGGGCAGTGTGTTGTGTTCGTTTGTAATATTTTAATCTGATAACATGCGCTAGCCCCTCGTCGCTGTATAGGTATGTTACCCGATAGCTGTTACGTACAGATACGTCTTCCTCGACTGGCATCGGTGATCACATCTCACATTTTTACCATTTGGTTGACACATTTTTCTACTTTTTAATAGGGCTGGACTAGATATTTCTCTCTTTGGCTGATAATTTTACCATTTGGTTGACAAATTTGCCTACTGTTTATAAGTCTGGGCGCTATATTTCTTTCTTTTGCTGGTATTTTTCCGCATTTGGCTAACATATTTTCCTACTTGGTCAATATTTTTTTCCTATTTGGCTAACAAATATTCCGGTTTTCATAAGTGTGGACGTGATATTTCTGTATTTGGCTGACGTTTTTCACATTTGGGTAACACATTTTCCTACTTGACCTTGGTTTCCTCCCTTTGGGTAACAAAGTTTTCTACTTTTCATAAGTTTGGGTGAGATATTTCTGTATTTGGCCTAACTTTTGCCAATTTGGTTGACAATTTTCCTACTTTTCATAAGTTTTGCTGATCTATTTTAAGTGTAGTTGAAATATTTCTCTCTCTGGACGATATTTTTTCACATTTGGTTAACAATGTTTCCTACTTTTCATAAGTTTGGCCAAGATATTTATAAGTTTGGCCGCTATTTTTCCCCTTTTGGTTAACATATTTTCTTATTTGAATGTTGAAGTGGTACATAGAAGCTGTAGTTTTGTCTGGCTGTGAAGTGTGGCACTGAGCAGACAAGTTTGAGAACAAATATTGGTCTTGGAAATGGGTTTCTGGGGAACAAAACAAAGACCCGTATAGACACAAGGGGGAGAGAGAGATATTAGATTTTGATTTACCGATATGAAATCGTATGATGTTAGTGTTCGAGCACTTATCTAGCTACGCATCCACTCACCCACCCCTTAACATCTAATTTCACTAAGCCATACCACTACAACCAATAATACAGGTCATCTGTACTTTTAAAAGGTTTTCATTTGTACCCGTATGCTAATAGTGTATATACCACTCACCCTCTACATATCACTAATAACCACTATCCACCCCCTGACAACGAATAACACTATCCCGTACCCACTACAACCACTAATACCGACCATCTTTACTTTTTAAGATTTTCATTTATAACCCGTATGATAATACTGTATATACCACTACGACCCTCTAACTAGCACTAATAACCTCTACCCACTCTTTATCAACGAATGACACCAAGCCATACCCACAGCAACCAATTTTACCGGCCACCTTAACATATGAATGTTTTTATTTTTAACCGTATGATGATAGTGTATAGGCCATTACATCCCTCAATAGATCACTAATAACTGGTATCCACCGCTTATCACCGAGTTTCACTAAGCCATACCCACAGCAATATAGTTTCACTAAGCCATACCCATTACAACCAATAATACCGGCCATCATTACATTTTAAGGTTTTTCATTTGTAACCGTATGATGATAGTGTATAGGCCAATACATCCCTATACAGATCATTAATAGTCACTACCCACCCCTTACCAACGAATTTCACTAAGCCATACCCGAGACAATCAATAATATGGACCATCTTTACTTTTTAATGTTTTCCTTTGTAACCCGTATGTTGACAGTGTATTGGTCACTACGACCCTATACGGATCACTACTAGCCGCTACCCACCCCTTAACAATAAATTTCACTAAGCTATATCCGCTAAAATCATTAATATCGGCCATCTTTACTTTTTAAGGTTTTCATTTGTAACCCGTATGATGATAGTAAAAACGCCACGGTGACCCTCTACAGACCACTAATAACCACTACCCACCCCTTACCAACGAATTTCACTAAGCTACAATCAATATTATCGGCCATTTTTACTTTTTAAGGTTTTCATTTCTAACCTGTGTGATGAAAGTGTATAGGCCACTACGACACTCTACAAAGCACTAATAGCCGCTACCCACCCCTCACCAACGAATTTCACTAAGCTATACCTGCTAAAATCAATAATATCGACCATCTGTACATTTTAAGGTTTTCATTTGTAACCCTGTGATGATAGTGTTTTAACCCGAACCGCCTAGCCTCACCCCACGCGCGCCCACCCCCTCGCTACCACCCCGCACATCGTCGTTATTTATTTTATTTTATTTTTTAATAATTAATTAAAATTTTTATACACCCACTCAATAGTTATCTGCCCTTAGAAACATAACATCTTAGAATTATCGCCCTTAGATATCACCTAGATATCACCCCTTACACCACCCAACTACATGACCGAGGAGGAGTGAAAATCAGCCGAGGTCAAGGTCAATCCACAGGTCAATCCTCCAAATTAGAACCAAAACGTCCATTGTATACTACTTATTTCGAACTTGATATTTCTGTATTTTGGCCTAAAATTTTAACATTTCGCTGACACCTTTCCTACTTTTCATAGCTTTGGCTGATCTATTTATAAGTGTAGTTGAAATATTTCTCTCTTTGGATGATTTTTTTTTTTCAACATTTGGTTAACAAATTGTCCTACTGTTCATAAGTTTGAACGATGTATTTCGTTACTTCTTCAACATTTTTCCTCTTTGACTAACAAATTTTCTTACTTGGTCAATATATTTCCCGTTTGGTTAACAATTTTCCTACTTTTTATACATTTGGTTAAGATATTTCTGTATTTGGCCGACATTTTCCCCTTTGGTTGACACATTTTCCTGGTTTTTATAAGTCTGGACGAGATATTTCTCCCTTTGGCTGATATTTTTTCACATTAGGCTAACAAATTTTCCTACTTGGCCAATATTTTTCCTATTTGGCTAACAAGTTTTTCTAATTTTCATAAGTGAGGACGAGCTATTTCTCTATTTGGCCGACCTTTTTCACATTTGGGTAACAGATTTTCCTACTTACCCTGGATTTTTCCCCTTTGGCTAACAAAAGTTTATAACTTTTCATAAGTTTGGGTGAGATATTTCTGTATTTGGCCTAACTGTTTTCCCATTTGGCTGACAATGTTCCTACTTTTCATAAGTTTGGTGATCAATTTATAAGTTTAGTTGAACTATTTCTCTCTTTGGCCGATATTTTCTTCACATTTGGTTAACAATATTTCCTACTTTTCATATGTATGGCCGAGCTATTTATAAGTTTGACTGCTATATTTTAATATTTTGGTTAACATATTTTCTTATTTGAAAGTTGAAGTGGTACATAGAAGCTGTAGTTTTGTCCAACTGTGAAGTGTGGGACTGAGCAGACAAGTTGTAAAACATATATTAACGTTTGTAATGTGTTTCTGTGGAACGTTGTAGAGTTCCGTAGTTCCGTACAGACACACGGAGAGGTAGTGAACGTGTACATGTCTAATTTGGTACGTGATAACGTTGCTTGTTATGATAGTGGACACTGACATGCCATGTTACATTATTTACCTAAGGCTGAGTCAGGGCAGTGTGTTGTGTTCGTTTGTAATATTTTAATCTGATAACATGCGCTAGCCCCTCGTCGCTGTATAGGTATGTTACCCGATAGCTGTTACGTACAGATACGTCTTCCTCGACTGGCATCGGTGATCACATCTCACATTTTTACCATTTGGTTGACACATTTTTCTACTTTTTAATAGGGCTGGACTAGATATTTCTCTCTTTGGCTGATAATTTTACCATTTGGTTGACAAATTTGCCTACTGTTTATAAGTCTGGGCGCTATATTTCTTTCTTTTGCTGGTATTTTTCCGCATTTGGCTAACATATTTTCCTACTTGGTCAATATTTTTTTCCTATTTGGCTAACAAATATTCCGGTTTTCATAAGTGTGGACGTGATATTTCTGTATTTGGCTGACGTTTTTCACATTTGGGTAACACATTTTCCTACTTGACCTTGGTTTCCTCCCTTTGGGTAACAAAGTTTTCTACTTTTCATAAGTTTGGGTGAGATATTTCTGTATTTGGCCTAACTTTTGCCAATTTGGTTGACAATTTTCCTACTTTTCATAAGTTTTGCTGATCTATTTTAAGTGTAGTTGAAATATTTCTCTCTCTGGACGATATTTTTTCACATTTGGTTAACAATGTTTCCTACTTTTCATAAGTTTGGCCAAGATATTTATAAGTTTGACCGCTATTTTTCCCCTTTTGGTTAACATATTTTCTTATTTGAATGTTGAAGTGGTACATAGAAGCTGTAGTTTTGTCTGGCTGTGAAGTGTGGCACTGAGCAGACAAGTTTGAGAACAAATATTGGTCTTGGAAATGGGTTTCTGGGGAACAAAACAAAGACCCGTATAGACACAAGGGGGAGAGAGAGAGATATTAGATTTTGATTTACCGATATGAAATCGTATGATGTTAGTGTTCGAGCACTTATCTAGCTACGCATCCACTCACCCACCCCTTAACATCTAATTTCACTAAGCCATACCACTACAACCAATAATACAGGTCATCTGTACTTTTAAAAGGTTTTCATTTGTACCCGTATGCTAATAGTGTATATACCACTCACCCTCTACATATCACTAATAACCACTATCCACCCCCTGACAACGAATAACACTATCCCGTACCCACTACAACCACTAATACCGACCATCTTTACTTTTTAAGATTTTCATTTATAACCCGTATGATAATACTGTATATACCACTACGACCCTCTAACTAGCACTAATAACCTCTACCCACTCTTTATCAACGAATGACACCAAGCCATACCCACAGCAACCAATTTTACCGGCCACCTTAACATATGAATGTTTTTATTTTTAACCGTATGATGATAGTGTATAGGCCATTACATCCCTCAATAGATCACTAATAACTGGTATCCACCGCTTATCACCGAGTTTCACTAAGCCATACCCACAGCAATATAGTTTCACTAAGCCATACCCATTACAACCAATAATACCGGCCATCATTACATTTTAAGGTTTTTCATTTGTAACCGTATGATGATAGTGTATAGGCCAATACATCCCTATACAGATCATTAATAGTCACTACCCACCCCTTACCAACGAATTTCACTAAGCCATACCCGAGACAATCAATAATATGGACCATCTTTACTTTTTAATGTTTTCCTTTGTAACCCGTATGTTGACAGTGTATTGGTCACTACGACCCTATACGGATCACTACTAGCCGCTACCCACCCCTTAACAATAAATTTCACTAAGCTATATCCGCTAAAATCATTAATATCGGCCATCTTTACTTTTTAAGGTTTTCATTTGTAACCCGTATGATGATAGTAAAAACGCCACGGTGACCCTCTACAGACCACTAATAACCACTACCCACCCCTTACCAACGAATTTCACTAAGCTACAATCAATATTATCGGCCATTTTTACTTTTTAAGGTTTTCATTTCTAACCTGTGTGATGAAAGTGTATAGGCCACTACGACACTCTACAAAGCACTAATAGCCGCTACCCACCCCTCACCAACGAATTGCACTAAGCTATACCTGCTAAAATCAATAATATCGACCATCTGTACATTTTAAGGTTTTCATTTGTAACCCTGTGATGATAGTGTTTTAACCCGAACCGCCTAGCCTCACCCCACGCGCGCCCACCCCCTCGCTACCACCCCGCACATCGTCGTTATTTATTTTATTTTATTTTTTAATAATTAATTAAAATTTTTATACACCCACTCAATAGTTATCTGCCCTTAGAAACATAACATCTTAGAATTATCACCCTTAGATATCACCTAGATATCACCCCTTACACCACCCAACTACATGACCGAGGAGGAGTGAAAATCAGCCGAGGTCAAGGTCAATCCACAGGTCAATCCTCCAAATTAGAACCAAAACGTCCATTGTATACTACTATGATACAGTATTGATAGCATACAATGTGCAGGATCTGCAACATTTGCTGGATGTGGTTGTTGCACACAGTGAACAACTAGGATTTTAAATAAATTGTAAAATGACACAGATTAATGTCGTCACTAGGAAGAAGGAACACCACAATGTAATACACAAGTAAATGGAATATTCTTAAACAGGTGAATCAGTGCAATTATCTACGAACAATCGTAACATCTGACGGGAGATGCCTTGAAGAGATTAAAACAAGAATCAATATGGCGAAGATGGCCTTTTGCAAGATGGAAAACATGATGACCAATAAAAAATATGTCATTTGCAACGAGAAAAACAGTGTTGAAGAGCTACATAGAACCTGTACGTTTGTATGGATGTGAATCGTGGGCAATGAGCAGACACGATGAAAAATATCTAAGGCTGTGATTGTGATTTCTGAGGAAAATGAAAAGAGTACAATGGACAGATAGAAAAACCAGTGACCATGTCCTACAAGAAACAAATGAAAACCGTAAACTTATTAGAAAAATTAGTCGTACACAATCATAATATTTTGAACACGTTATGACAAGAAATAAATTGGAGAACTTGTTGACAACTGGCAAGACTGAGAGGAAAAGAACAAGGGAAGGCAGAGAAGTAAATACCAGCATGTTTTAGCCACATGGTATGGTTGAGACAAGAACACAGAGCTGATCCACTACTCTGGTTATCGAATGAGATGGCGAAACATGAACGCCAAGTTTATCGGCATGAACCCATGATGACGATCGTTGTCTGCAAGTCAATACTGTATCATCTGCATATCCTATAGTATAGAAGTTATGTCATTCAATAGCGATTCCTCTTCTAAATTCAAATAATATTTTCACTGTACAGTATATGGAAAAAAAAATCCGGAGATCGTTATGACAGCTTGGTGCTTTCAATTATACATTGTTTACAAGTCTAAGGTCTTTACAGTAAATTTGTAAGTCTACAAACATCGTTATTGTGTCGACATTCCTTACGTTATAAAAACGCTTTGTGCTGTCAGTTAAGCAAAGGTGTAAGTTTTTGTTTACTTCTATTGAAAGTTCAATTAATGTTCTCAGCAAAGACACGGTATTCACTGTACTCTTGCCTTCTAACACTCACATACCTTCTTCCATTTCTTCCTAACTCTTTGCATTGTGATTCTTAGCAAAATATTTGTGATGTGGCTCATTATCCTTACTGTTTGATGTTGATCAAATTCCATGGCGCCTGATTTCTTAGGGATGGCAATACATATAAACTGGCATAATTCATGAGGTATATCTTCAGGATCATATATTGTGTTCAGCAGTCTGGTGACCTGGTCTATTCCATATCCAACTAAGGCAATGACCATTTATGTTGTGGTGTTGTCTGGAACCGGGATCTTTCCAACCTTCATATCATTAAGAGCGTTCTGAAGTTCCATCTTCAAAATCGATCGTCCTTTATTAGTATATGGAATAGCATAATGCTCCTCTCTTGTTCGTTATGTAGGTCTTACACATAATCTGACTCTGACTTTAAAAGCCTATCGTTATATATCATGATTTAGTCATATTTGGTTTTTCTGCAACCCGTTGATGTGTGCATTCTTTTCTTAGTGATATCATTAATTCTTTTTGCATTAATTTTGCATTGTGAGAAGGTATTATTATAGAATATATGCATATTGTGTCTAGGGGTATATGGTGCCTGGATCCAAGATTTTTGATACGTTTTTCGAGGTCTCTTCCCTGTTGTATTCTCCAGACAACTAGACTTACGACTCTATTTTTCATAAGGATGAGACTAGGTAGAAGTAGATCACTGTCTAATTCACCCTAATAAGACTAATCACCTGGAGAAGATATTGAGAGTCAGGTCAGTTGCCCTAGCCTTCAAAGGAATACGATCCTCTATCTGAAGTAATAGGCTAAGTGCGTTCGACCTCCCAACATTAACTCTCACGTCTTAAATTAACAGTGACATATTTCATCACAATAACATTACGTTGTAACAATCTTCACAAGACAGTAAGGACAACTCTTTGTTCTAACTAAAGCTTTTAATATAGATGTAACAATCGGTTATGTGCATTCTAAAATCTCTGCCTTCCTAAATCAACAAACATAATAACAAAATAAACCATCCTCGGTGTAGCACACCCTGTGCACACACAGATCCCACAACAACAAAACACAGATCCCACAACCAATTTCCCACCATAATATCAACACCAATATCTGAAAGGGTTTTGCCTCACGAATAACCATCGTTAGTAAATACAGTAATCTATGTCATCACATAAACCATATGACATGTATTAACCCATCTCTAACTACGGAAAACAGTCAATTCCTTGGTGCATGGTTGTGGCCTAGATCTTTCTCCTAATTAAAGCCTTTGGGGTTGGAAAATCCTGTACTCAAGAACGAGGTACTGCCAACCCAACACAAAGCTTGATAATTCACTGAACCTAAGCCCTATTAGATGGACACAATAGGACGATACTAAACAGTCTCTTCTATTTCTATAAAGCTTTCCATCGAAGAGGGGAGGGGGGGGGGGGGTAATCTCATTTTTGATGGACCTTGCAAATTGTTATATCACTGTCGTATAGTTCTCGCTCTGACTGACTATATATCTGAAATGAGGATGCTGGAATATTGCGTGTATAATCCAATTGCGGGTAGAACATAACATATAGACGTTGGCACTGTCTAAGATTTGCTCCCGCTATGCGATGATGATGATACACGATGATGATGTCGGCATCTTCCTTTGGCCCCTCTTCTCTTGTAGAGGTCTTGAGATTAACGTGAATCTGCATTTGAAATGGTAATTCTACCAATGGCTGTTTAGCTCAAATGCTATCAGCTCGTGGAGCCCAGACTAGGCAAAGGCGTTCTGTAAAGGCTGGTTGTCAGTATTCGAGCGGCACATCCAATCACATGTGAGGTCGTACTCTTCGTTTGTCGGCAAGGGTAGGATCCAAACAGTGTTTGTACGTCTTGCATACAATGTAAATTACCGTTTCTGGTTTTCAGACAGAATCTGGATCTTGCAACCGCTTACAAGGATTTGAGTGTTACTAGCCCGACGCTCTGCAGACGAAATGAGTGGTTTAATGATATCCACTCTTCTGTACTAGCTCTTGTCTTTAGCTGCACAGCAACCTTAATCTCTTCCAGAGGTAGGTGTATATAGGACAACTACTGCCGTTATCACGTTCCGTTGTGTAGTTTGCATGACCACCGCTGTACTTCGGGACATGCAGGGGGATAACCGAGAAACGACTTCCCAACTGTCGTTGGAAATTCTAAGATGAGTTGTTTCCCGTTTCAAGGGCTAATTGTGAGGACTCGCCCAGCATAAAATTTTTAATATCCTGGTTCGGCTTCTCTCGTTCTACCATCTATCGGCCAAGGTTATCTTTCTCGCAAAACTGTTTCCTTCAGGGCCTTTGAATGGAAAAATAAACAAACGATATACATTTTACAGCGTATCAATTGTCATTGTAACTAACACACACAGAGAATAATAATAAAATACAGGAATGGGGAAGGGGTGGCGTTTCCCCCACCTTTTCTCTCTGTGAATTAAGCTGTCCCTAACCCCACTTGGCGAAGGGGGGGGGGGGGGTTGTGTATCGAGTGCTTGCCTGTAACCTAGCCGTATATTGGTCTGGGGTTTCGGGATTATTCGATCTAACTGACGTTACAACATGTCACGATCAGACACTACGACCACTACAAGACAAAAAAACACCACGAAATACACACCCTCACGACACATGGGAAACACCCAAACATATGAGAGAACACACATAATCTTGCTCCAGAATAATGCAGTAATCACCCACAGAATATGGATCCTCCCTCTACCCATTTCCCTCTTGTAGCGGGGGGAGGGGGGCTCATTTATGCTTCCCCACAATGGGCGTTGCTAACATGACATGCCTATGTGACAAGTTATCTGAAATTATAGGGAATCCACTTCTCGTCCTATGAGATTACACTCATAGACAAAACCATCGCACCAATTTTCCTGCATTTTCATTATACAAGGTACAACATGATTCACACACGATATGTATGTTTACATGTATGAATTATAAGAATGCACCCTTGAGTACACAATTGTTCACTGAATGCCTAGTAAAGATAAGTTCTCTATTTAGAGCATCTTGGTTCAAATATTAAGTGAGAGTGAACAGATATATCTGCATTCTAAATGCAATTGATAGTGGGGTAGGTTTTCCCCAAAGATATTAGCATCATAGCCGGATAACAATGTAAGCATAGAAACCAGTAGGAGTGGTATAGACATTATTTCTGCAGAAACGAATTTCAGGCTATCTTCTCCAGAAGTAATTTTGTCGTTATCATCTTCAACAAAATTTACATCAAATGCATATCTTCTAGTTATCATAAAATACAGGTATTACATTCAAAAAGACTTATTAGCTTACCATAGCACCTGAAGGCACAGTTAGGTAACAATCACTTCTTAACGAACTACATCTGACTTGATTGAGATTCAAAATTCAAGTGCCGATTTCTGACTTAGCCCCTGGTTTAATAGCCCCGCTAACTTATCTATTTTAAGCTACGCGATTCATTTCTCTTTGTTCGAGGCGTTAAGACATTCCTCTCTTTATAGGGGAAGGGTAAACAAAACCGCCGTGAAACAACGATTCTTAGAAGCGTCGCCTGCAACGTTATGTGTACCTGTCTGCAAACTGTTAGAGAATGTCCGCCATGTTACAGGCATTCTGGGTATTATGTTGATTTTTAAATTCTTTGAAATTTTCCTGAAGTCACGCTTCTTTTCTCTCTTGGCACAATTTGTCAATTTTCCCGTGAATCGCTTAATATTTTCCATAATTATTTGTGTTATTTCTTGGTATTTCTGTTAGTTTTAAGATGTCTTCCGTCATCCATTTCTTACGCCATGAATTTCTTACGCCTTATCATCTTCATTTTTGGGATAGTTGTTTCTGCAGCCTGGTTGTTCTTCAATATCTCCTGTTGGTCACTGACATGTTGAATATAATTTCTAGATCAGACAATGATGAAATGTGTTCTATACCTCTACTTTGAATGTATCTTGTATCTATTCACTCTTCAAATGTTTTGTTTCTTGGTGTATATTTGAGCTTCTTTAATTGTATATGCATATTGCTTATAACTAATATATCGTCTCTGTCGCAGTTGCATTTGGAACTTTTATGGCATTTTGAATTATTCTGTTAATGAGGATGTAATAAATCTGGTTTTTAATCTTATCGTCAAGACTCTTCCATATCCATAATCTCCATGGATGTTGTTGATACCACATGCTCCTAATAGCTATATCATGCGCTTTATCTCACTGTACACGTCTGTAACCTCTCTTATGACATCATTTTATTATATCGGTATTATACCAACTATAATTTTTGCAGCTTTTAATCTTATATAACCATTTCCTGCTATATTAATTTTCTTTTGTTATAAATCGTTTTATGTTTTTATGCAATCAAAGAAATGAAGTAATTAACAAGAAATGTTCAACCTCAATTAAATTTTATCTGTGACAAAATTATGTAAACGCATTATGTAAACAGATATAGAAATATGGTATTTGGCCAACAGCCAATATCAAAGAAGGGCAACCTGAAATTATACACTAATTATATATAGAACTGTTGTCCTGATCAGTCATGCAAGTAAAATTCTACTGAAAATCATAATGGGAAGACTTCATAAGAAAATGGAAGAAGAAATTAACGTGATTCAAATTAGATCTAAACAAGGAAGTAGAACACGAGATCACATACTCAACAAGTATTTAGTAATAGAGAAGTGCAGAGAATTTAATGTAAACTTATTCTCATGTTTTGTGGATTATTAAAAGGCATTTGACTGTACGACATCAGGAACTTTGGAAATTTTACTGATGGAAATTGAAAGAGTTCGTGTTTAGCTCGCCGTTGAAACAGGAAGCATTCACTAAACCGATCACCACCCAGGTCGGTGTCTGGCTGAGGAACAGGTTATCTTGTGTGTGGGAAAACATACCTTTCGGGATAGAAAAGGTTTTTACCATGATTCTTTTAAAAGGATACTTGGCATTGGATCTCAATAAGGCTTTTTCATGAGCCAGAGAGATAGCTGGATTTAACTTAGCTTTCCTCACCAAGAGGGTGGCGTAAGTAATGACACTTTTGTACCCACCGTTTACATCCGTGGCAATCAAATTAAAGACGGATTTTGATGGGGTTAGTTTGATTTTAATATCGACCCCAATTAAACATGTTCCTGTCCTAATTGAAGATGTCGGAATGTAGGCGCCCCATCATATCCAGAGGCACACTATAGCTGGCTAAAGATCTTCTTTTGGCTAGACCTTTATTGGTATCACCCTTCGTGTCTGTCATAAACAAAGGAGTATCTTGATAGTATAGAGCTGAGGTCAGATGAACTTTTTTTTGGGCCTCCTCGCCATAATTCAGAAGAGCTTCCAAGTAGGTCCGGTACGGATACGACTTTTCACTCGGTGAAATAAGAGTATCGTTCAGGGACACGTCTACTTGAGAAAACAAACTATGCAAATAATTTATAGTACCGACTTCGGCTGTGTTTGGTAAGTCGTCGCCATTGGGCAGTGTAACTTTGGCTCTCACGTGGAGAAAAGTTTTAAACAAATCAATGTAATCTTCTCCGACACCAGAGATGGAGAATTCGATGGGTGCCCCATAAGCTAACGTGGCCAACGGAATCTCCACAAACTGTCCCTCTTCTACGGCCGTCTGGGTGGGAGGCACGCTAAACAGATCCAGACCAGAATGCAGACACTCGCATGACTTGGGATGAATTAACGCCATTATGAGAAAATATCCGAATGTCCCGGTTGGTGGTGATGTGTCTTATCAGTCGATGGCTTTCTGACTGCTGATTTTATTATTTTACTGGGCTGAACTGGCGGGGCGGCTCGTTTTCGTTTCCTAACCCCACTACCCGATTGGCTGATGTGTTGAGCAGCGCCTTGGAGTAAGCGTTGACCAGCATCTCTGGCGTGTTCTTTGAAGGACTCACCAACATTCCTACCAGCTAGGGCATCTTGAGCCACTTGCAAACCCGTCCCCAGTTCTTCTCTCAATAGGGCTTTACCACCCAGGAAGACCACTAAAGAAACTACCTATTCCATGACCTCGCTGACTTCGACCACCCACAAAAACAGGGAGACCACTTCCGGCTTGATTGCAGAAATAGTCCTCGTACAGTTTGGGGTTGCGTTGGATTGGTACGTGCCTAACCATGGTTAACCCAGATCAAACCGTTTGGTTGTTCGAAAATGTAACGTCGCTACTGAAGTTCCACCTGTAAATGGAATAGGTTTCCCCTGCTCATCGGTTATAAGAAGTTCAACCGTGTCAAAGGAGAATCGACTGAGGGGTACGTAATGTGGCTTGTCGTACATCCTAAATACGGAGGTGGTGGATCTGTCTAGAACAGGTAGTGTCCGCAGTAATGGTACCATCGCATCCCCAACCACCCACGAGGTGACAATGTCGGAATAGTCGAAGACATTTTTCGTGCCCTGGTCTTAATCTACTTCACCCACACCAGACAGACTGGGTTCAGTCTCGGTGACACGTGTCGAGGGAAATTGTAAAATTTCTACCAACTTGTCACTAAGTCTAACTTCAGCTCCCTGCTCGTATAATTGGAAACGAGCCTTATTCGAGATATCGTTATAAGAGAACATCATTCGGTTATGTTCTTGCAAGGCATCGTCGAGACGTAGCCATTGTAGTTCATTGATAAATCTCTCAGCCTCGATAAGCAATCTATTCAATTCAGCAATGAATTTTTCTGTTGATTTGTACAGACCAGGCGTCAGCGTAATCTTCATCGGTGGGTCGTCTAGCTCTGGAGGTGGAAAGTACTTTATCCACACCTCATCTTTCAAAATATTAAAATACGTGTTGGGAAACTGAATATCAACCAAACCAACCTCGTACTGGCAGGTGAGCTCAATAGTTTGTGGGAGCTTGACAAAGAAATGTCCGGCATTATTTTGCGGGTATATTTGTAACGAGGCGTTACTGGGCAGTGTCCCGTAAAAACGCATTTTAGTCTATTCAAGGTCTGAATGTTTCCTGGTTCGAAAATGTAAAGTTAGCACTGAAGTCCCACCATTGAATGAGAGTGTTTTACCCGTATCGGTAGTTAAAAGTATTTCCACGGTGTCGAAGGAGAATCGACTTAATGGTACATAATGTGGTTTATCATAAAGATGAAACATTGAAGGTGACAATCGGTCCAATATAGGAACAGTCCTTAGTAAAGGGACCATGATGTCTCCAAATGGTCTCGCGGCTACGAGATCGGAATAGACGTAGATATTTTTAACTTCGGTATCCATCTCTAATTCTACATCACCGTATAATAAGACATTGTCGTCTGATAGAGTCGAGCTTGGAAAACCCAACATATTTTTCAATCTGTCGCTAATTTTAGCCTGGGCGACTTTTCAAATATTTTCATCCCGAACCTTTTCCAAGATGCACCTAGAAAGAATTTGATGTTTACTTTCTCGTCTACTTAGTTTTCTACGAACAAATTATTCAATTCCTCGATGAAAGTTTCAGGTCCGCTGAACGGACCCGGTGGACATATAAGCGTTATAGGTTCTCTACCACTACCTTTAGGTGGAAAGTATTGGATCCAAATTTCCCCAGGCAAACCGTTAAAATACTCATTGGAGAATTGAATCTAGGCCAGGCCCACTTCGTATTGGGTCGTTACATCAATGGTCTGCGGCAACTTGACAAAAAAGTGACCGGGGTGGTTGTTGGGAAATACCTTTGGTGCCGTATTGCTCGGTAATATCACGTAGAAACTCATCGTTTTTCTAGTTTAGGATTAGGTAGCAAATAACCCAAACAACTACTCATTAGAGCTACCCACAGCTTGCCGTCTGGTGCGTCTGCGCTGCCTTGAGTAAGATTGAACAAAGACACGGCGATTACGGCATATATAACCACCATTTGATAGACGAATACAATTTCTGGCCACGGCACTCGTTCAAAAAAAAATAACCAGATCGAAGTTCTTTCCCCGTCTGTCGGTTGTGGGCGAACCACAATAGTTTCCACATTGTCTTAGGTCACACCACTAGTCTCCATAACTAGCTAGTTGCGTGTCGGCTATCCAACTATTGAATGAATTGGGATAACCACACCACTTCACTAAATACTCTTTCCCACCACCTCTCCTGGCTCTTTCTTGTAAGATTGATTCGAAACGATACACTTCCTTGTCTCCAACTAGTTGTATTTCTTCTCTGTAGAATGAGCCCTGTAGTTCCTGTCCCGAATCGTCTTTTAGCACATAGGTCACCGGACTGGTCTGGTTTATGCGACTGACGGTAAACAATTCTTCTGTCCACGAGGGCATATACCCTTTTTTAAAAGGTTGTTTTGGTTGAGCCAGTCTTACTCGGTCCCCAGGTGTAAAATGCACTTTATTCAATTCGTATGTCTGCTTATACAAGTTATTCCACACCTCTTCTTGAATACTATAGTTGACTTGCACAGGGGCGATGCATATACTTCTGTGATACGAAGCATTGTAGTTCTGGATCAATTTATCTATCACGTCGACGTAGCGCAGTGTATTGGTCTTGGTGAAATAACACCACATTTTTTCTTTCAGGGTCCGGTTGAATCTTTCCACTATCGCCGCCTTCACATCTCCATTCTCAGTGGTAAGGAAGTGCACACCTCGATCTTTCAGATATTTTAAGAAGGTCCGATTGACGAATTCCGAACCTTTATCACTCTGAAAATTTATCGGTTGGCTATCACCAAAGATTTTACTCACAGCGACCACGAGAGCTTTCCCTGTTTTCTTCTGGATCGGGATGGCCCAAGCATATTTACTAAACACATCGATGCAAGTCACTAGGTACGACATCCCATCGTTGTATCTCTGTAGTAGTCTCATATCTATCAAGTCGGCTTGAAATTGATGATTTATACCACCGGTTATGGTCTGACGTCTCTGGAAGCGGCGACGGATCGGTTTATGAACGTGTAGGTATCCTGATGACGTAACCATTTATCTATTTTCTTCAGATTAGTATATCGTAGTAAGGCGGCGGCTCCACCATAGGTTACCGGCTTCTTAGGGTCATAGTAATACTTTCTTAATTGCGCGGCCATTTTTCCCACTCGGGGGTAGGTATCCTACTCTTCTTCTTGCTTCGCCTGAGTTTGTAAGGTGGTGTGGTCTCGACTATTTTGGGCTCGACTACTTGAGTTTTAGCCGGCGTTGGTTGAATAGGTGTTGGTTGAAGAGGTGTCTCTGCTACTAGTGTCGGTACACTGGTGACTTCAGGTTTTTATTCCTTGATATCCACTAGTCCTAGAGGCTTGTTTCTGTACTGTTCAAGTCGATTCAAATACCGCTGTAGTGTTTAGTGATACGCTCTGGCCTTGTCACGAGGTGGTAGACCTTCTGTTTCCAAGACTTTTTGCATCTGACGATCCAATTCATGTAGGCTATAATTTAGTGTGTCGGGTGGTACATAGGGTTTTTCTAACAACCGGGGATCGAACAAGATCATCTTCTTGGCCATTACAAACCCACCACGCTTTTCAACACATTTAGTATGGGGCCTAGTAAGGCGCCTATGAAACCACCTTGTTGCAGGATCTCTTTCCTTTTCTTGAGCGATAATTTCTTATGCCTGAGTGCTCTCAGACTGTCTTTGTGTCGTTGCAGACGCTTCTTCTGAGCTGGTGTCAGGGGAACATTACCCTTTAAAACGTTGTGACAGCATTCGCAAATTATTTTGGACGAGATCCGGGGAAGCAGATTTCATTACTGCCTTCACAGTGGCTGGGTTGGTCTGACCCAAGAAGCGTAACATACCCTCATTACGTTTAAGTCGGTTAGACATGTTATTTGGGGACGTAGACGGCTTGATGCTATCGTAGTAGTTATTTGTTCTTCTTTACTACTTTAGTATCGTCCTTGGAGTTAGGGGAATCAACACCCACATTTATTTTAATTAAATATCACTATCCTGGAGATATCCAGCAGACCCCGTCCACAACACTCCCTCAATCTGAAGACACCTTCTTCTCACTCTTACTCACCCCTGGATCATGCCCCCTCTCATTCTTCCTCAACATAACATACTTGATAACTCTAGCTTCAACAAATAAAAACAAGAAATGTATTAAAGCAAAGAGTATATGTAGGAGAAGTGTGTGTGCGTGTGTGTGTGTATAATGTGTAGAATGTGTGACGTATATTCTAAGGTGTATATAGACTCAGATCAGTGTTCAGGAGTATAGTCATTCTCATCACTGTGCTGAGAACACACTAGCACCATGTATTCCAGACAAACAACCTCACCGAGGTGATGCTTCTCCGGTCACATGAAGAGCTTTTCCGCTATCTCTCGAGGCATCCAGATGTTTGGACATCCATGACAAACACTGTCAAATGAGAGTCTTCAATCTAATTCACACTATGAATTTCCTCTGTTATTAACTGTTTGTTACTCAGAGAATTCTAACACTATTGTCACTGTTACTTGGGAAATCTTAATTGATCTAGTGTCACTGGTTGTAAAGATTCCCCATATTAACACCAGAATCTGAATGTTCCAGGTATTTCTATAAATTTATATGAATGTTCCTGGTATCAGTGTTATATATATATATATACTAGCTGACCCTGCCCGGCTTCGCCCAGACCCTGGTGGGGAGCATCTCATTTAATTCATATAAGTAGTCATATAAGTTCTCGTTCCCGTTACCGACTGTCTGTCTGTCTGTCTGTCTGTCTGTCTGTCTGTCTGTCTGTCTGTCTGTCTGTCTGTCTGTCTGTCTGTCTGACCCGGCCCGGCATTGCCCAGCTCCTGGTGTGGAGCATCTCATTTAATTCATATAAGTAGTCATATAAGTTCCCGTTCCCGACTGTCTGTCTGTCTGTCTGTCTGACCCGGCCCGACATCGCCCAGCTCCTGGTGTGAAGCATCTCATTTAATTTATATAAGTAGTCGTATAAGTTCCTGTTCCCGACTGTCTATCTGTCTGTCTGTCTGTCTATCTGTCTGCCTGACCCTGTCCGGCTTCATTAAATTCATACAACAAAAAAAATGTAACTTAAAAGAACGTTCTACCACACACCATCCATTATTTTTAATGAAAACTCTTTCTAATCACCTGCATGACTACAGTAACTTCTTAAGCAAAAAAAGATGAGTTACAATGTTATGCATTGTGCATCATTTTTATGAAAACTTTGAAAATGCCTTACAGATTGTATCATTATTTATTATAACTCATATGCCGGTACATAACTATGGACAAAGAGTTTATAAATCTTTGAAAACGATGCCACAATATGACTATAAGTTATACAGAAAAGTTATGCCCCTTGAAATAACTTTTACGAGTTAGATCCCCTGAAATATATGACATTATGATGAAAAATGAAAAATGAAATAATACTGAGTAAGCAGGCGATTTCACACTAACAAAATATCACAGTTGGCTGCTCTGGACTGAAAGGAAGGCGTGTAGAAAATTTCATCTCAATCGGATGGGCCGTTCGCGAACAAATAAAGGACATACAGAGATACATAAATACATACAGAGATACGCTCCTTTTTTATATATAAGATATATATATATATATATATATATATATATATATATATATATATATATATATATATATATATATATATAATGTTCTGACTGTTCAGTGATACAACTATCACTTGCTAAACATAAGTATCATTACCATGTCCTGTTCAGCAGAAGCCAGGTTCCCGCAGACCAACTTGGGTATAAGCTCCTTGTAGAGGCCTCTCAGCAACTTCTGTCTTCAAATCCTGAGCCATTATCTTCTAAACTGTCTTCTAGCTTCACTGTTGAATATCATAGCACACCTACGTGGAACCTCTTGAGTAGAGAAGACTATGGTGAGAGCAACTCAATCCTGGCCGGAATTAGGTGAGTGTAGGCCAATACTCAATAGCAGCACTGTCATATGGCCAAATAGCTCATCACGTGGTCTGAGACATGGCAACACTAGGAAAGAATAAAGGAACGGGTAGAAACCCAGCAGATGCCCTACTGGAAGATCCTACCATTTCACATTCCCCTCCTCCCTCCCAACCATCCTCAATCTCTCTAATTATTATCCCACTACATTGTCCTCAACTCCCTGAGTAAAATGATATATCACACAAGCTAGTTAAAGCCACACAATAGGATACTAGTGCCGACTCTCCTATGATACTTTCTAGCACCGCACTTATAGAACATTCTATCACCACACCTATAATACATTACATCACCGCACAGTACTGTACTCTATTCCTAATCATACTCTAAGTTAGATATGATTAATAGAATACCATATGCCTATTCCGGTTGCTGATTGACACTATGCAATCACAGACTGGATCTATGTCCGCCGATAAATATCAACAATTTGACACTATAGTTTCTTTCATTGAACACAACTCGGAAACTGCACCGATCCTTAAGACTTAAGAAATATGGGTCGACTAACGCAACTTGTTTACCGCAACGGGTTTTATATCGGGCTTGAGTTACGTCACCAAATTGTCTAGACGCTGATCAGTCCAGAGTCTGGTTTTCTCCTCTTGTTTTGGACAAACTGGAGTCAATCCGCCGTCAAGTTTGCTTTCATCTGGGGAAATCCTTTGTCTCGTGCAAAAATAGTTCTGTCTGTCTGTGTACCAGAGAATTCCCCACTTCACAGAATCCACTCCACCGTCTGTCCAGACATTCCGTCTACACTTCAAAGGCTAACTACCGACTTGGCATCATAAAGATTCGCCGACTGTGTGTAGACATTTTTACGCGACGTATTTTTGTTCCTCCGTCTATACACATTAAAGGGTTGCCTGTTTGTGCAGACGAATGTCTCCTTTTGTCATCGATCGAAACTAGCAAGTTTATGTTTCGTGACAGATGCTGATCAGGGAATATATGACTTCGTAAGCGGAGCTGATCCGGTGTTTCCTGTCGCAGGTCAAATAACAAATACCCGTGTGGAGCCGATGTCGCGTCTTTAAAACTCTCTTGGACATATGACACACGTCCTGGGTACATCTGTTTGGCCAGATTGGTAATCTGAGACCCGTCTCGAGGATTCTTAAACACCACTAGGTAGTGCGAATTCAGACTGATAGTTCTTTGTTCTTTATTCTTACCAAATAGGTTCTGTACTATATACATAACACTAAGGTTGCGATGATAACTGCCTTTAGTAAATAATTTAGTCACTCTGTCATCTGTCTCGGACATTAGATCATTTATGACCACTAACCGACGTCTATCCCATGTCCATTTTCCACATCCGGCAGACCTTTGTTAAATTGAACACCCTTCAAGGTTTCGTACATGGGTTGCCATCCCCCGTAGCACCATATAATTTCCTCTGGAACGGGTCTACCATGGCTGGAAGATGGGCCAGAAACCGTTGGACAAAGACGGTCTTACCACTCCCCGTTGGGCCCGCAATCAAAGCCGTAAAAGGATGTTTCCACCTAGGATCCATGAGTATTAATAACCAGCTACCTAGTCGCGTTGATGTTTATAAATGCGGCGGGTGATAGTATTAGACCATTTGACCACCAACTGCATGCCAGTGGGTCTCTGCTATCTATCGGTATAATAATGACACAACCAACGGCCGACTTGAAACAAGTTCACAGCGAGCTGGTGACTATGGCGTTGAGTATTATTTGTTCCTACAAGTCCGCAAAGACCAATAACTCGAGGTTGTGTCGCTTAGTACGCCACATAGCTAACCAACAAGATGTGTTATTCACGAGACTAGAAGTCCGTGTCACGCCCGAACACGTTTTCCGGTCTTTGTTTCAATCGCTGATGAAGTCTTTGACGATAACGTCATCAACTATGGGAGAATAATGATGGTGTTTACACTTGGTATGCGTCTGGGTAATCATCTGGTTAATAATTCTTACAATATAGACGTCGATGTCCAGGACATGGAGGAAAGCTTCGCTACATCTGTAGGTACGTATATGACTGATAAACTACATCCTTGGATACTGCGATACCAAGGTGGATGGCATAATTTATATACTTGGTTGCAGGCACCAGTTGAATAAATACATATTTAGAACTTACATCTCAGTATTTGTATTTCTTCTTTTGTCTGTAGGTGTGATGTCTCTGCACATGTGTATAGCTGTTGATGTGACCGTAGTAATGGTATGGTTTGTCTGTACCTGTGTGTTTGTGTGTGTGTGTGTGTGTGTGTGTGTGTGTGTGTGTGTGTGTGTGTGTGTGTGTGATGTCCTTATGTGTACTTGTCTGTATGTAGAAGTGTGATGTCTCTGCACATGTGTATAGCTGTTGATGTGACCGTAGTAATGGTATGGTTTGTCTGTACCTGTGTGTTTGTGTGTGTGTGTGTGTGTGTGTGTGTGTGTGTGTGTGTGTGTGTGTGTGTGTGTGTGTGTGTGTGATGTCCTTATGTGTACTTGTCTGTATGTAGAAGTGTATGTATGTGTATATGTCTGTCTTTGTGATGACCATGTCTGTACGTATGTGTCTTTTTGTTTATGCATTTGTTTATGTGTCTGTTATAGACAATGAGGCTACCCTCCTCGAACTGGAGACGAATACCATGCCATATTGTGCTGGTTGCCTAGAGGAGCAGCCCAACCAACTCGCTCATAGGTGATGGGTCATACTTTCAGAGAGGTTGTCGACGTCCATCTGGGGGATGTGAAAAGGGACAACATAACATATAGTGACCGACCGGGGTTCAAACCTACCACCTCCATATGCCTACAGGACTACTTCGACCCATCACCAGTAGTTGTTGGTCTAACACTGCTTCGAATCCCACACTCTCTACACCCAACTACGACCCTCTACATAGCACCCCTTATCAACTAATTTCACTAAGCCATACCCACTACTATCGCCACCGCAACTATTCCTTCTTATCCTACTAATGTACACAGCCAATGTGCTAACAGTTCAAAATATTTTAACACACCACTCACCCACGTTTTTACAAAACCGTTACTTAATAACTTTTTTTTCCCCACCCCTCAAACACCCCGTTCTGTTATGATCCGACCACCATCACACTCACCCGAGATTTTCCCACACTTCCCCGACCGCAAAAAAAAAATAACAACTTCCCGGTACTACCTTCCAGATTTTCCAACACACCCCCGCCACTTTTTCACCCATCAAACATTTCACGACCCACTTTCATCCTTCCCATCCTTTTTTACCACCACGATTTCTATCCCCTCGTAATAGGCAATCCCTCGTAACCCTATAATTGTGTGGCTCCTTTACGTACTTCACTACTTTTATTGTTTACTTCGACCAGTTATAGCTGACTTATGTCTGGTTGTTTCAGAGCTAATATATGTATTAGAGACGACTTTTATGTCCTTATTCCTGCGATTTTAAGTTGTATATATATAACAGTATATGTTCAATATCGAAATTCAACACTCTTTTGTTCACTGCAAGTGAAAGGTTATTATTGATATGTTTTCCAGCTTCTGAAAAATTACCTTTACCATAACGATTCTTGTTCTAAACTACCTTTACATAAGATTTCATGACTTTTCCAAGCTGTGCTGATTCACCTATTTCAGAATTTTCCCATTTATGAAGAAGGAGCACCCTGTTACATCTTTTATGTAATATTCTGTGAATTGACAAATTACTATTCATGATGTTTTAGGCATCTGTAAAGGAAGTAGTCTGCATTTGTTTTGATTTTTTGACAGTAACCATACTTGTCGGTGACTGTAGACTATATTTTCAAAAACCATTATTGTTAATGAGGACTGGTTACGGTTTAACGTTTAAGGCAATTTGTGTGTCTGGGTTTCTTGGTTATTTATTTATTCTCTAAGGATACCTTAATGGATAGTTGTAAATCTCATCATCATCAAGTGAGGTGCCGACTAGCGTAGGCGTTCATGACGCTCCACAGATCTCGGTATTTGGTTTTCTGGATCAACTCTGCCGTTGATATTCCTCCATGCCACCAATGCAATCCATCAAGTGTCATTTCTCGTGGTCTGCCTCTGCCCCTGCCTCTCTTCCCTTCGATCTTTCCAGTTGTCACGATGTTCTCCAGCGCCTCTCTTCTCATCATATGGCCAAAAAAAGCTGTTTGCCTCTTTCTTATTGTTGTATATAATGTTCTACTTTCGTTAGCCTCTTTAAGGCATTCATTGTTAGTTACTTTGGCAGTCCAAGGAATTCGCAACATTCGTCTAAGGAACCGCATCTCTGTTGTTTCCAATCGCTTCTTAATTTGTTCATTTATATTCCAAGATTCACAGCCACACAGCAAAATAGGTTTTATATAGCTCTTCAGCACTCTCTTTCTTACATTCATTGATAGTGACTTATTGCATAAGATATTCTTCATTTTCTGAAATGCAGCCTTTGTCTGCCCTATTCTGCTCTTGATCTCTGTTGTGCATCTTCCATCTGATGTTATAAATGTGCCTAGATATTTAAAACTATCCCTTCTATCTTTATTTCACTTTTGGGTGTCACCTGTTTCTTTGATACCACCATTATTACTGTTTTCGTGATACTCAAGGAGAGTCCTTTCTTTGCACTGTTTGTTACCACAATGTCCAACAATTGTTATAAATCGGTTGCATTATCAGCTATCAATACTGTAAATCTGGATTTACAAAATGGCGCTAATTTAAAGACATATTACGCTAGTCTTCCTAATCAGTAAACATAACATTATATTCTTTAATTTGTGTTGCATTGCAGGTGGTTTTTTTGGATGAACCATCCTCAGGCATGGATCCATCAACAAGGCGACTAGCTTGGGATGTTTTACAGAAACATCGTAAAAACCGTACTATTGTTCTTAGTACTCATTACATGGATGAAGCTGATGCACTTGGAGATCGTATTGCTATTTTGGCTGAAGGAGTAGCACAATGTTGGGGCACACCTTTATTTTTAAAAAGACTGTTTGGTTTGTATAACTCTGAAAATTTGATATTTTCATTGTTTTTATTATCTGCCTTAATTATCTCTCCAATATTCGTTTGTCGTCGTCATCATCATCATCATCATCATCATCATCATCATCATCATCATCATCATCATCATCATCATCATCATCTTCTTCTTCTTCTTCTTCTTCCACTTCTGCTGTCAAGCGTCGTGGGGAGGAATAATTTGCGTTCCAGCGCCTGGTGGGCGACACCAGATAGTGTCATTCCGCGTGATTGTACAATTCAAAATAATGTTTTCCCGTAGTGAATTTGAATAACAAAGACACAAACATTAGATTGCACGATTTATTGCCTTGCATATTTCGCTGCATCTCGTCGGGTACATACTGCAGAATTCACACAACATAAAATAAATTAACTTGATATATCCTTCAAGCTGAAATATATACATGTTCGCACAGTAATGTCAATTGTCTACCATAATAATTTTAAGCTGACTAACATGTCTTTCTGTTTGCACAAATCTGGCTTGCGTTGATTGATCATTATTGCTTCTGCAAACTTTAACAAGCGATAATTATTTGTGTTAAACAGCATGCGAAAGACAATGTCTCTGTTAATCACATGGCGGCTTTCGAGAATGTCCCTAACAATTGAAGACGCGGGGAGCTTCCGATGTGTCGGCCCCACTAGGCTCGCATCGTCTAGTGTGTCGTATCTTGTCTACCCATTGATTCATGTGTTCTGACACTCTTTTGTTCAGCTGTCGCTCTTTTCTGCCGATCTAGAAAGTCTGGCATCTACATGTGAATTGGTAAATACAATTGTTTTTGGCGTAAGGAGGAACAAGCTCTTTTACTGCTGGTGTGGGAATCGGTGTGGTTCTATACCTAATGACTGGAGTTGCAGCTTAGAATGTTCGGCCTACTACTGTAGTAAGCCGGTCTTGTAGACGTTGCATTACGTCATCCCCTCGAGAGGTTAGCTGGATAAATACCTTAAGTTTAGGGACTGTAGTTTCGTCTGGTTTTGGTTTGGGTTGTTAGCAATGGCGCTTTATAAATCCTGTGGAGTACCCATTCAGGTTTAAGACATTCTTCAGAGTTTCAAATTCCTCTGTCAGTGTGTCCTGGGTGCATATCTTTCTAGCATGGTCAAACAGAGTCCGTACTAAGCCCCGTTTGTACTGGACAGGTGTGAAGCTCTGAAAGTTTAGGCATTGGCCAGTCCATGTTTATTTGCAGTACACCGATCTTTGAATTGTGCCGTCTGCTCTACGTCTCATTAGAATATCTAGGAACGGCAACGCTTCGTTGTGTTCGTGTTCCATAGATAGAGAGATGTTATTATGCGTCTTGTTCATTGTGGCCTGGAACGATGTTGCTTGTAGCTCGTCTGTGGTGATAATTAGTATATCGTCCACATAACGACGGTAGAAGACCAAGTTGTTAATGTCTGAGGATCTATTTTCTTCTAAATGTGCCATGAAGATGTCCGCCAGAATAGGACCAAGATGACTCCCCATGGCCTCTCCGTATGACTTTGTTAGAAAATTGAATTGTATGTTGGAAGTACATAGTAGTTGTAGCCTCTCCAGAATAGATATTGGTATGTCTAGTTTTAGTTGTTTGTCTTTAATGCGTTCCCTTATTATTTTCACTGTCTCCTCTAATGGAACGTTGGTGCATAGGGAGGCTATAGCCATGGATGCCATGTGTTTATTATTTATGTCCATAGTATCCAATACTTCCACCAGTTGGAATGTATCTCTGAACATTTTTGCTTCGAAGGAATGTCGTACTGGCTTTAAAATTTCGGCTAGCCATCTCGCCATTCGGTGTTGTGCAGAGTTAACGATGGACAGAATAGGTCTTAGCGGGATGCCGGGCTTGTGGAGTTTGGGTAGACCGTACATCTGAGAAGTTTGGGAACCACGTGGTGTGAGCATTTTTGCAGTGGCCTCACTGCAAAACCGGTTTTGGCTGTGTTTATACTTATATTGTATCTGCTACAGATTGAACTCAGATTATTAATATGATGTTGTAGTCTGCCCTCATCGCTGTAAAACAGGCACTGATCGTCTGCAAATACAAGTTCAATTATTTCCTGTGGATCAGTTGTTTCATCTGGAGTAAAGTACCACATTCACAAGTGACTGGATCTCTTTCCTCATTATTGCATCCAGGTAATCCGACTTGTTTATTTTCTGAGCTACCCTGAATTTAGATTCATCTGATAGTATTTCTTCCATTTTTCTCTGGTAGTGTGACATGTCCATCAGTACTGCACTTTGTCAAGTTTCAGTATTACGAGGGTTTTGTTAGCCTTTAACGCTTTTAAAACAGCAAGGTGTTCGTTGGTAAGCGGACATGTCTGTTTGGAGGGTGTTTGGCGAAACTGGTGTTCTAAATCTACCAGTTTGGCCTTCAGCCACCCGACCGACTCAGCAGAAGTAGGTGATAACTTGGAGACTTTATCAAACAACATTTCAAACTGTGCTTGCGACTCAACACGGTTGATGTGTTTAGGCTTTAATCCAGAATTTTAATTCGTATGCAAGGGCCTCCGTTTCAATGGTTTTGAGTACGTACGACGATAAATTCCTCACATACTTCTCTGGGTTGTCTAGTACTGACGTTGTTACCTTTTCAGTGCTTAGTGATTGGTTGAGGCGAGCATTCTCTGCGATTTTCGCCTTGTACACTGTTTCTGTGCAGAATTTAGTGGCATTTCATCTGGCAGGTGTTGATTTTGCGAAGGTGTGATTTGGATAAAGTCCAGTCTGGGATTTGCATAGTCTCAATCATCAACCGGAATAGGCATATGGTATTCTATTAATCATATCTAACTTAGAGTATGATTAGGAGTAGAGTCAGTACTGTGCGGTGATAGAATGTATTATAGGTGCGGTGATAGAATGTTCTATAAGTGCGGTGCTAGAACGTATTATAGGAGCGTCGGCTCTAGTGTCATATTGTATGGCTTTAACTAGCTTGTGTGATATATCATTTTACTCAGGGAGTTGAGGACAATGTAGTGGCATAATAATTAGAGAGATTGAGGATGGTTGGGAGGGAGGAGGGGAATGTGAAAAGGTAGGATCTTCCAGTAGGGCATCTGCTGGGTTTCTACCCGTTCCTTTATTCTTTCCTGGTGTTGCCATGTCTAAGACCAATGTGATGAGCTATTTGGCCGTATGACAGAGATCGGATCTCTGTTATAGATCTGAGTGCTGCTATTGGCCTACACTCACCTAATTACGGTCAGGATTGAGTTGCTCTCACCATGATGTTCTCTACTCAACAGGTTCCACTTGAGTGTGCGATGATTTATTACGACAATGAATGAATCACCCAAATAAACGAGAAGTAGATTGTGAGCTTTACTAAAACACGACTACAAGAGACAAATTGGACGTTGCGGCCAAAGCCTTCGTCAGCACAGGACAAACAAATACAAACCAACACAAAACTACATGAAACACACTATGACAATATTAAACTATTAAACTAATTAAAATTAAATGTACTCATCTGAATACCGTGTCCTAGCTTGGAAGGTCTGACACACGTAGGGCGCCAGTGGATCAATAGACTGGATGTATGATACACGGGTCAAAGGTCAAGCGGGAAGGGAGTGGGGTGGAGACGCGCCCATGTGTGCGGAAAAGTGAAATTAGAGACCGGCAAAGATGTTACGGACGCAGATGACAATTAGCAATTATCGTTAAGCGCTCGAAACACCGCTGTGGAAACCTATATAGTGTTAGTACACACAGAGAGGCATGAGTGGCGGTCGTTCAGAAAATGATGGCAAAACCCTGAACGTAAATCCGCCAAGAGAGTTGACTGTGATGTCATACAAAGGATCTGCACGTACCCAGATGGTGGACTGTAAGCTAGGGGTGGGAGGGAAGATGATTTATTACGAAGAAGCAGTTTCAAAGTTTTATACAATGATGGCTCACGGAATGAAGACAGAGGTTACTGAGAGGCTTTTACACGGGGCTCAGAACCTAGTTGGTCTGCAGAAACCTGGCTTCTGCTGAGACGGACTTGATTAACATAAGTGTTGTGTTTACTGAGTGATAAGCTTCATCACCGAAGATTCATAACTCATATACCAAGGACACAAACATATATATATATATATATATATATATATATATATATATATATATATATATATATATATATATATATATATATATATATATACATCTACCTAGAAACATTAATAGGTTGTTTGTTAAAGAGGGGGAAAATCTTATAATCAGAGATTTGTAAACAGTAGATTTTCCCAAGTGACATTTCAGTTAATTGAAAGATTCTCTGTTCAACAAACATTATTAAACAGAGTAACTTCACCGTGTTTGTTAGAGTGAAGACCAAGATCGAACAGTGTCTAATTGATGACCAGCATCCTGTTTGTTCGAGCGTTATTGGAGAAAGTCGTCACGTGGACGGAGAAACATCTTCTGGGTGAGGTTCACTGTCCGGAATACATGGTGCTGTTGTGTGCTCAGCACAGTGATGTAACAGACTTTGCTCCTGATTCACTGGTCTAATTCTACATACACATTAGAATATTCGACACACATTCTACCCATTACACACACACACACACACACACACACACACACACACACCTCACACACATACTCTTTGTTTTAATAAATTAACTGTTGTATTTATTTGTTAAAGCTAGAGTTGTTGAGTATGTTGTGTTGGGGAAGAATGAGAGAGGGCATGATATAGTGGTGAGTGAGAGTAAGAAAGAGGTGTCTACAGACTGAAGGAGTTTTGTGGACGGATTCTGGTGGTTTCTCTAGGACAATAATATTGGGAAAAATAATTGTGGGTGTTGATTCCCTTCACTCCAGGGACGACACTAAAGTAATAAAGGATTACTACGACAGTGGTCACTATAACAGTCAGTATTGGGAACTGTTTTTGCTATTGTTAATGCGTTTCTAAATCTTCTGCTAATCAGAATATAGTCAATTTGGTTTCTAATCCTGTTATCAGGACTCCTCCATATCCATAATCTTCTAGGGTGTTGCTTAAACCAGGTGCTTCCTAAAATTATTTCCTGTTCTCTTGCCTACTCTACGAGTCTGTATCCTCTTTAATTTCTCTATCCTAAACCATAGTTTCCTACTGTGTATCTATCGCCTTGATTTCCTACTTTTGCATTGAAGTCCCCTAATGTGATGTTTATTTCTGAAGTTTTACATTTCTTTAAGGCAGACTCTATATCATTATAAAATTCCTCTACACTATCTTCACTGGATTCTCCTGTTGGGGCATATACCTGAATAACATTTATATTAAAAGGTCTGCCACGTAATTTAACTAGTAGAACTCTGTCCGACACGGCCCAATATCCTTGAACAGAAAATATATATAGTAGACGGTACTACCTGCTTTCTGTTAGCGCCGAACGTTGAGCGGCGCTTACCAAACCCGACACCCCACATTGTGCCAACAGCTTCGGGCGGAAGAGCGCAATTGGGAGGGTACAAGCCTTACCCTAGTGCGAGGAAATGCAAGCTAAAGACAAAATGTCATGGCAGGGCATACCAGGCCCTAAGCCTTGGTTGGCGGCTGGTCGAGGATCGAAGCTCTGACAGGCGGACAGTTAGAGCATTGCTTTGCTGATCCGGCAGCTTCTGCAGCTTGTCTTGTTCCAGGTGTAGGGGTGTTACCTTTCCTCTGGAGTGAACTAGACAGGCCGAGAGAGGGATCATGCTGCATGGGCAACACATGTTCTCTATATTTTAGCCTAGGCTTTGTGCTATGGAGAGGCAATAACTCCATCCCTGGTCTTAACTGGTCTCGGAATCAAAGCGAGGGGCAACTGTTACGGGTTATAAGTCCCTGTCAATTGGCGTAGACATGGGGCACCACGCGTTGCCTCTGACGGTGGGAGACACCTACAGGTGTCAATGGTCAGCTACCGCCAGCCTCAAGCTGGGCACCCCCCGGCCAATTTGGTGCTGATCCGCCACAGCCTGCCTGCTTCAATGGGTGCTTGGGGCTAGGACAAAATCTGAATCGCAGGCTGTAAAACCAATACACCAGGTACAAATAAAAATAGAAACCTCAAGCTACGGCTTGCAACCTGGAACGTGAGAACCATGTGTC
Source organism: Cepaea hortensis (assembly GCA_963921405.1). NCBI lineage: Eukaryota > Metazoa > Mollusca > Gastropoda > Stylommatophora > Helicidae > Cepaea > Cepaea hortensis. Next base: position 114,723,286 of record OY992879.1, read on the forward strand.
CAGGATTTTTCACTGACTTGACCAATATTGACGATGTGAGAAAAACGGCTATGATTTATGCCGAACTCAATCATCTTAACATTGATATTGCTGGCCTGCAGGAGACTCGCCTCGCTGAGGAAGGGTCACTCAGGGAAAACAATTACATCTTTTTTTTTGGAAGGGTAGAGGGCAGGCAGAAAAAAGGCAACACGGTGTGGGCTTTGCAGTGAAGAATTCGCTACTAAGAATGATTGAAATCCCAGCAAGAGGAAATGAAAGACTATTATCTCTGCGCTTGACAGCCTCTTGTGATTTTGCCACCATTATTACTGCATATGCATCGAAACTCGATTCCTCTGATGATGTGAAGGATTCGTTCTATGCATACGGTCACATGGAAACATCCAAGATCCGGCCATTGGCACCAGCTGGACTTCATCATCACACGGAGACAACATCTGAACCATATATCATTGACTCAAAGTTACCATAGTGCTGACTGTGATACGGATCATTCTTTGGTTATTGCAAGGGTTAGATTGAGACCAAAGATAATCTAAACAGCTAAACACAAATCTAGCCCCTGGATTAATATTATTAACACTCTCGATCCTGAAAAGTGCTTTCAGTTTCAACAGCACCTTGAAGACGCTTTCACTGATAAACTAGACAATTGTACAGTAAATGAAAAGTGGAGTCAACTTAAGGAAACTCTTTATAAAACTGCCGTAGGGGTTTTCGGCAATGTGGATCATAAGAGGCAGGACTGGTTTGCGGCAAATAGCGAGACTCTGCAGCACTTGATTGATAAGAAGAAGATAGCTCTCTTAAGAAACAAGGAAAGACCAACGCGTAACACTCTGAGTGAGCTAAGGCAAGCTAGGAAGGATGTGCAAAAGGCTGCCAGTCAGTGTGCAAATGATTATTGGATCAAGTTATGTGAGTCCATTCATGTATCCAAGCATGTATGAAGGCATAAAGAGAGCCTGTGGTCAAGTGATCAAAAGAAGTGCACCATTGAAAACCTTGACTGGAGAAATCATAACTGATAAGAAAAAGCAGATGGACAGATGGATAGAGCACTATTTGGAGCTTTACTCAAGTGAGACCAAACTAGCGGATGATGCCCTCAACGCCATAGAGGCGCTACCAATTCTTGACCACCTGGACACACTTCCCACCATAACAGAAGTTAAGTGTGCTATAAATGAACTTGCATCTGGCAAGACTCCAGGTAAGAATGGGATTCCAATAGAGGTTATCAGAAGTGGGCAAGACACACTCACTCTACAAATCCACCAGCTAATAGAGCTATGCTGGCAAGAAGGACAAGTCCCACAGGATTTCAAAGATTCAAGCATCATAACACTGTACAAGAACAAGGGCGATCGGAGCGACTGTAACAACTATAGGGGTATCTCACTTCTGTGTATTGTTGGAAAAGTATTTGCCAGAATTGTTCTGCGCAGACTTCAAGTCCTAGGAGATCAAGTCTACCCCGAATCACAGTGTGGCTTTCGACAGAACCGGTCTACCATTGAAATGATATTCTCATTGCGACAAATGCAAGAAAAATGCCGTGAACAGAATCAACCACTGTTTATTGCCTTCATCGACCTCACAAAGGCATTTGATTTTGTCAGTCGTGAGGGTCTGTTCAAGGCACTAAAGACGATTGGCTGCCCACCAACTCTTCTGTCCATTGTGGAATCGTTCACACGGGCATGAAGGGTATTATCAAGTTTGATGGTGCAACTTCTGAAAAGTTTGAAATCAAGAGTGGAGTTAAGCAAGGTTGTGTACAAGCTCCCACCCTCTATGGAATATACTTTTCACTTCTACTGAAATATGCCTTTCGTTATCGGGATGGTGGTATATACATTCACTCACGCTCAGATGGCGGCCTCAAGACCAAAATTAGGAGGGTACTGATCAGAGAGTTGCTTTTTGCAGATGATGCTACAGTTACGACCCACTCTGAGGAAGAATTGCAATGTCTACTATCTGCATTCTCCAATGCTTGTTCTGAATTTGGTTTAACAATTAGCAAAAAGAAGACTCAGATTATGTCAAAAGGTGCACATGGGGTACCATCAATCTTTATTGACGACGCCGAACTAGAGATGGTAGACCATTTTACATATCTAGGATCAGTGGTAAATAGCAAATTATCCCTACATCAGGAAATCAACATCCGGATTGGTAAGGCAGCAACAACAATGAACAGGTTAAGGAAAAGAGTGTGGGAGAACAGGAAGCTTACTGCCAAAACAAAAGTCCTTGTCTATCAAGCCTGTGTCCTTAGTACTCTTCTTTATGGCAGTGAAACCTGGACAACTTACTCACACCAAGAGAAACGTTTAAACAGCTTTCATATGCGGTGTCTGCGAAGAATTCTTGGTATTAAGTGGCAAGACAAAATCACAAATACTGAAGTATTGATAAGATCAGGTTGTGTGACGGTTTATTCCATGCTCAGTCTTCGTAGACTTAGATGGATAGGACATCTTAGGAGGATGGATGATGGTAGAATACCAAAGGACATCTTTTTTGGTGAATTACAGATGGGTAAGAGATCTCAGGGTCGGCCTCTACTACGATACAAAGATGTGTGTAAGCGGGACATGATTGATACAGGCATTGATAATGCACATTGGGAGCAAGTCGCCGCTGAACGTGTTGCATGGAGGGCAAACACCAGAAATGGAATAAAGACAAAGGAGAAAATTATTGCAGATAAGACACACACCGAGCGTGTGAGACGCAAGATGGTGCATAATGGTGGAAATGACCACGTGTTCACATGCACCCACTGTGAACGGACATTTACAGCGCAAATTGGCCTTATCAGTCACATTCGCTACCGCCATAGGTAAAAGTTATTATGCCTTTTTAAAGCACAATCTATCGTCTGTCAAGACGGCAAGGTTCCAATGATGATATATATATATATCATCATCAAGTGCCCTGTCGGCTGGCGTAGGCGTTCATGGCTCTTCACAGATCTCGGTCTTTGGTGTTCTGGATCAACTCTGCTGATGATATTACTCTAAGCCACCGTCTCAATCCGTCCAGCATCATTTCTCTTGGTCTGCCTCTGCCTCTCTTCCCCTTGATCTTTCCAGTTGTCACGATGCTCTCCAATGCCTCTCTTCTCATCACATGACCAAATAAAGATGTTTGTCTCTTTCTTATTGTTGTATATTGTGTTATAGTTTCATTAGCCTCTTTCAGGCAATCGTTGTTAGTTACTGTGGCAGTTCAAGGAATTCGCAACATTCGTCTTAAAAACCTCATCTTATTTGTTTCTAAGTTCTTCCTAATTTGTTCATTTACATTTCAAGATTCGCTGCCATAAAGGAAAACTGGTTCTATATAGCATTTTAGCACTCTCATTCTTACATTCATTGATAGCGACTTATTGCATAAGATACTCTTCATTTTCTTAAATGCGGCCTTTGCCTGCCCTATTCTGCTCCTAATCTCTGTTGTACATCTTCCATCTGATGTTATAAGTGCCCCTAGGTATTTAAAATTATCCACTTGGTTGAGAATTTCCCCTTCTATTTCTATGTCACATTTTGGTGTCCCCATTTTCTTTGATATCATCATTGTTACTGTTTTCTTGATATTCAAGGAGATCCTTTCTGTGCACTCTCTGTTACTACAATGTCCAACAATTGTTATAGGTCTGTTGCATTATCCGCCACCAATACTGTGTCATCTGCATAGCGTATATTGTTTATATTATATCCTCCGATTAGTATTCTTGGCTTTTCTTTGATGTCTCTCATTATTACTTCACTATATAGGGAGAAGAGATCGGGTGACAATACACACCCCTGCCGTACTCCTAGCTTTATCTGATTGATTGATTTAGGAATCGACATCCCAGCATTCGGAGCATTCCCGTTAGCGCTCCGTCCCCATCCTCAGCAGCCAGCGAAGAGTTCCAACATCAATAGTTCCAGTAGCAATCTGATTATATGTCCGTCTCGCCTTTCCTCTGAGCGTCAAGCGTCGGTCAGATCCCCTCGTCACTCCTCGCTGCCTCATTATTGTCAGACTATGGTGATCCATTTGCTCCTCCGAGGTGTACACGTGCTCCCACAAGGCCGCAACCAAGTCTGCCTTGTCATGCATCAATAAATCAATCAATCATGTGCCATGCATCAATACTCCACCAAATTTTGCCGCGCCACCCAATCTGTCCGCCTGTTCATTCACCAGCACACCGGCTTGCTCCGGAGAAAAGATCCCGGTTATGCTTGCCACCGTGACCTCTGAATCAAAGCTAGCCACTCTGCACGAAGCCTGCCTGTGCTCACCCTCCTCAGCATGCTTTCTGAGTCAGTTACAATCACGATGTCTGTATGTATCGTGTTCTCCATCCAGCGGAAAGCTGCACTGACCGCCTCCACCTCTATTCTTAAGTTAGACGTTGTGGTATCATATGCCAGGCTCTCCTTCACCAAACGTCGACTATTAGCTTTTGCTAAGAATCCCCAGGCACATCTCCTACCTCTCAACCCCGATCCATCTGTGTAGATAATCATATCACCCGGGCGAGCATTATCCTGAATTAGTTGCTGGATTTCCATGGCTCCTGCTGGCCACTCCCTGCACTCCCAGCTCAATGTGAAACTCTGCACAAATCTGACTGCTCCGCTGGCACTCTGACCCATTCCTCTACTCGCCTAATGTTTTCCAAGATGCACACCTGTCTGATCGTATCCTCCGCCTGAGCCATCCATGATCTCTCTCTTATCAGTCGGTGACCCTTAACTGCGTCCAGCGCCTCATGCAACGGGTGATCTGTGTCTGCAGCTACTCTGAGGTATGCCTTCGCCTGCATCACATTATGCCTACCAGCAACAGTCGGCAGACCAAGGGTGTAACGCATACACACTGCTGGTGTGTCTCTAGTGCATCCCAGAATGACCCGCATAGCTTCGTTCTGTATGCGGTCTAATTTCTTCGTTCTGTATGCGCTATAATTTCACCAGCTGACTCTTTGAGACAGTAAGCAGTCCTAGTCCATAATCAAGCACTGAGAGGATCAAGTGCTGGTATAGTGTGGAGAGCATTCTGTGCTGCGTGCCCATTGCAGCCATAGTTTTAAGTGCATTGAGTCCCTTTTGAGATCTTGTCACAACCGTCTCCACATGGTCAGTGAAGGACAGCCTCCTGTCAAATGTGATTCCCAGATACTCCAGTTTGTTCTCTTTGTTGACGCTTCTGACATCTACCGTGTGGCTTTGAACATCAGCTCTCACAATCCTGTTGTCCAGAGAGCACCACAAAATAGCCGCCTTTTCTGGGTGGGTGACAGCCTTCATTTCACTGCACCAATCAATCACTTTATAGCATAAAATTTCATAGCGAACTCTGTTGTACGCATCCTCGAGATCAAGAGCTGCCGCCATCGTTTCCTGTCTACTCTGGAACCCCTCATAAACGTCAAAGGCAAAAGTGGCTGCATATGACCAGCTATCTTTTCCTCGCCTGTAGCTCCCCAGGCCTCTTGGAAGAAGCTTCCCCCTTTCCAAAAACAGCTTGACAGCGACTATCTTCTATAAAACTTTCCCAAAAGTATTTTGAAGGGTGATGATCCTAAAGACGCTCAGCTTTGAATGATCCTTGAATGGTTTTGGGAGAGGGGTGAGATAGCTGTGTACCCAATCCTGCGGTACTGATGCTGTCCTAATGATCTGGTTAAAGCAGTTGTGCACCTCCTTCAGGTCTACATCGCTCAAGATCTTCATGTGGCCATACATAACACCATCGGGTCCTGGTGCCGTGTTCTTTGCCTTTTTCAAAATATGTTTAACATCTTCAACCCGTATGATGTCTTCATAATGCATGTTCTCCATAATGTCAGAAAACTCCTCTCTAACTGCATCCCTGGTATCCGCATTATTAAGATTGGTCTGCTCTAAATATCTCTGGAGAAACGCCTCCCCTTTCTCTTTGTCTGTTGTCACGCGCACACCATCCTCTCTATAAATTGTTCCCACTGTCATAGGCCGATCTTTTCTTTGCATTTGTCCGTGCAGTTTCCAGAATTTTCGCAGTGTTTTATCACCTCCAATCTCCTTTATAAAACATTTCCATTTTACGCCTCTGCAGCACAGCGCTTGAAAGTCTCCACCTTGTCTTTCTTGACATTTTCCGCTGTGTACACTTCCTCTCGTGAGCTTCGGGGTGTCTGTCGCACTTTCCTTAGCTGCTTCACTGCAGCTCTCTTTGCTTTCCAAGCATTGTCTACTTTCGGGGTCCACCATGGGGGATACAAAAAAGGAGTTTTAACAGTCCTGTTGCATGCTCCCTCTCTGAGGCGTCCAAGAAGGCTGTCGGTCCACTCGTACCGGAAGGTCTTGCGCGCTCTCCCAGCATTAACGTTCCTGGATTTAGAGATAAGGACTGATCATGGCATGTGATCACTCCCATGGTCATTCAAAACAGTCCACTTTACATCAAGGAGTGATGACTGTGAGACAAGTGCCAAGTCAATAGCAGTGTCTGCATCGCCAGGCCTCATTGCCATTTTAGTCGGCCTACCATTTATGCAGACCACATCGGAGTCCACCATGGCATCCGCAAGGGCAATTCCCTGTCGGTTTTCTCCACTACTGTCACAATCTCTGTTCCTCGCATTGAAGTCTCCACATATGAGTAGCCTATCACCTGGTAATTCCTCCAATTCCTTAAGCCAGTCCCATTGTTCCTTTCTGCCAAATCAGTCCACTGTGGCATATACATTTATGATGTTCCAACTTAAGCCACCAATCTCCATTTGTATACCCTGGACGCCAAGAAGAACAGAGCTGGTCATCCTAGTCCCTGCTTGCACTTAGAAAGAGAGATGCACACAAAAGTAAGCTATTTCAAAAAAACTGGTCAGGGTGGTTAAAAGCGAAAAATGGGCAGAGGTGTGTCAAAGAGTAAGCACAGACAAGTCACTGAAATTGTTCTGGCGACTACATAAAAGCATGAGTGGTGTAGTCAAGAATAAGAGCATTTCTGACTTCCAAGGTGCTGACCTCATCTGGCAGAGGACTGACGAGGACAAGGGCAAAGCCCTCTTTGAACGCTACCTTGAGCAGAGCAACCTGACAGACATGGGAGGCCGAAATCTGGCCAAGGAGGTCACCTCAGACAGATGCAAGGCCCAGGACACTTCGGATGAAGACACAGTGACAGTGAAAGAAATCAAGGCTGTGCTTCGACGATCAAAAAACAGTGCTCCAGGTCCTGATGGCATAAGATACGACGACATAAATAGGTGTACCGACAATGAGCTAGAGAAACTAGCAGACATGTACAACAACAGTGTAGGGAGTTCTAGCATCAAGGAGGAATGGTTACACAGCTATCTGATTCCCTTGCCGAAGCCTGACAAAGACCACACAAAAATTCAGGGATATCGAATTATAACCATGCAGAATACAATAGGCAAGCTGCTGGAGAAGGTAATTGCCAGGAAAATATCAAGCCAACTAGAGAGGCAAGGTATTTTCCCACCTACCCTGGGTGGGTACCGTCCAAAAAGAGAAACCTGGACCAATGCAGCAGTCTTTGCCCATGATGTCTATGAAGGTTTCCACTCAGGCACTGAAACCGTTGCTGCAGCGATTGATCTTTAGGACGCATACAACAGAGTACCACTGGATTTTTTAATGTTTCAGCTTCTTGAACTAAACGTAAGTCCATTCCTCCTTAGTTGGATCGCTGCAGCCCTCTTCCAACGGAAGGTAGTTTTCAGATGTGGCAGTTGGACTTCGGAACCAACAACAATATATCCTGACCTACCACAGGGATCACCATTATCTCCGGTACTGTTCAACGCCTACACAGTGAGAATCACCAGTGAGCAGATCACTGGACCTGGCAGGACATTGTCATATGCCGATGATGTTTTAGTGTATCGTCAGGGTAAAGATAGAGAGGAGGTTGCTGTGGAACTACAAACCGAACTCAATCGCATAAGTACTTGGTGTGATGAAGCTGGGGCAATGGTCAACCCAACAAAGGCAACAGTGACTTGGTTCTCGTTGAATAATCATATTGTCAACAATCCAACACCAACTGTAATGCTGTGTTCAGAGACGGTGGAAAGAACGCAGGCAATGAATTACCTGGGGATACGGTTTGATCGAAGCCTTGCTTATAATGTGCACATAGACCAGGTGATAACAAATGCCAAGCGGGGTTTGGCAGCGATGCGGGTGATGGCGGCAGCAAACTGTGAGCAGCGCCATCTATGTCTTCTGTACGAGGGGCTGGTCATGTCTGTTTTGGGGTATGCAATGGCAATCCTGACTCTCAGCCATAAGCAGATAGAAAGGATGGAAAGGATACAGAATGAAGCTATGCGCATTATTCTTGGATGTACAAGAGATACAGCATGCAGAGAGATGCGCTACCTTCTTGATTTTCCAACCATTGAAGAGAGAATACAAGTTTGCAGGGCACGCGCCTACCTCAGAATTAACGCAAACACACAACATCCACTGCATAGTGAAATTAGGAAGGTGAAGGGCAGCAGGTTAAAAAGAGGACGGTCATGGATGGGTCAAGCCGAAGACATTCTTCAACAGGTGTGTTCACTTGAGGACTTAGAACCTGGCGAGGAGTGGGTGCAAGTGCCAACAGACTTCTGCACATCCTTTTCAGTTTGCATCCAACTAGATAGAAAATGCAGACAAGAAAATCCGGCTGCTGTTGAGGCTGAAGTACAAGCGTTGATTTTCGAGAATTCGCTAGACGGTGACGCGGTCATCTACACAGATGGGTCGGTCGTCCGACATGTGAGGAGCTCATGGGCCTTTACAGCTCGGGCCGGAGGGAGAATTGTGAAGGAGGACTCTGGTGCTTTCACTGAAACCACAAGTAGCCTGACCATGGAAGTCATGGCAGTAAGTAAAGCAATAACATGGCTCGAGACACAGACATTCACTAGGACTTGTTTCCTTGGCGACTCAATGAACATGATCAAAAGGATAGAGGAGGGGTCGATCCGAAGAGAATGGTTGCTGCCTCTGGAGCGGTCTCGGCTGGCAAAGATTAGTTTCATCTTCGTGCCAGGGCATGCGGGAGTACAAGGAAATGAGCGGGCTGACAAGCTCGCAGGTGAGGCTACTGTGGAGGGCGGACGCGCCATGGACCAGGCTGACATTCTGAATGCTCTACGAGAAGTGAGACTTTTGCGAGAACCAAGTGATGACTGTGAATCTACAACAATGGCCAGACTGAGAGAGCAGCAAATTAAAAGAGGGGTGGCCAAACAAGAACACTACGCAGGAAGCCAAAGAAGATTGATAAACCAACACAGAACTGGCGTCGTTAGTCGCTACACGCTGCGGGATTTGCTGAGGAGGGGATCCGAGCACTTATGGACTGAATGGTTCGATGTGCAATGAGGATGATCTGTCGACTAACTAACTAACTAACCCTGGACCTCTCTTGCACTGTGATTCGACTGGCTCAAGTCGAGTACCATATGCTTCACTCCTTTCTTCACCAGCAGATCCTGCCCGTGTCTCTTCTGCCCAGAGGGGTTTATATAACTGGCGTACCCAGGGTAATGGTATTTGTCTGTATCTAACTCCTGGAGCATGAGAACATCAAAATCATATATTAGCCTCTCCAATACAGGACCTCTCTGTCTGGCACTACGACAGTTCCAGTATCCCACTCTTGCATGGTTGAAACCTAGTCTCTCCACTTTTCGTCTTGTTCTCCTGGCGCCTGCCCTCCTATTTCTATGCCTTCGTCTCCCACCATTTCTCCGCCTTCTCCTCCTCACTCTCTCTTCGCTAGCCTCTGAAAGATGTGTCAAACGCAGAGCACGTGCTCCGGAGCTCCGGCGACGATTCATGTGTTTAATTACATCCATAAGCAAAGATTGGATATTGCAGGAAATAACCGGTCACCCTAGCATTGACTGCTTACTCGGGAAGGGTTAGGGGTTGTCCCTCAGGAGTCCATACGCCTGGCGCCTCCCCGTGCTCATACCAGACGTTCCACGTTCATGAACAGCTCACTCGAAACTATTCAGTCCTCGGCACGTCGGTCCACCTTAAACTTGGGGGTTTATAATCGGAGTTTTCCATCTCCTAGATTGGCCGCTGTAATAGCTAACGGGCCCAATCTACCCCGAGGCAAGAGGTTCAGCGCATTATTCATACGGTACTGATGCTGTCCTACTCATTTCACCTCTTCATTATATCATTCTCCTCCAATAACATTTGTCCTGTTTTTGATTTTAAACACCCTGTATTTATTCTTATTTTTCTTCCTGTGAGCTCCCTGATTTGTCTGTGCATATTTTGTTGTATCTTTAATAGCATTTAATTCAATTTTCTTGCACTGCTCGTTTAGCCAACTTGTTTTTGCCTTAACACAATTATCTCTTATTTCCGTGTATATCTTATATTAGCCTTGTTTGACATGTTTACTCTATTTTCTTTTGTTCATCAACTTTAAAATTTCTTCAGTCATCCATTTTTTCTTAGCTTTTTTGACTTCTCTCCCGCAATATTTCTTTGCTCGTTTAATGAATGGAGTCCCTTAACATTTCCCATTGTTCGTTTATACTCTGTATAATGGAAAATCAAACTATTTATCAACTTTTCATATCTATCAGCAGAATTGAAGACATAAAGAAATCAAATGTATTGTGAACCATTAATATGATGATTATACTAGCCGATGTTTTGATATACTTGCAGTATGCGAATAAGGTATGATCACATTATTTGCACACGTTGTTACACAATTAAGGACAGCAATAATACATATTTCTTCTTCTTCTTCTTCTTCTTCTTCTTCTTCTTCTTCTTCTTCTTCTTCTTCTTCTTCTTCTTCTTCTTCTTCTTCTTCTTCGTTCATCCGGAGTGTTTTCCCAGATGTAATTGCGCTGTGACAAGTTTATTTGTGCCCTTAGGCCGACACATCCGACTTCTGCGGGTGTTTGTTGACTGGATTAACCTTCCCTAGTTCTTCGAAGGACATCCCGCTCGCACTCTGACGTTGTTGCGTTGTACCAAGTTTATTTGCGTCCTTAGGCAGACACATCCGACGTCTTCGGGTGTTTGGTGACCGGGTTAACCTTCTCGGGAGTTTCGAGGGACATTCGACTCTCACTGTTGTGATGTCGCCCACATCCCAGCTTGTCAAGTTAGAACGACCAAAAACATCACGGTCAACCCTCAAGCTAAGGAAGGGGCAGACCATGGAGGCTTCCATAATTGCAGAGCCGACACATAATGCTCTGGTACTGGGCTCGCCCAATGAATCGTCACGTCCTCCGCATGGCTACTTCACATCCCAACTTCCGTATATTGAGCATTTTGTTTGCTACTAGCCGCTCCCAACGCAAACCAGGAACGGTCAGTCTGCAGACGACATCCATTCAGCGAGCTTTCGGTTTGGACTACCCACCACTTATGCTGGTGTTTGTTGACCGGGTTAACCTTTCTGGGCGTTTCGAAGGACATTCCACTCCCACTCGGACGTTTTTGCGCAGTGTCTATTTATTTGCGCCGTTTGATCGATATATCTGACTTTATCGGGTTAAGCTTCCCGTGTGTTTCGAGGGAGATTCGACTATCACTGTTGCGGTGTCTTCAACATTCCAGCTGGTTAAGTTAGAACGGCCAAATACATCACGGTTAACCCTCAAGGGAAGGCAAGGGCAGACCATGGGCAATCCCCGCCATCCACGTAGGCTTCCATAATTGCAGAACCGACACATGGCGCTCTGGTACTGGTCTCACGCAAGGAATCGACACGTCCTGTGCATGGTTGCTTCACTTCCTCACTTCCGTATATTGGGCATTTCGTTCGCTACTGGCCGCTCCCCGCGCAAAACAGGAACGGTCAGTCTGCAGACGACATCCACTGAGCGAGCTTTCGGTTCGGACTTGCGACGATATGCAGATACTGTCGGCTCAGCATCTTACCTTCATGCAGTAGAGAGTGAGTAACGGCCAGATCTCACATCCGGGGGATATTGACTTAGAGGTATTCAGCCATATCCCTCAGCTGAAAGCCGTAGAAGAAGTGTCTGGACCAAGCATGTAGCAGGCTCAGCATCTCACCTCCATTCAGCGGAGGGTTTTCTAACGGCTAGACCCTCACATCCGGGCTGTGATGTCGGTTCCTAAATCAATCAATCAATCCGGGGGATATTGACTTAGAGGCGTTCAGTCATATTCCTCAGCTGAGAACGAACGAACGGACTTTATTTTCAAAGGGTAACAAATTGGGTACGCAGGCCCGTCTTACATTCGGCCCTTCCAATCACTCATCTTTCGTTCATCAATAATGCATGATGTATTCACATAGGGGAAAAAAACATGGTCAAATTCATGTTGTAAACATAAACAATGCATATTACCATGTTATGAGACACATATCCCAACCACCCACCCATTGCCCATACACCCAAACATCCCCACCCAACCACACATACCCCCAGACACACATACATTACCCATCCACACATCCCTCCACATACACATATCTCCCTAAACACACACCCCACACACATCCACCACCCACACACACACACCCAAGTACACATACATGCACCCATCCACCCATAACCCACCCACACATCCCCCACCTACACAATCTCCCCACCCACACACATCCTCAACCCATCCCGTAACCCTCAACACTCACCCACCCACATATCTTACACCACACACGCACAGACCCCCAACCACCCAGTCAAACACGTCCCCCAACCACACATCCCCCACAAACACATATCCCCGCCAACCCACACATCACGCACCTACCCACACACAAAACTAGCACCCACCCACACAACCCCCACTTTCATACATCCCCTACCCACACAATCTTCCCCACCAACCCACACATCCTGCGCCCATACACAAACACATCCCTCATCCTTCAACCTACACACACTCACCCATCCGCACATCCTCCACCCATCCAGCCCTAATCACCCATCCCCCAATCACACATCCCTTACCACACATACCCCACCCACGCACACACTACCCATACACTTACACACACATCTCCCCACCCATACACACATCCCCCACACCCACAACCCCACCCACCAACACATCCCCCATCCACCCACACACACCCCACCACCCACACACAACCCCAACCACACATCTTCCCACTCACGCACACATCCCCACCCATACACTCATTTCCCACACACATCCACTCACTCACGTACTCATCCATCAACCACTCACATCCATCAACCACTCACACCCACACATCCCCCACCTATCCATCAACACATACATCTCCCAAATGCCCACCCACACTCACACACTCCATCCACCCAGCCAATCACACATCCCCCACCCTCACATACATCCTTTAGCCACCCAATCACACCTACCGCAGCTACCCACACACACACATACATCCCTCATCCACACACATCTACCCTTCCACACAACACCCCACCCATATACGCACCCCCATACGCATCCCCACTCACACATCCCTCACCCCCACACACATCTCCCCACACACCCATACATCCCCCACCTACAAACACCCTCAACACCCACACATACATTCTCCACCCACCCACAATTACCCCACCCACACACACCCCACACATACGCACCCCCCACCCACACACACATCCCCACCCACACACATCCTCACACCAATCACACACCCAACCCCAACACACACACATCTCTCATACACCCATTCACCCACACATCCCTCACCCACCCACATACACATTCCCCACCCACACAACCTCCCACCCACCAAAATCCACACACTTCCAACCATCACCCAAATATCTCTCACCAACACATACGCATCCCCCACCCACCACACACCCCTTAACCCACCCACATATCACCCATCCACCCACACACCACCCCTCCACACTTACATCCCCTCACACACATACCACAGACACACACATGCCTCATAAACACCCACATACACATTCTCACATCTAGACACATACATGATGCCTCACATAATCACTGAAACTAATATGAACAAACTCCCCCACTTTACACACACATACACTTACTATTGTCGTGAGCATTCTCGAAAAAATTGTAAAAAAATTGAGAAAAAATTGTGAAACGTAAAAATTAGTGATGCATTTAAACTCTCTCTCTCTCTCTCTCTCTCTCTCTCTCTCTCTCTCTCTCTCTCTCTCTCTCTCTCTCTCTCTCTCTCTTCTTACACACACAGATTCTCTCTCTCACACTCACTTACTCTCTCTCTCTCTCTCTCTCTCTCTCTCTCTCTCTCTCTCTCTCGCTCACATTCACTAACTCTCACTCAACTCTCACTCACTCTACAGTAATGTATGTGTGTTCTTATTATACATAAATTCATCAATTGGAATACAAAATGATAATATGAAAGATAAGAATACATAAAAAAATATGAAATGGCATGTTGCATGACATGCATGCGCTCAGCTCTCTCTCTCTCTCTCTCTCTCTCTCTCTCTCTCTCTCTCTCTCTTATTATATCTCGCTCTACCTCTCTATATGTCATTTTCTACCTCTCTATCTGATGTCTCTCGCTATCTTTATCTGTCTTTCTTGTTATATGCTGTCTCCACTTCTTTCTCTAACGCGATTAACATAGTAACACGTTTTCTCAAGACAAACATGAAACTGCTGTTCCAGTCGACCTATGTTTCCTTGAGATGGAGTTGCCTATGCGTGCCAGTTACTTGTTGTGATTGACCGCGCTGCAGTTACCTGTTGCGTAGTCAAGCAAGACCGAGATGCTGTTGTGTCAAAGGTGCTTAGCTAAGAAGGTCGCGTTGTTTTCACAATAGGGATTCCATCCATCATCCATCATGTGCCATGCCGGTAAGCGTGGGCGGTCATGTTCTGCCATCTCACTCGATCACCAGAGTCGTTTTATCAGCTCCGCGTTCCTGTCTCGACCATGCCGCGTGGCCAAGCCATCCAGGTATTTACTTCTCAGTCTTCCCCTTGGTCTCTTCCCTTCGATCTTGCCAGTCGTCACCAAGTTCTCCAAGTAAATTCTTCTCATAACATGCCCAAAAAATGTTGACTGTCTACGTCTAATGTCTCTAATCAATTTACGATCTTCATTTTTTTTCTTGAAGGACTTGTTCATTGGATTTTCTGTCTGTCCATGGTATTCTTTGCAGTTTCCCCAGAAACTGCAAAGACTGGCAAGCTTCGTGCCGAGTGGCTTGCTTCGCTTCGGAAGTCACGGTTGGCAAGCATCGTCTGGATATTTTCTCCGGGGCATGCTGGTGTGTTGGGGAATGAACAGGCAGACAGATTGGCTGGCTCTGCAAAACTTGGTGGAGTATTGATGCATGATAAGGCAGACGTGGTTGCGGCCTTATGGGAGCACGTGTACACCTCGGAGGAGCAAATGGATCACCATGGTCTGGCAAGAATGCGACAGCGTGGAGTGACGAGGGGATCTGGCCGATACTCTTCGCTTAGAGGAAAGGCGAGACGCACATATAATCAGATTGCTACTGGTATTATTGGTGTTGGAATTCTTCGCTGGCTTCTGAGGATGGGGACGGAGCGCTTATGGGAATGCCCCGAATGCTGTGATGTTGGTTCCTAAATCAATCAATCAATCAATCCCCAGAAACCACATTTCCACAGCCATCAGCTCTTATTCAGCTTGGCTGCTCAGTGTCCACGCTTCACATCCATACACAAGTACAGGTTCTATGTAGCACTTCAACACTCTTTTCCTCGTTTCAATTACTCTCTTTTTATTGGTCAGTATGTTTTTCATCTTGCAAAAGGCTACCTTCGCAATGGCAATTCTTGTTCTAATCTCTTCAAGGCATCTCCCATCAGATGTTATGACTGTGCCCAGATAACAGTATCGATTCACTTGCTTAAGAATGTGCCCATTTACTCGTATATCACATTGTGGTATTCCCTTCTTCCCAGTGACGACCATAATCTGTGTCTTCTTAATATTCAGTTCTAACCCTAGTTGTTCACTGTGTGCAACAACCGCACCTACTAAATTTTGCAGGTCCTGTTCATTGTCTGCAATCAAGACTGTATCATCTGCATTTTTAATGTTGTTGATGTATCGACCCCCAATGTTGATTCATTCCATATCTTCTATGTTTCTGAAAATATTTTCACTGTACAGGGAATAAAGATCTGGAGACATTACACATCCCTGTCTTACATCTCTATAAATAGGCTGATATTGACCTACATCGTTATCAATTTTGATGGCAGATTGTTGTTTCCAATATATGTATTTTTTTACAAGTCTAGGGTCTTTTCCGTCAATTTCTAGATCTTCAAGCATCCTTATCATGTCGACATGTCTCACTTTGTCGAAAGCCTTTGTGTAGCTAATAAAGCAAAGATATTGATTTTTGTTTACTTCTAAAAACGTTCAATTTCTGTTCTCAGTAGATACACAGAATTTACTTTACTGTTGCCTTCTACAACCCCCACATTGTTCTCCTATTTCGGGTTGTATTTTGTTCCTAACTCTTTGCATGATAATTCTCAGCAGAACGTTCGTGATGTGACTCATTATACTAATTGTTCGATGTTGATTGCATTCCTATCCTCCTGATTTCTTCGGGATTGCAATAAATATAGAGTTACATAATTCAGGAGGTATATCTCCAGTATCGTATATTGCGTTCAGCAGTCTGGTGACTTTGTCTATTCCATATTCTTCTAAGACCTTGATCATTTCTATTGTGATGTTATCTGTACCCTTGGTCTCGCCATTTTTCATATGGTTAAGAGCATTCCAAACTTCGATCTTCAAAGTTGATGGTCCTTCATTATTAATCCGATGATCATATTGTTCTTCTCTTGTATCATCATAAAGGTCTTTCAAATAATTTGACCACGCATTAACTGACTGTGCCGAAAACAATGAATTGTAGAGCACACTAGATTTGTGTTGACCGGGTTAAGTTTGTCATTGAGATTGTACCATAGGCGTTACAATGTTCAACAATCTCTCTCTCTCTCTCTCTCTCTCTCTCTCTCTCTCTCTCTCTCTCTCTCTCTCTCTCTCTCTCTCTCTCCCCTCCTCTCTCTTTCTCTATCTATGTCTTTCTTGTACCGTGAAGGCAACTTTCAGTATGTTATCAGCTATATATATATATATATATATATATATATATATATATATATATATATATATATATATATATATATATATATATATATATATATATTGGTGTATAATAACCTCATCTTCTAAATGTTGCGGATCCGCTTCATTGTCTTCTATCTATATTGTATCATCCGCATGTCTAGTGTTATTGATGTTATGTCCCCCAAAGGCGATTCCTCTCGTATCTTCTAAATTTCAGGTAATATTTTCACTGTGTAGGGAAAAATTATCTGGAGACATTATAAAGCCCCTCGCACACCTCTCCTAGTAGACTGATATTGACTCGGCATGTATCTTTATTATGCTGACACGTCTTATTTTATTGAAAATCTTTGTCTTGTCAATGTAGTACAGAGGTAGGTATATGTGTCTACGTCTAATTTCTCTAATCAGTTTACGACTTTCTGCATTTCCCTATGATTCGTCAAATCATAGTATGTTATCCACTATGCAAAAGGCTACCCTTATCGAGGCGTTTCTTGTTCTAATCTCTTCAAGGCATCTCCCAGCAGAAGTTATAACTATTCAGAGATAGTTCGTTCCCCGTGTTTAAGAATATTATCATTTACTGGTATATTACGTTGTGGTACTTCTTTCTTCCTAGTGACGGCCGTATTATGCGTCTTCCTACTCCTCAATCCTGCCAGTTGTCACCAAGTTCTCTATTTTCTCCCAAAACATTGTGATTGTCTAATTTATTTTAGCCGTTTTCAATTGTTTGTGACAGGACTTGCTCATTGGTTGTTTATTTCTTTCCATCCATGGTATTTTTTTTCTTCATTGTATTTTCTTTCTTTCATTTCTCCACTCTGTCTAGTTTAAATGTCATATTTTTTATTGTTCATTATGTTTTCCATCTTGCAAAAGACTACATTCACAATATCCATTCTTGTTCTAATATTTTCAAGGCATCTTCCATAAGACTGTTCCCAGAAAGTTTTACCGACTTACTTTTAGAGAACATTCCAATTTACTTATATATTACATTTTGATATATCTTTATTCCAAATAACGACCAAAATCTATATCTTCTTCTTCTTTCAAGTTAATTCTAACCCTAGTTGTTCACTTTGTGTGACAATCTCATCTACTAAATGTTGCAGGTCCCATTCTTTGTCTACAATCAATACTCTATAATTGCTATATATAATCTCTCTTCTCGCATTCTCCCTTTCTTTGCATCGTGTACCATGCATTTATTTCGTAATTTGGCTAAAACAGTTTCTCTCTTTTGCCTATATTTTCTTCATTTTGCTAATGTTTTTTTTTAATTTGGCTAATATTTTTTTCTTATTTTGGTTAATATTTATCTTCAGTTGGCCTATACCTTCCTAATTTCGTCTATATATTTGGCAATAAAAAGGATGTCAATTCAACTAGACAAAGAGTGTTGAAGTACTAAATAGAATGCAAAGATACCATGGACAGGCAGGAAAGAAAAACAATGACCAAATCCTACAAGAAACAAATCAAAGTCGTAAAATGATTAGAGAAATTAGATGTTGACATAGATCTACATCTTTCCTTCATTGACCACACAAACTTTTTCAATAAAGTAAGACGAGTCAACATAATAAAGATGCTTGCCGGGTCAATATCAGTCTATCAAGATAGGTGTGTGACAGGATTTATTATGTCTCTAGAAAATTTAGAAAATAATGAAAAATTTAGAAATCAAGTGAATCGCGATTATGGGGACATTACATCGAACTAATGAACGAACGAACGAACAAACTTTATTTTTAAAGGGTCATAAACTGGGCACGCAGGCCCATCTTACATTCCGCCTTTCCAATCACTCATCTTTCGTTCATTATTGTGCATGTTACATTCACTTAAGAAACCAAAACATGTCAAATGAATATTGTAAACCGACGCAACGCATGTTATCATGTTATGAGACATGCAGACAGGCAGACACACATTCATAAACACATACATACAATCCTGCATACATAGTTGCATCATTTACCCGAACTCTGACAATTGTGCGCCGACTCCATAACACACACAATACACACTCCCTCGCATACACCTATACTTTCTCACAATTACAAACTCACTAACAATAGTTTATTTATACACACACACACACACACACATACATACACACACCCACCCACCTACCTACCTACCTACCTACCTAACTACACACACACACACCCACCTACCTACCTACAGACACACAAACACACACACACTCATACATACATACATACATACATACATACATACATACATACATACATACATACATACATACATACATACATACATACATACATACATACATATGTCAGATTCTCACCCATAGGTTGCAACGCGTCGTCTGTACCAACGCCAGACAATTGCAGTTAGACTCAACTCTGAGCAGTGTTAAACACGCTAGCTACAACGCGGCGTCTTTGACGGCGCCTGAGAAGTCCAGCCAGGCTCAAGTCTGAGCGACGTTAAGCCGTTGTTGGTCAGTCAGGAGACAGCGTGAAATGTGTGTGTCACGCAAGGGGACTCTACCCCGACTGACGCGAATGCTGAACGGCTGGTGAGACAGGCCTTGGGAGATCGTAGAGGACAAACGTTTGAATGCGGTGTGCAGTGAATTATATGTTTGAGCGTGAATCGATAGCTAGCCTGTAAGAGTGTAAGTGTATTGCTGTATTGATGTATTGTTGTATTGATTGATTGCATGTATTGATTGTCATGATGAATTGTGATTGCGCGAGATATGTATTACTTGTGAAACGCGAGATGCGCGAATAAAGTGTTTGCATTGTGTCACATTGAGTTATTATGTGACAATATTTTTTATCTCACTTGTCAGCCAACGAGCCAGAGTCTTGCTACCGCAAGATCCTGACAAGTGCTAACGTGGGGTCTACGTCCTCAGTGAATTTGAACCAACTGTATTAGAAAACGGACGTATGTGACTCGTCCTCAGTGGATTTGAGCAATTAAATAATAAAAGTGCTGTGTTAAATAAGTGCGAACGTAATGGCATCCATCTTGAAAGTTGGTGTGAAATAGATATGAACGGTAGTGAGTGTAAGCGGAAAGTTCGGAAAGGTTGTTAAGTGAGTGGTTGATTGTGGTGAAAAGACGACAGAAAGACTAACAAAAATACTTGACTACATACATACCTTCAAAACTTAAGTAACATCGCATACACCACACTTTGTATTAGTCCTAATTTATGTTGTTCCAAAAACAACAGGTTTTTGTGTCATCTGTTCCTATTGATTGTAAATTCCAATCTTTGCCGACCTGAAGAAGATCCAGTGTGTTTCCGGGCAGTAACAAACAGCCATTGTCCGACACAGGTTTCAAGAAACACTTGAGTATAAATTTTTCTTCTCAATACTTTGGTAGGCAGGTCGAGGCATAAGCTGTACTAGTAAATATTGTACAAAGCTTTGAAATTGATTTACTAACATCACAATTAACTTTCTGTGTATACATTTCATCAGACGTATTTCATCATGTCTAGTTTGAATGATTTCATTGAAATGGGTTTAAAGCTGAAATTGTCTGGTGAAGAGTTGAATAACTGGAATGAGAGAAAGTATGCAGAATATCTCCTAGTACAGGAAAAAGCTAGGGAACGTGAGGATAGAGCTGTGGAAAGATCGTTGAAGCTGGCAGAATTAGATAGTGCTTTAAAGCAGGCTGAAATATCTGCAAAAACGAAACAAGCAGAAACTGAGGCAGATTTAAGAAAAGCCGAAATTGCTGCTCAGAGTAAACGAGAAGAGCAGGAAATGCAGCTAAAAATTGAACAGCTGAAAGCTGAGACATCAACAGAGAAGGAGGGTAAAAAGTCTGACAGATTAGACAAGGAAAATCAGTACAAGAAGTACCAGGGGATCGTTAAAAGTTTCACCACGGGCGACTGCATATCAGCCTTCACCAAAAACATTGAATGCATTATGGAGCATTACCAGATCCCAGAGACTGAATGGAACATTATCTATATAAGAAGTCTTTCTGGAGAACCTCTGAAAGTGATAGAGACCGTCCCCAAAGATCTTAGAAAGGACTATCATTATATTAAGTCTAAAATCATGTCTCATTTCATGTTAGATGAAGCAGGCTACAGAGAACAGTTTAGTAAATTGTCACCTAAACCCACACAGACGTTCTCTGACTACATCTCAGTAGTACAGGATATTTTTACAAAGTGGCTGTCAGCAGCCAAAGTGAATGAAAGTTTTGATAGATTGAAAGATCTTATCTTGAGAGATAAAATTATTACATCTCTCCCACCACCATTTTCGAAATTTCTATTGGAATGTCAGTGTGATAGTGTAAAACAGATTGAGAGTCGTGGCTCAGGGTATTTTACAGCCAACAAACACTGTTTTACGAGTGGTTTGACAAGCACAGACTTTGTAGCAGCAGCGACATATAATAAATCAAAGTCAGGGCCATACAGCAAACAAAAACCTTATAAGCAATCCTCTGAGAAATACTATCTGTGCAGAAATTGCAATTTAACACACAATGAAAATGAAATGTGTGATAAACATCCTGGTTACCTCACCTACTTGCAGAACTACATAAATAAGCAAGATAGGAAAGAAAGAGCTATAAACGTAACACCAAATGCTTCCTTTGCAAAGCATATGGCCATTGGCGCGAGGCTTGTAAGGGCAAGCAAATGACTAGAAAGGCTAATGCAGCCATGTTTGATAGCTCTTCCTCAGATGAGGAAACTATTGAAAATCAACCTGTAAATGCTGCAAATTCTATTGATGTATTTCACCTTGAAAAATGTACCATCTGTGACCGTTTTCATGAGGATGGCGTTTTAACATGCGGCCATTCCATACCGGTTACCAATGAGGAAGCCAACCTAGTCATTAACTCAAAAGGAAAACTAAACATCCACCATGGGTATGTTAATGGTAAAGCGGCCACTGTCTTACGGGACAGCGGTAGTACCCTTATTGGTTTAAAAAGGGACTTTATCTCACCATCAGAATATACTGGTAAACATGTTACATGCAGAACTTTCTCAAGTAACATCGAGAAATATCCTCTTGCATGGGCATATATAGATACACCATTTCTTACAGGAAAGGTCAAATGTGCGGCACTGACCAACCCGTGTTGTGACATTATAATTGGTAACCTTCCTGAGGTAAATGATATGCCACATGACAGTATTACATCCACTGTCACTTGTAACATTGATAATACCATGTCACCATCATCTTCAATCATTACTCATGATGTATTACCACCTGTAAATGTATGCATGTATGCCAATTCTGTAACGGCAGCACATGAATGTAGTAGTCTGAATGTAACACCTACTTGTAATGTGATTGATAACCTTGATATTACAAATGCAGTAACCAGATCTGCTGCTCAAATGCAAGATCGAATCGATCAGACAGAGGCTTTACAAATGGTAAGCCCAGTTGTAACATCTCCTGAAACAACCAGAGAGAGCTTTATAATCGCCCAAAAAGACGATCGATCGTTGCAGAAATATTTTAAATTAATAGGCCAAAAGCCACGCGTAACAAAAAACGCTAGATGGCATTTTGCTTTGAAGAATGGAATTCTAACACGGTACTATACCAAAGGTTCTAGCACTACAGAACAAACGGTGCTACCATCAGAAAACCGTAAACAAGCGTTACATCTAGCGCACGACATACCATTTGCAGGGCATATGGCTTACGCTAAAACGAGAACAAGGTTACTATCTCAGTTTTACTGGCCCAAATTCTGCAGCGATACCAAACAGTATTGCAGAAGTTGTGACATCTGCCAGAAACTTGTCAAAAAGGGTAAGCACCCACAAGCGGACCTTCAAATCACAGATTTGGCAAGCAGACCGTTTGAAAAGATCTCGGTCGATATAGTAGGTCCTCTCAACCACATAACATCTAGAGGAAATAAGTATATTCTAACGACAATTGACCTCTGTAGTCGGTGGCCAGAAGCGTTCCGCTTAAAAATATAACCTCTAAGGACATCATGGAAGTCTTCTTTCATATTTTTGCGAGTGTAGGGTTCCCTGATACCATCCTCTCCGATCGGGGAAGTCAATTCATTTCATCAGCAACTCAAGCCTTTACTAAAATGTTGGGGGTAAAGCAGTGTTTCAACAGCCCCTACCATCCCCACTCAACGGGTATCATTGAAAAGATCAATGGGGATCTTAAGCACATGCTCTCAAAAGTTACCCAAGAACACCCTGAAGACTAGGATACATATTTACCTGCTATTTTGTTTGCATACAGATAAGTGCCCCATTCCAGCACTGGGTTCTCACCTTTTGAAATTGTATATGGTGCCAAACCACGCGGCCCATTATCTATGTACCATTCCATGTTGATTGAAAGTGAAACTATACATAATCCCATTTCATCGTATGACCATGTAACATCATTGCGTGATAGGATAATGAAATCTTGTGTGTTAGCCAAAGAGGCACTGAAACAATCCTGTGCCATCTACCGACAGTACGCTAACTAAGGAAACAGGACGATAACACTGACGCCAGGACAGGACGTTCTTCTCCTATTGCCAAGTGACAGACAGTTACTAACGGACTCATGGCAAGGACCGTTCAAAGTGTTACGACAAATGTCCACTGTAGATTACGAAATTGCAGTTAGGGACAAACACAAGATATTCCACATAAACATGCTTAAACCATATTACAGCAGAGACGAGGACCAAGTAGAAACTACAGCAAGCACGACAATACTGGACCAAACAGATGACGACGATACTGACGAAATACCGACACCATCACTTGACCCGACAGCCAAGCTGCATGACATAAAGGTCAATCCTAACCTGACCCAGACACAGACTGACATTTGCAGACGATTGTTACAAGACTACAGTACTATTTTTTCTGACAATCCAGGACAGACAGACTTAGTACATCATCATATTAGTGTGACATCTGACGCACCCATAAAATGCAGACCGTATTCCATCCCCATACATTACAAGGACAAACTTCATCAGGAAATTATTGACTTAGAAAAGAACAACATCATCAGTCGATCACAATAACATATTTGTTCTCCCATCGTCATTGTGAAGAAAAAGGACAACACTATAAGACTCTGTGTGGACAATCGTAAACTCAACAGCATTACATAGTTGGATTTTGAACCAATGAGCAACTGTGAAGACATACTGACAGAACTGACACACTCACGGTACTTCACAAAACTTGACATGACAAAAGGTTATTGGCAAATACCAGTACACCCTGCCAGCAGACATCTGACAGCGTTTGCCACGCCTTGGGGACTATATGAATGGTGCAGATTGCCATTCGGTTTACTTAATTCTCCGGCGACCTTTGTAAGAATGACAAGACTCCTTTTGAAAGACATTGCTAACATAATCTGGTACATGGACGACATTTGCATACATACAAAGAACATGACAGACCACATAACAGCATTACAGCAGACATTCGACAGAATCAGACAACACGGACTAACAGTGAAACCATCTAAAGTCGAGATAGCCTATCAGGAAATTTCATTTTTGGGCTACAAAATCTCAAATGGCTTTATGTCGACTGACAATAACATCATGTCTAGAATTCTAAAATTGTCGTTTCCGACAACTAAGAAATAGTTGCGAAGTGTCTTAGGTCTACTATATTACTATAGACAATTCATTCCTCATTTTGCTGAATTGACCGAATGTTTCACTAATTTACTAACAGAGAAAGAACCGAATGTTATTGTAAATAGCGAATGCCTACGACCTGCATTCTCTAAAGTATTATCTTATTTTTCTAGTGAACCTATTCTCAAATTACCTGATCTGAACGTTATTTTCAGATTAAGATGTGATGCGAGCTCCGTAGCGATTGGAGGGGTACTACTTCAGGAACACGATCAGATATTGTACCCTGTTTATTACGTCAGCCGTAAGCTGAAAGCTACAGAACGGAATTACAGCACGCCGGAACTTGAAGCCCTTGCTTTATTATTCTCAGTTCGAAAACTATCAAGATTCCTCTTAGGAAAATATTTCATTGTTGAGACAGACAATAGCCCATTGACTATTATTACTCGAGGTTCGCCAAGTAATCACAGAGTGGCAAGATGGTCACTTCTTTTGCAGGACTTTAGCTTCGATGTGAAGCACATAAGTGGCTCACAGAATTCATTGACCGACCTTCTTTCTCTAAAGTATTATCTTATTTTTCTAGTGAACCTATTCTCAAATTACCTGATCTGAACGTTATTTTCAGATTAAGATGTGATGCGAGCTCCGTAGCGATTGGAGGGGTACTACTTCAGGAACACGATCAGATATTGTACCCTGTTTATTACGTCAGCCGTAAGCTGAAAGCTACAGAACGGAATTACAGCACGCCGGAACTTGAAGCCCTTGCTTTAGTATTCTCAGTTCGAAAACTATCAAGATTCCTCTTAGGAAAACATTTCATTGTTGAGACAGACAATAGCCCATTGACTATTATTACTCGAGATTCGCCAAGTAATCACAGAGTGGCAAGATGGTCACTTCTTTTGCAGGACTTTAGCTTCGATGTGAAGCACATAAGTGGCTCACATAATTCATTGGCCGACCTTCTTTCGAGATGCCCATACGACTCAACCAATAGCCATATACCACCTGAGCACAATGCAGAGATTGTATAAACTGCAAAGTGTAAGTGCTCAGCACCACAGCCAAAGTTGAAAGTATTTCAGAAACGCTGTGCAAATGTATGTGATAGGGATTTAATCTCCCATTGTAAATATATTATGTATATTATATCATTATGCAAATGAATGTATCGAATATTTGTGAGATATGGGATATAATGTGTATGTCATTTTTAAAATGTACTAAACATGTACGACAAGGGGCACAAAACAGTACTACATGATCCAAGAACTTACTGTACTTGAACAACTTCGAATATCCTGCGTACATACACCACAGATTGGCCCACTGTATTTTAACCAGTATGAAGAGAGACTTTGACAGCCGTATCCAGAAGAACACTGTAATCCACACCGAAGAATCCATCCAATAGCTGTTTTCAAGAACTGGTTACGCCGTTTATTTAGATAACATCCAAATGAAACTACTGTGTGGCATTGTCAACTTAAAACCACAGCTGTGTATTTCCGGTGTGTATGAATATTAATTTGAAAGATAGCAGACTATACTAGAATACTCACAAAACATTGACGTTTTACACAACTTTTGTGAGTCTAATATTTCCATATACGGAATTTTATATGAGGATTTTTGTTGTATGTAATCTCAGCATCGTAACTTGATTTACTTGTTCACAACAGTGACATTGTGTTCACTTTTGTCAAGAAGTATCAAATTATGACACTAAGAAATGAATTTATAAATGTAATTTATTGTTTTAAAAGCATGGGAAAATTACCGTCCCGAAACTTTGTATTACAACCAAGGGACATAATCAAAAAACTATCACCACGTGGCCTAATGGTTGACACGTCAGGGTGACGTCAGTTGTACATGGAGAGAGTTACCAAAGCTTTAGACCTTCGTTAGACTCTCCGACTAAGTGAGGTTGGGGGTCTAAGGTTGAAACATCTTATAAGTAGATGTTCGCAGTCTAACCTGTTAGTTTGAATTTTTTTTTTATGGTTGTGAGGTAAGGGCGTGTTTGCTGTAACTTACCGGACTGGCTGTGTCATATTGCAGCTAAGGCGACTATCCATTCAAATGAGCGTACTTGATGTGTGTAGCATCAAGGCGACATTTGTGATCGTGCAGATATAACTTACCATTACCTGTACATTTGAATATGAACCAAACAGTCACGTCAGACGACTTACATGGTTCGATTCTGACAGAGAAAATAATAAAGGTGTATAAGGAACATGAAAGGATCCCCTTTCATGAAAAAGAAGGTGGGAGCATGTGACACACATATTTCACGCTGTCTCCTGACTGACCAACAATGGCTTAGCGTCGTTCAGACTTGAGCCTGGCTGGACTTCTCAGGCGCCGTCGAAGACGCCGCGTTGTAGCTAGCGTGTTTAACACTGCTCAGAGTTGAGTCTGGCTGCAATTGTCTGGCGTTGGTACAGACGACGCGTTGCAACCTATGGGTGAGAATCTGACACATACATACATACATACATACATACATACATACATACATACATACATACATACATACCTACTTACCTACTTACCTACTTACCTACCTACCTACAGACACACACATACATACATACATACATACATACAAACATACATACATACATACATACATACATACATACATACATACATACATACATACATACATACATACATACATACATACATACATACATACATACTTTCTCTCTCTCTCTCTCTCTCTCTCTCTCTCTCTCTCTCTGTCTCTGTCTCTGTCTCTCTCTCTATCTCTCTCACATATATGCTCATTCATACATACATCAAGGCACACACATACATTCCTTGCCATACGCAGATAGTAGACATATACACATTTTCTCATTCACGTCCTTACATACTGACATATATCCACTCACAATCACGAATGCTAAATTATTCACCCAATCATACTCGCTCTCTCTCTCTCTCTCTCTCTCTCTCTCTCTCCCTCTCTCTCTCTCGCTCGCTCTCTCACGCACGCACACACACTCCACTCGTTCGCTCGCTCTCTCACGCACGCACACGCACTCCACTTTACACAGTCACCTAAATCAACATACACAGGCTCCCACACTTTCACATACATACATTGACAATTTTCATGAGCATCCACACAAATGTGGGAAAATATGTCACATATTCATTCATTCATCCATTCATTCATTCAGTAGCATGTCCTTTGCAGAACTCCGCTCCCATAACAACCCTTCGGAAAACTTCTCGATCACAAGCAAGATGTCCCGCGTCCGATACACCCATATGGAGATCATTCGCTACATCCTGCACCCACCGTCTCTTTGGTCTTCCTCTTCCTCTCTTTCCAGACATATACCCCTCCATTATTGTTCTCTTCAAACTTGCATGGCGTTTCAAGTGACCAAAATATATCAGTTCTCTTCGTGTTATCGTCTTTAATAGCCAACCCTCTTCAATATTCAGCTCTTGAAGTATGGATGCATTTGTTCTGTTCTTTACCCAAGATATTCTTAGAACCCGTCTATAACATTTATATTCCGAAGCATTTTTGCACTGTTCAGTTTGTTTAGTAAGTGTCCAGGTCTCACAGGCGTATGTTGCAATGGGAAAGATGCAAGCTCTTAAAAAATCTAATTTTTGTAGTTCTATCTGTCCCACTCCATAATTTATTAAGTTTTTTTAGTCTTTGAAGAGCAATTGATAGTCGTCGTTTAATTTCTTTCATTGTGTCACCATTGTTGGTAATCAATGACCGAAGATATCGCACATACACATTGCATATCTTAAAGTATATTAATGCAATGCAATAAGGATAATATTAGCTATTACTGATGGGACGCAGAGGTGTTTCCAAGGCACCAGGGCCGGGTTATATACTGGCCAAGACCTATTGACGCGTCCTCGCCGAGCGTCCTGGGCAACACGTCCCTTCGGGGTCCTGGCTGAAGTCAATAGGATCACCGATTCCTCCGAAGTCGGAGAGTGTCTGCCTGTATGGCGAGGAACCACCAGTCTGCACACCAATAAGCCAGACATGGGACAACGGATACTCACGCAAACCTCAGGTCCTGTATGACATCACACTGATGTTGGACAACAGGATGCCTCATCCGACATACAGGACTTTGCGTTGGAGCTCAAGCCAATGAACACAAGCAAGCAAGCAAGCTATTACTGATAACAGTGCACTAATTATCATACTGTGCATGGTGAAATCAAGTGGCATTAAAAATAAACATATGAAAGATGAAAATACACAAAACGTATGGAGTAGAATGTTTTGTGATTATGTATAATTTCTTTTTCCTCTTACACACACGCTCGCGCGCGCATACACACACACACACACACTAACTCAGGCACTGTCTCACTCTCACTCACTCGGACACATACACTCTCTATCACTCAGTCTCTCACTCACTCAGTCACTTTCACTCACTCTCTCACTCACCCACTCTATACTCTCTCTCTCTCTCTCTCTCTCACACACACACACACACACAACCAGACAGACACGCACTCAGCCAGACACACACACACAGCCAGACAGACACACTCTCAGTCTCTCACTCTCTCACTCTCTCTCTCTCTCTCTCTCACTCACACTCTCTCACTCACTTACTCTCTTTCACTCGCATACATACAGACAGGCAAAAACACATCCTCTCTCTCTCTCTCTCTCTCTCTCTCTCTCTCTCTCTCACACACACACACACACACACACACACACACACACACATTCATATCCATTCAATCTCTAACCTTCTCCTCACTCTTTCACTCTCATTCTCTCTCTTATTGTCTCTCACTCATACACAGAGAAATAAACAAACACACACACACACGCATTCACTCTCACACTCACTATATCATTCATACTCTCACACACCAAGGTGACATAGTCATCTACACCTATGGGTCAGTGGTGAGAAACAGACGTAGTGGCTGGGGCTTTATTGCAAAGGCTAATGGGCGAGTCTTAAAAAAGGAGAGTCTGGCATATGAGACTACGACCTCCAGCATGAGAATGGAGGTGGAGGCAGTAACAGCGACATTCCGGTGGCTAGAGGAGACTACTGCAACACACGTTGTATTCATTACGGATTCAAAGAGTGTGATTCGCAAGGTGTAGAAAGGAATGTTCCGTGTAGAATGGCTCTCGTCGCTTCAGAGGTCACAGATTGTGAGAATTGTATGGATATTTTACCCTGGCCATGCGGGTGTACGGAGGAATGAACAGGCTGATAGGCTAGCAGGGAATGCACATCTTGGTGGTATTTTGCCTATGGACAAGGGGGGGGGGGTGGTCTTGCGCTTGTGGGACCAGGTGGAGAAGGCGGAGGAACAAATTGAGAACCCATATGTGAAAAGAATTAGATTAATGGGGATCGGCAGGGGTTCTGGAAGAATCTCAAAACTGAGAGGGGAGACCAGGAGAACTTTTAATCAGATAGCGGTTGGAACAATTAATAGTATGATTCTTCGCTGGTTGTTGAACGAGAGGACGGAGCACGTATGGGAATGTCCTGAGTGCAGTGATGTCGGTTCTTAACTCAACTCAACTCATACTCTCACTCACTCACTCTATCTCATTCACACATACAGACAGGCAAACACACACCCCCTCACTCCCTTTCTCTCACTCAGACACTTGTTTCCGGATCCGGTCAGAGAAATGCACTACTGACGAGCTCAAACGAGAGCGAAACACGAGTATGGTGCTTCCATAGTGACGTGGATAGGCCTTAGGTTCATACCGGAATACAATCATCGTTGCCAGAAGTGGGTTGTGCTCAATATTTAAATTTCAAATCCCGAAACAACCAAATAATCACTCTCTAACCTCTCCCTCCCTCACTCACTCTATCTCTCGCTTACTCACTCTCACTCTCTTATTGTTTCTCACTCATAAACACAGAGACAGGCACACACTCATTCATTCTCACACTCACTCACTCGCTGTCACTCATTCACTTTCTCACTCATTATACAGTAATGTACAAGTGTTCATATTATATATTATGAAATGAAGAGGCATTAACATGACAATATGAAAGATGAGGATACACAAAACATATGGAAAATCATGTTACATGACATGCGTGCGCTCAACTCTCTCTCTCCCCCTCTCTCTCTCTCTCTCTCTCTCTCTCTCTCTCTCTCTCTCTCTCTCTCTCTCTCTCTATCTCTATCTCTCTCTCTATCTCTCTCTCTATCTCTCTCTCTCTTCTTACACACACGCACTCACACACATGCACGCACGCACGCACTGATTTACCCACTCTCCCACTGTCTCACGCTCTCTCTTGCTCGCTCACTATCTCTCTCTCACTCCTTATCTTATTTATTCACTCTCAGTCTCCTGTGTGTTGCCGGGGCCCATAAGGGAAGCAAAGAATAGCAACACTGTAGCCTACCACGCATGTCGTAAGAGGCGACTAAGGAGGCTTGATGGTTCCGTCGCCCTGCTACTGAGTGAGTGCGTGGCGCGACACTGTGAGCTGTGAGTTTCGTGTGAAGTGCTTTTGAATCTGCCCGAGGTTTTTTGGAACATGACTGCATGTTCGGAGCGATGGTAGATGGCTATGTTCCAGAGTTGACCGGTTTTTGCCTTATGCAGAAATGCGTGGCTGCTGGGCCTCTGGTTGACTGCCACTGCCATCGACGATGAACTGTATTTTCGTGGACTGTGTGGGTGAACATCTAGGAAACATCCAGATGGGAAAATGACTGCCGATTCCATCAGAGATGAACTGGGTGTTTCATTGGGGACTATTGTGTTGACATTCTGGCGGCGGCATTATGCAGTGTATCTGTGCGGGCTGTTGTTTGTCGAGACTCCTGTCTTTTCCACTTTTCACACTGGGCAGTGGAGAACGTTTTGTGCGATATTCACTGGCACAGGAACGGAGCATAATGGCGACAACCTGTTGCTATGAGGTTGGAACTACGACTAACTAACTAACTAACTATTCACTCTCTCCATTTTTCATTCACTCTGTCTCTCACTCACACACAGACAGACACACGCACACACTCGCGTAATCACTCAATGTTTCACTCACTTTCTCTCTCACTCTTGCGCACTCACACACACACTCTCTCTTTTACTTTCTCACTCACACACACACATTTACACACACAGGCACTCACTCTGTCACTCTCTCACTCAGACTCACTCTCTATCACTTATTCACTAACTCTCTCAATCACACGGAGTCACTTTATTACTCGCTCTCTCTCTCACTCACTCTCACTCATTCACTCTCTCACTCTCTCTTACAAGCACTCACACATACTCTCTCAATCTCACTCTCTCACACATACACACGCATGAACGCACGCACGTGCACACATTCCCTCACTCTTTCACGCATACACACACGCATGCATGCACGCACACACAACACTCCCTCACTTGTCTCTCTCACTCACTCTCTCCCACACACGCGCACGCACGCACACATTCATTCTCTTACTCTCTCGCTCTCTCTTTCTCTCTCTCTCTCTCTCTCTCTCTCTCTCTCTCTCTCTCTCTCTCTCTCTCTCTCGCACACACGGACACACGTGTGGTGAAAAATTATACCATTAGGTGAATTATGGTGACATATAGCCGGTGTCCCTGGCCTAGGTGTTAACGTCTTTCTTCGTAATCCCGTATATCCACGTGAGGAGCGTAACCTGCGCGAGAATCGGTAATTGGTATTTTCATTGGTAACATACGGGGTATGTGAGCCGGTCGCTCAGAAAGCAATGGCAAACTACTGAGCGTAATCTTGCCACGAAATCAACAATCAGTGAAATATGCTGATGTTTACAGCGATGTCCTGTAACGGAAATGCGAACAAACAAACAAAAACAAAAAAAAATAAAAATCGGCATGGAGTAAGTATTGAAAGAGTTTTCGGTTAAATGTATAAGATCTTATTGGACTTTTCATATCTGGAGTAAGGTCGTTCCATAAGTGAGCACCAGAATACGCAAAACATGTTTTTTGTAAGTCCAATCTAGGCTTTGGAAAATTAAATAAATTCAAGCGCTTGCTGTTCATTGCATGAGATTGAATCAACAGTAGAATGTACTCTGGGGTATTTTCATAATTGTATTCATTAATTTTCACTAAATAGGAAGCGCTTTCGAAGTGGTAGAAGCCTTAGATGACTGTATAAATTATTACTTTCAACGTGTTTTGTGCCAGAAGCTAGACGTAAAGAGCGGATTTGTAAAGAACACAGTCGTTTAATACTATCCCAGACTGTGGAACAATAATTGAGATGTGATTGAATATAGGATTATATAAAATTTTCCGAGTGCTTTCGTCCAGGAAGTACTGTATTTTAGCAAGTTAGTAAAATGTTTGAGCTATTTTCTTTTTGAAGGCGTGAACATGAGAGCTCCAGTTTAAATATCTGTCAATTGAAAACCTAGAAGTTTATGTTCATGTACATTAACTATAAGTAATGTGTTCATGCGAAGTTGGGGCGGTGCTCCAGTTATGGCAAGTGTCTGTAGTTTTTTGTCTGATCGTTATTAGCATGGATTTAGTTTGTCGATGTTAATTTTCATGCGGTTCTCGTGGGTCTATCTAGTAAGATTATGAAGTTCTTTTTGTAAAGAACTCTCTAATTTACTACGGTTCTCTTGACTAGTATATATATATATATATATATATATATATATATATATATATATATATATATATATATATATATATATATATATAGTACAAAATTCTACACATAGATCACAAGTTATATTGAAATATAAACGAAGATCGTTAATATAAACTGCAAAAAGCAGCGGACATAGTATTGAACCTTGAGGCACATCAGTAATAAGCTGTATGGGTCTTGATAGACAGTTATTAAAGAACACGACTTGTTGTAATTAGGTTCACCATATTGGCGCTTGACTTCATTTGTTTTAATTTTCTAATTAAAATATCGTGATCTACCATATCAAAGGCTTTTTTAAAATCTATAAACATCGCTCTACATATGTTGCCATTGTTGATGTTAAAATGCCAGTTATCGGTCATTTTCGTTAAAGCACTATGGCGAGAATATTTATGTATAAACCCAGATTGATGTCAATTATTAGATTGTTGTTAATGTTAGTTACCACTAGTAGACCACTACATTCCGGTCGCCAACATGGCGGATAGGCATTTAAACCGTTAAGGCCTCTGGAATGTTTAGGCTTGTGGCCGCGGTTTGCATTCGCATTTCCTTCATGTTGGACTGTTAGTACATGGTTCCGTCGCTCTGTATTGAGTAATTGCGTGGCGCGACACAGCGAGTTGTGAATGTCGAACGAAATACTTTTACATCTGTCCGCGGTTGTTTGTAGCGAGATGGTGGTCGGCTGTCGCCAAATTTACTGGAATGCCTTTTCGGTCAACGGGTGCATTTTTCTCGGAGACTTCATGGGGTCGTCGCTGGAGCTACTGAGTACGTACTTTGTGCGGCGCTTCCGGCGGGTCGCTCTTGCGAAAGAGACCGAGCCATATGCTATAAATCCCGGGTCAATGAAGTCTTTCTGGTGACTGCCGCTTCCTTCGCCGATGAACTGAATTTGTTTCGTGGACGACTTTTGTAATGGCATTCTGGCTGCGGCATTATGCATTGTATACCTGTGCTGGCTGTTGGCTTTTCGAAACTCCTGTCTATTCCACTTTTCACATTGGGCAGTGAGGAGCATTTTGTGTGATATTCACTGGCACAGGTACGGAGCATAATTAATCGTTGTTAATTAAATGGCGTACTGTTATTTTATGTATGTATTTTTCTAATGGCTTTGATAGCGAAGATAGAAAGGAGATAGGTCTATAATTACCCAAGACGCTATAATCAGTTGAGCCACTTTTAAGTAGAGGGTTCAATTTAGCAACTTTACATACAGACGTAACGTAGTTTTTTTGTTTTTTTTATTGTACCAGGCACTGGTTGTATAAACGTTAAGGACTCACTAGTGATCGGTGCAGCACAGCGAAGAATTCTTTTACTGACACCGTCTAAGCCGTGTGCGTTTGTTGCTTTGACATCAATAACATTAGATATGCGGATTATACACTATTGATAGAAGACAATGAACATGTTCCGCAAGATTTAGAGATGAGGTTATTGTACACTAATTCGCATAATGTCGGTGGAGACATGTTTTCTGAGAACAATGCAAATAATAAGAAGGACTGACAAAATGACATATAGAGAGGTAAATCGAGACATGGAGAGAGAAAGATGGTTGTGGAGAGAATTAAAGAGGAAGAAGAGTGAGAGAATAAAGATTTGATTTGGTTTAACTCTATTTGGGGGAAACTGAAGAGGGAGAGATAGAGAGAAACATGGTTAAACAAAGAGGAGGAGGCAGAAGAAGAAGAAGAAGAAGAAGAAGAAGAAGAAGAAGAAGAAGAAGAAGAAGAAGAAGAAGAAGAAGAAGAAGAAGAAGAAGAAGAAGAAGAAGAAGAAGAAGAAGAAGAAAACTGATCAAGAGAGGAAACAGAAGAGGGGCGCTACAGACAATAGTTTAATCACCGCAATATTTAAATTAAGAAAAACAGTTTTTAATTTTTTTTATTTTAAAGATCAGAAATAGTAACGCCCCCTTAGAGCGGGAAATGTCTGACCCTCCACTCCCCACACCCACACCACTAGAGACGACCAAATTATAAAAAGTCAATAAAGCACGGGAAAAGAAAACTCCCCGCTGCGCCCCATCATGGTCACACCCCAACATGGAGCATGACGCGGCACTAACAAACTTCAAGCCCGCCCACCCTGCTTATGAAAGAAGAAGCGCAGCAGCAGGAGTAGGAAGAAGAAGCAGAAGAAGAAGGCAGAGGAGGAGAAGGAGAAATAAGGAGGAGACAGAAGATAACTGTAATGCTATGATGATTGTGTTTGATTCCTGCCCACTAGTAGTGTATTTCGGGCTCCATCACGCGTATTTTTGTAGTGCACATTGCTTTTGCACCACAAAGGGCGATAACTCATTTTTTTTGTTTAAAAACTAGGCGTGGTCAGAGTAGGTGTTGTCAAGTGACTCATCTGAGTAGGTGTGGTCTAGTGACTCATCTGAGTAGGTGTGGTCTA
Source organism: Cepaea hortensis (assembly GCA_963921405.1). Taxonomy (NCBI): domain Eukaryota; kingdom Metazoa; phylum Mollusca; class Gastropoda; order Stylommatophora; family Helicidae; genus Cepaea; species Cepaea hortensis. The sequence continues at coordinate 114,759,144 of OY992879.1, forward strand.
GTGACTCATCAGAGTGGGTGTGGTCTAGTGACGCTAGGTATGGTGGTCAAGTGACCCCCTTAAATTGTAGGTACTATAACAACATAAAAAATACAACATTCAAAATAACAAACGAGTCAAGTAAGGTATATGTTTTGTTTTTTTTATTATTAAACCATGTATAGACAAACAATACAAATTAAATAAGTAGTGGCGTAGTCGATATATTATCACTGGCAACCTTTCTTTTTATATACAGATAGGACAAAGATTCACGATGTTGCTGATATGTATACACCGCAGAGTCTTGTGTTTTGAAGCCTATATTGGTCCCCCCACTTGGTGTTTGAGTGTTGAGTACTTCCAAAAAAGTGTCATTGTTTAGATGAGTGTTGTGGTGTTTGGTCAGACCTTTGGTACTGATTTTATCATAATCACCGACACAAATATACGTCTTACTACATAATGAGACCATCCCCTCCCCTTCGTACTCTAGTTTAAAAAGCCCGGGGGTTCTCTTTTCATAGGCTTTGATATCCACACAATCCTGACAGGTAGTAGTTTTATGAATAGGGCAGGTTTCAGACAGGAACCACTGATTGTAGACTCTGTCATATTCTTCTCGTAGGTGTGGTCTAACTACGGTAGAGAGTGAGTCGGCGCTAAGGGCCAAATATAGAGAGTCAGTGTCCATTTCAGTTAATTGGTAGTCGTCTTTAGAGATAAATTTGTCTAGAAAGTCGTAATAAAAAGCTAACATTCTTAATTTGGCGTATTGATAAACGAAAAAACCTATTTGTAGAGGTAGATCCCAGATAGTTTTCTTCTTTAGGGTTTCAACTTCGAAAAGATCAGCTGTAATACCAGTAATGCTTTTGAACCTGGGGTTATTGAGTACTTTGATAGTGTCTTTTCCCTGACAGTAGGAGACATCGGTATGTTTGGCTTTTTTAGTTAACGTTTTGCCGTAAGCGGCGTTACCTAACAATTTCATCGTGTCGGCTGTAATAGACTCGGCTGGATTTTTGTCCCCTTGGCGACGGGCATTAGACACTGTTTCCCCAAATTGTTTAAAACAACTAACTGGTCGATACTCTATTGTCTGGTAGATGTGTGTAACCACCAACCCATGGGCTAGATACCACTTTAAAAGAGGGGTGGTTAATAATATTTTCTTCCCGAAATAACTACCAATCAATGTCCGTCGTGGAGTACTCAGTAGTTTATTTTTTATGGCGTATTCTTTCATAAATTCCCCAATATTGTCCCTCGATACTTCCATGTTCTTAAAAATAGGGGGCATTTCGGTAAAGGACTCTTGTAAATCAGGCGGGGTCTCGATATCACACTCCACCAACCCGAAAAAAGTATCGGATTTTACAGCCTCAATTATCTGGTTTTCACTCAAAGAACCCCAAGGAAGCTCTGACGGTGGAAAGGTTTCCCGTAAGATACGCTTGATGGGTGTGTTTGATCTCTTTAGTCTCTGCTACTCACACTCCTAAATAACCTTAACTGTCACTCCGACAGCTTTCTCTAGATAACCGTAAATGTCACACGTGTTCTGGTATAGTTCTGTTAGTGGTTTCTTATTAACTGGATTAATCGTTTTCCCAGTAGTTAGACGGCAAGAGGGGTACCCATGGAACAAACACCCATGGAATTGGTAAGCGGTATTATTCTTTCTATCCCACCCATCTACTCGAATATGTCGATCACCGAGCTGCATCTCATGGCTATTGAATTGGGTTTTTAAATCTATATTTTCAGTATGTGACACCCAACTTAACCACTCTCGACACTGACGTGTGTATTTGTGTAATCTATTCGCTCTAAACCCATCCTCGCGACTTCTATATATGGGGACGTCTGTTGGCATATCTTTCATCAGAGACCAAAGGTATAAGGCATTCGCATCAAACCCTTTAATACTTTTTTACCAGTTTATTACCCCTGATACGGGTCTCATTGGTTTCGTGGTAACGATGAAAAATGATACTCGGCCCACCCACTATATTGTCTCGTAACAACTTGTGCACCTTCTCCTCTTTCTTCGAACACAAAACAAAAGAAACATTTTTATTCATGGTGTTGAATAGGTACTGTAGAGTAATACCGGGGACTGAGATGGCCTGCTTACACATGTCTATATTTAACTCTGCATAAAAGACTACTTGTTTGTCCAGGGCTTGTAGAAAGGGGGACACGTCTTTGATGTTGTACCAAATTTAAAAATCCCTCAAGGTACTCATCTTATTGTCGGTCCATGCTTTCTGACAAACTGTGTATTCTGCCTCGAAAATTTTACGGTTTTTAAGTTTAGAGAAAAAGGCCGCACGTTGTGGTAAGGCTGTCTCATTTAATTTTCCTAGAGCGGTCAGATACTCGTATGGAAAAAAACCCTTTTGTCTCTTCTATACCAAAAAATGCCAGATATTGAGAGTAACTGACACCCGGGACCAGAAAGTTGGAGACGTCAAGGAATTTTAACCTTTCTGTCGCTATACACATGAAATTATTATTTCTTTTGACTATAAACTTGAATGGGTTAGCCTCCCGATCAAGGAAATATTGTATCAAATAAGGTTTTATTAGTTTAATGTCATATTTTCCGCTATTCAACCCAAATAGAGGAAGTTCCATCAAATACGAATCGAGCCTTTCACTTAATTTTGGGTGGTAACCTAATTGTGCAAAGACTGGCTCGAACTGTTTTAGTAATAGCTCATAAGACCTAGCCGATACTTCATGGAGATAGTCCATAATTTCATTTATGAGGACCTGTATTTCACCTGTGGTAATGAAACATTTAGGGGTGTCAAACCCAGGGACATTAGAGGCGACGACACACGAGAGGGGTACGTGTCTGGCAATAAAGGTCGTCGACTTTGAGTCAGCCGGTAAATTTGTAGTAGAGAAAAAAGATTCCATGTCATAGCATGCTCTATATGGGAAAATAAAGTTTTCCAGAATGTCAGCTACACAGAAGCATTCCTGTACTCTTTGTAGCAAGTCCGTCACAAGGTCTACTACTTTACGTCGACATGTTGCGACTACTCATTCTACACAACAGTTCAATTGCGATTTATGTGATCGTATGTATACCAGAAAAGACGCCTTACGGAGATACATAAAAACTGAACATGAAACAGTATTTAATGATATCTCGACCACTCAACCATCATCTAACCACATGTCTGCTAATAATCAACAATCCACAAACCGCAAGAGGAGAAGTCATCTGACTACATATGACCAATCTACTGGTAAACGTCAGAAAATACTGAACAATCAATTGTGCATTGACGTCTGGTGCGGTAAGTCATGGTTTGGTGACTAACAATGATCAATCAGCGACCAGTATCAAGTCGGGTAGTATGGGTGATCATATTTCACCTACTAACAAGACTCACCTATCATCATCTAGTCACTTGGGGACTGACGCAGAACCAACAACACCAGGTGTCCTATCGGATGGCGGGGGCGATAACCTGTCGCCTACTAATAATAAGCAACAAACATCATCATCTAGTGCCTTACCGAGTGACGCAGCATCATCACCAAGTACCTTGTCAACAGATGTTCAACTATCAGCTGGTACCACACCAAGTGACGCACTATCAACAGATACCTTGTCGACATCTGATCAACTATCATCATCTAGTACCTTGGGACAAGACGAGCAGCCAGGAACCTCTGGTGTTAACACAACTACTGAATATCTGTCATTACAGAAATTACCCCCAGATGTTAGGGTTGTATATACTGACCATTGGGACACGATTAGGTCACACATACGACACGGTCGCTATCTGTGTGAATGGACATTTTTTTAATGGACCAGATAGTGATATGACGACAGATTGGGGTACTCGTTTATTCCCGGTTTTTAATGTTCAAAACTCCCGCTCCAAAATAATCCCCAGTTTACACATAGTCTTGAGACATTGAGAGACACAAGCCCTACGGTTCTATTATGCCAGTCCGAATAACTCTTCGTTGTTTACTTTACCTTTCTTGGTGAACAATAGATCTGATTTCGAGGCGTTTGTAACCAAACTAAACGCTGTTGACTTGGTGAATTCAGCGACATTAACCCGACCAGATACCAAATATTATGTTGAAACAATTCCCAGTATCACATTTTACGTGTATAAACTCGTAGAATTCCCTGTTGGCTGTTGTTTAGAATCAATTCCCGACTGTATAACACAAAATAAATTTATTAATACTCTTCAACTCGACTCAAATGGTAAGTCGTACTCAGACAACCTATGCATATTTCGCTGTATATCTGTGTTTAAATCACGGGGAAGATCTGTTAGGGATGTTAGAAAACACACACGAACACTGTTCAAAGAATGGGTGCAGTATAAAGGATTGCAATCTCACAAACATTTCACCGGGGTCAATTTAGTTGATTTACTTGCCCTGGAAACCTGCTTTAACATAAAAATAAATGTGTTTAGTTTTACAGAGGAGGAACATCTTGTTCCGAAAATTAGAAGTACTAGTACACATCCAGATACATTGAATCTCCTTCTACATGAAAACCGTTTCATGTATATTGTTGATATTAACAGGGCCGCTCGGTGTTTTTCCAGTGGTAAATGTGGCAAGTTGTTTAAGATGTACAAGAGACTGACATCCCACGAACTTACGTGTACAGGCGTAGCCACTATCGAAACATATAAAGGCGGAGTTTATCGTCCGACTGAATCCATCTTGGAATTACTATGTGAACATGGTTTTGATGTGGACGAAAACTTTATTTTCCTATATAGAGCATGCAATGACATGGAATCTTTTTTCTCTACTACAAATTTACCGGCTGACTCAAAGTCGACGACCTTTATTGCCAGACACGTACGCCTCTCGTGTGCCGTCGCCTCTAATGTCCATTGGCTTGACACCCCTAAATGTTTCATTACCACAGGTGATCCACGGGGCCTCATAAATGCAATTATGGACTATCTCCATGAAGTATCGGCTAGGTCTTATGAGCTATTACTAAAACAGTTCGATCCAGTCTTTGCACAATTAGATGACCACCCAAAATTAAGTGAAAGGCTCGATGCGTATTTGATGGGACTCCCTCTGTTTGGGTTGAATAGCGGAAAATATGACATTAACCTAATAAAACCTTATTTGATACAATATTTCCTTGATCGGGAGGCTAACCCATTCAAGTTTATAGTCAAAAGAAATAATAATTTCATGTGTATAGCGACAGAAAGGTTAAAATTCCTTGACGTCTCCAACTTTCTGGTCCCGGGTGTAAGTTACTGTCAATATCTGGCCTCTTTTGGTATAGAAGAGACAAAAGGTTTTTTTTCATACGAGTATCTGACCGCTCTAGGAAAATTAAATGAGACAGCCTTACCACAACGTGCGGCCTTTTTCTCTAAACTTAAAAACCGTAACATTTCCGAGGCAGAATACACAGTTTGTCAGAAAGCATGGACCGACAATAAGTACCTTGAGGGATTTTTAAATTTGGTACAACATCAAAGACGTGTCCCCCTTTCTACAAGCCCTGGACAAACAAGTAGTATTTTATGCAGAGTTAAATATAGACATGTGTAAGCAGGCCATCTCAGTCCCCGGTATTACTCTACAGTACCTATTCAACACCATGAATAAAGATGTTTCTTTTGTTTTGTGTTCGAAGAAAGAGTAGAAGGTGCACAAGTTGTTACGAGACAATATAGTGGGTGGGTCGAGTATCATTTTTCATCGTTACCCCGAAACCAATGAGACCCGTATCAGGGGTAATAAACTGGTAAAAAGTATTAAAGGGTTTGATGCGAATGCCTTATACCTTTGGTCTCTGATGAAAGATATGCCAACAGACTCCCCCATATATAGAAGGCGCGAGGATGGGTTTAGAGCGCATAGATTACATAAATACACACGTCAGTGTCGAGAGTGGTTAAGTTGGGTGTCACATACTGAAAATATAGATTTAAAAACCCAATTCAATAGCCATGAGATGCAGCTCAGTGATCGACATATTCGAGTAGATGGGTGGGATAGAAAGAATAATACCGCTTACCAATTCCATGGGTGTTTGTTCCATGGGCACCCCTCTTGCCGTCTAACTACTGGGAAAACGATTAATCCAGTTAATAAGAAACCACTAACAGAACTATACCAGAACACGTGTGACATTCACGGTTATCTAGAGAAAGCTGTTGGGGTGACAGTTAAGGTTATTTGGGAGTGTGAGTGGCAGAGACTAAAGAGATCAAACACACCCATAAAGCGTTTCTTACGGGAAACCTTTCCACCGTCAGAGCTTTCTTTGGGGTTCTTTGAGTGAAAACCAGATAATTGAGGCTGTAAAAGCCGATACTTTTTTCGGGTTGGTGGAGTGCGATATCGAGACCCCGACTGATTTACAAGAGTCCTTTACCGAAATGCCCCCTATTTTTAAGAACATGGAAGTATCGAGGGACGATATTGGGGAATTTATGAAAGAATACGCCATAAAAAATAAACTACTGAGTACTCCACGACGGACATTGATTGGTAGTTATTTCGGGAAGAAAATATTATTAACCACCCCTCTTTTAAAGTGGTATCTAGCCCATGGGTTGGTGGTTACACACATCTACCAGACAATAGAGTATTGACCAGTTAGTTGTTTTAAACAATTTGGGGAAACAGTGTCTAATGCCCGTCGCCAAGGGGACAAAAATCCAGCCGAGTCTATTACAGCCGACACGATGAAATTGTTAGGTAACGCCGCTTACGGCAAAACGTTAACTAATAAAGCCAAACATACCGACGTCTCCTACTGTCAGGGAAAAGACACTATCAAAGTACTCAATAACCCCAGGTTCAAAAGCATTACTGGTATTACAGCTGATCTTTTCGAAGTTGAAACCCTAAAGAAGAAAACTATCTGGGATCTACCTCTACAAATAGGTTTTTTTTTATCAATACGCCAAATTAAGAATGTTAGCTTTTTATTACGACTTTCTAGACAAATTTATCTCTAAAGACGACTACCAACTAACTGAAATGGACACTGACTCTCTATATTTGGCCCTTAGCGCCGACTCACTCTCTACCGTAGTTAGACCACACCTACGGGAAGAATATGACAGAGTCTACAATCAGTGGTTCCCGTCTGAAACCTGCCCTGTTCATAAAACTACTACCTGTCAGGATTGTGTGGATATCAAAGCCTATGAAAAGAGAACCCCCGGGCTTTTTAAACTAGAGTACGAAGGGGAGGGGATGGTCTCATTATGTAGTAAGACGTATATTTGTGTCGGTGATTATCATAAAATCAGTACCAGAGGTCTGACCAAACACCACAACACTCATCTAAACAAGGACACTTTTTTGGAAGTACTCAACACTCAAACACCAAGTGGGGGGGGGGACCAATATAGGCTTCAAAACACAAGACTCTGCGGTGTATACATATCAGCAACATCGTGAATCTTTGTCCTATCTGTATATAAAAAGAAAGGTTGCCAGTGATAATATATCGACTACGCCACTACTTATTTGTATTGTTTGTCTATACATGGTTTAATAAAAAAAAAACATATACCTTACTTGACTCGTTTGTTATTTTGAATGTTGTATTTTTTATGTTGTTATAGTACCTACAATTTAAGGGGGTCACTTGACCACCATACCTAGCGTCACTAGACCACACCCACTCTGATGAGTCACTAGACCACACCTACTCAGATGAGTCACTAGACCACACCTACTCAGATGAGTCACTTGACAACACCTACTCTGACCACGCCTAGTTTTTAAACCAAAAAATGAGTTATCGCCCTTTGTTTTGCAAAAGCAATGTGCACTACAAAAATACGCGTGATGGAGCCCGAAATACACTACTCCCACTACAGACACTAATAACCGTTATTTCAATATGTGTGTGTTTGTGTGTATTTGAATAACGAAGACACAAACCATAGATTGTACGATTTATTGCCTGGCACATTTCGCTGCATCTCGGCAGGTACATACTGCAGAAGATGCAGCGAAATGTGCCAGGCAATAAATCGTTCAATCTATGGTTTGTGTCTTCGTTATTCAAATTCACTGCGGGAAAACATACATACATATATTTGTGCTTTGCTTGTCGTGCTGCTTGTACTAACGTTATATCTGATTTTTTTAATGTCGCGTTTACTCTATCTAGCCAACTTTAGTCGTTGTTGACGTTGCTTTTTGTATTCTCGTTTCCATTTCTCAATCTAATCTTGCATTCTCTGTGAACACACTGCCTAGCTACTTCTACTCTCTAACTTGTTTTAATGCTTTTTCGTGTATATTATTTACGTTATATTGCCCAGCATGTCACAAGGCGTAGTGGTATGTTGCCATACTGTACTGTAATGGTGTTGTATCCAGGGCAATGAAGATGCAATAAGCTAGAACAGCGATCGGTGCCCTGCTAATGAACGAGATGTCCCCGATCAGCTGGCGCCCTGAGCACTGGCTCGCAGGTATGATCCAGGAGATTCAGCTGATGAACATCAGAGCAAGCCCGACAGGTCTGCTTCTCACACTGCACAAACCACAGGAAGGCAAGACATGCATACCCCAAATAACAACTCCTTGAAGCGCGATGAGGGGAACGGCGACATATGTATTTGCCACCGGTGAACATCAGATGACGGTAATGAGCATTTATGCAGATCCAGTCTTCAGGCTTTCACTGTCATCTCACGCCCCCGCACTGCATTCACTGATCACTCACTCATACCTGGCTCGGGCGTTAGATGAAGGTGTCTCCTATCGCCTGCAATCGTGCCGTGAGAGCCAACTTCGAGATAGTGGTAAGATGACCCGACCTGAGCGCAGAGTTTCGCTGGCAAGAACGCCAAGAGAACAGCCGTACCAGGAGTGCAACAGTCAGCACTTGCGGCAGCCGGCCATGAAGGAACATGAGCTGAAGTGTGTATAACTGTGGCCTAAGTCCCTACTTGTAAGAGTGACGGTTGGTCGTGGACATGTAGAGCAATGTAGTGGACGTCTACTCTTGATGAACGTTGGTGCTGTAAGTGTTCAAAACTGCCGTTGCGTTGTTATCCTACGCAACTCAATGACGTGGCACTTGTTTCTTACCATGCCACAACGTGCTTATTTCTATTGCTATTCTATTTATATAAGCTGATGCTTGCTCATCCGTTTCTCACTACCAGTCTGTCATATAGCATATGACACAGCGTTCGTCGCATTGTCATACATTGTTTTTCCTTGTTAATCTTCATATAAAAATTATAACAGCAATTGTCGATGCAATTTATATGGTGCTTGGGATCCGCATTGTTCCCATACAGTAAACTTTGGTCGTCTGCAAACGGCAGCTTATTTAAACTCTCTGGTTGTAGATTTGCTTTCTTGGTAATCGTAACCATGATGAACAACATTGATGATAAATGTTTGTCTTTATTTTAAATTTATTATCTTGTTTATTTTGTGTACCTTTCTTGCCACACAGGAACTGGTTATCATCTCGTCATTGTGAAAAATGCAAATTGTAACATTGATGAACTGACTGAAGTCATCAAATCATACGTTCAACAAGCTGAAGTAGAGTATGTTACTTTTATGGAGGTGTCATACTTACTTCCTGAAACAGAATGTGCCATGTTTCCCCCACTTTTTCGACATTTGAAAGAAAACAAGAGTAGTCTACACATCTTAAGTTTTGGAACTACATCTACTACGATGGAAGAAGTTTTTCTTAAGTATGTACTACTTGTATCTGATGTAAAATTATTCTCATTTCTTCAGTAATTGTTTAATTCATCTATAAACTAGTAATACAAGTCATACATGGTTTCTTGACTTATGCTGTCTTCGGTATGCTACATCATAGACCACTACATCATCGACCAGCTTCCTGATTATCACCTGGTGAAGTCACTGGATGGTGATGATGTATAGCCGGCCCTATACAGAACGTAGTTCACAGCACCGCCATCTTAAAAGACTCGATTTTTTCTACAGATTCTCTACCAACACCGTTTTCATGCCCACGTGTCTTTAAAAACCAGTGTCCACTATCATTTTGATCGCCCCTGCTTTATCTTCCAAGAACTATGCCTTTTATTAGTATTCTTTATAAGCCAATTTTACGTTTAATATAGCAAATGTATTTCAGTTTCCAAGACATAAGGCTGCTTTGAGTCAGATTTCTTTGATGTTCAGTCTTGAAGAATATCAGTGTTTGCTTTCTTGATCAACGGTATCGCTATGCATTTTTTATAGTTCTACAGATCAAAAGCGCCACTGTCCTTCCTTACTGATTTAGAAATGTTTTCACATCCGTATTTTGCCACAAAAACTATATAAAGGAAATGGATTCAACCCTGCTGAAGCTTTTGACATGTAAACCATTTATCAAAACAACGTGTAATGCAACTTAACAAAATATAGTGATGGAAGACAATGCGGCGACAAGGATTTATCAGCAAACAAAAAGAAAACGCAACAATATATAAACCACGAAGACGACACTACAACAAAGGCATAACATTGAAAACAATATTAATAATAAAACTGAACATCAATGCCTGGAACTTATCTCAGAGACCCAGAATATGAAACAGTGAATGCTAACGGAAGTCAGCTAGTATAGCATGCAGAAAAATAAACCCGACTCAAAGGGGATTTTAGCACATGACCACCGATCCTGCATACAAAAATGTTAGCCACTGCGCTTATTTGGCCCTGTGCATCAGTGTTTATGTCATTTTTCAACTAATTCGTCCAAATTTCATGGAAAGGGATAAGGTGCACAAAATGTTCTTCATCTGAATTATTGCTGTCTTTGTTTGAACGTTTCTGCATGAGTTACCTTATATGGTAGAATATTCCTCCATTTACACCCTGGTTACTTGTTTGTGTTCTTTATTGTATTGCTTTTCTTGCAGTTTCTATGATTAAAAAGTCTGTCAATACTTGCAAGCCGTGTTCATGTTTGGCCATAAGCAGTATGCCACCAGTGTTATGTACGTTATTTAGCTTTAGTCACCCAGCTTTCACACCATGCTTATTATCTCTTATCATGGCTAGAACCATCATCATTATCAATATCTGCCCTGCCAATTAGCGTAGGCCTTCATGCATATCCACAGAGATCGGTCCCTGGCTATTGACTACATTATGTCCTTCCAGTGACATTTCTCTCGGTCTACTCCAATCTCTTCTACCACTGATCTTTCTAGTCTTCACGATGTTCCCCAATGCCTTTGATCTGAGTTGAGTTGAACTAAGAACCGACAACACTGCACTTAAGACAATCCCACACGTGCTTCATCGCCTCGTTCAACAGCTAGCAAAGAGTCATACTTCTAATCGTTCCCACTGCCATCTGATTGAAAGTTCTCCTGGTCTTCGCTCTGTTTTGAGATCCGTCCAGAATCCCTGCCAAGCGCCCGTCATATTATTCTCTCCACATACGGGTTCTCAGTTTTCTCCTCCGCTTTCTCCAATTGACCCCACAGGCTCCTGATCACCTCTCCCTTGTCTATAGGTAATCTACCACCGAGAGGTGCATTCCCTGATCAGTCTTTTTTTTTTTTTTTTCTGCACTCCCGTAGGACCAGTTCAGAAGATCCATACAACTCTCATAATATGTGACCTCTGAAACGAGCATTCTACACGAAACATTCCTGTCTCCACATTACTGCGCATATTCCGTGAGTCTGTAATGAATACAATGTGTGTTGCAGCTGTCTCCCCCAAGCATCAAAAGGCAATAGTTACTGCGTCCACCTTTGTTCTCATGCTGGGGGTCGTGGTCTCATATCTCCTTTTTCAAGCGTCGTCCAAAAAAACCTTTGCAATAAAACCCCAGCCATAATGCCGATTTCTAAACACTGACCAGTCGGTGTAGATCACTATGTCACCTTGCTGTGTGTTGCTGTGCATCAGTGGTTGTACCTCAAACTATATGCAGCCCGCTGTCCGTTCTCTGCACTCATACCCAATGTTACTATTACCTTGTGCCAGTCCGACATGTCTTCCGGTACTTTTACCCACTCTGTTTCACAATTGATGTTCTCTATTTCACACACCTGACTGATAGATATTTATGACTGTGCCATCCAGAGCCTGCCTCTTCTTAGACTATGATCCTTTGCCATATCCATGGCTCAATGCTGGGGGTGATCCCTGTCTGTGGCGACCCTCGTGTACCATTTGGCTTGAAGGCTCACGTGCCTGTCCGCAGTTGTTGGTAGTGCCTTTCTTCTCATTACGTGACAAACGAAAAGTGATTGCCGTCTCCTTATATTTCCGTGAATTTGCTTGAATTTTGATATTTTAGGTGTAACCGAAACAAGATAGGCAGGTGCTAGTTATATAAGGAGAGAAGATTATATATTCATTAACTCGGGAGGAGATCATCACGAGAGACGAGTAGTAATTTTATGAAAAAGAAATTTAGAGAAAATATTAATGGATTTTGAGCTCATAAAGATTGGAATCTACTACTCAAAATTAAGGCAAGACTTTTCGACTTAGTAATTCTACAGACGTTAGTTAGTTAGTTAGTTAGTCGACAGATCATCCTCGTTGCACATCGGACCATTCAGTCCATAAGTGCTCGGATCCCCTCCTCATCAAATCCCGCAGCGTGTAGCGGCTAACGACGCCAGTTCTGTGTTGGTTTATCAATCTTCTTTGGCTTCCTGCGTAGTGTTCTTGTTTGGCCACCCCTCTTTTAATTTGCTGCTCTCGCAGTCTGGCCATTGTTGTAGATTCACAGTCATCACTTGGTTCTTGCAAAAGTCTCACTTCTCGTAGAGCATTCAGAATGTCAGCCTGGTCCATGGCGCGTCCGCCCTCCACAGTAGCCTCACCTGCGAGCTTGTCAGCCCGCTCATTTCCTTGTACTCCCGCATGCCCTGGCACGAAGATGAAACTAATCTTTGCCAGCCGAGACCGCTTCAGAGGCAGCAACCATTCTCTTCGGATCGACCCCTCCTCTATCCTCTTGATCATGTTCATTGAGTCGCTAAGGAAACAAGCCCTAGTGAATGTCTGTGTCTCGAGCCATGTTATTGCTTTACTTACTGCCATGACTTCCATGGTCAGGCTACTTGTGGTTTCAGTGAAAGCACCAGAGTTCTCCTTCACAATTCTCCCTCCGGCCCGAGCTGTAAAGGCCCATGAGCTTCTCACATGTCGGACGACCGACCCATCTGTGTAGATGACCGCGTCACTGTCTAGCGAATTCTCGAAAATCAACGCTTGTACTTCAGCCTCCACAGCAGCCGGATTTTCTTGTCTGCATTTTCTATCTAGTTGGATGCAAACTGAAAAGGATGTGCAGAAGTCTGTTGGCACTTGCACCCACTCCTCGCCAGGTTCTAAGTCCTCAAGTGAACACACCTGTTGAAGAATGTCTTCGGCTTGACCCATCCACGACCGTCCTCTTTTTAACCTGCTGCCCTTCACCTTCCTAATTTCACTATGCAGTGGATGCTGTGTGTTTGCGTTAATTCTGAGGTAGGCGCGTGCCCTGCAAACTTGCATTCTCTCTTCAATGGTTGGAAAATCAAGAAGGTAGCGCATCGCCCTGCATGCTGTATCTCTTGTACATCCAAGAATAATGCGCATAGCTTCATTCTGTATCCTTTCCATCCTTTCTATCTGCTTATGGCTGAGAGTCAGGATTGCCATTGCATACTCCAAAACAGACATGACCAGCCCCTCGTACAGAAGACATAGATGGCGCTGCTCACAGTTTGCTGCCGCCATCACCCGCATCGCTGCCAAACCCCGCTTGGCCTTTGTTATCACCTGGTCTATGGCAACAACTGTTTACAGTGATGAACAGCTAGAAGAATACTATGAAGACCTACAACAAACACTGAATGTTGTAAAATCATCAGAGGTCCTAATTGTCATGGGAGACAACGGCTGATACAGTTCTGTGAAAAAAAAATCTTATTGTTTGTAACATATTTTTCAAACATAACCCTAGGAAACTGTATACTTGGAAAAGCCCTGGAGATAGAACGAGAAACCAGATTGGCTACATTATGATTAGAAATAGATTTAAAAACAATGCTTAAAATACCAAAACATACCCTGGTGCTGATATCAACTCTGACCACAATCCTGTAGTCTTAAAATTACAAATAAAACTTAAAAGCACAGGAATAAGGACATCGAAGACACCTCAAATAGATATATCGGCATCTAAACAACTAGACATAAGTCAGTTATATCTGGCTGAAGTAAAACAAAAATATGATAGGCTAATCGTTGAAAGTATGGGACAATATAGACGTGAAAATCATTATGATAACATTAATACAAAACGTGTATGTGTTCCTCTTCTTCTTTCGTTCGCTTGAAATATGTCTATATCTGCAATGTTGTCTCTTGTATGAATTTAACTGTCTTTTTCAGTTCACACAGTGGTCCATAGAGTTTATCTTCCACTGTCGTCTCTCTAGGCCAGTAGGTTTTCCTAGATATGCTATTTTTGGGCAGTCTTGGAGTATGTGCTCTGCTGTCTGCGAGGCCAATCCACATGAGCACATGGCTGTTTCACCAATCTTGAATTTTGTATACATGTGGTTGCGTAATCTATTGTGCCCTGTTCTGAGGCGCAGAATAATTACTTGTTCTGGTCTGTCCATAACGTGGTAGTCATCTTGAGCAGGTTTTGTGACTTTCTGACTGAAGTGATCATTCTTTTCTTTTGGAGGTATGTAACGGGCACATCAGGCTGTTCTTCTTTGGCTCCTTCCTTAGCCAATTGATCAGCTTTTCCGGGTTCTCCACAGTGGGATGGTATCCACTGTATGGTAACCTTATGCTGACTGCTAAGTTCAGAAAGTAGTGTCCTTAGCACTGGCTATTTCCCAGACAGGAGCGCCTCGAGTACTGATTTTGCATCTGTCAGTAGCACCACAGGTTGCCTCAATTTCAGCATCATAGTTATGGCAGTACTTTCCTGTCGGTACTCTGGCTGTGTCCCTAGTATTATTTGGGTATTCTGTGTACACTCCCGCTCCTCCATTTCGAACAGCATTTTGTGCCGACCCATCTGTGTAGGCTCGGATCCAGAGGTCCTGTGGGTATTCTTCATCAAGGAAGCTGAGAGTGGCTGTTCTGCGCTGCACACTGTTGTGTTCGTCCTTGCCAAATATTCCTCTCACTTTTGTCTGGATTTGTAATGATAGTCTATGTTCATGTTTCCATGGAGTCCGCTCTGGAATAGTTGTTAGGGGAATACCAACTGTGGGCAAATCGGTGGTTTCTCTGCAGAGTCGTTTGGCCTGGTGGATAAAACTACTTCTTTTCAACCGCCCCATAGCTAGGTTTTCAAATCTGTTCTTCATAGGGTGGCCTGGCAAGCTGAGGAACTTTCCTGCTTGTATTAGCGTTTTCGTATCTCTGCGCTCACTCAGTGCTTGTGTCCTCCCCATCTTCTCCATTTTGCACTATAGGGGTTGATCTCATCCCTCCTGTGGTGACTCTAAGTGCTTGAGTTTGCACCTTGTCCAGCTCTTGTAGTGTGGTTTTTGATGCTGAACACCACGCAGTTGACCCATATTCCAGGTATGGTCGTATGCTCTGTTGGTAAACTTTGCTAAGTATTTTCCCACTGGCTCCCCATGTGGTTCCACTTAGCTTTCTCAGGATGGCTATTTTCCTTCTGGCTTTTGCTACTGCTTTGTTGATGTGCTTTCTCCATGTCAGCCTGCCATTAAATGTTAATCCAAGGTATGTTGGTTCTTTATCTTCTTTTAGGGGTGTTCCATTTATTTGAATGATCCCTGCCTTTTGTTTTGAAGAGAGGGTAAATAGAGTGGTGCTGCATTTGTCAGTGTTTATGTTGATACACCATCTATTTGCCCATGCAGCAAATGTATCTACAGCTCTTTGTAGCAATTTCGTGGCCACTGATGAATGTTCATTTGTGCTCCATAAAACCAGGTCATCGGCGTACATTGCCGCTTTAATTCCATGCGGTAGATTAGCAACAAGATCATTGATGAAGATTAGAAAAAGTGTAGGGGACAAGACTCCGCCCTGGGGAACACCGTGACGCAGTAGTACGTCCTTGCCCTTGAGTCCGTATATCTGTACTCGGGCTCTTCTGTTGTGCAAGTATGCTTTCACTCATTTGTACATTCTTCCATTGACTTTGCAGTTTCTCAGTTTCTTCATCAGACCTTCTTTCCAGACTTTGTCAAAGACTTTCTTCAGATCTATCTATGCCGCAAGCACCAGCTTCTTCTCTTGGAATGCATCCTCAATTTCTTGAGAGAGGTAGGTTGTCTGATCTTCCGCAGAGTAGCACTGCCTAAAGCCAGCCTGCTGTGGCACAAGGATGTTTTTACTTTCAATGTACCACTGCAGTCTGTGATTGATGATGCGCTCCAGTGTTTTGCAGAGACATCTGGTGAGGCTAATTGGTCTGTAGCTAGAGGCAATGGAACCATCTTTCCCTGATTTTAGGAGGGGTATCATGATTGCTTCTCTCCAGGCTTGTGGAACACTGCCTAAGGTCCAGCTGTTATTGAAGATCTGCAACAGCTTTGCTTTGGCCTCTGTTCCTAGGTTCCTGATCATTTCATTGGAGATACCATCAGCTCCTGGTGACTTTCTCATTTTCAGTTTTGATATGGCTAACTCCAGTTCGCTGATTGTGATGGGTGCCTCCAGAACCTCATGTACTATTTCCTTCTGTCCTGTATGTTGTCGTTTCTCTCGAATCTCTTGTTGTTTCTCTGGACTAATTTTGATATTGTTATCTTGTGCGAATGAGTCCGCAAAAAGGTCAGCTGCTTGCTTTCTTGTTAAGATTTTTCCATCTTTATGTAGTGCAATTTTTGAGTTTCTCCCTGTGCCTTCATCGTTAAGTTGTTTTATTAGCGTCCACAATTTCCTTGTGTCTCTTTCAAAGTTAAGAGACTCCGTTTTCTCCTGCCAGCTTTTCCGTCTAGCCTGCAGCTTGGCCCTTTGAAATTTGGCTTTTGCGTGCTGGAATTTATTGTGGTGCTCTTGGCTGGGTGTGGCCTCTGCTTGCTTTCTACACACTTCCACATCGTTATGCAAGTGTTCCAGTTCACTACGCCAGTAGGGTTTTTATTGTTTACGGGCTCTTCTTGGTATTGTTTCTCGCGGCGCTGCCTGTAGCATGCATTTCCCAAACTCTTCAACTACTTTATTTATGTCTTTCTCAGTGTTCAGGTTTCTAACCAGTATGCTGGTGCGATGCTTGTACATTGCCCAGTCTTCTTTCTTGTAGTTCCACCTCGAGAGGGTGCTGCTTTCACTTACAAGCTCATTTTCTACAGTTAGAAAGATTGGCCGATGGTCACTGCCACAAAGTTGTTTCCCAACAATTCGTGTAATGTTCCACTCCAGGTCTGGTGAATGAAAAGCCAGGTCAGGTTGTGCCAAGATCTCGAGTAGAAAGTATGTGGGTCGGACGGCTTGTTAATCAAGACGAATCTATTCTCATCCTGCCAGTCTTCCAGTCTCTCTTCTCTCTGGTCCATGTGATCATAGCCCCAGATCTGTGAGTGACTGTTGAAATCGCCACACACAATCATTTTTTTCTTTTAAGGGTAGTGTGTCCAGTGCCTGTGGGCGATCACTTGGACAGTGGTAATTGATCAGATGTAGGTCTGTATTATCTGTCTTAAGTTTAAGTGTCTGATACTCAGCCCCTTCCATGTAGACTTCGGTTTAGGAAGCAATGATGTTATATTTTACAAGGGTCAGTATCCCACCTTTTCGCCTGTCCTTTCAGTCAGATCGGTAGCACTGGTAGCCTCTGATTTTGAAGGTTATATTTTCGTTGAGGTGAGTTTCTTGCAAGCAACATATGCTTACATTTTCTTGGTCCAAGATGTTTTCTAATTCTTTTTTTTTTTTTTTTTTTTGCTGACTCCCTCCGCATTCCAGTGCATTATTTTAAGTCTTCGTTTAGTATGGCCAGCCGTCCTATTCTCATTTCCCCTGGCTCCACAGGACAACTAAGAAGGACCTCCAGTAGATGTGGTTGGACCCTTTCGACACATAGGGTCCGAAACTGCACCTGCCTGGGGGTCCAAAGCAGGTCGAGCACCATAACATTTAGCAGTAGTCGACAAAGTCCATTTTGCGTGATTGCGTGGCATCATGATTTCTGTGGTGCGCCTCTTGGCTGGTTGCCTCCGTCTTCAGCACCTTTCTTTGCTAGAGCAGACTGTGGTTTCACTCTAGTGTAGATGTGTACGCTCGCACACACGTGTCTGCGCATGCATGTACGTGCATACACATCTAGAGCATACTGGTTATTTTCCGGCGCCAGAAACTCGCCGTCGCCTCTTCTCCTGTTAGTTTAAATAGTTCCGCCACTTGAAGGCCAGGAGTTGGACTTTTGCTGCATAGGTTATGTATACACGAGCCATTGAGGTATTTAACCAATGTTGGGCGCTCACCCCAACACTGCGCCCCGGCTACATACAGCAACATTTGGAACCACGTATATGTGTAAAAACCAGTATACAGATTGCAAACACCACCTTGTCAGTGACAATAAATAAGAAAAATCAATTATGGATAACCGATGAAATCTTGATCAAAATGACTCAAAGAAAGAAAGCAAAGATCACTCCAGAGTATATATTAATAGACAGAAAATACGTCACACGTGCAGAGTTGCCAAAGAAAAGTTAATGCAGAAAAAATGCAAAGAAATAGAGGACCTAGAAATAGAACACAACTCGAAAGAATTGCATGACAATTTAAAAAGATTTACAAAGAAGAAAAATAATATAACAGGACATGGTTGTATCGTAGAAAATACTGAGAAATTATAATTGATAATACTGACATAAAAAGATGTACATAGTACATAGGCGATTTATTCTGGGACAACAGAGTCAATACACTAACACTGTATTATAATACTCAAGATGGACCAAACATATTAAAGGCTGAAATAGAAAAGGCTATTAAAAAGATGGAAATAGGAAAGGCTGAAAGTCCTGACAAGATAACAACAGAGATGATAAAGTCCTTATCCAGAACCCATTTATTGGTCATGTAGATGAATGTTCTCTCTCATTCCGTCATGTTGGCAAATGTTCAAACTGCCTTCCTTCATGTTCTAAACACAGCTGATATCCCCATAAAAAGAAATCCATCGACGTAAGGTCTGTTGAACGCGAAGGAAATTCAACGCTACCTCTTCTGCCAATCCATTTGTTTGGATGTGTTGCATCGAGGTAAGCCGTACATCACGATGGTAGTGGGAAGGGGCTCCATCTTGCGGGAAATCTCCTAGTGCCCAAACGTCTCTTCAATCCCTGGACCGACATTTTCCATCAGTAAGTTTAAGTAAACTGGACCACTGACAGTTTGATCAAAAAAGAATGGTCCAACGACCCCCAATACTGACATCCTGCACCACACTGTAACACCTGGTAAGTTCAGGTGGTGTTCCATACTCAAATGTGGATTTTCACGGGCCCAGTATGTGCAATTATGTCGGTTGACTGAACCATTTAACTTGAATGTGG
The DNA here is from genome assembly GCA_963921405.1 of Cepaea hortensis. Taxonomy (NCBI): domain Eukaryota; kingdom Metazoa; phylum Mollusca; class Gastropoda; order Stylommatophora; family Helicidae; genus Cepaea; species Cepaea hortensis. The sequence continues at coordinate 114,778,646 of OY992879.1, forward strand.
CCTCATCGCTCCATAAGATTTTCTCTGGAAACGTTGCATCCTCTGCGAATGTGTTCAGATACCATTCGCAAAATTGAACTCTCCGATCAGGATCATCTTCATTGAAAGCTTGAAGTAATGTTGGAATGTAACATTTCCAATGATCTTATTTCAACATCCGATTAATCGTCTGTCAAAGAGTGAGTACATCTTTTTGGGACACCCTGTATATAGATAATACTGAGTACATCCCCAAGGATGTCATCACACTATGCAAGAAGCCAAGAGCTGTTGATTGTGAGGATTACATAACTATTACTTAATGAGCCATACAACTAAGATACTACTGAAGGTCACAAAAGAAAGAATTCAAAATAAAATAGATGGGGAAGGAACCGAAGAACAATTTGTGTTCTAGAAAACCTGGGAATTAAAAGAGAGTTGATAAAAGAAATAAAAATGAGGCAAGTGAAGAGGCCATGTTAAAAGACATACTACTCATATTTAAAAAAAACATAGTTAGTTAGTTATCAGTTGGGGTATCTTCGTTGAACTCCGGACATGTCCATAGGTGCTCAGATCCTCCCCCCAGCATATGCATCAGCGTCCGGTGGCTAATAGTGCCAGTTCTGTGTTGGTTGACGAGGCGCTTTGTTTTAAAAAAAAAAAACATAATAAAGGGCATGGTTAAGGGCAAGCGAGCAAGAGGCAGACAACAATGTAAGTGGGAAGATAACATCAAGAGATGGACAACCATCGGTCTGACAGAATACAGACGGCAAGAGACAGACAGTATTGGAGATCCATTGCAGCCAACCTTCATTGTGGAGACGACACCTAATTGATTGATTGATATATTTGTGTATAGTGTTTTTCTTGTCCATGCACTCGTTGTTAGTTACCCTGGCAGTCAAAGGTATTCGCAATATACGTCTCAGAAACCACAATATACGTTGTCTCAAAGCTCTTACTAATTTGATCGCGCACGTTCCATAATTTACTGCCATATAGCAGAACATGGTATATATAACATGTCAGTACTTTCTGACATTGAGTGACATCTATACAGAGTTTGCCTTCACATAGAGCGGTTGTAGGTCACACTAGTTTTATCTCTTCTCCGTATGGTGTACAGACAAGTGTTTAATGTCAAGATTGTCGACTTCATTGCATCTCGATTTTAACCCACATGGCTCGGGCTTTTTCGTATAGCAATCTGCCGAAAGCGTCACACAAGTTCGAAGTTTCAGCAACGAGCTCCAAGAGTCTTCGATAAAATTGTAACGACTTCGTAGATTAAAAGGAACAGGGAAAGACTGAGGGTAAAAATGCTTTATGAGCTGGTAGAGCAGCATAGAAAGTTGTTTACGTTTGAAATATCAAGATCACAGCACAAATGGTTGTGAAAATACAATAGGCGCAGTTGACTGCAATAATGCATGATGATAATCAACAGATGCATACATATCCGCATTAATTCATATACATATAGTTAGCACAATCAAAGGTTTACACCAATGATCTGTCTGACAACATGCGTAATGCCAATTCCACAATTATATGAAGTCCACACATATTCACCGATAACTTAACTGTTGCAACCTTTCTGTGCTGCACAGGTCAGCAGAGGAAGCAAGCTTTCAAAATGATCCTGTCAACTTCGTTAGTGTCAAGTCGATCTTGCCCAGTAAGCCAAGAGGTTTAGACCAAGAGCCTAATATCCTTGGTAAGTACACAATCTTAGATGTTGTAAACATGAAGCACATTCGTACTTTATGGTTTCAGAAGTATGTGTTATAAAGACTTGATAATTAGTTTACCATATCTTAAATTATACAATGTTGAGAACAGTATCACATCCGAACTGCAGAAAAGAAGCAATATCTTCATTAACACTTTCGACGCTAGAAACAGTTGACAGAATAATGCTGAACTTTATTAATTCATTCAGTAGCATGTCCTTTGCAGAACCTCGCTCCCATGACACCCTTCGGAAAAACTTCTCGATCATAATCAAGATGTCCCGCGTCCGATACACCCATCTGGATATCATCCGCCACATCCTGCACCTAGAATGGAGAATTAATACAGAGTTCACGAAAAACCAGGTAAAAATACAATTTCTCACTCGGAGAGGGTGCACAGCGGAGCGTATCCACGTTATAAAGACAAGGTTTGCGCCTGTGTGAGAAGTGGTGAGTTAGACAAAACAGCAGCACAGAAAAGTCGGCGCTACGATACTAGCTGGATTATATCCTGACAGGTGTGTGGGTGTGACGAAGACAGGATTGAACACCAAAAATAACAGACAGTTCGCGAGAAGGTCACTAAAGGTTAATTTGATACCGGACAGTCAGCACACGTAAACAGACGAGGCGGGGTGCCAATAGACAGTACTGGTAAAAGTACTGAGAACAGTAAACTCTCGGGAAGGGGAGATTTACATGGATTTGTGGAATACACAGAAGTTGATAGTTGCGGTTTCGCCAGAGGGGTGACCGACGGGGGTAGGAGCAGGACCCCTACCGCAGTCAGAGTTGGTGCGGATTAATGGTTAAAAATAGAAAGAAAACCTCAGCAGTGGACAGCGGGGTGAGGTCGGTGTAAAGTGTGATTTTCCACGGAGTTAAAAGAGTCAGCCGTGTTGGGGCAGAAGTCAAGGCTGTTTACCAGTAAGAAGTTACTGAGGATTTTTTTTTTTCACTGACGATGATAAAGAGAAATTGAGGTCACAGTATGAGTCGGGGGTGGATGGAGTGAAAGTACTCAGGAAAATTCCACGGCCTATGGTGGTCAAGATGACTCATATGTCGTGAAGGTGAAACCTGAATGAACAAAACAAGTTGTTTGAGTGAAAATCAGACTTTATGTTCGTCTTTGTTGAATCCCTTTGTTATCATTACTCTGTCATGAGCAAACATTTTGTCAACGAAGGATTACGTGTCAGCATCGCAAGCAGGGTCACATACTGTTGTCAAAAAGGACTTACTATACAGAGTTAAAGCGCTCGACATTTGCTGCCATTTTTTTTTGTTGAACCGTGTCGTTAAACGTGTATCAATAACATATATGATACAACAACTAGCCATCTCCGAAACCAAGGTATAAACACGTTACGGACTGGGTTGAGACAAGACATTTGGATTATTACTTTGTTGTCACCACGTCCAAGGAAAGTAACAACATATCAAAAGAACATTTTTCTGTTGGGATTTACCGTCGTAAGATATTTCGGAACATTAACTTTAACCAACAGACATTTCCAGGATATTATTGGAAACTATTTCTAACAAATTAAGAACTTTTGCGACGGGCGAATAAGTACAGTATTGTCGACCAGCCATTTGGACATTTTGTTTGCTCTCATCGTTCTAACTGTCGTTATCGTTTGTGTATTTATATATGTATATGTTATTACATGTAGTTGTTGGATAAGCATTTTTTGCAACTTCTATCTAAATCAGGATAGGCTTTACAAAACGTTTTTTTCCCTTGTGCTTACGATATTTTTATAAGGACAACGCTAAAAAGTTAGCGTGGTCGTGCATTGGCATTGGGGTCCTAACCAATATCTAGAGCCGCTGTGTATGACGTCAGAGTTGTGTATATTGTTAATTAAGAGTGTTTTTTTCTTTCTTTTCATAATATTTACATATGATATTTGTTTTCTTCGGATATATGTTATTATTGTGATCTTTCGTCATTTCTATTGTATAGTGGTTGGTGTCAGTTTATATATATATATATATATATATATATATATATATATATATATATATATATATATATATATATATATATATATATATTACGCGCACTGTAGTCGTTCCACACAAGCTTGTGGATGTTACTGTAGTTTATTTCTTTGTGTTCACCGTCTCCGTGTACTCAGCTTGTGCGTCTAGCGTTTCATAGGAGTCACTTATCGTATCATTCATTCGTGTGTAGTTATATACGTATTTTTACTATATTTCCAGAGACTTTATGAAACTAGTTGTTATATATTTATATATAAGGGAGTATAGGGAAATAACCCCCCACCCTCACTACCTAGTACTTATAGAGTGACTGTGTGACGACAGAGTGATATTATTAGTACTACGAATTTACGTACACAGCAAGTGGTGGTGTACTGAGGGAAGATACACAAAGACTAGCAGCAGAGTCTTTACATTTATAGTTGGCTGACAGACAGCAATGTGTCCACAAGTACAAGATGCCTACTTTAATGGAATATATTGAAGCAGGTGAACGGTTAGGCCTGAAGGGAAAAGAGTTACGGGAGTATGCAGAAGCGAAAGAACAAAAACAGGCAGAAAGAGAACAAAGACAAGCTGACAGAGAACAGAGACAAGCTGAACTAGAAAACAAGCGTCTACAGGAAGAGAAAGAGACACAATTGAAACTAGAAATGGAACAACAAAAACACCTACAGGAAGTAAAGTTAGCTGAACTAGAAAACAAGCGTCTACAGGAAGAGAAAGAGACACAAATGAAAATGGAAATTGAGAAAGAGAAGATTAAGATGGAAGCGGAAATTGCCATAAAAAAGTTAGAATTTGCATCTAAGGGTCAAAGTGAAGAAAGCAGAAGACCTTCCCATTCCTCACAGAGACTACAACTGCCATACTTTACAGACCGTGATAGACTTGAAGCTTATCTGGGGAGATTCGAGGCATCTGCGAAAGCGTTAGGCATCCCAGAAGGCGAGTATGCTTTTAGACTGGGCTAGTTTCTGACGGGTAAGGCCCTAGATACCATGTTTAATTTACCTTTGAAAGAAAGAAACAACTACACTATTTTGCGTCAACGTTTGCTTACAAAGTTACAACTAACTGAGCATGGATACAGAACAGAGTATAGACAATTAGGGCCAGAGACAAATCAGGATTTTACAGATTTTGTCAACACAGTAAAGAACACATTTAATAAATGGATGTAGCTTGCAGAAGTAGGGAAAGATTTTAATAAATTAGTGGATTTAATGTTAAGAGACAAAGTATTATCTTCATGCAATACTAATTTAGTGGCTTTCTTTGAAGAACGTAAGCCAAAGGACATAGACACAATGTCTCAGTTAGGGCAAAATTACATGACTGCACATCCAAACAGTTGTATTGGTAGGCAAATGAGTGAGGAAATAGTCTGTGCAGCGTATACAAAACAGGACCAGAATCCAGTTATCAGACCAAGGGCGAAAAGTGTGGATTCAGCACAGAAGTATGAACAAAAAGAGTCTCAAGATAATGGTTTCCGTGGCAACCATGTTGGCAGAGCAGGGCGTTACCCATACAAAAGGGGGAACTTTCAGAGACGTCCAAATAGTTATGCCGGATGTTGGAATTGTGGGAGCTGGAGACATAAGGCAGCACAGTGTGATGCACAACCACAGAGTGAGCCTACGAATAACAGGAAAAGGGAGATCATCTGTTTTAAATGTGGGAAAAAGGACCATTTCAGTTATGAATGTACGATGAGAGAAACAGAGCACTCAAATGCAGCACAAGTAATTGAGACGCTGAATAATGAGAATTGTAGTGGATGCAAACCTTTGTTTGAAAAAGACGGTCAGCCGTTCTTAATATGTGGTCACACAGTTAAAGCAGGATCAGCAGTGCATGAAGGAGGAAGTCTGAAGATGCATCATGGGTTTGTTAATGATAGGCCAGCGTTAACAATTAGGCATTCCGGATGTACGTCCATCAGGGTGAGAAAGAGCTTAGTACATCCCTCGGATTATACAGGGGAAAAGATTAGATCCATAACATTTAATGGGACAGTAGAATTCTACCCAGTAGCCGTGATAATAGTAAAAACACCATATATCACAGGAAGAGTGGCAGCGTGTGACTCACCAGTGGCAGATCTGATCATAGGAAATGTGCCAGGAGTTAAGGATTGTACAGAAGAAGAAGTAGTTTCTTGGGACCAGAAACATAGTTTAAGTAGTAACGAGGTAGTTACGAAAAGAAAACCTAAATTAGAGAGTATAACTGAAGTAGAAGAGGCACATGAAGTAGACATAGGAACAGAGGACAAGGATAGGACAGCTGAGCAGGTGAGAATTGATCTCAAATATAGCTGTAGGGAATCCCAGAGACAAGATACTAGTTTAGTTTAGTTTAGTTTAGTTTACTTTAGTTTATGGATCAACATCACGGCACACGGGTGCAACCCATAAGTCCTCCGTTCTCCTCCTAACTCAAACCTGAGTCTGGAGAAACTCAGCTCAGTGCACGAACTCCGTAGCACCGCCGAGGATCTTGAAATACTTGGATAGATTTTTAACTCGACATTTTGCCTGGGCAGCGCCGTTAGGCTACTCTTTTTCGATTTCCACCTGCCAAGGGATTTTTTACGTGCGCAACAATACACACGGGCGTCCAAACTCACTACCCAGAGACCAGGGGAAATTACAGGAAGTCCCGGTGGATTCTTTAAATAAATCCTGGTCCTCACCGGGGCCTGAACCCGGGACCTCCAGCACTCGAGGCGGACACCATACCTCGAGACCACGCAGCCCCCCCCCCCCCTCGACAAATGTTTCCAAGGATGTAGTAAAGTGAGACATAGACAATCAAAGAAGGGTAGATGGTGCTTCGAAAGGAATAACAAGGTTCTCACTCACCGGTCTTAAGATGGCGGAACTGCACGTGGGCAAGTAGTAGTACCGTTAGCACATAGAGACCGATATACTAGAACAGCTCAGGATAGGGCATAGGCAGGGCACATAGGAGTAAGGCGTAAGCAGCAGAGAGCAGGATGCCGGGTATATTGGCCAGGATTTAATAAAGAGGTCAGACTAAACAGAGACTCCGGTGTAACGGTACAATATGCAGATAGCAAAGTTAAGGCAGTTCAAAAGAGTGTTAACGACATCACTGAACCAGGGTTAGGATTAGCAAAAAGATATTTTAAAGATATAGGAAACATGAGACATGGGTACATGAAGGGTAGACACAGTATCGATAGGAATCAGAGGTGGGTTGAGGCAAGAAACGAACCACCTGATATATGATCGGTACACAAACTCTCCAGATAGTTGATGGAAGACAGAGGCAATGCAGCGCCTCGACATTTATTCATGGTCCATTATTAGCAAAGTTACATGATTTGTGTGTTATTGAAGATATTAATAGACCTGCGGGTACATAAATATAATGCTTTTCTATGATATGTTGATTATTATGCCAGGTATCAGCTCATCCATTGGTACACAAGATGGAAAGTTGGTTGTAGTGATGTGTTGGTAATATAGATGTTTACTATGATTATTTGATGTATTATTTAGGGTAGTACCTAAAGTGAGAGGGAGCCATACTTAGGGCTACCCAGGCAATATGTCGGGGTCACATATTTAATAAGTTTTAGTCTCCCAACATTTGAAAACGATGTTTTCTTTTAAGAGGAGGGTAATGACATATGCCTAGGTCATTGACATTGAGGTGAGTGACCTTTGTAGCGAGGCTATGAGAAAAACAACAAGGCCATGAGAAATAATGGTGAGGGTGGATGCAGACCCCTAGGGTGGATGGGGTGAGTGACAGTTGAGTTTTGTGTAAAGTCAGGAGACTGAAAGGGGAGTTGCGGCTGAGACCGGCTGAGGGTCGGTTCGTGTGTTTTTGACGGTTGATGTTTAGATACCGAGCGGGTCGGTAGTCTAAGGAGAGGAGCGGAGTTAGAGATCTCCGCCTTGTGTTGTTCTCCGAGTTTTTGAATGGAGGCCTAAATCCAGAGTGGGTTGAAGAGTTAGTGTAGGCCTAGACCCAGTGTGTGGGTTGTATTGTGTGAGGTCCAGCCGTGGATAGTAGCTGGATAACTGTCTTGTAAATTTGAGATTAAGCAGGCCTCGAGAAGGCAGTGATGTGTGCGTGTTAAGTCGTGAAGAAGAAATATATATATTCTGTGGATTATATTGGTTTCTGGATATAGAATTATGTTCCGTTTGTCCGTGTTCTTTCCGTATTAAAGGATTATGTGCGACAAATCAATCTTGTTCACTGACTGATGGATGTGTACTACTGGGGTGAGTTGCATTGTGAGACAGGTGGTTAGCTCTACTTACACTCCATAGTGACTGTCATAGCATTCCCTGGGGTGAGGGGAACCTGCTATCACACTTTAACAACGGGATACCTTTAGCCCTGGGACATAGGTGACCTCAGTCCACAAACCCCTTCGACCCTTGGAACCCTATCTCCCTCACTCTCAACCAAGGGACGTTACCCCTTTCAAACTTCGTCCTGAACTCATGACGCAACTCTGGCAGCTAACTATGTTAACAATATGGTGTATTATACAAGATGAATGGATGAATGAGAATTATAATGATTCCGAGATAGACCTTGCAGTATCTATGCGAGATAAGACGTGGCAAGGATCGAGTAGCCTCCTGGAGGAAGTGTCATCATCGTCAGGGCCTCAAGTCACACTCTTGGGTAAGTCAGACACGCTCACCAAGTCTCTCAAGTCTCCCTCCAGGTATAGGTTTCTCCACTTGGATAGGATGGCTGGCGAGTTGACTCACTGGTACTTGGGACCTTCGGTGGATGACATCCCTGAAGTCTGGATCACCTTAGGGATAAAGACTCTCTCGGAAGCTGAGGAACTAGAACACTCCTCCGAAGCGTCTGGAAAAGTCTGATGGTACTGCGGGTATAGCAAGAGGATGATCTCTCACTCAATGGTAGTAGCAGTCCTAACTGTCTCTGCAACCCGCGCAGATCCTCTGACCCATAGCGCAGATATCACAGCACAGATACCTCTCCCGCTGAAACGTGTCACGTTAGATAGAGTTCAAAACAGACACAAGTTCTTCCACAATATCAGGCACCACAGGGTACGAGGCACTTGGTAGCGGAGACATCAGCATTATTTGGCATGCAGGCAGTCAGTCAGGGTCACAACCTGGACACTAACAACAATCAGATACTTGCCCAGCTGTAGTAACGAACAAGGCGATATGGTGTTGTCCTGGCACATAACCTGGGCTATCAGACGTGGAGTGGGCGAGGCGTTAGCTGGAGCCCCTCCTGAGACGTACTCTCGATTGTAAGTACTGCTCGCTGCGGTAGTGGACTTCCCAGCTGTTCACACGGCTGTCGCCCTAGTCCGGATCACTGGACTCGTCCCCAGATCATGGCTCTGCTCTCAACAAGATAGAATCTGTGGAGGATAACACTCAGTGAGAGCACCATGAATCAGACTTACCCACAGCAGATACACTTAAGTCCCCATTACTCAGACATGTGGACCCTTCCCATAAGGGCCGCACTCCTTCACTGGCTGCTCCAATGGTCGAGGACAGACTGGACCTAGAACCAAAGTGGCAGCTGTCCACCTACATCCTCTTTCTCAGACGAACGTAGGACTGGGTCAAGGTTGGTGTCGGAGATATGGGTCTCTGCTGAAACATAGCTAGACAACACATGTGGTTAGTGAGTTAGTTGTACTTAAAGATAGAAGCACCCTTAAGGAGGGCTAATGGCAGTACTCCCTCACCTCCTTCCTGTTATCCGCCAACGCTGATGTCGTACCAGGCCGTAGGCACCATCCAAGAACTCCAAATCAATATACAGGGGGATCTCCCTGTAGCAGAAATCCACACCCCGTTCCCCCCTCCCTGGTCCCAGGTCGGGGCATTTAGAACGGTGTCATGTTCAATATGAACAATTCTGTCGCAATGGTCCCTTCTCCTTCTGTCAACCTCTCAGGACACCACTATATTAAGCTGGCCTTCCATCGAGGGAACTAATTACAAGACAGATGTGAGGAAAGCCAAGAAGAAAGTCAGTGGTCGGCCACCTGGTGATCAGACGCTCGACTCCCGGCACGACCTTGAAACGACCTCGGAGGGTTCGGCCGACCGGTGCAGTCGATTCGTTGCACTTGCCCGATTTCATCGATATATCACTCGATATATCCGAAGCGACTCCTTAATCTACTTCCGTTAGCGCTGTGAGTAACGGTTCGGCCGCGCTGGCCCCGCCGACGCTCAAGGATATAAAGTTGGCCATGTGTGAACTCGAATTATAGGTCTCACTTCCCTGAACCCGATTTCCCCGATCAACAGGGGCTGTAAATAAGCCGCGCGCTGCTAACCTATGAAATATCTTAGCAGTACAATGCTGCTACACACGCGTTTGCCACAGGCTTAATTTTACAGTCGTAAACTACAAGCTTGCCACTGTTCACACGTGACCTCCTTTCCCGCGCCGGTCAGTACACGCGTTAGCGAAATCTCATAATTGGAATCACCGACACCGCACTAGTTAATGAAAACGGTTGTACACATACCTTCACACAAACAGCACGACAGTGGAGACGAGAAGCGTTGTCACTGCAACTGGACATGATGTCGGAAGTCTTTAACCCTCGTCAAGACACGGCGTCCGGCTCTCTCTCCCTTAGCACTAGGCCAAAATGTCGACTGCCTGTCGGCAACCTTTGTCTCCAACTGATCAGGTGTTCCGGGACAATCGACTGCGCAGTCAGACATGCGCAGTCGGTCTTGCCCGGACATCTGTTCCGCCACCAACCTACTGGACTAATCTTAAAGGGCGAGCAACGATTCGGGTCGGGTTGAGTCAATTTACTGGTTACTTCCCTTTCACTGTTAAATTTTCGTCACCCGAATCTCCGATGTCTCACCGGACCTTTCCTCAGCAGAAACATCACGAGGCGGACCCACTGAGTTCTGTGACATAGGCCCTCTCTTAAGAGAGTTGACCGGGTCAACTCTTTTCCTCGGGAGGTTCGGTCCGAGTGATCTCAACCTCTTCCTCCGGGACCGGATGCCTAGACAGAAAATCAATCAGCCCCAACATTCTCCTTACCGAGAAGGTATTCAACTGTAATGTTGTAGGGCTGAAGCACCAACAACCCACGCATTCAGCGCGCGTTGAGCTTCTGGGAGGTGGCCAAATCCATCAAAGATCGATGGACCGAAGGTACCCGAAAGGGTACACCATCCCATACACGCATTGCTGGGACTTCTAACAAGCCCAGACTTGCAACAAACACTCGCACTCGCCCGTCGAGCTGTTACGTTCGGCCGGCCGAAACACCGACTCGCGTACACGACGGGTCGCAATACAGGTGGATCCTCTCATCCCGCCTGTAACGGTGTCGTGACTACCGCTCGGTTTCCCTACGCTACACGCCTTGGGATCAACGGTATCGTTCTCGATGGACCTTATAGTCTTCCAGACCCCTCTGGACTGTGGCTTCCCCGGCCATCTCTTTCGACAGCGAGATTGGTCAGTCGGTGATCGAACGGAGTTCCGGGCCTCGCGCGCCTTTCCCGGCGCTACCCATCCCTTCCGAACTAGGTTACTAGGGAATCCTTCCCCCTGGGCCTCTTCCAGATGTATGATGGTTCCCCTATCGCTGGGTGGACAATCGGACCTACCCCGTACGTTCCCATAGTCCTCCCTATGTAGTACTGGGTCTGCTTGGTCTCCGTCTGGACCTGTAACTTTATTTCCTGCGACTGCCATTGCCAACAGGTGTGGAGATTTTTCACCGGACCTCTCCTCGGGTTTTCGTAGGAGATTTGCATGGAAAATTCTCAAAATTCCCCCGATCCGGATCTCGTAGTTGGACTTGGACACTACCCTGACCACGGGAAAAGGTCCTTGCCATCCTACGTCGAGCATATTGGTCCTTCCGGGACCCCACAATAATGCTCCATCTCCCACCTTAAGAGCTAATCTAGTCTTAGTCCGATTCGAACTTCTTTTGCTCAGCTTCTAACGTTTTAGCTGCTTGCTCAGCGTCTAACTTTTTAGCTGCTTTCTCAGCTTCTAACTTCTTTTCCTCCAAGGCTAACTTTCTATCCTCCAGGTCCGCTTCACGCTTTTTTCTCTCTCTTTCTTCCTGCCGGAAGTCTCTTTCCACCTCTTGTATATATGGCAAAAGTGCATCACCTCTCAGGCCCATTCCTTCGCCTGTTGCCTGCACTTCGGCCATATTTAGTTTGCCAGAGGCCATAGTTAGGGTGGGTGTGTTAGTAGTGTTAGTGTATATCCAAAAGTGCAATATACAGATAGTCAGTACACAACTCTAATCTATACACCACAACACACAGCACACCACAAGTCACTCCGTCTTCGTCAAGAAAGAAATAGGACCCAAGACCTACATAGACTTATATAGTGAGGATAGGAATGATATGTCCTAACACCTATCAATAATCACCAGAGCAGAATCTTTTGGATCCCGGACGAGCCCCCAAATAATGTCATAGCATTCCCTGGGGTGAGGGGAACCTGCTATCACACTTTAACAACGGGATACCTTTAGCCCTGGGACATAGGTGACCTCAGTCCACAAACCCCTTCGACCCTTGGAACCCTATCTCCCTCACTCTCAACCAAGGGACGTTACCCCTTTCAAACTTCGTCCTGAACTCATGACGCAACTCTGGCAGCTAACTATGTTAACAATATGGTGTATTATACAAGATGAATGGATGAATGAGAATTATAATGATTCCGAGATAGACCTTGCAGTATCTATGCGAGATAAGACGTGGCAAGGATCGAGTAGCCTCCTGGAGGAAGTGTCATCATCGTCAGGGCCTCAAGTCACACTCTTGGGTAAGTCAGACACGCTCACCAAGTCTCTCAAGTCTCCCTCCAGGTATAGGTTTCTCCACTTGGATAGGATGGCTGGCGAGTTGACTCACTGGTACTTGGGACCTTCGGTGGATGACATCCCTGAAGTCTGGATCACCTTAGGGATAAAGACTCTCTCGGAAGCTGAGGAACTAGAACACTCCTCCGAAGCGTCTGGAAAAGTCTGATGGTACTGCGGGTATAGCAAGAGGATGATCTCTCACTCAATGGTAGTAGCAGTCCTAACTGTCTCTGCAACCCGCGCAGATCCTCTGACCCATAGCGCAGATATCACAGCACAGATACCTCTCCCGCTGAAACGTGTCACGTTAGATAGAGTTCAAAACAGACACAAGTTCTTCCACAATATCAGGCACCACAGGGTACGAGGCACTTGGTAGCGGAGACATCAGCATTATTTGGCATGCAGGCAGTCAGTCAGGGTCACAACCTGGACACTAACAACAATCAGATACTTGCCCAGCTGTAGTAACGAACAAGGCGATATGGTGTTGTCCTGGCACATAACCTGGGCTATCAGACGTGGAGTGGGCGAGGCGTTAGCTGGAGCCCCTCCTGAGACGTACTCTCGATTGTAAGTACTGCTCGCTGCGGTAGTGGACTTCCCAGCTGTTCACACGGCTGTCGCCCTAGTCCGGATCACTGGACTCGTCCCCAGATCATGGCTCTGCTCTCAACAAGATAGAATCTGTGGAGGATAACACTCAGTGAGAGCACCATGAATCAGACTTACCCACAGCAGATACACTTAAGTCCCCATTACTCAGACATGTGGACCCTTCCCATAAGGGCCGCACTCCTTCACTGGCTGCTCCAATGGTCGAGGACAGACTGGACCTAGAACCAAAGTGGCAGCTGTCCACCTACATCCTCTTTCTCAGACGAACGTAGGACTGGGTCAAGGTTGGTGTCGGAGATATGGGTCTCTGCTGAAACATAGCTAGACAACACATGTGGTTAGTGAGTTAGTTGTACTTAAAGATAGAAGCACCCTTAAGGAGGGCTAATGGCAGTACTCCCTCACCTCCTTCCTGTTATCCGCCAACGCTGATGTCGTACCAGGCCGTAGGCACCATCCAAGAACTCCAAATCAATATACAGGGGGATCTCCCTGTAGCAGAAATCCACACCCCGTTCCCCCCTCCCTGGTCCCAGGTCGGGGCATTTAGAACGGTGTCATGTTCAATATGAACAATTCTGTCGCAATGGTCCCTTCTCCTTCTGTCAACCTCTCAGGACACCACTATATTAAGCTGGCCTTCCATCGAGGGAACTAATTACAAGACAGATGTGAGGAAAGCCAAGAAGAAAGTCAGTGGTCGGCCACCTGGTGATCAGACGCTCGACTCCCGGCACGACCTTGAAACGACCTCGGAGGGTTCGGCCGACCGGTGCAGTCGATTCGTTGCACTTGCCCGATTTCATCGATATATCACTCGATATATCCGAAGCGACTCCTTAATCTACTTCCGTTAGCGCTGTGAGTAACGGTTCGGCCGCGCTGGCCCCGCCGACGCTCAAGGATATAAAGTTGGCCATGTGTGAACTCGAATTATAGGTCTCACTTCCCTGAACCCGATTTCCCCGATCAACAGGGGCTGTAAATAAGCCGCGCGCTGCTAACCTATGAAATATCTTAGCAGTACAATGCTGCTACACACGCGTTTGCCACAGGCTTAATTTTACAGTCGTAAACTACAAGCTTGCCACTGTTCACACGTGACCTCCTTTCCCGCGCCGGTCAGTACACGCGTTAGCGAAATCTCATAATTGGAATCACCGACACCGCACTAGTTAATGAAAACGGTTGTACACATACCTTCACACAAACAGCACGACAGTGGAGACGAGAAGCGTTGTCACTGCAACTGGACATGATGTCGGAAGTCTTTAACCCTCGTCAAGACACGGCGTCCGGCTCTCTCTCCCTTAGCACTAGGCCAAAATGTCGACTGCCTGTCGGCAACCTTTGTCTCCAACTGATCAGGTGTTCCGGGACAATCGACTGCGCAGTCAGACATGCGCAGTCGGTCTTGCCCGGACATCTGTTCCGCCACCAACCTACTGGACTAATCTTAAAGGGCGAGCAACGATTCGGGTCGGGTTGAGTCAATTTACTGGTTACTTCCCTTTCACTGTTAAATTTTCGTCACCCGAATCTCCGATGTCTCACCGGACCTTTCCTCAGCAGAAACATCACGAGGCGGACCCACTGAGTTCTGTGACAGTGACATACAAGGAACATTGAAACCTAGACAACGACCATCTCACTCAGTGATTATAAAGAACATCGTGAGAGTCACTTTTGACATTTTCTCGCAAAGAGAACGTGTAAAGTTGTCAGCTGCAGTTGTTGACTCACAATCTTGTATGATTGCCACGTTACTGTTCTTAGTTGTAAGTCTCCGAGTGAGAAGTTGACCACTGATTAGACCGTGCCCAAGAAGTGCTAAAGACATTTTCTTTGCCAAAAGGAAACCAACTCCTGGCTTCGTTTTCACCCTCTGGATATATGAATATTACGTTTCCTTGCCGGCCCTATGGTCATGGGTTCGAAGTTGCATGGAGCCGAACTTACAAACTCGGTCTTGGTCAACAAGGTCGACCTAGCCTAATTGAATACCAGAAATTCTTTTGGGACGTAAAGGCAGCTGGATTTATACTGACCTCATCATTCCTGGAGTTCCGACTTTTTCTATAGTTATGGGAATACCTAGAATGCCTCAAACCTTGTAAACTGTGTGCATTGTTTTTCGTTTTGAATATGTAAATGTCCCTCATGTTTGGGTCACGAAGTGACCTTGTCCAGCTTATCTCTGTTCTGAAATTTCCAGAATATTTATTGTATTTCTTGCTAGTTTCATACTACCCATGATGAATGCTCCTTGTATAGTTTTCCTTGTCTGACAACGTTTCCATTAACAGCTTCTTTAATCCGATCGCAGAGATTTTAACAGCTGTAAAGTCAGGTTTACTGGCCTCGTCTCCACTACCCTTACTCGGCCTTTGAGCTTTTCTTCAGTTCGCATAATAATATGTCCGGCCTGGTTGCTTCATTATAAGATCATTGTGACTCTATCAGTTTACATTTTGCTTTTCTTGAGACGCATTATTTGCCAGTGTTTTCTTTGCTTTCCTCGTCCATATGACTGTGGACTACGTTATAGGTCTTTAGCATCTTTGATGCTGCTAGGGTTAGAGAAATCCCTTTTGGTAAAGAGAGTAAATTGACGTACTTGGGTATCACCTTCGATAGGTGTATGTCTTTTAAAGATTTTGTGGAGTCTTTGGTGGTGAAGGTTGGTAGGGGACTTTATGCTTTGAGGGCGATGGCAGCAACCGGGGTAGAGCAGAGGATGCTTTACAGGTTCTTTCAATCAATCAATCAATCATATGCCATGCCGGAAAGCGTGGGCGGTCATGACTCGCCATTTCACTCGATCACCAGAGTCGTGGATCAGGTCAGTGTTCCTGTCTCGACAATGCCATGTGGCCAAGCCATCCAGGTATTTTCCTCTCGGTCTTCCCCTTGGTCTATTCCCTTCGATCTTGCCAGTTGTCAATAAGTTCTCTAATTCATTTCTTCTCATAACATGTCCAAAAAAAATTGACTGTCTACGTCTAATTTCTCTAATCAATTTACGATTTTCATTTCTCTCCTGTAGTACTTGGTCATTGGTTTTCTGTCTGTCCATGGTATTCTTTGCATTTTCCTCAGAAACCACATTTCTGCAGCCATCAGATGTTTTTAGCTTGCCTGCTTATTGTCCAAGTTTCACATCCATACAATAGAACAGGCTCTGCGTATCACATCAACACTCTTTTTCTCGTTTCAATTGACATCTTTTTCTTGGTCAGAATATTTTTCGTCTTGCTAAAGGCTACTTTCGCCATGGCGATTCTTGTTTTAATCTCTTCAAGGCATCTCCCATTAGATGTTATGACTGTTCCGAGATAAGTTTACCGATTCACTTGTTGAAAAATATTCCCATTTACTTGTATATTACATTGTGGTATTTCGTTCTTCCTAGTGACGACCATAACCTGTGTCTTTTTACAATTTAATTCTAACCCCAGTTGCTCACTGAGTACAACAACCGCATCTACTAATTGTTGCAGATCCTGCTCATTGTCTTCAATAAATACTGTATCATCTGCATATCTAATGTTATTGATGTTTCGTCCTCCAATGCTGATTCCATTTATATCTTCTACATTTCTGAAAATATTTTCACTGTGTAGGGAAACAAGATCAGGAGACATTACATATCCCTGCCTAACACTTCTCTTAATAGGCTGATATTGTCCCACTTCATTATCAATCCTTAAGCAGCTGGTTTTGTTTCCAATATATGTTTTTATAAGTCTAATGTCTTTCCCATCAATTTGTAGATCTGCAAGCATATCCACCATGTTGACATGTCTAACTCTATCAAAAGCCTTTGTGTAGTCAATAAAGCAAAGATGTATATCCTTGTTTACAACTATAGCACGTTCAATAACCAATAACTGATTGCAGCATATACACAACATTTACTGTACCCTTTCCTTCTACAAACCTACATTGTTCTTCCCCTATTTCAGGTTGTATTTTCTTCCTCACTCTTTGCATCATAATTCGTAGCAAAATCTTTGTGATGTGACTCATTAAACTAATTATTCTATGTTGATCACATTCCAAGGCTCCTAATTTCTTTGGGATTGCAATAAATGCAGAGTTACATAATTCAGAAGGCATATCTCCAGTATCATATAATGTGTTCATCAGTCTGGTGACTTGATCTATTCCATATTCTTCTAAAGCTTTAATCATTTCTGTTGTAGTGTTATCTGCACCGTATGTTTAAGAACATTTCGAACCTCCATCTTCAAAATTGGCGGTCCTTCATTATTATATATAATACCATTCTGTTCCTCTCTGTTATCATTATAACGGTTTTTCACACAATCTGTCCATACATGTAGAATCTGATCTTTTTCTATTATGATTTTGCCATCTTTAGTTTTTAGACAGTGTGGTGATATACTTGTTCTTATATTAGTAAGTACCTGCATTTTTTGTGCACTAATTTGGTATTTTGACTGTTGTGTTGTTTTTCAATTTCTAATCACTTTTCCTCAAGCCATGATTCTTTTGCCTCCTTACATAATATTCTTACTTGTGTGTGAATTTCTTCATATTTGGCAGAATTACTTTTGTTGAGTCTTCTTGTTTCCATTAGGTGTAAAATTTCTTCAGTCATCCATTTCTTACGACCCACCTTCTTTAATTTTGGATTAGTTGTTTCTGCAGCCAAACTGGTTGAATTCTTCAACATTTCTCATTGATCACCCACATCCTGGAATAGGATTTCTAGATCAGACAATTTATCAAATCTGTTCTGTACTTCTATGTTGAATTTGTTTTGTATTTCCTTGTCATTACTCAGTGTACACAAATCATATTTAGTGTTTCCTGTTATATTCTTGACTTTCTTTAACTTTATCGTCAATGTTCCTGTAAGTAATCTGTGGTCACTATAACAATCAGCACTGGGAACTGGTTTTGCTATTGTTAACGCGTTTCTAAAGTTTCTGCTAATTAGAATGTAGTCAACATGGTTTCTAATGCTGCTATCAGGACTCCTCCATGTCCATAATCTTCTAGGGTGTTGCTTAAACCAGGTGTTTCCTACAATCATTTCCTGTTCTTTTGCCCACTCTACGAGTTCGTATCCTCTTTCGTTTCTCTCTCCTAAATCATAGTTTCCTACTGTGTATCTATCACCTTGATTTCCTACTTTTGCATTGAAGTCCCCTATTATGATGTTTATTTCTGAATTTTTACATTTCTTTAAAGCACTCTATATCATTATAAAATTCCTCTACACTATCTTCACTGGATTCTTCTGTTGGGGCATATACTTGAATAACATTTATTCTAAAAGATCTGCCACTTAATTTAACTAGTAGAACTTTGCCTGACACGACCCAATCCTTGAACAGATTTTGATGTTTTCCGGTCCAAGATAATTGTCACTCCCCTTTGTAGATTTTCTCCTCCAGAATAAATAATCTTAAAATCTTCATCTATCTTGATGCCTGCTCCAGTCCATCTCGTTTCGCACATCCCTAAAAGATTAATTTTCTCTCTTTCTATTTCTTGTTTGATGTTATCTAATTTTTCGTCGTCGTTTAACGTCCTAACATTCCATATTACTAATTTTAATGTCTCTGTCCTTGTCTTGCGATGATCAGTCTTTATTCGAATCATAATGAACTAGGCTCTTTCAGCAATTAATAATTTCTGTCATTGAGTATGGTTTGGGGTTCCTGACAGTATCAGAGAGCCAGCTTGAAAGGTTGGAGCGCATACAAAATGCGGCCATGCGTGTATTCAGAGGTGCACAAAGGACACACCAATTATATGAATGAGGCATATCCTGGCGTTACTATCAATGGCGTATAGGCATATGGTCCTTCAGGCCAAATGGTACCTAAGAGTTGCTGCAGATAGGGATCACCCCCTGCATGAAGCCATGAATATGTTCAAGGATCATAGACTAAGACGAAGCAGGTCCTGGATGGCACAGTCAGAAATATCTATACGTTAGGTGTGTGATCTTAGTTAGTTAGTTAGTCTTTCCTCTTGAGCCTAAGTCGGCGCATAGGGAAGAAGTCATGGCTCTCCATGTCTGGCGGTTCGCTGCTACCTATCTAGAGACCATCAATTGTGATAAAGAGTGGGTTGAAGTATGTATGGCATACAGGACTGACTGGCACAATTTAATATTAACACTGGGTGGTGAGTGCAGAGAATGGGCAGCGGACCGCACAGTGTTTGAGGTGCAACAACTGATCATGAGTAATACATATCAAGGTGACATAGTGATACATACTGATGGGTCAGTAGTGAGAAACAGACGGAGTGGTTGGGGTTTCATTGCGTAGCCTAATGGATGATTCTTGAAACATCACAGTATGGCATATGAGGCTACGATCTCCAGCATGAGAATGGAATTGGAAGCAGTCACAGCGGCATTCCGTTGGTTAGAGGAGACCACTGCAACACACATTTTCTTCAACGTGGACTCAAGGAGTATGATTAGCAAAGTGGAGAAATGAATGTTTCGTGTGGAATGGCCTATGTCGCTTCAGAGTTCACAGATTGTGAGAAGTGTATCGATTTTTTGCCCTGACCATGCGGGAGTGCGGGGGAATGAACAGGCTGATTGGGTGGCAGGGAATGCACCTCTTGGTGGTAGATTACCTATGGACAAGGGTAGAGATGGTCGTGAGCCTGTGGGACCAGATGGACAATCAGATGTAGAACCCGTATGTGGAAAGGATAAGATTACTGAGGGTTAGCAGGGGGTCTGGTAGAATCTTAAAACTGAGAGGGAAGACCAGGAGAACTTTAAATCAGATAGTGGTAGGAACGATTAGTTTGAACGAGGGGACAGAGCGCAGTGATGTCGGTTCTTAGCTCTATTAACAGTGATTTCCCTGCAGGATGAAACTTCGCTTACATGAAAGATCACTCCAGTGGTGCCCACTTATCCTAAGTAAGACTGGGGCATTACATTCAAGTTGAGCTGTGTTGGGTTTGGGTTGTCAAATGGATTGCGGCAGTACTTTATGAGCATAAAATAGCACTTCACACAGGTTCATGGGCTTATGATCCCCGTACTATTGCACCTGGGTTACCACAGGGGTCTGCCATGTCCACAGTGCCGTTTAATATTTACAGCAGCAAAGTCGAAGTAATTGAGGCACCAGGAATTGGTAGAATCTTGACATTCGCAGGTTATGTGCGGGTGTACAGACAGGGAAGAGAAAGGGAAAGATTGACTGCAGACTTACAATCGGCAGTAAACATTGTGGCGGAGTGGTGCATGGACTCAGGGGCCGTAATAAATCCAGAAAAGGTATCGGTTGTGTGGTATTCCCTGGATAACTGAATAGTGAAAGCAGATGACCCATGCATTACATTGGACGACCTCTCTGTTTGGAATTTAAATGGAAGTACTTGAGAATCACTTTCGACAAATGTGTATATGTCTTTTTTATTTACGTAGAGACTTTGGTGGTAAGGGCTGGAAAGGGACTTAATGCTGTGAGGCCGCCGGGGTAGAGCGGAGGATGCTTTACATGCTCTTTCAGCAGTTAATAATTTATGTCATTTAGTATGGTTTGGGGCTGCTGAAAGTATTAAAGAGCCCGCTTGAAAGGTTGGAGCTCACGTAGAATAGGTCATCCGGGTGAGCCTGGGTTGTAGACATGACACACCAATTATACACAAGGCATATCCTTGCACTACTAACCATTGCGGACAGGAACATGGTTATTCAAGCCAAATGGTACATGAGAGTCGCTGCAGGCAAAGATCACCCCGTGCATGAAGCCATGGATATGGTCAAGAGGCATAGAATGAGAAGAGGCAGGTCCTGGATGGCATAGGCAGAAATGTCTATCAGCCAGATGTGTGAAATAGAGAACATCAATCGTGAAACAGGAAGACATGTTGGACTGGCACAATGTAATAGTAACATGTGGTCGTGAGTGCAGAGAATGGGCGGCAGGCCACACAGAGTTTGAGGTACAACAACTCATACAGGGCAACGCACATCAAAGTGACATAATGATGAATCATTGGTGATAAACAGACGTAGTGGCTGGGGTTTCATTGCGAAGGCTGTTTCGCTTTCGAAGCCGTTAATCTATACATATTCATCCACCTTGTTAACAGACCATCTTTTGTGTACTAGGGATTGCCATTGCCAGTTCAGTAGGCTATTACCCCTACTTCACTCATGTTGTTTAGCTAGTCAGCCAAGACTGTTGCCCGTGGTGTGGTCACCGCCGTACTCAAACAGTATTAGTGAAGCCATTCATGAGCTAGCTAAAAAGATGGAAACCACATAGGATCCTGGAATATCCTTTGGGGTATGGCTGCCACTCACCAAGAGGTACTATCCCCCTCGCTTTACACTACACTCAACATTCTAATTAAATTGTTTGCATATCCTTTACAGGACATTGCTGTCAACATCAGCATGTTTCAGCTGATTGTTGATTTCTTGGCAAGATTACGCCCAATAGTTTGCCATTGCTTTCTGAGCGGCTTCTCACATACCCCGTAAGTTACCAACGCGATTCGAACCACTGCTGATTCTCACCGTCGTCACGTTACTTACGAGAGTATACGAGATTACGGAGAAAAGTCGCTAACTTCTAGGCCAGGAAGCCGACAACAGTATAACTGCAGTTTACAAATTTTGCATTACAATATTTCTCTAAGACCTAACATCAGCTTTGGGTATAGTTTCAACATGAGTGCGCCTTTCTTAAAATCACCGGTTTTATAAAAGTGAATTTCGAACGTGAACGCTAAGAAACAAGTCCAAAGATGAATATAGAGCATGGCACGGAATAATGATTGCCTTCCATATGGGTATCTGATGTTCCCTCCAATGGTTAACTTCTCCTTCATGGTTCTGGGTTGACTATTTCTAGTTCCAATGTTTTCTAATGACTGCACAGAGCTAGCGTGTATTTTTATTCATAATACAAAATAAATTGTTACGCTCAAAATGATTTTCCCATAGTGCCATTCAGCTTACATAAATAATTTCAGCAACTACTAAACAGTTTTAAATGATCGATCTCTTTTTATCAATAGTATATTCCATATAAAAGATCAGTAAGATGTTCTCAATCTTGATTTTAGATAACACATGTACACATATAACAATATTTGGATGTGTGTTGTTTTTACACCTGATTTTGCATAAATGAGGCCTGCTAATTACAAATACCACATGTATGCGTCTATAGCAGCTCTGGTATTTTTAATACAGTCACTTATTTATTTAATTATTATTACAGTATAGTCAATGCACACACACATCCAGTGCATAGCGAGATTAAGAAGGTAACGGGCAGCAGGTTTAAAAGAGGAAAGTCGTGGATGGGTCAAGCCGAAGACATTCTTTAGCAGATGTGTTCACTTGAGGACTTAGAACCTGGCGAAGAGTGGGTACAAGTGCCAACAGAGTTCTGTACATCTTTTTCAGTGTGCATCCAACTAGACAGGAAATGCAGACAAGAAAATCCAGCTGCTGTGGAGGCGGAAGTACAGGCTCTGATCTTCGAGAATTCTTTTGAGGATGATGCTTTCGTTTACACGGATGGTTCGGTCGTCCAAGGAGTGAGAATTTCATGGGCCTTTACAGCTCATTCCGGAGGGAAAACTGTGAAGGAAGAGTCTGGCTCTTTTGCTTTGACCACATGCAGCCTGATTGTGGAAGTCATGGCAGTAAGTAAATCAATAACATGGCTCAAGACACAGACATTCAATCGGGATTGTGTCATTGGTGACTCAATGAGTATGCTCAGGAGGATAGAGATGGGTTGAGTCCGAAGAGAGTGGCTGCTGTCTGTAGAGCGGTCTCGGCTGGCAAAGATTAGTTTCATCTTCGTGCCAGGGCATGCGAGCGTACAACGGAATGAGCAGGCTGACTGGCTTTTTTTTAGTGTGGAAGGCGGACGAGCCATGGACCAGGCAGATATTCTGAATGTTCTACGAGAAGTAAGTCGTTTACGAAAACCAAGCGACGACTGAGAATCTACAACCATGGTCAGGCTGCTAGAACAGCAAGTTAAAAGAGGTGTGGCCAAACAAGAACACTACGCAGGAAGCCAAAAAATAGTAATAAACCAACACAAAACTGGTGTCGTGAGCCGCTATACGCTGCGGGATCTGCTGAGGAGGGGATCCGAGCACTTATGGACTGAATGGTTTGATGTGCAGTGAGGATGATCTGTCGACTAACTAAATAACTAACTATTTCAAGAATGTTCCAAGAATTGCCTATTTAGATTTTAACCCACTGCATGCATGTTAGTGTATAGTTAAAGGCATACTTTCTTTACTTCAAAGTAAAATTAGGTGACCTAGACGTCTGTGGGCTTCTCATATTGTTTGCAAAGCATGTTGCTGAACACCTGCGAAAATGGACTTGTGGGAAATAATATGTTTAAGTTTTGGAATTCAGATGGTTTGGAGATTGGTTGATTAATGATTGATTGATTTAGGAACCGACATCACAGAATTCGGGACATGGACAGATAACCTTCTTGGACGCCTCAGACAGGAGGCTTGCAACAGGACTGTTAAAACTCCTTTTTTGCAGCCCCCATGGTGGACCGCAGAAGTAGACCATGCCTGGAAAGCAAAGAGAGCTGCAGTGAAGCAGCTAAGGAAAGTGCGACAGACACCCCGAAGCTCACCAGAGGAAGTGGACACAGCGGAAAATGTCAAGAAAGACAAGGTGGAGGCTTTCAAGCGCTGTGCTGCAGAGGCGTAAAATGGGAATGTTTTATAAAGGAGATTGGAGGTGATAAAACACTGCGAAATTTCTGGAAACTGCACAGACAACTGCAAAGAAAAGATCGGCCTATGTTAGTGGGAACAATTTATAGAGATGATGGTGTGCGCGTGACAACAGACAAAGATAAAGGGGAGGCGTTTCTCCCGAGATTTTTAGAGCAGATCAATCATAATGATGCGGACACCAGGGATTCAGTTAAAGAGGAATTATCTGGCACCATGAAGAATATGCATTATGAAGACATCATACGGGTTGAAGATGTTAAACATATTTTGAAAAAAAGGCAAAAGACACAGCACCAGGGCCCGATCGGGTTAGGTATGGCCACATGAAGGCTTTGAGCGATACAGACATGAAGGAGATGACCGACTGCTTTAACCAGAGCATTAGGACAGCATCAGTACCGCAGGATTGGGTGCACAGCTATCTCATCCCTCTCCCAAAACCATTCAAGGATCATTCAAAGCTTAGCGGCTTTAGGATCATCACCCTTCAAAATGCATTGGGAAGGTTCTAGAGAAGATAGTCGCTGTGAAGCTGCAAGAGTTTTTGGAATGGGGGAAGCTTCTTCCAAGAGGCACGGGGAGCCACATGCCATGAAAAGATACATGGTCAAATGCAACCACTTTTACCTTTGATGTTTATGATGGGTTCCATTATGACAGGAAACGATGGCGGCAGCCCTTGATCTCGAGGATTCATACAATAGCGATCGATATGATATTTTGATGACCGCACTGATGGAGAAGGGGGCCAATCCCTGGTTGGTGAACTGGATAGCAGCCGTCCCGCATTCTCGTCGGGTTGCTCTCCGTCTGGGTGCATGGAACTCAGAGCCACATATTTTAACCCCGGGACTGCCACAGGGATCTTCAATCTTACCGGTGCTCTTTAACGTGTATACGAGCAAGATTGCAAACCTAGAAGCACCAGGGTTGGAAGGATACTAACATTTGCAGATGATATTCTTGCATAGAGACAGAGGAGAGATAGGGAGCAAACAGCCCAGGGGCTACAGGCGACAGTAGACAAAGTGATTGACTGGTGCACTGAAATGAGTTCTGTCATCCACCCGGAAAAGGCGGCTGTTGTGTGGTGCTCTCTGGACAACAGGATTGTGAGAGCTGATGTCCCAAGCCTTGGCGACTGATAAGAGGGAAATCATGGATGGCTAAGGCGGAGGATACGATCAGACAGGTGTGCATCTTGGAGAAGGAGAACATTAGGCGAGGAGAGGAGTGGGTCAGAGTGTCAGCGAAGCAGTCAGACTTGTGCAGAGTTTAATCACATTGAGCCGGGAGTGCAGGGAGTGGCCAGCAGGAGCCACGGAAGTGGAAATCCAGCAGCTATTTCAGGATAATGCTCGCTCAAGTGATGTGATTATCTACATAGATGAGTCGGTGTTGAGAGGAGGAGAAGTGCCTGGGTTTTTTTAGCAAAAGCTAATGGTCGACGTTTGGTGCAGGAGATCCTGGCATATGATACCACAACATCTAATGGAGATGGAGGCGGTCAGTGCAGCTTTCCACTTTATGGAGAATACGATACACACACACACACACACACACACACACTCACACACACACACACACACACACACACACACATCGTGATTGTAACTGACTCAGAAAGCATGCTGAGGAAGGTGAGGACAGGCAAGCTTCGGGCAGAGTGGCTTGCTTCGCTTCGGAGGTCACGGGTGGCAAGCATCGCCTGGATCTTTTCTCTGGGGCATGCCGGTGTGCTGGGGAATGAACAGGCGAACAGATTGGCTGGCCCAGCAAAACTTGCTTGAGTATTGATATATGACAATGCAGTCGTGGTTGCAGCCTTGTGGGAGCACGTGTACACTCGGAGGATATGGTTGGGAGAGAGCTTAATAATCACTAAGATGACTGTTGTTGTGTTTTCCTATTATGTCAACATTTAGGACATTAATGGCGAGAAGGGGGGGGGGGGAGAGAGAGAGAGAATCACACACAGTGGAAATATTCAGATTTAGATTCTTTTAAGCGACCTGTTCCACACGGAGATGACTTACCAGTTCCAACTATCAGTTAGATTTCGGATTCCCTGCTAGAAGATGAGACAGCAGTGGCCCGTGGAACGACAAGTGAGTGTGATAGGGATTTCTAAGATGCTTTTCCAGCTGTTTAACGTTTCGCCTAACGTGAACTGAATAATCTGACCCGAGATCCACATCTCTCCAAGGAATCTTCTTAACTGTTGGCTTCAAGATTGAAAGAAGAAATTACTGACTGCTGAATCAAAGGTTACATTTTATCGCAGCATAGAGCACGCATTCCTTCCATTCTTTTGTAAAAAAAAAAAAAATCTTGTGTTTTGTACTAATGTAGGAGGTCCTTTAAACCAAATGCATGTAAGTTATACACCATATGAGTGGCGACGTTTCATTGACAGCTCTAAAAGAAGTTTGAAAGATGTTCTCTTATATAATGATATCATATATGACTCAATTCTAATTGCTCATTCTATTACAATGAAGGAGGAGTATGCTACATTAAGCACAGTTCTGAAAACATTGAAGTAGTTAGAACATAACTGGATACTCGTAGGTTTGTGTAGATTTTAAAATTATGAACTTCTTGTTTGGCCAGCAAAGGGAATTCACCAAATTCTCATGTTTTTTTATGTTTGTGGGATAGCAATGCAAAAGATACGCACTGGACAAAGAAACAGTGGACGTTGAGAGATGAATTTAAAGTTGGAGAAAATTTAGTGTCAACAAGCCTCCCAGTGATCGACAAAGAGTTCTACTGCCACCTTTACGTATACAGCTTGGCTTGATGAAGCAATTTGTTACGGCACTGAACAAAGATGATACCTGTTATAATTACTTATGCAGAAAGATTCTGTAATTTAGCATAGACAAACTTAAAGCTGAAATTTTTAATGGAAAATTAAATTAGAAAATGCTATTGATTCGATGAACAAAACAGTTCACAGCCTTGTCATTATTAGTTTTAGTTGTGCAAAACATTCTAGATAACTCTAAAGCAGACAATTATTTTTCTGAAGTAGTTGAAAACATGCTGTCGAGTTTTTGTAAGCTTGGATGCAACATAAACATAAAATTGCACTACCTCCATAACCATTTGCATTTCTTCCACGAGAATATTAGCGAATTTAGTGAGGAGTAAGGTGAACTGTTTAACCTAGATATTAAAAAAAAACAATGGAAGAGAGACTTTGGGATGCCCGCATGATGGCAGATTACTGTTGGACCTTTAAGCTTGATTGTCCGGGCATACCTCATTCCATGAATCCCCGAAAAGCTTTTCGTGCGTTGACTATAGATTTTTTTTTAATGGCTAGTGATAAAGTTTTAATACATTTTAGGTGTTTTATTACAGTCAAAATGCCACCGATGGCACCTAACTCTAAGCTTGTACGTAACAATTGCCCTACTAAGACGGCCATTCTCAGTTATCTCAAAGACTAGAACTGATAGAAAAAAATCTGATTACATATTTGGAATCAGCAACACAAAATTACACAAGAACAGCTTTAAAACTTAAGACACCAAAGTGTCTGTAAACCAGTGTATACTTTTTTTTCTTATATAAAACCTTAATGCCAGGCGACGTGACCGACTTAATAAGAGCGCTCTAGCTGTTAAACTTCAGCTGCTCTGACTCCTGTGTAGTGGGATCAACCCCATACACCGATCAGTTGGACTTCAACGTACTTCTCGTTGAAAAAGCAATGGCAAACTATTGAAAGTAAAATTTCCTAGAATATTAATCTGGGTTTGGGATTGATCGCAACGTCCTGCAAAGGACATGCATCACAATTTTAGAATTTTGATAAACAAAAGACGACAGACGTTATGGTCATCACTAGGAAAAAGGAAATACAACAAAATAATATGCAAGTAAGTGGGAATGTTATGAAACAAGGGAATCGGTACAATTGTCTCAGAACAGTCATAACATCTGATGGGAGATGCCTTAAAGAGATTAGAACAAGAATTGCCATGGCGAAAGAAGCTTTTTGCAAGATTGGAGAATATTGACCAATACGGTCATGTGCAACGAGAAAAAGAGTGTTGAAGTGCTATATAGAACCTGTAA
This sequence comes from Cepaea hortensis, assembly GCA_963921405.1. NCBI lineage: Eukaryota > Metazoa > Mollusca > Gastropoda > Stylommatophora > Helicidae > Cepaea > Cepaea hortensis. Next base: position 114,806,729 of record OY992879.1, read on the forward strand.
TTCTGGAAGGATATAAAGTATGGACAAGGAGCAGACAGGCTGAAAAACATCTGATGGCTGTGGACATGTGGTTTCTGAGGAAAATTAAAAGAATACCATGGACAGACAGAAAAACCAATGTTGCCTGAAATCAGGGTCTTGCTAGTTTCATAAATTTAAGATCATTCTGAACGTCCATCTCCAAAATTGATGGTCATTCATTATTATTCAGAATATCATAAAATTCCTCTCTAGTATTATTATAATGGTCTTTCACACAATCTGACTATGTAGTTAAAATCTTCTCTTTTTCTGTTGTGATGTGATCTTTTGTTTGTATGCAACTCATTTATGTCTGTGTTCTTTTCTTAGTGAATGTCATGAATACTTGTACGCATTGATTTGGTATTCCGAGTGATGTGTTGGTTTTCAATTTTCCTGAAAGTTTTCTCAAGTCATACTTCTTTTACCTCTTTGCACAATTTCCGCATTTTTCTATGAATCTCTTCATATTTGTCATGGTTATTTTTGTTATTTCTTCTTATATCCACAAGTTTTCAGATGTCTTCCGTTATCCATTTCTTACATCTGATAATCTTCATTTTTGGAATAGTTGTTTCGGCAGCCTGGCTGAGTTCTTTAATATTTTCCATTGGTCACTGACATCTTGAAACAAAAAATACAGACAATGCATCATATTTGTTCTTTACCTCTACGTTCAGTTTATCTTTTATCTCCTCATACATGTCTGTCTGTCTGTCCGTCCGTCCGTCCGTCCATCTGTCTGTCTGTCTGTCTGTCTGTCTGTCTGTCTGTCTGTGTTTGTACGTACGCATTGTTTGTTTGTTTGTTTGTTTGCCACATTACAGGGGCCTCTAGCCACTAAGTGCAAAACTTTAACATGTAAAATGGGAACATGTGACGTTCGAACTATCAGTGAGGAAGGCAAATTGGATAATATCAAACAAGACTAAATATTAACGTTTTAGGTATATCCATCCATCATGTGCCATGCCGGTAAGAGTGGGCGGTCATGTTTTGCCATCTAACTAGATCACCAGAGTCGTGGATCAGCTCCATGTTTCTGTCTCGACCATGCCACGATGTTAAACAATCCAGGTATTTACTTCTAGGTCTTCCCCTTGGTCTATTCCCTTCGATCTTACCAGTTGTCACCAAGTTCTCCAAATAATTTCTTCTCATAACATGCCCAAAAAATTGTGACGTCTAATGTCTCTAATCAGTTTACGATCTTCATTTGTTTCTTGAAGGACTTGTTCATTGGTCTTTCTGGCTGTCCATGGTATTCTTTGCATTTTCCTCAGAAATCACATTTCTACAGCCATCAGTTGTTTTTCAGCTTGACTGCTCATTGTCCAAGCTTCACATCCATATAAAAGTACAGGTTCTGTGTAGCACCTCAACACTCTTTTTCTCGTTTCAGTTGACATTTTTTTTATTGGTCAGTATGTTTTTGATCTTGCTAAAGGCTACTTTTGCCATGGCAATTCTTGTTCTAATCTCTTCAAGGCATCTCCCATAAGATGTTATTACTGTTCCGAGATAATTGTACCTATTAACTTGTTGAAGAATATTCCCATTTACTTGTATATTGCATTGTGGTATTTCGTTCTTCCTAGTGACGACCATAATCTGTGTCTATTTACAATTTAATTCTAACCCTAGTTATTCACTGCATCTACTAAATGTTTCAGGTCCTGTTCATTGTCTGTAATCAAGACTGTATCATCTGCATATATATTGTTATTGATGCATCGTTCCCCAATGTTGATTCCTTTCATATCTTCAATATTTCTGAAAATACTTTCACTGTACAGGGAAAACAGATCTGGAGACATTACACATCCCTGTCTCACACCTCTCCTAATAGGCTGATATTGGCCTACTTCATTACCAACTCTTATGGCAGCTTGTTGTTTCTAATATATGTTTCTTACAAGTCTAAAGTCATTTCCATCAATTTGTATGTCTTCAAGCATCCTTATCATGTCGACATGTCACACTTTATCGAAAGCTTTCGTGTAGTCAATAAAGCAAAGGTGTAGATATTTGTTTACTTCTATAGGACGTTCGATTACGGTTTTCAGTATATACATAGCATTTACTGTACTCTTGCCTTCTACAAACCCACATTGTTCTTCTCCTATTTCAGGTTGTATTTTCCTCCTAACTCATGATAATTCTTAGCACAATCTTCGTGATGTGACTTCTTATACTAATTGTTCTATGTTGATCACATTCCGGGGCAACTGATTTCTTTGGGATTGCAATAAATACAGAATTCATGAGGTATTTTTCCAGTATCATATATTGTGTTAAGCAGACTGGTAACTTTATCTATTCTATATCCTTCTAAAGCATTAATCATTTCTGTTGTGACGCTGTCTGAACCGGGGGTCTTGCCATATTTCATATAGTTAAAAGCATTCTGAACCTCTATCTTCAAAATTGCTGGTCCTTCTGGTATTATTTTGAACATCATACTGTTCGTCTCTGTTATCGTCATAAAGGTTTTTCACGTAATCTGACCATACATGTAAGATCTGATCTTTTTCTATTATAACTCTTCCATCTTTTGTCATTTGGCAGCCTGCTGATGTATACATTTAGGTATATGTTAGACCAGATAGAAAGAAACGGACATGATAGATCCGAAGTATATAACATAATCCTTTTTTTGGTAGAGAGAAACGGCAGCGAGTTGTAGCACTTATTTTGGATCTGGAGAGATCGAAATCTGTCAAAGGATATTGAACAGTGTCAGACACAATATAGTTAAGTGGCAGACCTTCTGATCTAAACATCATAGACGTATATGCATCTAAAACGGACAACAGCAATGACAGCATTAATGAATTTCATAGTAATTTTGATAGTGCCATAAAAAAAGTGCATGTATTCAGAATTAAATATCATAATGGGTGACTTTAATGCTAAAGTTGGAAATCAACAAAATGGATTCACAGTAGGCAAGTATCGACACTGCACTTTCACGTAATACAGTTATGATAATAAAAAGTAACGATGATAATAACTATTTTTGCTTATTAATATTATGAATCTACATTATTTGTCGCCGGTCTCCCTGGTCTAGGTGTTACACGAATTTCTCCGTAATCCCGTATATTCTCGTGAGTAACGTGATGTGTGCTAGAATCGGTAGCGGTTCTCTCCGCGTCGGTAACTTATGGGGTATGTGAGCCGGTCGTCAGGAAGCAATGGCGAACTACTGAGCGTAATCTTGCCAAGAAATCAACAATCAGCTGAAGATGCTGATGTTGACAGCGATGTCCTGTAAAGGATATGCGAACAAAAAATATTATTTGTTTACCTTTTCTAATTAGAAGTTCATTGTTGAAATACCTAATGAGGTTAACTTTACCTATTTGTCCACAGCATTCAATTCAGGCTACCAGCCTTTAAGAGGTGTTTATTTGTGGATCGCACAGATAAAAGCATTACTTTTGAAACGTTATATTGTGGCACAGTATCACTGGTTGGGTACATTCGTCAGCTATTTTGTGCCAGGCATTTTAGTGTTGCTCTATATTATTATTGACACATCAATGAGATCGATATATGCAAAGCAAAATGAGCTGATATTCAACATTAATTTATACGATAGTACGTCAGTAATTTACCACTATGACAACTGTTCACTGAATGTGTCAACGTACTACATAAACCAGTTCAACCATCAGCACAAGATTATTGACTTGACTAGACGGGTGAGTAGAGTTTATTAAAGGTTGATTGCCATCGACAAATGTATTTACATCTAACGCCACATAATGAAAGAAACTTGGCGAATGCACTCTATATGCAAAAAAAAATGTACAGCGTAAGATATTATGAATAGTTCTTTTATTTATGTGTAGTGTTTACTCTTCTCAAGAAAACTGCACCTTGATTAGTGAAAGTCGTCTTTACTTCTTCAGTTCCAGGAAGATTTTACTGCAACCGTGTATAACCTCATGAAAGCCGCCGTAGTGCAACGGCTAGTACACATGCCTGCTGGCTCGGTGGTCAGGATTTTAAATTTCCCATTGAAGTGGATGTTTAATATTGCTCTTAGCGACCAAGTCGACTTAGCCTAAAATCGTTACTAAGAAATGTCATGGGAAGCCAAATGTGCGCATACTGTAACTGAGGAAGGTAAAGAGTTAGATATGAAAATACGGTAAGCGTGATATGAAAAGGGTAAATAAATGTTAACAGTGATAGCTGTATTTATTCTAGCTGATTGCACGCAAACCAAAATGTTGAATAAGATACTCTCCTGTCTGAGTCTGAACGAACTGTTCTAATTACATGACTTTATAACAGTGCCATTTAAATCATTGCCGCTTATGTGATGAGAATTTGGAGACGGATTTGTTGCATTTCTACTTCCTACACTCACATCCCAGTGTGATTATAACCCCACACGTCTGAATTTCTATTCGACCCTCTGAACCACTCCTTGCCTCTGCCAGTCTTCTCAAATTGGCACACTTAGCTGATGGTATCTTCTACCTGAGCCATCCATGATCTTCCTCTTAACAACCGGTGGCCCTGGATTGCATCCAATCATGCAGGAGGTGTTCCTTTTGCGCAGTCACCGTGAGGTATGACCTTGTCTGCAACACCTTGAGTCTGTCTGCAGTGGATATATCGCACACACACTATTGGGGCGTCCCTTGTACACACTAGAATCACCATCATGGCTTCATGCTGTATGCGCTCTTGTTTCACTAGCTGACTCTTTGAGACTGAGTATTTCTAGTCCATACTCTACTACTGAAACAATCAAGTGCTGAACTATTGTGATTAGCATTTTCTGTTTCATGTCCCTTGCCGCCATACACTTCAGTGCATTGAATCCCTCCTGACAATTTGTAACCACCACTTCAACATGATCCTTAAAGGACAGGATTGTATCAAAAGTGATTCCCAGGTGCTTCAGTCCGCTTTTTCTGTTCACATTTTTACCATTTATTGTGTTTCGAAAATATAACCCCATTGTGAAGCCAGAGTGGTGGTTTGAGCTGGAGAAAGAGCACATTTGTACGACCGTTCGATAAAGTCTCGATAAGTGCCCACTCTCTATCTCGATAAGTGCCCACTCTCTATCTCGATGAGCAGTGGGCCTGCCGTCAGTAAGCTAGCATAGCTTTTCGGTCAGTCCTGCCGGCGCAGCTTGGAAGCTCGTCGTTAGGCGCCCAGTGGGTTTGCATGTATCACCAATTACCCAGGGAGTGCGCTGAGCGATTGCTACTCTTGGCCTGCGTGTGCGTGACTAGTCCAGCTGTCCGATAGATATCTGGTTGATCCTGCCGGTAGTCATATGCTTGTCTCCAAGATTAAGCCATGCATGTCTAAGTTCACACTGTCTCACGGTGAAATCGCGAAAGACTCATTAAATCAGTCAAGGTTCCTTAGATGACACGATCCTACTTGGATAACTGTGGCAATTCTATAGCTAATACATGCTTATCAAGCTCCGACCCTCGAGGAAATAGCGCTTTTATTAGTTCAAAACCAATCGCCGTTGCCCATCGCGAGGCGCGGCGTTCCCACTGGTAACTCTGGATAACTTTGTGCTGATCGCATGGCCTTACGTGCCGGCGACTCATCTTTCAAATGTCTGCCCTATCAAATGTCGATGGTACGTGACATGCTTACCATGTTTGTAACGGGTAACTGGGAATCGGGGTTCGATTCCGGAGAGGGAGCATAAGAAACGGCTACCACATCCAAGGAAGGCAGCAGGCGCGCAACTTACCCACTCCCGGCACGGGGAGGCAGTGTCGAAAAATATCAATACGGGACTCTTATAAACCTATGGAATGAGTACACTTTAAACCCTACGAGGATCTATTGTAGGGCAAGTCTGGTTCCAGCAGCCGCGGTAATTCCAGCTCTAATAGCGTATATTAAAGTTGTTGCATTTAAAATGTTCGTAGTTGCATCTCAGGCGCAAGCGGGCGGTCCGGCTTGCGTCAGTTCACTGCCCGTTGTTCCTGCCCTACCGTCTGCCGGCTCTCTCCCGTGAGTGCTTTTCGCTGAGTATCCCGGGTGGCAGGCGAGTTCACTTTGAAAAAAAAAAAATAGAGTGTTCAAAGGAGGTCTCAGCTTCCTGTGAATAATGGTGCCTAGAATAATGAAATAGGACCTCGGTTCTTCGAACTCTCTCACCCGAGGGATATGGGGGGTCCCCCGGAGTAGGCGCAAGGTGCTAAGGGCGCAAATAAAACAGGCCACACACAAAAACGTCCGAATGAAATGTCCTTAGTGCCCGGAACTGCTCTGACTATCTAGTCTTCGGAATGCCTTTGGGGCCTGGAACAACTCTATCTAGTCTTCCAAAAGTCCTTCGTTCCCGGAACAGCTCTGACTACTTTGTCTTCCGGGCACAGCGACCACACATGTCTGAACAGAAAGCTCGCTGAGTGGATGCCGTCTGCAGACCGACCGTTCCTGGTTTATGCGGGTATCGAACGAAATGCCCAATACATTGAAGTGAGAAAATAAAGCAGCCATGTGCAGCACGTGGCGATTCCTCGGGTGAGCACAGTATCAGAACATTATGTGCGGCTCTGCAAATATGGAAGCCTCCCTGGATGGCGAATAATGCCCATGGACTGCCCCTGCCTTCCCTTGAGGGCTGACCATAAAGTCTTCGACCGTTCTAACTTGACCAGCTGGGATATGGACGGCACGACAGAAGTGAGAGTACCCCAGGAATGCTAACGTGGTTAAAAAAACGCACGCAAAATGCAGATGTGTTTACCAACGGGTTTTGGCCCAAGGGTGCATAACGAGACACACCGCAATTACGTCTGGAGAAAAAAAAACACTCCGGGTGAACGCAGAAGAAGAAGAAGAAGAAGAAGAAGAAGAAGAAGAAGAAGAAGAAGAAGAAGAAGAAGAAGAAGAAGAAGAAACCATTCATGAACACCATATGCAAAGGTGGTTGCTCATTCCTTGGCCGGTAACTTCCCACACCTTTCGGGAAGAGCATGTCCCGTTCTAAATATTCTTGAAGCTTAACAGCAACGATCTTCTCCAGTACTTTGCCAAAAGTGTTCCGTAGGGTCATAATCCTGAACCCATTTAGCTTTGAATGATCTTTGCCTTGCTTAGGAAGTGGTGTTAAATAGCTTTGCACCCAATCCTCGGATACTGATGACATCCTGATGCTCAGGTTAAAGCAAGCAACCATCTCAATAAGTTCTACATCACTCAAATCCCTCAGACGGGCATACGTAACTCCATCGGGCCCTGGTGCGGTGTTATTTGCTTTCTTCAATACATTTTTGATATCTTCCACCTCTTTGATATCTTCACAGTAGATATCTTTAACGGTACTTGATAGATCCTCTCTAACATCATTCTGATCTGTGTGTTATAAATCTCTGCAGGAAAGCTTCCCCTTTCTATTTGCCCGTTGTCATAGGCGAACCACTATCTCTGTATATTGTACCTACTGTGGCATGACGATCTATCCTTTGCATCTGTCTGTGCAATTTCCAGAACTTTCTCAGTGTCTTATCGCTCCCAATCTTATCCATAATGTGTTCCCATTTAACTCTTTTAATCTCTGCTGCACAGTGCTTGAATTCCCCCCCCCCCTCTCCCCCCCCCCCCCCACCGTATTTTTTGTCTCTTTGGAAGCTTTCTCGAATTCCTCATGGGTACTTTGGGATGTTCGCAGCACTTTCTGTAACTGTTTAACCGCTGCTCTCGTTGATTTCCATGCCATCTCTGAGGTCCACCATGGAGGGTACACGTAAAGAAGTTTACTATTGACACTGCATGCACTCTATCTGAGCCGTCCCAGAAGGGTGTTGTCCCGTCCCTTTCATATTTAAAGAGGTTAGCCTTGGTCTTATTTGACTTAGCAATCAGTACTGAACAGGGTAGATGGTCCCTCCCATCAACACCCATGACAGTCTATTTCACACCCAAAAATGCCAACTGGGTATCAAATGCCAGGTCAATAGCCGTGTCTGAAACACCAGGCCTCTTTCCCATTCTCGGTGGCCCGACATCGTTCATGCAGACTGCAGTAAACCCTCTGTTTTCGTTGCCTTCGGTTATCGTAGGTTTCGATTTTCGTCAATTTTCTCCGCGAAAAATTTGTCTCGGTTTTCGTCAGTTGCCTCGAATTTCGTCGGCGTGCCCACATGACCTCGCTGGTAATTTTGCGAAAACAAAGAGACCCACGCGTTCTTCTGCTTAGTTTGCGCTGTTTTTCGTTGTGTTAGTATCACTTGCTAATAATAAAATGCGAGAACGGCATTAAGATTGCTGAAATATGCCGCATGTACGGGAAGTCGTCATCCACGATAAGTTTCAATGTGTCGAAAAAGGAAGCAATAAAGGAGCTAAAGGCATGAACATGCTAACGAAACAGATCGCAAACAATTGAAGATGTCAAACAGTTATTAACTTAGATAAATCAAAATCAGTTAGATAGCGATTCTGTTTCGGAGGGAATTATATGTGAAAAACAAAACAGACTGTTGTATGCCGATCTAATTAAAAAAAATGCTACGAGTGCTGGTGTACTTAGTAATTTTAACGTCAACAGACGATGATTTGACAAACTCAAGAGGGGCACTGGCATACACAGTGTTACTAAGCACGGCGAAGGTGCAAGTTCGGACAAGTCTAAGGCCGAAAAATAGTATTAAACACCTTATTTATTCTCTACAAAAATTTTGAAACCTACTGCCTGAGATCTCCTCCAGCTCCTTAAGGCTGCGCCGTCGTTTCCTTGTGACAAAATAATCCACCGCGGCTTAGCAATTTATTAAGTTCTAACTTAGACTCTTAATATCTAACTTTATACCCTGCACATCTCTGGCATTGTTATTCCACTGACTTAGGTCTAGAACCTCATGTTTTATTCCCTTATTCACTTGCAGACCCTGCTCATGTCTCCCTTGTCCAGTCCGATTAATGTGGCTGAGATATCTATGGCACTGGTAGTCATCTTCATGTAATTCTTGCAGCATGGTAATATAAAAGACACACGTCAGCTTCTCCAGTACATGTCCTCTCTGCCTGGCACTGCGGCAATTCTAATAGCCCACCCGCTCTTGTATATTTAAATCCCAGGTGTGTTTTTGTATTTAATCTCCTGGCCTCAGCCCTTCTATTTCTATGCCTTCTTCTATCTCCATCCCCCCGCTTTCTCCTCTTCACTCCATCTACACTGACTGCGGAAGATGGAATCAAGCGCAGAGCATGTACTCCGATGCTCACTCGATGATTTTTAGAAATAAAATTAAATACCATATAAAGTGGTATGACAGTAGACGGTACTACCTGCTTTCTGTCAGCGCCGAATGTTGGGCGGCGCTTACCAAACCCGACACCCCACATTGTGCCAACGGCTTCGGGCGGAAGAGCGCAATTGGGAGGGTACAAGCCTTATCCTCATCATCATCATCAAATGCCGTGCCGGCTGGCGTAGGCGTTCATGGCTCTCCATAGATCTCAGTCTTTGGTTTTCTGGATCAACTCTGCTGCTGATATTCCTCCATGCCACCGTCTCAATCCATCCAGCATCATTTCTCTTGGTCTGCCTCTGCCTCTCTTCCCCTCGATCTTTCCAGTTGTCACGATGTTCTCCAATGCCTCTCTTATCATCACATGACCTAAGAAAGATGTTTGTCTCTGTCTTATTGTTGCATATAATGTTCTAGTTTCATTAGCCTGTTTCAGGCAGTCGTCGTTAGTTACTCTGGCAGTCCAAGAAATTCGCAACATTCGTCTCAGGAACCACATCTCAGTTGCATCTAATTTCTTCTTAATTTGTTCATTTACATTCCAAGATTCACTGCCATACAGCAAAACTGGTCCTACATAGCATTTCAGCACTCTCTTTCTTACATTCAGTGATAGTGACTTATTGCATAAAATACTCTTCATTTTCTGAAATGCGGCTTTTGCCTGCCCTATTCTGCTCCTAATCTCTGTTGTACATCTTCCATCTGATGTTATAAATGCCCCTAGGTATCTAAAATTATCCACTTGGTTAAGGATTTTCCCTTCTATTTCTATGTCACATTTTGGTGTCACCATTTTCTTTGATATTACCATTGTTACTGTTTTCTTGATATTCAAGGAGAGTCCTTTCCTTGCACTCTCTGTTACTACAACGTCTAATAATCGTTGTAGGTCTGTTGAATTATCCGCCACCAATACTGTGTCATCTGCATAGCGTATATTATTTATATTATAACCTCCAACTAGTATTCCTGGCATCTCTTTGATCTCTCTTATTATTACTTCGCTATACAGGGAGAAAAGATCTGGTGACAAGACACACCCTTGTCTTACTCCTAGCTTTATCTGTTCGTAACTACCCTCTTTATTTCCCATTTTAATTGCTGCTACTTGGTTCCAGTAAACATTCTTTATTATTCTTAAATCTTTTCCATCAATGTTGATATCTTCCAACATTTTAATCAGTTCATCATGTTTTACTTTATCAAATGCCTTAGTATAATCTATGAAGCACAAATATATGTCTCTCTGTTTCTCTATTGACCTTTCTATTAGTGTCCGTAATGTATAAATTGCATTGTTTGTGCCCTTTCCTTCCACAAATCCATACTGTTATTCACTAATTTCCATTTTTATTTTATTTTTGGTTCTTCTCATTATGATTCTGAGTAGAAGCTTAGTGATATGGTTTATAAGGTTAATTGTACGAAAATCTTCACAATCAATTGCTCCTGGGTTGTTGTTTTTTTTTTTGGTATAGCTATAAATACAGATTTCAGCATATCACTGGGTAAATATCCACTGCTGTAAATATCATTCAACATTTTGGTTAATATATCTACTCCAAATTCTCCCAATACTTCTAATTCTTCTATTGTGATTTCATCTGGCCCAGCTGTTTTTCCTTTCTTCATACGTTTCATAGCGTCAGCGACTTCTTCTTTCAGAATAGGTGGACATTCCACCTCTTCACTATAGCACATTTCTCTAATAATATCTTTCCTGTTTTTGATTTCAAACACCCTGTATTTATTCTTATTTTTCTTCCTGTAAGCTCACTGATTTGTCTATGGACCGCTGAATGAACTAAAAAAAGACTGTTGGATTCATACAAGAGACAACATTGCAGTTATAAGCATATTTCAGGCGAACGTAAGAAGAAGAAGAAGTCTGTGCATATTTTTTGTATCTTTAAAGGAATTTAATTCAATTTTTTTGCATTGCTCGTTTAACTAACTTTCTTTAGCCTTCCCACATTTATCTTTTATTTCTTTATTTATCTTAGCATATTCTTGTTTGTCATTTTTACTCTGTTTTCTTTTATCCATCAGTTTTAAGATTTCTTCATTCATCCATTTTTTCTTAGCTATTTTGCCTCTCTCCGGTAATACTTCTTTGCTAGTTTGATGAATGGAGTCCCTTAACATTTCCCATTGTTCATTTATGCTCTGTATTTTAGCTATTGCATTTTACCTATTTTTCACAGTCACTGTGTATTGTTTTTGCATTTCTGTATCTATTTTCAGAACCTCTTTATTAAGTCTCATGTTCTTAACGATTTTTTCCCCTCTCGTTAATCTTACTTTTATTTGTCCACATAGTGGTACATGATCACTATTACAGTTAGCACCAGGCATTGTCTTTACATTAATTAAAGCATTTCTAAATCTTTTATTAATTAGTATGTAGTCAATTTGGTTGCGTATTTTCTTATCAGGGCTTTTCCATGTGTACAGTCGTCTTTTATGGTGTTTAAACCATGTGTTTCCAATTATCATATCATTGATATTTGCCCATTCTATTAGCTTTTCCCCTCTTTCATTTCTTGTACCTAAACCATAATTCCCCACTACATCCTCCATTTTTCCCTTTCCTACTTTTGCATTAAAATCACCAAGTATTATTTTTATTTCTTGTGAGCCTTATCCTGGTGCGAGAAAATGCAACCCAAAGACAAAATAGTCATGGCAGGGCAGACCAGGCCCTAAGCCTTGGCTGGCAGCTGGTCTAGGATCGAAGCTCCGACAGGCGGACAGTTAGAGCATTGCTTTGCTGATCCGACAGCTTCTGCAGCTTGTCTTGTTCCAGATGTATAGGTGTTAACTTTCCTCTGGAGTGAACTAGGCAGGCCGAGAGAGGGATCATGCTGCATGGGCAACACATGGTTTCTTTATTTTAGCCCAGGCTTTGTGCTATGGAGAGGCAATAACTCCATCCCTGGTCTTAACCGGTCTCGGAATCAAAGCGAGAGGCAACTGTTACGGGTTATAAGTCCTTGTCAGTTGGCGTAGACATGGGGCGCCACGCGTTGCCTCTGACGGTGGGAGACACCTACAGGTGTCACTGATTAGCTACCGCCCGCCTCAAGCTAAGCAGCCCCCGGCCAATTAGGTGCTGATCCGCCACAGCCTGCCTGCTTCAATGGGTGCTTGGGGCTAGGACAAAATCTGAATCGCAGGCTGTAAAACCAATGCACCAGGTACTAATAAAAAGAATAGAAACCTCAAGCTACGGCTTGCAACCTGGAACGTGAGAACCATGTGTCCGGGATTTTGTGAGAAAAACGGCTGTGATTGATGCTGAAATCAATCGTCTTAACATTGATATTGCTGGCCTGCAGGAGACTCGCCTCGCTGAGGAAAACAATTACACATTTTTTTGGAAGGGAAGAGGGCAGGCAGAAAAAAGGCAACATGGTGTGAGCTTTGCAGTGAAGAATTCGCTACTGGCAATGATTGATATCCCAGCTGGAGGTAATGAAAGATTATTATCACTGCGATTGGCAACCTCTTGTGGATTTGCCACCATTATCACTGCATATGCACCGACACTCGCTTCCTCTGATGATGTGAAGGATACGTTCTATGAGCAGCTAGACTCTGTGATCAAGGCAGTTCCAAAATCCGACTACATTTATATGCTCGGTGATTTCAATGGTCGTATGGGCAAGGACTCGAGTTCATGGTCAGTGTGCCTTGGAAAATATAACATCGGTCGCATGAATGATAATGGGCAAAGGATGCTGGAGCATTGCACTAGAAATGACCTATGTATTACAAACTCCTTTTTTAAAACAAAAGAGATGCATAAGGTCACATGGAAACATCCAAGATCCAGCCATTGGCATCAGCTGGACTTCATTATCACACGGAGACAACATCTAAACCATACATCATTAACTCGAACTTACCACAGTGCTGACTGTGATACAGATCATTCTTTGGTTGTTGCAAGGGTTAGACTGAGACCAAAGAGAATCTACACAGCTAAACACAAGTCTAGCCCCAGGATTAATATTACTAACACCCACGATCCTGGAAAGTGCTTTGAATTTCAACAGCAACTTAAAGACGTTTTCAATGATACATCAGAAAATTGTATAGTAAATGATAAATGGAGTAAACTTAAGGAAACTATTTATAAAACAGCGGTAGGGGTTTACGGCACTGTGGATCATAAGAGGCAGGGCTGGTTTGCGGCAAACAGCCAGATACTGCAGCCCTTGATTTATAAAAAGACGGGTGGCGGGTCAGCACCCAATTGACCGGGGGCTGCCCAGCTTGAGGCGGGCGGTAGCTGATCAGTGACACCTGTAGGTGTCTCCCACCGTCAGAGGTAACGCGTGGCGCCCCATGTCTACGCCAACTGACAAGGACTTATAACCCGAAACAGTTGCCTCTCGCTTTGATTCCGAGACCGGTTAAGACCAGGGATGGAGTTATTGCCTCTCCATAGCACAAAGCCTGGGCTAAAATAAAGAAACCATGTGTTGCCCATGCAGCATGATCCCTCTCTCGGCCTGCCTAGTTCACTCCAGAGGATAGTTGACACCTATAATCTGGAACAACACAACTGCAGAAGCTGCCGGATCAGCAAAGCAATGCTCTAACTGTCCGCCTGTCGGAGCTTCGATCCTAGACCAGCTGCCAACCAAGGCTTAGGGCCTGGTCTGCCCTGCCATGACTTATTTTGTCTTTGGGTTGCATTTCCTCGCACCAGGATAAGGCTAGTACCCTCCCAATTGCGCTCTTCCGCCCGAAGCCGTTGGCACAATGTGGGGTGTCGGGTTTGGTAAGCGCCGCCCAAAATTCGGCGCTGACAGAAAGCAGGTAGTACCGTCTACTGTCATACGGTAGCTCAGTCATATCTGACTTAGACCTGACAAAAACTTATACATTATATTTGTCAATATGGACAAAAACTTTTACTAATTTGTTAACGAGATTTTACAACTTGTTATTATAACATATATTCTTTATTATCAATGGATTTAATTTAGACACAAACCATCTACACTGTCGCTATAATTGTTGATTTCTAATGAGATGTATGTAACTGCTTGCACTTTTTGACAATATTCTTGAAATCTGGAGCAAGTTTACTTGTTGAAATTCGCATGACAGCATGCAAGTTGCAGTCCGACAATAAATACCTATTCTTAGATTTGTTGATCTTCAAGCAAGAGAATGCTTGTTCGCAAATGTATGTTGATCCAAACAATGATAACAGTTTAGCTGCAAAGTTTTTCAAATTGGGAAATGATTCTTGTGATAAAGATGCATAGAAATCCAGTAAACCATCTGTCTTGAATTTCTCTTTCGGGTCATGATCTGCTTGTAAGTCAAGCAGCTCCAACTGTATGTCCTCTGTGGTTGTATCAGCTTCTGCACTAAAATGGGAACTGAGAATATTGAACTGTGGCTCTGAGTTCTTGAAATCTTGGAATCTCCATCCAAATTCTTCCATCAATGCATCTAATTGGTCTTTGTACTTTTCAGTCATTTCACCAGAAATTGTTTCTTGTTTCAGCAAACGGAAGTGACAAAATCTTTTTTTCACTTGCTTGTCTGGAGAACAGTAAGAGTTTTGCCTGAAATGATTGTACATGCCTTGAACTGTTTGTGATTAAGTCTTCTTGATCTGATGAGGTTGATGACACTGACATCTGGGTCAATAACATGCTTGATATTCAAATCAGTTTTACACAGACTTTCTTGATGAATCACATAGTGAAGTGGTAATAATGTCTGGTCTGGATATTCTGCATTAAGCTTATCACTTATCAACTTTACCAGACCTACATTTTTTCCAGTCAAAGCACGAGCTCCGTCAGTTGTAACACTTGCCATCTTGTTCCAAACCAACCCAGTTCTTTCAATACAGTTAGTAACAGCATTGAATATATCATGGCCTGTGGTTGTGTTTTTGAGTGACTCAACACTCAGTAACTCTTCAGTGAGTTTGAAAGAAGTATTTATTCCACGTATAAATATCAATAATTGGGCTGTATCATGTACATCGATACTCTCATCCAATGCAAGAGAGTACCACAAAAATTGTTTACTTCCATCTTGAAGTTTATGCATCAAATTGTCACTTATCTTGTCAACACGTCTGACTACAGATCTCCTTGATAAAGTAATGTTGTCAAATCTGTGTTTTTGTTCTGGACACATAATGTTTGCTGCATCTAGCAAACATTCCTTGATGAACTCGCCATCAGAAAATGGCTTGTTCTGTTTTACAATTCTGTGTGAAAGCACTAGCTTCAGTTGCATCATCTTGAATTGAAGACAGTTTAGTTAAAACAGTTTGCTGTTTCTCCACATTTGTCACCAACTCAAGGCGTTTCCTTTCCCTCCCTTCGGTTGTTAAATTGTATCCGAAATCGGAATGTTTTGTTTTATAATGTCTTTTTAAATTGTACTCATTGAAGACAGCCACTGACTCACGACACAACAAGCACACTGATTTGCTACCAACTTTTATAAAACAGTACTTAGTTGTCCTTTCATCATTAAAAACACGGCATTCATCTTCAATATTACGTTTGTTATTGACACTCACTGCTTTAATAAAATCCGAACAGTTAGAATTGTACAAAACTTTAAAACGGAAATGAAACAAAACCTACTTCCAGCTGTGTGTGAAAATAAAATATTCGGAAAACAAATAGTAAACTCAGAATAAATTTCAGAAATATATCAAGACTACTACAACAAATAAATTAATTTGAACATTGTAAATGTGGAAATAATTTATAACAGCAAAAGACTTTTAAATGTCGATAAATATTTTTCTATATACAAATCGATAAATCCGTATTTTAGCATTACATGGTTCCAAATGTTGCTGTATGTAGCCAGGGGCCGGGTTGGGGTGAGCGCCCAACCTTGCATAAATACCCTAATGGCTCGTGCATTCATCACCTTTGCAACAAAAGCCCATCTCCTGGCCTTCTCGTGGCGGAACTGTTTTAACTTACAGGAGAAGGGGCGACGGCAAGTCACTGGCGCCGAGAAATATCCAGAACGCTCTAGATGTGTATGCACGTACATGCATGTGCAGAAATGTGTTTGCTTGCCTACACACCTAAACTTTAGTAAGGCCACAGTCTGCTCTAGCACAGGAAAGGTGCTGAATACGGAGGCAACCAGCTAGGAGACGCGCCACAGAAATCAGGATGCCACCAATCACGCGTAATGAAATATTTCGACTACTGCTATATGTTACGGTGCTCGCCCTGCTTTGAACCCCCAGGCAGGTGCAGAGCCGGGCCATATGCCTCGAAAGGGCCCAGCCACAGCTACTGGAGGTCCTTCTCAGATGTCCTGTGGAGCCAGGGGACCAGAGAATAGAGCGTCTGGCCATACCAAACAAAGACTAAAACTAATGCACTGGAATGCGGAGGGATTCAGCAACAAAACAATAGAACTAGAAAACATCTTGGACCAAGAAAAGGCAAGCGTATGTTGCTTGCAAGAAACTCACCTCAACGAAAACGAAATGATGTCTTGGAAATTGCCAGTACTAAGGACACTACTTTCTGATCTTAGCAGCCAGCATAAGGTCACCATACAGTGGATACCATCCCACTGTTTTAACTTACAGGAAACGACAGAACTGATCGATTGGCTAAGGAAGGAGCAAAAGAAGAACAACCTGATGTGCCCGTTAAAAACCACCAAAAGAAAAGAATGATCAAATCAGTCAGAAGGCTACCAAGACCTGCTAAAGACGACTACCGCGTTATGGACAGACCAGAACAAGTCATTATTCTTCGCCTCAGAACAGGACACAATAGATTACGCAACCACATGTATACAAAATTCAAGATTGGTGAATCAGCCATGTGCACATGTGGATTGGCGTCGCAGACAGCAGAGCACATACTCAAAGACTGCTCAAATTACAACATGTCTAGGCAAGCCTTCTGGCCTAGAGAGACGATAGTGGAAGATAAACTCTATGGACTGCTGAGTGAACTAAAAAGGACAGTTAAATTCATACAAGAGGCAACATTGCAGTTATAGACATATTTAAGGCGAACGAAAGAAGAAGAAGAGGAAGCATTACATTATGAAGGTCAAGGACTGTTTACACAAATAGATAATTAGAAAGAAATTTTATCAAACATGTTAAAACAATCATAACGGTACATGAAATTCTTTAAAATTCAACAAAATAACTTAAAAACGAAGTAAACAATTGTAGTCCTAAATGCCCTCGCGGGCCGCATAAAATCAGTTGGCGGGCTGCATGCGTCCCGCGGGCCGTAGTTTGCCCACCCCTGCCCTAGTGAATGTCTGTGTCTCGAGCCATGTTTTGCTTTAATTACTGCCATGACTTCCATAGTCAGGCTACTTGTGGTCTCAACAAAAGCACCAGAGTCCTTCTTCACAATTCTCCCTCCCGTCCGCGCCTTAAAGGCCCATGAGCTTCTCACATGTCGGAAGACCGACCCATCTGCGTAAATGACAGTAGTATACAATGTACAATTTGAGTAGTAAATAAGGATCCAGATCCGCCTGGTGACGTAGTATTTTACTATATAAAAAGTCATGATTCTATGCTCTGACGTCATAAAGCGGATCCTACGGTGACCACATTTTCAAGGGATCCAACTCATGAATAAATAAGCGAACATATTTTTGCACTATTACTTCCCTTTTTGTGTGATAAATTTTATTTCTTTAAAATTTAATGTATGCTGTTATTATTGATTTTAGCGGGCCAGGGCTTAAAAAACTATCATCATACTTGTGATACTGTTAAGGTACAGTGCTCTTCCTCCTCGGTGTCTTCCTTCTTGTTTTCTCGTCTTCTTTCTTTATCTGTATTGGGCATAAACACTATCATCATTCCATTGGTGATGTGTAAGGGATAGGGTTACAGTGCATTTCCTCGGGGTGGTATAGGGGCGGGCGTGCGTGGGGATTAGGGCTCAGCGGTGGGGGCGGGTGTCGGCGTGTGGGGTAGGGCTAGGTGGATAAAACCTCGAGCCATGACAGGTGTCATATGAAAAACGTAATAGGTAAGCATGTATATATGGCAGTTATATGATCTATAGAGTGTTGTTATTTGTCCTTCAAGAATTATGATGACCATTCATTTCATCCAGTGGGGTTGAAGGTGTAGAGCTGTGGGTTCTAAGATGGCTGACAAGGCCTATTTTGGCTCGAAATGTTCTTTGACAATGTGGGCAAAGAATGCTTGATGTCTCTGGGGGAGGATTTCCGGCAGTGGTTTTTCTGTCCTGCCTTTTCTTAACAGCTCTTGCAGTCCTGGTTGCCTCACATATGACTGCACCCTTGCGTAATGATGCACGCCACGAATTTCGGTCTCTGGCTGCAGCCTCCCGGGTGTCATGATGAATTCCAAAAGCATTCAGTGAAATTTTCAGAGTGTCTTTAAAGCGTTTCCTCTGGCCACCTTGGGAGCGTTTACCACAACGCAGTTCGCTGTAAAAAAAAATCGTTTAGGGAGCCTGTGATCTGGCATGCGAGTCAAGTGACCAGCCCAACGAATCTGATTCTTCATCAGTAGAGTGTGGATACTGGGCATGGATGCTCTTTCTATGACTTCAGTGTCTGGAATCTTGTCTTGCCATTTAATCTTCAGTAGCTTCCTTAGGCAGACTGTGTGGAAGGAGTTTAATTTCCTAGCGTGTCGCTGATAAACAGTCCAGGTTTCACAAACATATAGCAGTGTGGCTAATACAACTGCTTTGTAGACTTTTATCTTTGTTTGCAGGCTTATTCCAGTTCTGTCCCATTCATTCTTGTACAGTCTGCCAAAGGCCGCACTGGCCTTGGAGATTCTTGCATTCACTTCGTCATCAATTGTGGCAGCTTGTGACACAGTGCTGCCAAGATAGGTGAATTTGTCCACAACACTTAGTCTATGATCATTCACTTTGATATTCGGCGCAGTGTGATTATTCCCTGGAGCTGGCTGGTACATAACTACAGTCTTCTCCAAGTTGATATTGAGCCCAAAGTTGGCACAGGCATGTGAGAAAGCTGAAACATTATGTTGCATGTCCGCCTCTGAGTTGGCGTATAGAGCGCAATCATCAGCAAACAGGAGCTCTCTGACGGTGTCGCTGTTAATTTTGGTTTTAGCTTTCAGCCTTCTGAGATTGAATAACTTTCCATCCATACGGTAGTTGATGTCTATTCCAATGTCATCGCTCTCGAAAGCATTCATCAACATGGCTGAAAACATGAGGCTGAACAGTGTTTGTGCCAGGATACATCCTTGCTTCACTCCATTGGACCCACAGAATACCCACAGGACCTCTGGATCCGAGTCTACACAGATGGGTCAGCACAAAATGCTGTTCGAAATGGAGGAGCGGGAGTGTACATAGAATACCCAAATAATACCAGGGACACAGCTAGAGTACCGACAGGAAAGTACTGCCATAACTGCGATGCTGAAATTGAGGCAATCAAGATAGCAACAGAGAAATTACTAAATACCAGCAATGGTACACAACCTGTGGTGCTATTGACAGATGCAAAATCAGTACTCGAGGCGCTCCTGTCTGGGAAATTGCCAGTACTAAGGACACTACTTTCTGAACTTAGCAGTCAGCATAAGGTCACCATACAGTGGATACCATCCCACTGTGGAGTACCCGGGAACGACAGAGCTGATCAATTGGCTAAGGAAGGAGCCAAAGAAGAACAGCCTGATGTGCCTGTAACATACCACCAAAAGAAAAGAATGATCAAATCAGTCAGAAAGCCACCAAAACCTGCTCAAGATGACTACCACGTTATGGATAGACCAGAACAAGTAATTATTCTGCGCCTCAGAACAGGGCACAATAGATTACGCAACCACATGTATACAAAATTCAAGATTGGTGAAACAGCCATGCGTACATGTGGATTGGCGTCTCAGACAGCAGAGCACATACTCCAAGACTGCCCAAAATATAACATATCTAGGCAAACCTTCTGGCCTAGAGAGACGACAGTGGAAGATAAACTCTATGGACCGCTGTGTGAACTGAAAAAGACAGTTTAATTCATACAAGAGACAGCACTACAGTTATAGACATATTTCAAGCGAACGAAAGAAGAAGAAGAAGAACTCCATTGGTGACAGGAAAGGGTTCAGACAGTTCACCATTTTCCTGTACTCTTACCTGCATGCCGTCATGAAATAACCGCACTATTTGGACAAACTTTCGTGGACAGCCATACTTTGCCATAATCTTCCACAGTCCTTCTCTGCTGACTGTATCAAAAGCCTTGGTAAGGTCAATGAAAGTGGAGAACAGTTCGCAGTTCTGTTCCTGACATTTCTCTTGCAGCTGCCTTGCAGCGATAATCATGTCAACAGTTCCACGTTCTTTTCTGAAGCCACATTGACTCTCAGGAAGAAGACCTTAATCGAGATGGGCTGTGAGACGATTGAGAATAATTCTGGCGAGTATCTTCCCTGCAATTGAAAGCAAGGAGATGCCTCGGTGGTTGTCACAGGATTGGCGGTTTCCTTTACGTTTGTAAAGGTGGACTATTGACGCGTCCTTGAAATCTTGTGGCATGGTCTCGTTCACCCATATGTTTGTAAAGACTTGGTGAAGCTGCTCTGTTAGGACCGGCCCACCTGCCTTGTATATCTCTGCTGGGATGGAGTCAGGACCAGGTGCCTTGCCGCTGGAGAGTTGCTGGATGGCTTTGTTTACTTCCACTATGGTTGGCAGGTCATCAAGTGTCTCATTGGTGGGAACTTGAGGAAGGCAGTTGATGGTTTCATCATCGAAGAAGGAAGTTGCATTTAAGATTTTGCTGAAATGCTCTGCCCAGCGTTGAAGGATTTCTTTCTTATCGGTGACCAATTTTCCCCCATCTGCACTGAGGAGGGGAACTATGACTGGTGATGTAGGACCATAGACCGCTTTCAGTGAGTCGTAAAAGTTTTTCATATCATGTCTGTCAGAAAAGCCCTGAATTTCATCAGCTTTGCTGCTCAGCCAGGAGTCCCTCATGTGCCGAAGTTTCTGCTGCACTACTCTCTGAATGTTCTTGAAAGCATCTTTTTTATGTTGACTTTGGGTCATTCAAATGTGCCTTGAGGAGAAGATGTTTCTCGGCCAGCAATTGGTTGATGTCTTCGGAATGTTCATACAACCAGTCTTTATGCTGTCGGGGGGCTGGACCCAGGATTTCCATAGCAGTGTTGTAAATTATGTCCTTTATAGATCTCCATTCTGTTTCTGTATCCTGTTTAGTTGCAGCATTGGGATTGAGGCGATCTTCCAGCATATTTTCAAACGACTGCTGCATTTTCTTGCTGTTTAGGCGGGTGACATTTAGATTTTTTTGCATTTTCGCCCCTTGAGGACGCCGTGGTGTCCTGATGTGAATGTTTATTTTCAAGACAATGAGACGATGGTTTGTCCAACATTCGGCACCACACATGGATTTTGTCACTCGAACGTCTTGTCTGTCACTCTTCCTGACGATGACATAGTCAATGAGGTGCCAGTGTTTCGAGCGAGGGTGCATCCACGATGTCCTATTTCTCATGGGGAGTAATCAGAAGATCATGTTCGGCACATGTCTGAAGGAGGCGGAGTCCATTGCTGTAACAATTTCCGACTCCATGCTTTCCAATAATGCCACTCCAAGAGGTGGTGTCCGTGTCTACTCTGGCATTGACATCCTCAAGGAGTATAATTTTGTCTCCTTTGGGAACAGATGTTAATACATTGTACAAGTCCCCATAGAACTTGTTCTTGACATCATCTTCATTGGTCATAGTTGGTGCGTAGACACTCACAATGGTTGCATGCTTCCTTCCATTCAGCAGGGGCAACTTCATGGTCATGAGCCTGTCTTTTATAGCCTTTGGGAATCCAGCTAATTTGCCGACCAGGGCCGACTTAATGGTAAATCCCACACTGGATTGGCGTCTTTCCTCGCTTTTCCTTCCACTCCAGAAAAATGTGTAGCCGGCACCTATTTCACAGATTTGGCCTTCTTCTGCAAGTCGTGTCTCGCTCAAGGCTGCAATGTCGATGTTGTACCTGCCCAGCTCTCTCCCAATGAGTGCTGTTCGTCTCTCTGGACCTGACGCGCCGTCCCTGTCAAGTAGGGTGCGTACATTCCAAGTTCCAATTGTTAAAGGAATATGGTTTACTATTTTAGGTTTGCTTGTTTTATCTTTCTTTATATGTCGACCGTAGTTAGGGTACCCACCAACCGCGGCTTGCTGGTTAGGTAGTGATGGAGCAGACAATGTTTAGGGCACCTTTTCTAGCCCCTTCTTCGTGCTATGGAGGTGAGCAGTGTGTTCCTGTAGAGGGCTGCTCAGTCGCTCAGGGGGCTGCCGAATCCCACTGCTGCTCCGTTCAGTAGAAGACGACCATATGGCCTGAGCCGCCTGTGTGCAGGTCTGCGACTATGGCTGCCAGCGTACCCACGCCTGCCGCTTCGCCGCTCGCACATCGCCACATGGCTTGAAGGTGATATATGACGTTGGATGAAGAATGACTTGCGCGATGACTTGGATTAAAGTGAGGAAGAGTTGCGCAATTCGTCGACCTCACTCTCTCACCTGAGTCCATCTGAGTCCAGTGGCAAGACAAGTCGAGACGACTGGAGACGAATACAGGTGCAGTGGATGACCAGGGCGCTCTACGTGCCTTGCTGTGCTCATTACGTTCCACAACGCTTTGCAGGTAAACGCCGTCTTGCCCGTTGAATCAAGAATGATTTCTTCCGCGCAGTCTACCGAATTCTGTCTTCACATGCTGGGTAGGCATACCCTAGTTTACCTCTTGGTTTGACACCAAATCGGATACCCATGCCTGGTTTAGCCAGCCTCTCACAGCTGTTGCCCGGGGGGCGCCGCTGTCGCATGCTGACAGCTACTAGGAGCCACAGGCACGAGCTGGGTGTCAGGCTTGGACCAGTGGGGGATGGGTCCTGAAAAGGACATGAGAGTCATCCTTACCAGAGGTGCTACCAGTGCCTGACACCCCGTACCCTTCTCTATAGAGTGATGTAGTGGTGTAAACACTACCATCATGCAGGTTACAAATGAAAACCTTAAAACGTAAAAATGATCAATATTATTTATTGTAGCTGGTATAGCTTAATAAAATTCGTTGTTAAGGGGTGGGTAGCGGTTATTAGTGATCTGTAGAGTATCGTAGTGACCTATACACTATCATCACACGAGTTACAAATGAAAACCTTAAAAAAGTAAAAATGGCCGATAAATTGATTGCAGCGGGTATAGCTTAGTGAAATTCGTTTGTAAGATGTGGGTAGCGGTTATTAGTGGTTATAGAATGTCATAGTGACGCGCCCCAGAGGCATGAAATGGAATATTGCTTGGATAGCAAATCCATTACGTGGAAAGTTCGAACCAAAAGCTCACTGTGTGGGCTTCATAAAAGGTGGAAAAAGTGTCCTAGTGGCACGAAATGGAATATTGCTTGGATAGCAAATCCATTATGTGGAAAGTCCGAATCGAAAGCACACTGTGTGGGTTTCATAAAAGGTGCAAAAATTGTCTAGTGGCACGAAATGTAATATTGCATGGATAGCAAATCCATTATGTGGAAAGTCCGAATCGAAAGCTCACTGTGTGGATGTCATCTGCAGACTGCATACTTCTGGTTTCCGGAAGAACAGCCTATGGTGAACGGAAGGCCCAATATACGGAAGTGAGGCTAAGCAGCCATGTGCAGGACGTGACGATTCCTTGGGTTAGCCCAGTACCAGAGCGCTGTGTGTCGGCTCTGCAAGTATGGAAGCCTCCTTGGATGGCGGGGAATGCCCATGGTCTGCCCCTGCCTTCCCTTGAGGGCTGACCAGGATGTCTTTGGCTGTTCTATATGGGCCAGCTGGGATGGGGGATAACACCACAACAGTGAGAGCCAAACGTCCTAAGAAACCCCCGGGAAGGTTAACCCGGTCAACAAATGCCCGCAGAGGTCGGATGTGTCGGCCTAACGGCGCAAGAACGCAGCTCTGCTGTAAACAGGCACAACGCAATCACGTCCGGAAAAAAACTCCAGATGAACGAAGAAGAAGAAGAAGAAGAAGAAGAAGAAGAAGAAGAAGAAGAAGAAGAAGAAGAAGAAGAAGAAGAAGAAGAAGAAGAAGAAGAAGAAGAAGAAGAAGATATACCCGACACGCCCACACGCATCGCTCAGTTAATACACGCACACAAATAGTGAACACATAGGACGCTTGTAAAAACACGAATAATACAAACGAAAACACTACCTTTCTGCATTGTAAATATCATCATCACCAATCATCATTATTATTATTAGTATACTCCTTCACTGCCCCTTTCTCGCCAGCTTGTTATTGTTATTGTTGATACTGCTTCCGCCCTCACTGGTTGAAATGTAGCCAAAATTTTTCACTATGGTTAACAAATTTTCTTACTTGTTATACGTTTGACTGAGATTTTTATAAGTTTGGTTGAAATTGCCCACATTTTTCACCTTTGGGTACCAAATGTTCCTACTTTCATAAGTTTGGCTGGGATTTCCGTAAATTTAGTTGAAATTCGGCTAAAAATATTCATATTTTGTTAACAAAAGTGTCCTACTTTAAAGGTTTGGTTGAAATTTGGTCACACTTCTCACATTTGGTTACCAAATTTTCTTACTTAGCCAAGATTTTTGCCATTTGGTTAACAAATTTTCCTACTTTTCATAAATTTTATTGAAATGTGGCCAAATATGTTTCCTTTTAGGTAGCAGCTTTTCCTACTTTCTGCAAAGTTTCCTACTTTTCATAAGTTTGTTTGAGATATTTCAGACTATGGTCAACAGTTTTTCTAATTTGGTTAACCCGTTTCTTGAATTTGTCATCAATATGTATCATTCTCTCACCACATGACAACTATATACACCGTAAACACTAAAAATTTAACAACCAAAACGTAGTTATAATATATGCCTATTTATTTTACAGTATTTCAGTACATTTTACAGTATTTCAGTAAATTTTACAAGAATAAAAATGCATAATGTCATTATACGAAATGGCTGATGTGATATGAGCTGGTATACATAGTATCATTATAACATTTTATTTTCATATAAAGAGCTATACACATCTGGATTTCATCACACCATTGTCTGATTAGGTTGGTTGTTCCGACTGGTAGCCTGATATGTACCTGTCAGTTGGTGGGCTGACATCTGAGTATTGTAGACAAACAGGGCATCAAACATCTGAGTGTCGGGTACATCAAGCTGCTGGCTATTGGGTTCATCACAAATCTGGTTGCTTGGGTCATCACACATCTGACTGTAGTTGGCTTGAAAACTGGTGGTATAGTATACATCTGTTTGGTGGCTCAGTTTTTGTGTGTCTGAAGGTGTTTTCGTTTTGCATGATGAAGCTCAGGGTGTAGTGCTCATAGGTGTTTAGGTTGCAGTGCCCATAGTTGTTGCTGAAGTGGGTGTCTGATGCTTTGTTTTTATGTTTCGTTGTAGGCTTTCTTTTCTGTTGTATAGATTACCACAGAGGTGGCATGTGTGTGTTTCGCTGTTGTGAACTGTGTTAATGTGACGTGAATCTTGTGGTTTTCTGTAAGGAATTGACTACATATAGGACACAGATAGAGATTTTTCTGTTTAGTGGCCATTACGCTGGAGAAGATAAGGGCGATAAGGCACGTATTCCAATCCGCTTGTAGTTTCCGGCACCAGCTAATGGAGTGTTGATAATTAGCACAATACTCTTTTGTGTAGTTGCACTGGGAAGTGTTGATACGGTAGGGTGATCCACCACTATGATTTGTATAGATTTCCGTAGTTCCACGCTTTCACAGGTCGTGCTGGTGTAAGTACTGACCGGCGAACGTTATACCGCCGTGAAGAAAAGACAAACCATTAGAGTCCACCGTCGATATTTTACATGACTTTTATTTTATATTTCAAAACACGCGACAACCAATATTATTTTGATGATAGTGTTTTTACATCATCTACAGAAAATAATAACCAAAATGTTTTCAAATCAAAAGTACTAACTTTTTAACCATGATATAGCAGTAGAAAATAGTTCCCATTTGACATTTGCGAATTATGAGGGTGCACCAAGACGTCATATGTAGTAAAATAATTC
Organism: Cepaea hortensis; assembly: GCA_963921405.1. NCBI lineage: Eukaryota > Metazoa > Mollusca > Gastropoda > Stylommatophora > Helicidae > Cepaea > Cepaea hortensis. Next base: position 114,833,128 of record OY992879.1, read on the forward strand.
CTGTTCTCTGCATTACTCTCGTTTTATGTTGTTCTCATACCTGATGTATTACGTCGCCTGAGGGTCTTCTCTGTGACTATATGTTTCGTGTTTGGTGATTAAGGCTAGCAACGTCCTGTATGTTTCGTAATTCTGTAAAGCTGTCTTACTGTGTGTTATTTTATATAGTACTAGCTGACCCGGCCCGGCTTCGCCCAGTCCCTGGAGGGGATCTACCTATCTATCAGTCAGTCAGTTTGTTTGTCTGTCTGTCTGTCGGTCTGTCTGTCTGTCTGTTTGCTTGTTTGTCTGTCTGTCTGTCTGTCTGTCTGACCCGGCCCAACTTCACCCTGTCCCTGGTGGGGAGCATCTCATTTAATTCATATACGTAGTCATATAAGCTCCCGTTCCCGACTATCTCTCTGTCTGTCTGTCTATCTGTCTGTCTGTCTGTCTGAGCCGGCCCGGCTTCACCCAGTCCCTGGTGGGGAGCATCTCATTTAATTCATATAAGTAGTCTTATAAGGTCCCGTTCCCGACTATCTGTCTGTCTGTCTGTCTATCTATCTATCTGACCCGGCGTGGCTTCGCCCAGCTCCTGGCGGGGAGCGTCTCATTAAATTCACACAGTAACTTAAAAGAATGTCCTTCCACACACCATCCATTATTTTTAATGAAAACTGTTTTTAATCACCTACATGACTGTAGATAACTTCTTTAAGCATAAGAAGATGAGTTACAATGTTATGCATTATACATTATTTTTATGAAAACTTTGAAAATGCCTTAAAGATTATATCATTATTTATTATAATTCATATGCCTGTAAATAACTATAGACAAAGAGTTTATAAATCTTTGAAAACGATGCAACAATATGACTATAAAGTATAGAGAAATGTTATTAAAAGTTATGCCCCTTGAAATAACTTTTCTAGAGTTAAGTCCCATTGCTATATAGAAATTATAATTAAAAATGAAATATTTAATTTTAATAAGTAAGTATCTGATTTTACACTAAAAAAACTATGACAGAAAGTTGCACAGGAATGAAAAGAAAAGGTGTAGAAAATTTCATCTCAATCGGATGGACTGTTCGCGACATACATCGTGTTTTATAGATATAGATGTTACTGACATAGAGCTGTTTTATGTACTATATTAGTGAGCAAAGCAGGCGAATACACGCACTGATGGACAGTTACTGAGCATTGGTAAACAATAATTAGTGAGCAATGCTGAATGAATACATACCAATATTATGTGGTAGACTGTCAGAGCGTTCACTTCTTATACACAACTCAATAAGCGAGCTTGTTCCTGTTTGTGTCAGTAAATTCTCAATCTTGAGAAATGATCAAATATTATAGGTGATATATTAAGTTACATCATATTATATGATAAATTTACACATACTGAATTTTACAGTGTGACACCATCCATATGACCTTTATGCCGACCAGTTTTGATCTAATGTGAAGGAATATATTCACCAGACATTATTTTGATAACATGTGCATCTGATATATCTCGAGGTGTAAACCCGAATGTACCTTATTTTCTGAGAAATACATCAGCGATAACACTATACCGACTTGACGGCGTGTAACGAGAATGTATACTACACAAAGAGTACTTACCCCTGTTGTCTCTTCGGTGAGCTGTTTTCGATAGGTCTTGTTGCAAACGTAGGTCCTTTTTATACAGACTGTGCGGCTGATGCAACATAGACGTGTTCAAGCAATGTCTAAACATGTTCAAGCAGGTTTACCGCTGTCCGTACGCTCTGAGTCATTTTCCGGTTTTCCCCAAAGACATGTCTGAAAATGTTCAAGTACGTTCACCCCCGCCGATATAGCACCGTGATGAGTCACGCAGGCGGTCACCCTAAAGTCAGCCATCTATGAGTTCAGTCTTTAGACTTTAATATAAGACTTAACCTTCGGCTATTATCAAGGAATGGACGTATTTATCTACAACCCAACCACTCGACCACCCCTTAACAATGATCAGAAGCACCTACCTAGCCTTTCCTCCACTCACAAGCCCCTTATCATCGAATTTCACTACGCCATACCCGCTATAGTCGACAATGCTGGCCATCTTTACTTTTTAAAGTTTTCATTTGTACCTTGTATGATGATAGTGTATAGGCCGCTACAACACGCTACAGACCACTAATAACCGCTACCCACCCCTTACCAACGAATTTCACTAAGCAATACCTGCTACAATCAATACTATCGATCATTTTTACATGTTAAGGTTTTTATTTGTAACCTGTATGATAGTGTTTCCACCACTACGACACTCTATAGATCATATAACTGCCATATATACTGCTTACCTATTACGTTTTTCATATGACACCTGTCATGGCTCGAGGTTCGAATCACCTAGCTCTACCCCACACGCCGACACCCCGCCCCACCCCTGAGCCTTCATCCCCACGCCCGCCCACTCCTAGACCACCCCGAGGAAATACACTGTAACCCTATCCCTTACACATCAACAATGGAATGATGATAGTGTTTATGCCCAATACAGATAAAGAAAGAAGACGAGAAAAAAAAAGAAGGAAGACATCGAGGAGGAAGAGCACTGTACCTTAATAGCATCACTAGTATGATGATAGTTTTTTAAGCCCCGGCCCGCTACGATCAATAATAATAGCAAATATTAAATGTTTAAAGAAATAAAATGTATCACACAAATAGGGTAGTAACAGTGCAAAAATATGTTCGCTTATTTATTCATGAGTTGCATCCCTTGAAAATGCGGTCACCGTATGATCCGCTTTTTGACGTCAGAGCATAGGATCATGTCTTTTTATATAGTAAAATACTACGTCACCAGGCGGATCTGGATCCTTATTTACTACTCAAATTGCACACTGTATACTACTAATGACAGCATCACCGTCTAACGAATTCTCGAAAATCAACGCTTGTTCTTCCTCCCCCACAGCAGCCGGATTTTCTTATCTGCATTTTCTGTCTAGTTGGATGCAAACTGAAAAGTACGTACAGAAATATGTTGCCACTTGTACCCAATACTCGCCAGGTTCTAAGTCCTCCAGTGAACACACATGTTGAAGAATGTCTTCCGCTAGACCCATCCAAGACCTTCCTCCGTTTAACCTGCTGCCCTTCACTTTCCTAATTTCACTGTGCAGTGGATGTTGTGTGTTTGCGTTGACTATGAGGTAGGCACGTGCTCTGTAAATTTGTAGTCTGTCTTCAATGGTTGGAAAATCAAGAAGGAAGCGCATAGCCCTGCATGTTGTATCTCTTGTACCTATCTACCTTCTATCTTCTACCTATTTCCAAGAATAATGCGCATAGCTTCGTTTTGTATCCTTTTCATTCTTTCCATCTGCTTACGGCTGAGAGTCAGGATCGCCATCGCATACTCAAAAACAGACATGACCAGCCCCTCGTATAGGAGTCATAGATGGCGCTGCTCACAGTTTGCTGCCGGCATCATTCGCATCGCAGCCAAACCCCGCTTGGCCTTTGTTATCACCTGGTCTATGTGCTCATTATAAGCAAGGCTTCGATCAAAACGTTTCCCCAGGTTATTCATTACCTGTGTTCTTTCCAGTCTCTGAACACAGATTAACAGTTGGTGTTGGAGTGTTGACAATATAATTATTCAAAGAGAACCATGTCTATGGTGCCTTTGTTGGTTGACCATTGCCCCAGCTTCAGCACACCAAGTACTTATGCGTTTGAGTTGGGTTTGCAGTTCCACAGCAACCTTATCTCTATCCTTACCCTGACGATACAATAAAACATCGTCGGCATATGACAATGTCCTCCCCGGTCCAGTGATCTGCTCGCTGGTGATTCTCACAGTGTAGGCGTTGAACAGCACCGGAGATAATGGTGATCCCTGTGGTAGGCTATGATATATTGTTGTTGGTTCCGACGTCCAACTGCCACACCTAAAAACTACTTTCCATTGGAAGAGGACTGCAGCGATCCAACAAAGGAGGAATGGACTTATCTTAAGTTCAAGAATCTGAAGCATTAGAAAATCCAATGGTACTCTTTTGTGCGCGTTCTCCATACCATTTGTATAGGTTTTCAGTAGGTTTAAGAAATAAGTGTTTAGTTATTAATGTTTTATTTCGAATATGTAAATTTTTACTGTGCAAAGTCAGTTATAAACTGTCAATTACGAATGCCTGTTTATTTCTGGTAAAGCTTGTCACTTGAAACATGATGTTAAAAATAGTTTAACAGCTTACATGCAGAGCCTGAATGAGGTATTGCTAGACAACAGTTTTCAAGATCTAATATAACTATGTATTTTAAATTTAAATGTTTTTTTTTTAAATTATTGAACTGCTTACTTATTTGTTATAATGAAATGTAATGAGCTACATAATTATATTTTAGGTACATATAAATGCTCGTAATTCGTAAGATTATCTTAACTGATTCAGTGCCAAACAAATAAGCAGGTTTATACCACAGATGCCGGTCTCTCTGGCCGAGCGGTTACACCACTTTCTCTCCGTAATCCCGTTTATCACGCAGAGTCTCGTAGCGGGCGAGAACTGGGAGCGGTTCGACCCCCGCTGGTGACTTGCGGGATAACTGAGCCGGCCGCTCAGAAAGCAATGACAAACTACTGAGCGTAATCTTGCCAAGAATTCAACAGACAGCTGAAAGATGCTGCTGTTGACAGCGATGTCCTGTAAAGGATATGCGAATTTAAAAAAAAAAAAATACCACAGATGGTACACAAACAAATGAACAAGTATTATAATAATGTAACTTTCCATTCACTGCGCATTAAAATGGCGTAAGATGCCACGAAACAAAATAAATAACACAATGACCCTAGTGTGGAGATATATGTGCAAATGTGAGTTCACATGTGCCGATATATTGCCCTTCGGCACTGGACCAGTTAAGGCTCTAATTTTCAACAAACAGTTTCTAGCTCCCCAGAAAGTAATTATGAATTTTGTTCTTATACAAGTAGGTGAGCCGGTCTCTCTGGCTGTGGGGTTACAACACTTTCTCTCTGTAATCCCGTTTATCACGCAGAGTCTCGCAGCGGAGCGAGAACTGAGGTGGTTCGACCCCCGCTCGTGACTTGCGGATACTGAGCCGGCCGCTCAGAAAGCAATGGCAAACTACTGAGCGTAATCTTGCCAAGAGATCAACAGACAGCTGAAAGATGCTGCTGTTGACAGCTAAGTCCTGTAAAAGGATACGCAAAAAAAAAAAACAAGTAGGTGAAGGGCGTGCTCTGTGAAGATACATCTACTATCGTTATTTATACGATTAATAATGGTTGATTTTTTTTTAAATTTTAGAAACAGTATTCTGACTATGATCATTTCTTGCTGGAAGAATCTAAAGCACGTGGCGTCCTTGCATTCGACAAAGAATTCATTGTTGGTGCAGATTTTGATTGCAATAAGGCATTTGAGTTCAATACAACTATCCTGTACAATAGCCAGCCTTATCATGCGGCTTTCGTATCGGTAAGTTAAAAGTTATGTGCATGTCCTTTACAGTACGTAGCAGTCAACCCCAGCATTTTTGGCTGTTCGTGATTCCTGAGCACGTTTACGTTCAGTAGTTTGCCACTGCTTTCTAAACAACCGGCACCCATACCATTTCATAAAAAACCAACACTGCTGAGTTTGAAAGCGAGTATGCGGAATTTCGAACTACGTCCGTAACACCTTCGCCACGCAGCAGGCATATCGGTAAGCAATTTCACTTTATTATAGTGATATATATATATATATATATATATATATATATATATATATATATATATATATATATATATATATATATCAGCTGAAAGATGTTGACAGCGATGTCCTGTAAAAGGATATGCGGGGGAAAACAATTATATATATTGGAGTTTGAAACATAGCGGTAATTAGCATGCAGTCCTCTTATGCTACTGCTGCCCATTATCACCCATTGGAGACTAAATCATGATAAGCCTAGAGGTCCCTCCATGTCCTTCCCGTGTTATTCATGTCTATCTCTAATAAGCTTCTCCTTGTGTTTTTGTGTCTACTCTATTTCGCCCGTACTTGCAGTTCCACTTTTGGTCTGTGGGCATTATATTTCTTAGGCTTTTATGAAAGCTGGCATTAAATGTTTGTGAACATTGTCCCGTACAGCCATATTCAAAATCTATCATTAATTTTTGAGTATTGCCTTATCTGGCAAGTAATTATTAATGAATCGCATCAACTATTGTGTCCACTAATAGCAACGAAAGGAAATAAAAAAGTCGCTTAAAAGTCGACAGGGTCGACTTCATTGCACCAGGTTTTATCCCATAAGGCTCAGTCTCTTTTCGCAGCGTCGAAAGCGTCGCCAAAGCACGAGCTCCGTAGCTCCAGCGACGACCCTCAGGAGTCTCGGAAAAAATTAACTCGTGAACCGAAGGATGCGGCCCGGAATGGAACCCACAACCTTCGGAGCCCGAGACAGACAGGTTGGCTTCTTCGCCACGGAGGCTCCCACTACAGAACGAGAAAGAAACATAACATACAGGAAATAATTATGCATGAATGCGAATGTTAATATCTTGTTTATTATATCAGGTTTACTAAGTTAGAATACCTCCTCAGGTTGGTTGTTAGAATTAGGATCGCAAATGACATGTAGAGAAAACAAATCCCATCATTATAAAACACACTGTTATTTGCTATTATTATATGATGTAATCGTCAGAAAATATGTACATAGCGTTCTTCATTTACTCATGTTATTTGCCGTAGCCTATAGCGCAGTTTCTGTGAGTGTGAGCACTGGACATCTGATGTCTTTTTACAATTATAATTCCCCCTAGATAATATTGATATGGAAATTGCTCAATAATGCCCTGATATTTTATCGGCTAAACAGTTAGTTAGTTAGTTAATTAGTCGACAGATCATCTTCATTGTCTTGTACATCGGGCCATTCAGTCCATAAGTGTTCAGATCCCCCCCCCCCTTTTTTCAGTAAATCCCGCAGCGTGTAGCAACTAACGACACCAGTTCTGATGGGATCTTCCCAGCCAACGCAAGTTAGCGAGGCAGGCGTTTCGAGAATGTAACCGCATCGTGCAGCCAGGGTCGTGGTTTGAGCGGGCAAAAGAGCAAATTTTTGTACGACCGTTCGACAAAGTCTCGATAAGCGCCCACTCTCTCTCTCTCTCTCTCTCTCTCTCTCTCTCTCTCTCTCTCTCTCTCTCTCTCTCTCTCTCTCTCTCTCTCTCTCTCTCTCTCTCTCTCTCTCTCTCTCTCTCTCTCGATGAGCAGTGGGCCTGCAGTCAGTAAGCTGGTATAGCTTTTTTTAGGTCAGTCCTGCCGGCGTAGCTTGAAAGCTCGTCGGTAGGCGTCCAGTTTTTGTTTTTTTTGCATGTATCACCTTGTACCGGGAGGGCGCGCTTTAGCGATGCTACTCTTGGCTTGCGTGTGCATGAACGTCTGTCCTGTCAGTGGCCAGATGCATTGCGAACTGATGAGGCTCAGCCGTAAATCGGGAGATTTGTTCGCAACTTAGACGAGCAATATCTTCTGTGGACAGTTTCTCGCTCGCATGTGTATGTGGTCTTTTCTGGCGGTTAGTCCGTCTCGGCGATGGATATCTAGTTGATCCTATCAGTAATCATACGCTCATTCGTTTGTCGCTACGCTTGTCTTAAAGCTGAAAATTAAAGGAATTGACGGAAGGGCCGTTTGCACGAGGCTCTAGGCTACCAGTTGTTTTTGAGAGCAAATATATACAGGGATAACTGGCGTGTAGCAGCCTAACGTCCACTGCATCTGCGTCCGTCTCCAGTCGTCTTGCCATGCTCGCCACTGGAACCAGATGGACGCGGATGAGGGAGAGAGGTTGAAGGAATTGCGCAACCACTTCCTCACTATAATCCAATCTAAAGCGCAAGTCATTCGTTCTTCATCAAAAGATGCAATGAATGAATGGCCCTCGTCATTCATGACGGACGAACATCGCTAGTTTATTAATCGTCTTTGGCTTCCCGCATAGTGTTCTTGTTTGGCCATACCTCTTTTAACTTGCTCTTCTCGCAGTCTGACCATGGATGTAGATTCACAGTCATCACTTTGTTCTCGCAAACGACTTACTTCTCGTAGAGCATTCAGCATGTCAGCCTAGTCCATGGCTCGTCCGCCCTCCACATTAGCCTTACCTGCAAGCCTGTCAGCCTGCTCATTTCCTTGGACACCTGCATGCCCTGGCACGAAAACTAATCTTTGCCAGCCGTGACTGCTCCAGAGACAACCACTGTCTTCATACACACCCCATCGCTATCTTCCTACGCATACTCATTGGGCAATTAAGGAAACATCACAAGTGAAAGTCTGTGTCTCGAGCCATGTAATTACTTTACTTACTGCCATGAATTCCATAGTCAGATTACTAGTGATGAAGGCAATAGCACCAGAATTTTTCTCCACAATTCTCTCTCCAGCTTGAGCCGTAAAGACCCATGAACTTCTCCCGTGTCGAACTATCGACCCATCTGTTTAGATGACAGCATCACCCCCCCCCCCCCCTAAAGAAGTCTCGAAGATCAAAGCCTGTACTTCCGCCTCCACAGCAACCAGATTTTCTTGTCTGCATTTTGTGTCTGGTTTAGATGCAAACTGAAAAGGACGTACAGAACTCTGCTGGCACTTGTACCCCCTCCTCGCTAGGTTCTAAGTTCTCACATGAACACACCTGGTGATGAATTTATTCAACTTGACCCATCCACGACTTCCCTCTTTTTAACCTGCTGTCCTTTACCTTCTTAATTTCACTATCCACACAGCTATAAACTTGTTAACCCTGGACTGTTTATCAGCGACACACTAGAAAATTAAACCTCTTCCACACAGTCTGCCTTAGGAAGTTATTGAAGATTAAATTGCAAGACAATAGCCCAGACACCGAAGTCCTAGAAAGAGCGTCCATGCCCAGTATTCACACACTACTAATGAAGAATCAGATTCGCTGGGCTGGTCAGTTGACTCGCATGCCAGATCGCAGGTTTTTTAAACAAATTTTTTTTACGCTAAGCTGCGTTGTGGTAAATGCTTCCAAGGCGGCCAGAGGACACGCTTTAAAAACACTCTGAAGACCTCACAAAAACTTTTGAAATTCATCATGGCACCTGAGAGAATGCTGCCAAAGACTAAAATTCGTGGCGTACATGATTACGCAAGGGTGCAGTCACTTGTGAAACAAAAGGACTGCAAGAGCTGTGGAGAAAAGGCTGGACAGAAAAACCGCTGCGGGAGAACCTCCTCCAGGAACGTCAAGCATTCTTTGCCCACATTGTCGAAAAACATTTCGAGTCAAAATAGGTCTTATCAGCCAACTTAGAACTCGCGGCTCTATACTTCAACCCCACTGGATAAAATGAATGGTCATCATTATTCTTAATGGACACACAACAATTTCACTATGCAGTGGGTGTTGTGTGTTTGCGTTGACTTTGAGGCAGACTTGTGCTCGAAAGATTTGTATTTTGACCCCATGGTTAGAAAATCAAGAAGGGAGAGCATCACCCTACATGTTGTATCTGTTGTACACTCAATTAGAATTAGTTAGTTAGTTAGTTATCAGTTGGGGTATCTTCGTTGCACTCCGGACATGTCCATAGGTGCTCAGATCCTCCCCCAGCATATGCATCAGCGTCCGGTGGCTAATAGTGCCAGTTCTGTGTTGGTTGACGAGGCGCTTTGTTTTCCCGATGTACCTCTCGCGTCTGGCTGTGCCGATTCTTACTCCCAGGTCTTTCATCCTAGAAAGCGATGTGGAATCACTGGCGTCAAAATCCTCTGTTCTCGCCATATCTTTAAGGGCGTTAATAACATCGGCACGATCCATGGGCTGGCCATCTACAGGGGGTGCAGAGCCAGCCAATTTATCAGCTCGTTCATTTCCCTCGACTCCCGCATGTCCCGGGACGAAGATGAAGGTGACTTTGCGGACAACGGACTTCCGCAGCGACTCAGTCCACTGTCTACGTACAGATCCAGGTTCGACCTTCTGAATCATGCTCATTGAATCACTTAGTACACACACGTTGGTATAATGCTGTGATTCCAGCCATATGAGAGCCTGTGTAACTGCCATCACCTCCATCGTCACGCTGCTCGTGGTCATAGAGTGGGCACCACTGGATTCTTGAACGGTTCGGCCCGCTGAACGGGCTGTAAATGCCCACGCACTTCTCTGCTGCTTTACAACAGATCCATCTGTATAGATGAGCACTTCGGGGCTATCTGAGTGATCATAGATGAGCGCGTTAACCTCTGCATTGACAGCGGCAGGGTTCTGCTCTCTGCACCGTCTGTCGAGTGTGATAATGCAGGAGAAGGTACACTTAAAAGCTGGAGGCACCGGCACCCATTCCTTGCCGGGGTTGATACTGGTAAGACTGCAGACCTGTCCGACGACATCTTCCGCTCGACCCATCCATGATTTGCCCCTCTTTAGCCTGTCACCCTTTTCTCTGAATACAGCGTCATGCAGAGGGTGCTGCTCATCTGCACTTATTTTTAAGTATGCACGAGCTCTCCAGATCTTGATCCTGTGTTCCATTGTCGGGAATTCAAGGAGGTATCTCATTGCTACACAGCTGGTGTCTCTCGTGCAGCCCAACATGATGCGCATGGCTTCGTTTTGTACCTTTTCAAGTCTTCCAATCTGTGTAGGGCTGACAGTGAGGATGGCCAGGGCATACTCGATGCGTGAAAGCACAAGTCCTTGGAACAGAAGTAATAGCAGTCTTTGCTCGATATTGGCAGTCGCCATGACTCTCATTGCTGCCAAACCTTGTCGAGCCTTCGTTATGACATAATCGACATGATCTCTGAAGGACAGGCTACGATCAAGCCTCACGCCAAGATATGTCATTGACTGGGTTCTACTCAGAATGCTCCCATCCATTCTTACTGCCGGCAGGTCTGTTTTCACAATATGGTTGTTTAGTGAGAACCATGTAACCGTTGCCTTTGCAGGGTTGACAAGGGCATCGGCATCAGCACACCATGAGGAAATTCGATCTAGTTTGCCCTGCATATAGTTGGCAACCGCCTGTCTATCTCGACCCTGTCGATACACGAGGATGTCGTCAACGAATGATAGAGTCCTACCCCTCCCATCCAACTGTTGTTCAGTGATCGGCACCGTATACACGTTGAATAGTACTGGTGACAGTGGTGAACCCTGCGGCAATCCTGGTCATATCGTTATCGGCTCAGAAGACCAACTCCCGCATCTTAGCACAACCTTCCTTTGAAGTAGAACTGCAGCTATCCATCGTACAAGGTGAGGGTGCACTTTCAGTCTGAGGAGGGTTTGCATCAAGTGCTCGAAAGATACTCTGTTATATGCGTCCTCTAAGTCTATGGCGGCCGCACATGTCTCTTCTCTGACCTGAAATCCTTCGTAAACATCTTGAGCAAAGACCGCCGCATTCAGCCATGACTCTTTGTTGCGTCTGTATCCTCCAAGTGTGGGCGGGAAGCAGCCGAGCTGTTCCAAGTCCCAAGCAAGTCTGTGTGCTACAATTTTCTCCAGTAGCTTGCCAACAGTATTCTGCATCGTAATGATTCTGTAGCCGCTTATCTTGGAGTGGTCTTTGTTCGGTTTTGGCAGCGGCAGCAAGTAGCTGTGTAGCCATTCTTCTTTGATCTGACCCCTCTGGATACTGGTGTTGAATTCTCTGGCCAGTTCTTCCATGTCATCATCTGATATCACCATTAGGTCACCATATCGGATGCCGTCTGGGCCTGGGGCGGTGTTAGGTGATTTCTTGAGCATCGCACGCAATATCTCAACTGTGATTGTCCATTTTTCGTCTGTCCCGACCCCTTGCACAACTGAGAGAGTGTTGTTGTGGTCCTCTGTCTGGCGGGCTCGTCTTTCTGGTCAGTCTGTTCTATGTAGCGTGCAAGAAGGGCCTTACCTTTATCCGCATCCGACTTTTTCCATGCGAGGTCTGTGCCTTGAAAGTCTGGAATACCCCTACGTTGTGCAGCACCGTTCATGCTCTTGTGGAGGCGCCAGAATGTCTTAAGAGATTGCTCGGAGCACACCTTCCTGCAGAACTCGTCCCATTTGTCGGCCTTGGCCTGTTTGGCGCAGGATTTGAATAAAGTCGTCGTCCTAACGACCTCAGTCTTCAGGTTCGCCAACTCAACCTATGGCATGTTAGCCTTTCTGGCCTTTTGCCAGTCTTTGACAGCCTGCCTCTTTCCCAGCCACACCTTCTCGACCTCTCCATTCCACCATGGTGGCTGCAGCCATCTTTCTTGTCTCCTACGGGAGGAAGTTAGTTTCCTTCTTCTGATCTTGCTTATGGCGTCTTGACCAGTGGTGTCGTACGGGAAGGCATTGGTCTTGTTTCTTTGACTCATGGCCCCGTCTTTCTTGATCCGGATGACACAAGGGTAGTGGTCACTATCGTGGTATCCCAGTGTGCCCCACCGGCACCTTGGTGCGATGGTGGGCGACACCAGAGCCAAGTCAATGATGCTGTCAGAGTCGCCTGGTCGAGTGGCCATTCTAGTGACCTTCCCATCATTCAGACAGATTAGGGCAGCAGATGCCAGGGCGTCCTCCAAATCTTCTCCCTGTCTATTGGTGATGCAATTCCCCCATTGACTGCCTCTGGCATTGAAGTCCCCGCAGTAGATGATATGCCTTTCATCCATATCGAACAAACTCTGCCATTGTCGCACGTCGACCTTCCCATTTCGCGCATAGACGTTATGATTGCAAGCTGCACTGGTGTCATTATTCTTAATGCCTGCACTTGCAGGCATCGCTGTTCCAGGCGGACATATCGATCTCAGACACTAGTATGTTGTCGCGGACCAGAATGGCCTGTCCGAGGTGCCGCCTGTTAAAGAAACCCTGAAATCCCGCAACATTGACTGTTCCGTCGGTGAGCTGTGTTTCTTGCAAGACTACAATATCGTTTCCGTAGAGTAGTTTTTCAAGAATGGGTCGGCGTTGACTAAATGATGCACAGTTCCAGTACAGTACTCGAACATTTCCGATACCCAATCTGTCACATTTTAAGCGCCTTCTGCGCGCGCCCGCCCTCTTACCACGCTGTGTCCTAGCTGGTCGTCTGGTCGTCATGTTAGGCTTAACTAACTCAATTAGAATACGCAGAGCTTCGTTCTGTATCCTTTCCTGGCAATTATATTCTCCAGCAGCTTGCCTATTGCATTCAGTGGTGACACAACTGTGAAGACAGCCATTTGGTATATTATGTTTTACTCGTGTTTAACATAATACCTATTTGTGTGCCATTTTAATGTATGCTTGTCAATGTTTTTCGACTGATACCGACGTCGGAATGTTAGCGAAGATGATGCATATCTTCGCTGATAATGTCACGAGCACAGTCGGATGAGAATTTGACGCCCGGGTTCGGATCCTGCTAAGTGAGGAACATATTGGCCACTTATTTCTCAGTGCATTCAGGCTTATAAAATACGATAGCCCTGCCACAGCTTCTGGACATTTTTTATACCGATATCACAGCACTCGACATATGGCCATTTGAGATCGATTATCCTCAGGCATTGTCGAAGAATATGCATTCTCATAGATATAGGAGTCAAGCATAATTATAGATCCAGTGGTCACCGTACGTGTATATTCACTGGTGAACATAGTTTTAGATCTAGTAGTCAGTATATTGCCGGCTTCCTGGCCTATAGGATAGCGACTTTTCTCCGTAATCTTGTATACTCTCGTAAGTAACGTGACGACGGTGAGAATCAGCAGTGGTTCGAATCGCGTCGGTAACTTACGGGGTATGTGAGCCGGCCGCTCAGAAAGCAATGGCAAACTACTGAGCGTGATCTTGCCAATAAATCAACAATCAGCTGAAAGATGCTGATGTTGACAGCGATGTCCTGTAAAGGATATGCAAACATATTTAGTCAGTATATTGCCGATCACCCTGGTCTAGGCGTTACACGACTTTCTCTGTAATCCCGTATACTCTCGTGAGTAACGTGACGTTCTCGAGAATCGGTAGCGGTTCTCTCCGCGTCGGTGACTTACGGGGTATGTGAGCAGGTCGCTCAGAAATCAATGGCAAACTACTGAGCGTAATATTGCCAAGAAATCAACATTCAGCTGAAAGATGCTGATGTTGACAGCGATGTCCTGTAAAGGATATGCCAACCAGCAAAGAAAAAGGTAAGTATATTACCGATCTCGTAGTCAGCATTTTACTGATCTCATAGTCAGCATACTTAAAGATCCAGTAGTCAGTATATTACTGATCCTGTAGTCAGCATACTTGAAGATCCAGAAGTCATCATTTTACTGATCCCTTTGTCGGCATATTACTGATCTCGTAGTCAGCATACTTAAAGATACATTAGTCAATATATTACTGATCTAGTATTCAGCATACTTGAAGATCCAGTAGTCAGCATACTTGTAGATCCAGTAATCAGCATACTGTTCGATCCAGTAGTCAGCAACATGAAACAATAACAAAACGATTCAAAGAAGTTATATCATTATTTTAATACAGGGAAAACATATATATAAAATACAATCTACTTCTTCTTCAGCGTTCCGAGCCATTGAGGTTCTTTGCTGCAGATACAAGCCGTCTCCATTCGTTTCTCTGGTTGATCTTCTCTTGCCAGTCGCTGAATCCAAGTGGTTGTAGGTCTGTATGTATATTATCTCTCCACCGTCTTCTTGGTCTACCTCGGGGTCTACGGTCATTTATTTCTTGAGTGTAAGCGAGTTTAGTTTCCCTATTATCTTCCAATCTTTCTATATGCTCCAGCCATTGCAGTCTATTAGCCTTCATGATACCAGTGATTAGCGGGAACTTAAACAGATCATAAATCTCTTTGTTGCTTCTTCTTTTCCACTCTCCACTTTGTGTATCCCTAATGGGCCCAAAGATGCGTCTTGAGACTTTGTTCACAAACGTTTGTAACAAGGCTTCGTCTCCTTTAGTTGTACTCCAGGTTTTAGAGCCATAGAGAACAACTGGCCCAATCAGTGGTTTGTATATTGTGATCTTGGTGTCCCGAGACAGCGCATTTGATTTTAGCAGATGTTGTAGTGCATAGTATATCTTATTTCCAGAGTTGATTCTAGTTTGTATTTCTTCCCTTATTATGTTGGAGCAGTTGAAGATTGTACCCAGGTATTTGTATGTTTCCGTTCTTTTAATGGTCATATTATCTATTTGTATGTGGCCAGATTTTTTAGCCGTTCCTTCTCTTGAAATTACCATATATTCTGTCTTATCTTGGTTGATAACCAGTCCCATTTGTTGAGCTTTTCCCTGTAAGTGAGTCAATGTTTCCAATGTCTTTTGTTCATAGTGCATAGTATATCTTATTTCCAGAGTTGATTCTAGTTTGTATTTCTTCCCTTATTATGTTGGAGCAGTTGAAGATTGTACCCAGGTATTTGTATGTTTCCGTTCTTTTAATGGTCATATTATCTATTTGTATGTGGCCAGATTTTTTAGCCGTTCCTTCTCTTGAAATTACCATATATTCTGTCTTATCTTGGTTGATAACCAGTCCCATTTGTTGAGCTTTTCCCTGTAAGTGAGTCAATGTTTCCAATGTCTTTTGTTCATTTTCCCCTGTAATATCTATAGCATCTGCATAACCAAGCAGTCTGGATGTTCCTCCAATAGCACATTCCTCCTTTACCTTCCTTGCAGCTCTCTCTAGAGCCAAATTGAAAAGGAGCGGCGATAGTGCATCACCCTGTTTCAAGCTAGACGTTATTTGGAAAGGGTCTGATTTCCTGCCTTTATTTGTTACAATATTATAAGTATCTTCCATGCATAGTCTGGTCATGTTGATTAACTTCCTTGGTATTCCAAATTCCTGCATAGCATTCCATAGACTATTCCTATGGACACTATCATAAGCCTTTTTAAAATCCACAAAAATGTTATGGAGATCTCTTTTATATTCCCAATTTTTCTGGGCTATTTGTCGTAAGATAAATATCTGATCTAATGTTGATCTGTTTTGTCTGAAACCCGCCTGGTAGTCACCTAATATGTCTTCTGAATATGGGTTTAGTCTATTTAGTAATACCGCGGATAGTATCTTATAGCAATATAGCTTATGGACAGGAGTGATATTCCTCTATAATGTTTACATTGGAACTTGTCTCCTTTCTTAAAGATAGGTATCAATAATGACTCTTTCCAGTCATGGGGTAATTCTTCTGTCCTCCAAATTTTTATTATTAGTTCGTATAGCTTTAAATGTAATGCATGGCCGCCTGCCTTTATAAATTCAGCAGCAATTCCATCAGCCCCAGTTGCTTTATTGTTTTTAAGTCGTGTTATTACATATAGGATTTCTTCAAAAGTAGGTACTTCAATTTGTGGTTCACACGTTAGAACCGCTTCCTGTGGGAAAGTGTTGCTTGGAGCTTCACAATTTAGTAATTCAACAAAGTATTCTTTCCATGTGTTACACATTTCCTCATTGGTATTTATCATATTCCCATTTTTGTCTTTTAAACCATATGTGTTGTGTTGGTACCCTCGTTTCATTGACTTCAGTTCTTTAAAAAAAACTTTCTGGATTCGTTTTTCTGGTGATTAGTTTCCATATCTTTGATTATATTGCTCATATATTCTCGCTTCTGCTGCGGAACTATTTTTGTAGCCTCTTTACATTCAGTTCTATATTGCTCTTTATTTTGGTAATTTAACCACAACTGTCTGGCATTCTTTTTCCTAATGACTGTTTCTTCACATTTTTGATGAACCATCTGTTCTTTCTATGCGTGGTTGTCGTAATAAGTGTCGTCCCTGGGGTGAGGGGAATCAACACTCACATTCTTTTAACCCCATATCATAATCTTGAGGATCTTCTGGATTTCTGTCCACAACACCCCGTCAGTCCTTGGATCTCTCTCTCTCTCTCTCTCTCTCTCTCTCTCTCTCTCTCTCTCTCTCTCTCTCTCTCTCTCTCTCTCTCTCTCTCTCTCTCTCTCTCTTACCACTGGACCATGCCCCCTCTCATTCTTTTCCAAAACATACTACGCAACTCTAGCTTCTAACAAATGACAAATTAATTTAATAAAGAAAAGTGTCAGGTATGTGCAAAGTGTATGTGTAGAATGTTTGTCGTATAATCTAGTGTGTATGCAGAATCAGACCGAACAGCTCAGGATCAAAGTCTGCTTCATCACAGTACCGGCCACACAACAGCACCATAGATCAAGTACAGAAGGACCTCACCAAATGATGCGTCTCTCCGGCCAGGTGTCGACTTCCTCCAATGGCTCTTGGATATTCCGGATGCCTGGTCACCAATGGTGGATGTATTCCAATACTGACCATGAATCCTACACACACAGTGTAACTAATATGTCACTAAAAGTTCTGTGATCTAATAATCCTTGAACAGTAAAATAATGTTTACTGTCACTTTGAAACAAAATGTTAGTAGTTAATTTCTCACCGGAATTCACCAATTGGAAAACGCAATGTTAATTGTTAATGTCGCTATATAACTACTATTGTTCCTGTTACTGGTGGTATTGTAAGTATCTTCACTCTACTATGATGAGAACTACCACTGAGGAATCACTCCTAGATGATCATCGGTTCCCGCTCAGCAGAGACCAGGTTCCTGCAGACCCTCTGGGTTATCGGCCCCAGTGCAAAAGCCCGCTGAGTAAAAACTGCCTTCAATGATCGAGCCATAATCGTCTTCCTTGACTTTTCTGCAAGCTTTTTGGAAAACATAGTGGAACTTGTTGAAGAGAGAACACACCTGGTGAGAGCAACCCGATTCCGACCTTTATTAGGTGAGTGTAGGCCGACGGCCGCACTCAGATATATAACAGAGAACCAAACTCTGTCATAAGGCCGCGGAGCTCATCACATCGGTCTGAGTCATGGTAAGACAAGGAAAGACTAAAGGAAAAGTGCAGAAACCCAGTAGATACCCTACTGGAAGATCCTACCACTTTACATTTCCTTTATCCTCCCAACCATCCTCAATCTCCCCGAACATCATCCCTCCACCTTGTTCTTAACTCACTGAGTTAATTGACATCTCACACTAGCTAGTTTAAGCAACGCGATAGCCTACTGCTGTCGACGCTCCTATAATACGTTCTCATAACGCACATTACTACCCTCGATTCCTAAGAATCATCTAATTTGGGTCTATTTAATTAAATACCATATATTTATTCCTGTTTGAAATCGAGACTACTAAATCACACAATGGATAAATGTCCGCCGATGTAAATCAACATAAGACACTGTAGTCTCTCTCCATAAACAAAACAGGAACATCACACACGTCATTGTTGTCTCACAACATTTGGTCGACTCCCGCCAAAGTTGTTTGTCCAGACTGTTTTAATACTGTGTCTGAATGACGTCACAAATCTGACTAGACTCTAGGCGTCGAGAAGCTATTTCTCTCTCTCCTTTTTCGACTCGATGTAAACAACTGGCCGGATGTCCCGCTTTAATCTGGGGAATTGTTCCCGGTACTCCAAAAAGTCTTGCCGGCCTGTGATCTGGAGAATCTTGTCCCCACAACAAAAGATCTTGCCGACTTTCATCCGGACAGTCTGTCTCCAACATCAAAGAATGACGGCCGCCTGTAGACGAATGGGGCGACAGTCTTTCATCGATCGACAACTCCAAGAATTTCCGCGACAGTGGTTACCACACCGAGACATTCTTCTGCGGTAGTTTGAATTGTATTCTTGATGTTCAACTAAGTTTGGTCAACGCTTTCCTCCAAAGGTTTTGTAGCATTTCAAGTTTACATTTTATTTCATCTGCAAATTTCTCTTTTATTGTACTTTCTTGTAGTTTTTCTCTGTTATATGTTGGGTGTAACCTTTGTAGTTTAGCATAGAATGCTCTCTTAAGTTTTATTTTAAATTTTGCTCCAACGAGCAAGTGGTCAATGTGGCACTCAGCTCCTCTATAATTTCTAACTTGTTGTGTGTTTGATGCATTTTTGTTGTTAATTAAAATGTGATCTATTTGATTATAGGTTCTCTTGTCACATGATTTCCAAGTTTGTTTATGTATATCCTTTCTTTGCAGTCTGGTACTGCTGATCTGCAGTCATTTGGCTTCTGCTAGGTTGACGACTCTCCATCCATTATCATTTGAAGTTGTATGTAGGCTTTCCATACCGGCCACTTTTTTATTAGTTTGCTCTCTACCTATTTTTGCATTGAAGTCTCCCAGACAATCAGGTTGTCCCGTTTAGGGGTTTCTTCTATGACATCTTCCAGATCATTATAAAAGTCTTCTTTAATATCACCTTTTTTCTCTTCAGTAGGTGCATGTACATTAATCATCGTTATATTTTTCCATTTACCTTTTATTCGTAATTTACTAATCCTGTCATTAACAGCTTTAAAGTTTAAAACGTTCCCCTATAACTCTTTTTTGATGACAAATCCTGTTCCTAATTCATGTTTATTTTGGGTGTTTCCTCCATATATTACAATAATTCCATTTTGCTCTAAAGTACCCTCTCCTGGCCACCTTATTTCTTGAATTGCTGTTATATCCATGATTATATTGCCTATTATATATTATATATTATTATTATATAATATATTAATATCAACTAGCTCCCGGGTTAGTTCTTCGGCCGCTCCAGCTTGATATAGTGTCCGAACATTCCATGTTCCAAATCTAAAGAGTCCTTTAACGTTCCAAGGTCGTTGTCCAAATAAGTCAGTCCGAATTCGAGGCTTATGTACCTGTAATAGTTTTTAGAAAGGTGGCGATGTTAACCCCAGGCTTCAACCCCCAACCTGGAGGACCAAAATACAATGCATAGTTAAATTAAAAGAGGTGTGGTGGTTACGTTATACTAGGCTAGAAAAGTGACCCCTCGGGATGTAAGATGGACGACAGCACAACGTGTGTGTGTGTGTGTGTGTATGTGTGTGTGTGTGTGTGTGTGTGTGTAAAGGGCGTGGCCTCAATGACTTAAGAGGGGTGGGGTACGGTTTAGTATCATAAGTGTCTTATACAAACATCATCATCACATGCATGTTCAGGGGTACGATTTAGGATTACGGGGTGCGCAAATAGGGTCAGTGGTGTTGGAGTGCTATAGGGCTAGTGATTTGGAACAGGTGTAAAGGAGCTTCAAATTAAAACCTTGTAATTGTCGATGGTTATATCTGGTGGGTGTTGTTAAATAGGTTGACTTTAGTGTAATATTTCATAGTTTTCCTTAGTAAGCTAGTTCGGGTGACGGGTTCTCTGCTGAGCATAATCGTGTTTTATGGATTCGAGCTTTTATTTTATTATTTATTATTAATTAATTATTTTTATATTATATTTTTTAAATATTATTTTATTATTTATTATATATATATATAAATACATATATATATATATATATATATATATATATATATATATATGTGTGTGTGTGTGTGTGTGTGTGTGTGTGTGTGTGTGTGTGTGTGTGTGTGTGTTTAAATCTGTTAATGAAAGGATTAGTAAATTATGAATAAAAGGTAAATGAAAAAATATAACGATGATTAATGTACATGCATCTACTGAAGAGAAAGAAGATGATATTAAAGAAGACTGTTATAATGATCTGGAAGATGTCATAGATATGTATATAGATGTGTCCTCTCTCTCTCTCTCTCTCTCTCTCTCTATATATATATATATATATATATATATATATATATATATATATGTGTGTGTGTGTGTGTGTGTGTGTGTGTGTGTGTGTGTGTGTAACGTGCCTGGGTTCATTAACATTGGGCGTGATGAACCTGGGCGAGAGTGATGTTAGAGAGGCGAACTAACCGGCCCTGAGAAATAATAGACGGATGTAAAATGGGGCCGGGTGGTAGGTCCCCGAAAAGGGCAAATAAGAAGATAGACGGGAAGGTTGGAGGCAGTGAGTTTAAGGGGCAGTTGAGGAGGCGTCAGCCCGATAGTGTGGTTGTGAGGCAGACAGCTTAGGCTGAGGAGTAGTGTTGTGTGTAGTCAGGGGACTAGATAGTCAGTTGAAGCTTAGACCGAGAGAGGGTCGGATAGTGAGTTGACGCCTAGACCCAAAGTGGGTTGGATCGAGTGAGTTCGTAACGGGGAGAGTGGCTGGTTAACTGTCGTGGTGGATGAGATTAAGTCGGTCTGGAGAAGGCAGTGTTATTCGAGTGTTAGGTTGTGATAAGGATATATTCTGGAACTACTGTGACTGGATTTATATATGTTACTTGTTTCCGTGTTCATTAATCATTAAAGGGATATTCTGTGCGCAAAACGCAATCTTGTTCAGTGACTAATAGATGTGTACTATAGTCATGACTTGTGTTGTGGGAAATAGGACTAACCCAGATTACACTCTGCAGTGATATAGAAGGAGCATCAGGATCTAGACAACGACCAATCTCATTCCGTTGCTGCAGTAGATTGGTAATGTGGACAGTTGTTGCTCCAATAGATGGGTGGTGTGCACAGTTGTTGCTCTAGTAGAGAGGTTAATGTGGGCTCGTCGCTTAGAGAGGATAATGAGTTCATAGACATTATTCGGGCACCCAATTACAACTAGAATTGTAGCACACCGAATCATCAACATATCCAGGAAACGGCCCGTTTCAAAAGTGCCGGAGAAGTAACACACTGTTCACGGGAGGCCAGGTAAAAATAACATTGCACACCCGGAGAGGAATAGTGGACGGTGGAGGGTTATCTATAGTACACAGACAGGATTTACGCCTATGAGAAAACTGTCTAGCGGCGGGACAGTGTCCTGAGGCCAGCGTGTGTGTTGGGGACAGTTGCAAGGTGTTTCCACAGGTCGAGAGGCGATTCAGCGCAGGTAAACAGACAGGGCGGTGCGTCAGCGGCCAAGTACTGGTGAAATACATGTTTAAAAACTCCCCCGCGGAGGGGAGATTTATGAGGAAGTGTGGAACACACAGAAGTGACAATTGCTGGTCCACCGAAGAGGAATGAAAGACGGGGGCAGGACAGCGAGTATTTGTGTATAAAGATAACTTTCCAGCAGTCGCTGGAAAAAGGGGAACATTACTTCAGACCACAGCCAGATTTGGTGTGTGTTGGGACAAATACTGATGTACTAAAACTGAGGTGACCTTGGGAGTCAAGGCTGTGTACAAAGGAATTTTACCGAGGAAATTTCCACTAGCATTAGAAGATGACTCAGGTGACTGTGAAGGTAGATCGCAAATGATAAACAATACCAGTTCTTTTGCACCGAAACCAGGATTTATGTTCGTCGTTATGTTCATCGTTCTATTATCATCATCATCGCGTCCCCGGGCAAACATTCTACAGCAGAAAATTAGTGGCAGGCGCTGCAAGCGTGGTCGAATTTATCTGCCAAAAAGTTACTATATACACCCATTTACAATTCTGGACATTCATCACCATTTTTAACTTTTTCGGCAAACGTGAATCATTACCATTAATTCGAGAAGATAGGAACCAAACAGGTTCAGACATTTGAGTCAGGTGTAACCACTAAGCGGATCCAGGCGATTTTCGAAAACTACTGATACAACTAAAGACTTATGTGCTGTTATTGTTGCAATATTGTCGACCTACTGCTTTTGTTCGGTGTACCCGCCAATCGTTTTGTTTCCGTTTAAGTGCCATGTGCGTAATCTGTTGATTTGTGTCTGATTGCAGGTGTCTAGTTGATAAGCATTTTTGCGATTTCTGTCTGAATCAGGGTAGGCTTGGCAAAACGTTGTTCTTCCTTGTGCTTAAGATATTCTTTAAGGAATACGCTAATAAGTTACCGTGATCGTGCGTTCGCATTGGGTGTCCTGAACAATATCCAGAGCCGTGGTGTCTTTCGTCAAATCTGTGTATATTAGTTACTGGAAATTACTTGTTCTTCTTTCTTTATATTTACATATAATATCGGATTGATTCGGATATATGGTATTATTGTAATCCTAGCGTTAAAATTCTCTTATCTAGATGGTGGTTGTTGTTTTTATGCGCACTAATTTTTGGTCTTACATGGGCTTGTCGATGTCAGTTTTGTGTGTGTGTGTGTGTCACTAGCCTATGCGTGTAGCGTCTCATAGACATCATTTATTGTTTATAATTCATTCGTGGATATATATGTATGTCTAACACTATTTCCAGAAACTTTCTACAACTTTTGTTATACATTCGAGGGAGTATAGGTAATACCCCCCTCACTACTAAATGTCTTTTAGAGTGACTGTGTGAACACAGGGGGATATTATCAGCACTACGAATTAACGTAAAGTCTGAGTGGTGGTGAACTTAGAAAAGGGGCACAAAGACTAGAAGAAGTGTCTTTATATTATAGTTGGCTGACAGACAGCAACGTGTCCACAAATACAAAGATGCCTACTTTAATGGAATACATCGAAGCGGGTGAACGAATAGGCCTGATTTACAGGAGTTTGTAGAAGCAAAATTGAAAGAATTTCATCACTGGGAAAGAGAGGAGAGGCATAATGAACGTGAAGCCAAACGCCTACAGGAAGAAAAGTTAGCTGAAGCCCAAGCCTACAGGAAGAAAAGTTAGCTGAAGCTAAGCGCATACACGAAGACAGAGAGAGACACACAAATGAAACTAGAAATGGAAAAACAAAAGTATCAGTTTCAGATGGAAACTGAAATTGCCCTAAAAATTAGAACTAGCATCTAAGGGTGAAAGTGAGGAAGGCAGAAGACCTTCGCAGTCGTCACAACGATTGGAATTGACATATTTTACGGACCGAGACAATCGTGAAGCTTATCTTGACAGATTTTAGGCTGCAGTTAAGGCTTTAGGTATTCCAGAAAGAGAGTATGCTATGAGGCTGAGTGCGTATCGGACGGGAAAGGCCCTAGATACCATGTTCAATTTATCTGTAGCAGAGAGAAACAATTATACTATTATGAGGCAACGCTTGCTTACAAAATTCAACCTAACTGAGCATGGATACAGAACAAAGTTAAGACAATTAGTGCCAGAGACAAATCAGGATTTTACAGATGTTGTCAATACAGTGAAGAACATATTTAATAAATGGATGGAGCTTGCAGAAGTTGGAAAAGATTTCAGTCGCTTAGTCGATTTGGTGCTAAGGGATAAGATATTATCGTCATGTAATGCAGATTTAGTGGCTTTCTTTCAAAACGCAAACAATAGGACATAGACACAATGCCCCAGTTGGGGCAAAACTACATGACTGCACATCCGAACAGCTCTATTGGCAGACAAATGGGTGAGGAAATAGTCTGTACAGCTTATACTAAACAAGATCAGAAGCCAGGTATTAAACCAAGGTCGAAGAGTGTGGATTCAGCACAGAGATATGAGCAACAGGGACTTCAAAACAATGGTTTCCGGAGCAACCATTTTGGCAAAGCAGGACGTTACCCATACAAAAGGGGTAATTTTAAGAGACATCCGTATGATTATGCCAGATGTTGGAATTGTGGGAGCTGGAGACACAAGGCAGCACAGTCTGATGTACAACCATCCAGTGTGCCAACAAATAATAGGAGGAAGGACATTATTTTGTTCAAACGTGGCGGAACCGGGCACTTTCGCTATCAATGTACGATGGGGGAAACTGAGCACTCAGATGCAGCGCAAGTGATTGAGACAATCAATAATGAGAGTTGTAGTGGATGCAAACCTCTTTTTGATAAAGACAGTCAGCCTGTCTTAATGTGCGGTCACACGTTTCAAGCAGGATCAGCAGTGCATGCAGGTGGAAGTTTAAAGCTGCATCATGGGTTTGTTAATGATAGTGAAGCAGTGACACTTATGGATTCTGGTTGTACGACCGTCGGGGTTAGAAAAAGTGTAGTACGTCCCTCGGCTTACACAGGGAAAAAGGTTAGATGTATAACGTTTAATGGTACAGTAAAATTCTACCCATTGGCCGTGATCACAGTGACAACACCATATATCACAGGACGAGTGACAGCGTGTGTTCTGGACTCAACCAGTGGCAGATCTGATCATTGAAAATGTGCAACGAGTTAAAGAGTGTACAGAAGAGGAAGTAGTTCATTGGTACCACAAATATGGTGTAAGCAGTAACGAGGTAATTACCAGAAGAAAACCTAGATTAGATACTATAGCTGAAGAAGAAGAGGCACTTGAAGTTGACAACCAAACAGGGACGAATGATAGCACCGCTGTAAAAGAGAAGACTGATCCCAAGCAAAGCCCTAGTGACTGTCAAAGACGAGACAGCACTCTTGAAAATGATTGTCAGATGTATGGTAATCCAGAACATAAGCGATTAACGAAAGAGAGGGGTAGCTTTGAGGGGACGAATAATAGTTTCACTAACGATGTGTCAGATGACAAGATTATAAGCAACCAAGGTGGGATACCTTTAGAGCATAGAGACCGATATATAAGAACAGCTCAGGATATTTCAAGTGCAGGGCACATAGGAATAATGCGTACGCAGCAGAGAGCAGTGTACCAGTTATATTGGCCAGAATTTAGTAAAGAGGTCAAACTAAACAGAGAATCCGGTGTAACGGTGCAAGATACAGATAGGAAAGTTAAGTCAATTCAAAAGAGTACTAACGACATCAGTGACCCAGGTTTATGGATAGCCTACAGGTGTTTTACATATATAGGGACCATGAGTTATGGTTACACGAGACGCATCATAGACAGGAATCGGCGAATGTTTGATGCAAGAAAAGAACCACCTGATATATGGTCGGTATACAAACTCTCCAGATATTTGTTGGGAAGACAATTCATTCTACAAACTGACCACAGACCACTTACATTCATCTATACGGCAGCGATGAAGACTCGCGGTTCATCTCTGGGGCATATTGTTGCAGGAATACGCGTTTCTGCCGATGCCCATACGGGGCGAAGATAACACCATGGCAGACCTGCTGACAAGGAATTACCAAGGGCAAGAGGCCACATAAACAATTAACATGTGATTCTATATCCTATCTGGCGTGTGTTATTATGGTTTGTTATTAATACAATATATTGGGCGATGGAAGACAAAGGCAATGGAGCGCCTCGACATGTATTCATGGACAATTATTAGTTTACTGGGCAATTATTAGCAAAGTTACATAGTTTGTGTGTTCTTGAAGATATTAATAGACCTGCGGGTACAAAAATATAATGTTTTCTATGGTATGTTGATTATTATGCGATGTATTAGCTCACGCTTTGGTACATAAGATGGAACGTTGGTTGTGTTGATGTGTGGGGAATATGGGAGGTTACTATGATTACATGATGTATTATTTAGTGTGGTAGCTGGAGTAAGATGGCGTCATACTTACGGCTACCAAGGCAATGTTACTGGGTCATTATTTGTGTTTTGTGTGAGAAGCATTGCTCTCACATCATTTGAAAACGATGTTTTCTTTTGAGGATGGGGTAGTGTAACATGCCTGGGTTCATTAACATTGGGCATGATGAACCTGGACGAGAGTGGTGCTATATAGGCGAACTAACCGGCCCTGAGAAATAATAGACGGAGGTAAAATGGGGCTGGGTGGTAGGTCCCCGGAAACGGCCAATAAGAAGATAGACGGGGAAGGTTTGAGGCAGTGAGTTTAAGGGGGAGTTGAGGAGGCGTCAGCCCGCTAGTGTGGTTGTGAGGCAGACAGCTTAGGCTGGGGAGTAGTGTTGTGTGGAGTCAGGGGACTAGATAGTCAGTTGAAGCTTAGACCGAGAGAGGGTTGGATAGTGAGTTGAGGCCTAGACCCAAAGTGGGTTGGATCGAGTGAGTTCGTGCGGGGGAGAGTGGCTGGTTAACTGTCTTAGTGGATGAGATTAAGTAGGCCTGGAGAAGGCAGTGTTATTTGAGTGTTAGGTTTTGATGAGGATATATTCTGGAATTACTGTGACTGGATTTATATATGTTGCTTGTTTCTGTGTTGATTCATCAGGGATATTCTGTGCGCAAAACGCAATCTTGTTCAGTGACTAATAGATGTGTACTACAGTAATGACTTGTGTTGTGGGACATGGGACTAACCCAGCTTACACTCTGCAGTGATATAGAAGGAGCATCAGGATCTAGACAACAACCAATCTCATTCTGTTGCAAAAGAGATTGTGACAATATATATATATATATATATATATATATATATATATATATATATATATATATATATATATATATATATATATATATATATCATGTGCCATTCCGGAAAGCGTGGGCGGTCATGACTCGCCATTTCACTCGATCACCAGTGTCGTGGATCAGCTCAGTCAAGCCATCCAGGTATTATCCCCTCGGTCTTCCTCTTGGTCTGTTCCCCCTCGATCTTGCCAGTTGTCACTAAGTTCTCCAATCCATTTCTTCTCATAACATGTCCAAAAAATTGTGACTGTCTACGTCTAATTTCTCTAATCAGTTTACGATGTTCATTTGTCTCATGTAGTACTTGGTCATTGGTTTTTCTGTCTGTCCATGGTATTCTTTGCACTTTCCTCAGAAACCACATTTCTGCAGCCATCAGATGCTTTTCAGCTTGACTGCTCATTGTCCAAGTTTCACATCCATACAAAAAAAAACAGGCTCTATGTATCCGCTCAACACTCTTTTTCTCGTTTCAATTGACATCTTTTTATTGGTCAGAATGTTTTTCATCTTGCTAAAGGCTACTTTCGCCATGGCGATTCTTGTTCTAATCTCTTCAAGGCATCTCTCATCAGATGTTATAACTGTTCCAAGATAATTGTACCGATTCACTTGTTGAAGAATATTTCCATTTACTTGTATATTACATTATGGCACTTCTTCCTTCCTACTGACGACCATAACCTGAGTCTTTTTACAATTTAATTCTAACCCCAGTTGCTCACTGTGTACAACAACCGCATCTACTAATTGTTGCAGGTCCTGCGCATTGTCTGCAATTAATACTGTATCATCTGCATATCTAATGTTATTGATGTTTCGTCCTCCAATGCTGATTCCATTTATATCCTCTACATTTCTGAAAATATTTTCACTGTACAGGGAAAAAAGATCTGGAGACATCACACATCCCTGCCTAACACCTCTCTTAATTGGCTGATACTGTCCCACTTCATTATCAATCCTTATTGCAGCTTGTTGTTTCCAATATATGTTTTTTATAAGTCTAATGTATTTCCCATCAATTTGTAGATCTGCAAGCATATCCACCATGCTGACATGTCTAATGCTATCAAAAGCCTTTGTATAGCCAATAAAGCAAAGATGTATATCCTTATTTACTTCTATATCACGTTCAATAACTGTTCGCAGCATATACACAGCATTTACTGTTCCCTTTCCTTCTACAAACCCACATTGTTCTTCCCCTATTTCAGGTTGTATCTTCTTCCTCATTCTTTGCATGATAATTCTTAGCAAAATCTTTGTGATGTGACTCATTATACTAATTGTTCTATGTTGATCACATTCCAAGGTTCCTGATTTCTTTGGGATTGCAATAAATATAGAGTTACATAATTCAGGAGGTATATCTCCAGTATCATATAATGTGTTCAGCAGTCTGGTGACTTGATCTAGTCCAAATTCTTCTAAAGCATTAATCATTTCTGATGTGATGTTATCTGCACCGGGGGCCTTGCCAGCTTTCATATGCTTAAGAACATTTCGAACCTCCATCTCCAAAATTGGCGGTCCTTCATTATTAAACCTAATATCATACTGTTCGTCTCTGTTATCATAATAAAGGTGTTTCACATAATCTGTCCATACCTGTAGAATCTGGTCTTTTTCTATTATGATTTTGCCATCTTCAGTTTTTAGACACCCTGTTGATGTACTTGTTCTTTTATTAGTAAGTTCTTGAATTCTTTTGTGCACTAATTTGGTATTTTGACTGTTGTGTTGGCTTTCAATTTCTAAGCACTTTTCCTCAAGCCATGCTTCTTTTGCCTCCTTACATAATGTTCTGACTTGTCTGTGAATTTCTTCATATTTGACCGAATTATTTTTGTTGAGTCTTCTTGTTTCCAAGAGGTGTAACATTTCTTCAGTCATCCATTTCTTACGACCCACCTTCTTTAATTTTTGAATAGTTGTTTCTGTAGACACATTGATTGAATTCTTCAACGTTTCCCATTGATCATCCACATCCTGGAATAGGATCTCTAGATCAGACAAAATTTCAAATCTGTTCTGTACTTCTATGTTGAATTTGTTTTGTATTTCCTTGTCATTACTCAATGTACACAAATCATATTTAGTGTTTCCTGTTATATACTTTACTATCTTCAACTGTATCCTCAATGTTTCTGTGAGTAATCTGTGGTCACTGTAACAATCAGCACTAGGAACTGTTTTTGCTATTGTTAATGCATTTCTAAATCTTCTGCTAATCAGAATGTAGTCAATCTGGTTTCTAATCCTGCTATCAGGACTCCTCCATGTCCATAATCTTCTAGGGTGTTGTTTGAACCAGGTGTTTCCTACAATCATTTCCTTTTCTTTTGCCCACTCTACGAGTCTGTATCCTCTTTCATTTCTCTCTCCTAAACCATAGTTTCCTACTGTGTATCTATCTCCTTGATTTCCTACTTTTGCATTGAAGTCCCCTATTATGATGTTTATTTCTGAATTTTTACATTTCTTTAAGGCAGACTCTATGTCATTATAAAATTCTTCTACACTATCTTCACTGGATTCTCCTGTTGGGGCATATACTTGAATAATATTTATGCTAAAAGGTCTGCCACTTAATTTAACTAGTAGAACTCTGTCCGACACGGCCCAATATCCTTGAATAGATTTTGATGTTTTCCGGTCCAAAATAATTGCCACTCCCCTATGACGATCTTCACCTCCAGAATAAATAATCTTGAAATCTTCCTCTATCTTGATGCCTGCTCCTGTCCATTTCGTTTCGCACATACCTAAAATATTAATTTTTTCCCTTTCAATTTCTTGTTTTATGTTCTCTAATTTTCCGTCGTTGTTTAACATCCTAACGTTCCAAGTTGCTAATTTTAACGTCTCTGTCCTTGTCTTGCGATGATAGTGACCACTGGTTTTTAAAGGTGGATATGACGTAATCACTATCATCATACATTATAGAAACATCATCATCATACGCATGTTTAGGGGTACTTATTATGGTTACGGCCGGTCTCTCTGGCCGAGGGATTACAACACTTTCTCCGTAATCCCGTTTATCACGCAGAGTCTCGTAGCAGGGCGAGAGCTGGGAGCGGTTCGACCCCCGCTGGTGACTTGCGGGATAACTGAGCCGGCCGCTCAGAAAGCAATGGCAAATTACTGAGCGTAATCTTGCCAAGAAATCAACATACAGCTGAAAGATGCTGATGTTGACAGCGATGTCCTGTAAAGGATACGCAAAAAAAACAAAAACATTATGGTTACAGGGTTGCACAGATAGGGCCAGTGGTGTTGAGGTGCTATAGCTGTTAGGTCCAGAGGTTGGAGTGTCTCAGTCGTAAAGGTATCGAGATGTCTGCTCTGGGTAGGATGTCGCTGATCGGGGTGGGTATGTGTCTAGTGTTGGCGGGGAGATTGACAACGCCGTGTTAGTACTTATCAAAAATCGATACTCCCACGCGGCGTTTCTTAGGGTGTGGTATTTATGATTACACCATTATACTGACCGTCTTGTGTGCGAGTCGCCAGGTTGTCGGTTTCCTTGCTTGTAGTGAAAAGTGGTGTGAAGAGTGAGAGGTGATGATGGTACAAAATAACTTCTCGTAGGGTACATGTCTGTAAGACAGACAGACAGACAGACAGACAGACAGACAGACAGACAGACAGACAGACAGATAGACAGACAGACAGAATGTGCGTGTTTGTGTGTGTGTGATGCCAGTCTAGGACATTTAGCAGTATGGACTACAATCAAAACAGTATGGCCGACGATCGACGCTCAGAGGAAAGGCGAGACGGACATATAATCAGATTGCTACTGGAACTATTAGTGTTGGAACTTTTCGCTGGCTGCTGAGGATGGGGTCCGGGCACTTATGGGAATGTCCCGAATGCTGCGATGTCGGTTCCTATATCAATCAGCCAATCAAAAAGAGCAGTAGATACCTGTTTGGTCTGGCGTGGTTGTCTATGTATTGATTTGTCTGTTCGGGTGTGTTGTTTTGCTTATAGCGGGGTGTCAATGAGGTTTGTATTGTGTTGTGTGTGGGTATCTTTTTCCCGTGTTTTATCGATATTGTCTATTGCCAACGCTGTTTTATTTGAAAACATGTAAGGTAAGCGGTGTTGTAGGTAGAAACACAGCTTAATACTGCATTTCTCATTTGATGGTGTATATGGAAACGAAATGACCGCTGCTTTTAAGGGCGGGTTTACGGGTTACATATCTTCAAATGAAAAAAAAAAAATAACATACAAACATAAATATTGATATATAAAAGTAAAGAAACACGTGGACGAAAAAATTACTTAGTTGTATGTTGGCTATTGTTTTCTTAAAATTTTTTTAATGAGAATTGTCAAATGCTACGTATATTCAACGCTACTGTATGGCGCGGAATCCTGGACATTGACCAAGCAACTAAAAAGTCGCATAGAAGCCCTGGAGATGTGGATATACAGGCGAATAGGTCGTATTTCATGGAAACAAACACATCCAAATGCATATGTCCTAGAAAAACTGGGAATGAAGAGAGAGTTGATGAAAGAAATAAAGAGGAGACAAGTGAAATATTTTGGCCACGTTAAAAGACATGATACTCTTATAAAAACCATACTGGAAGGCAAGGTTGAGGGCGAGCGAGCAAGAGGTAGACAATGATACAAATTGGAGGATAACATCAAGAGATGGACGAACATCAGCCTGACAGAATGTACAGTCAAGGCGAGAGACAGACAGTGTTGGAGATCCATTGCAGCTAACCTTCATTGCGGAGACGGCACCTGATTGATTGATTGATATTCTTTTCTTATAGGTGTTAGTGGTTATAACAGAATGACACAGCCGGCGCGACTATTGGCTAATGGTATTACTTCTGTAAAAGAATGTTTGGTAGCTTAGGCGTGAGTGTCGATGTATTGACGTTGTCTTCTGTGGATGGGAAAACACGCGGCTTGTGATTAGTGAGACAAATCGATTGTACCACGCGGCGCAACACAAGGTGTAGGCTTGATGGCCAAAACAACACCATCATGTGACATGCCGGTAAGCGTGGGCGGTCATGACTCGCCATTTCACTCGATCACCAGATTCGCGGATGAGCTCTGTGTTCTTGTCTCAATAATACTAGGTCTTAGGTTTGCATAATTATCATTATGCTATCTGTCTAAGTAGAAGAAATTGTATTAGATTTGTAGTAACAGAAGGTCTAGCGACATTATTGAAGAAAAGGAGATGTAACAGCATATAGGAAGTGTAGTCATCTTCCCCACATGTCTTGCTGGCTGGCTAAGTTTTTCCACATATTGCGATCTCCGGCGGTATGGATCAGTAATTCAAGTAGTAATAATATTGGTAAAAATAGTAGTAGTAGTAGCAATAGTAGTAGTAGTAGTAGTAGCAGCAGCAGCAGCAGCAGTAGTAGTAGTAGTAGTAGTAGTAGTAGTAGTAGTAGTAGTAGTAGTTGTAGTAGTAGTAGTAGTAGTAGTAGTAGTAGTAGTAGTAGTAGTAGTAGTAGTAGTAGAAGTAGTAGAAGACGTACCAGTAGTAGAAGAAGATGCGGAGAAGGACTAGTAGTAGTAGTAGTAGTAGTAGTAGTAGTAGTAGTAGTAGTAGTAGTAGTAGTAGTAGTAGTAGTAGTAGTAGTAGTATTGGTAGTATGGGTGGTGGTGATAGTCGTAGTAGTAGTGGTAGCAATAGAAGAATTAGTAGTCGTAGTATTAACAACAATTGCCTGAAAGAGGCTAATGAAACTAGAACACTATATAGAACAATAAGAAAGAGACACAAAAGCTTTCTTTGGTCATGTGATGAGAAGAGATGCATTGGAGAACATCGTGACAACTGGAAAGATCGAGGGGAAGAGAGGCAGAATCAGACCAAGAGAAATGATGCTGGACGGATCCAGACGGTGGCATGGAGGAATATCATCAGCAGAGTTGATCCAGAACACCAAAGACCGGGATCTGTTGAGAGCCATGAACGCCTACGCCAGTCGGCAGAGCACTTGATGATGATGATGATGATGATGATGATGATGATGATGATGATGATGATGATGATGATGATGATGATGGGTATTAGTGGGGGTGGTGATAGTAGTGGTATTAATAGTATTAATAACGGTAGTAGAGTTCTTGGTTATTGTGACAACACTGGCCCGGATCACAGTAGATGTCACTATATTTTAGTTGGGGTTCTTGATTAAATTCCGTCTACCCTCACACCAATTGCCAGCGGGACGGTGCCCGGACGATCTACCCATATGATGACCAACCATAGTCAAAGACACTTAACTGACTATAAGAAAACGATCATATAAAAGCGAATCTAGAATCTTTATTAGAGATTCAGACTCTAACAAACAGACAGACAATAGACGGACAAACAGATAGGAACAGTTAGCTGGGTGAGAGTAGTCTGGTCGACAATCTCATCATCCCAAGAGAGTTTTGTCCATGCATGATTGAATGTCAGTTTGCAAACACAGGGCTATAACACAGTCACCTGATCCTGTATGGTGCCTTCGGGGCTCTTCCAAACAGCACTCGTCAACCGCAAATAGGCAACCAGCCCATAGCAAAGTACTTCTCAGAGCACTTCAGGTTAACAGCCCACAGCAAACAACAGAGGTGGACAGCCAACCGCCAAAAGGAATCAGCAACAGCGAAGAGCAGTCAAGTTAACAGCTCCCAGTTAACAGCAAAGAGATTCCTGCAAGCAAGATCCGACCAGGTGTACACATCCATCACACCCCTGAATAATACATACTGCATCAATATACATACACTGGCTCCCTCTCTTCCGTGGTCAGCCCCTCGAGCTCAGACCACTATGTCTGACCTCCCAGATATGTCTCATGGACGGGTTAGGTTACAACTCCTAGTATTCCTAACTTAAGTCCGGTAGCTTTTCAGCAACGCGTCTCATCCCTAGTAAACAGTGGATAGGATGACACGTTCCCTACCATCTCATATCTAGTAGATAGTAGATGTAGTGACAGGGTCCATTCCTGAGGATGGTAAAGTTCCATACCTCCTATGAAGATCATCAAGTGTTATGGCCTGGATCATCTTTCTTAATCACATGCTGCCTCATTAGGAAAGTAGAAAAGCATATCAGGATACCGCAGGTAAGTACTCTATGACACCTCCAAAGTTACTGGAAGATGCTCAGACTGCAATGGTAACTAACCTGAAATACTGAATTACACACCAGACAAACGACCGAAGAGTTTTGTATACTTGGGTTTGTCGCTTTTCATCTCTCTGCCTCGGATACCTGGATCTCTGATGTGTGTGGGTGTATGTATATGTATATAGACAATCATCACATGAATACATTCCTTTTGCTGCTTAGCAATTAACCACCCCAAACAATCTGGTTCAGATGAAAGTACAGAGACAATAGAAAGTTAGATCAGCCTGATAAATTGTTCCTTTCTCATCAAATTAATTGTGGAGTCAGATAACACTGATGAAATACACACGCGTTACATGATTGGGTGTCTCCCCATCGCTATACTGGCCCCAGGTTAAATCCCTAATAGGTGTGAAGATATTTTTCTCCCCTCTGACTAAGCCCGATTAAATAAAAACCAGCCTCGGTGGCGATAATCACTTCACAGCTTATAGTCTCCTACATATTTGGGTTTCACCTTAACGAGAAACGCATGTTGTGGTTCTCGCGCGTCACATAATACTGACTACAAAGTGCGTGTTTCAAACCACCACATGCTGATGATTGCAAAGTACTAATGTCGAACCTATACATTAGGGGAATCAAATTACAGCTCTGTTCAAAAGGAATTCTTCTATCAGAACAGTATTTCCCTAATGTACACCATTATTAAGATAGTGCGTCGAATGTATTGATAATTCGCTGAAACCAGAATGTTCCACTGAGCACTGAGCTGGCTAGTGAAGTACATTCCCTCTTGTCTGCTGAACACTGGTCTCCGCTTAATCTAGGTCAAAACACATGCTCACTACACTGGCTGGCCTGCATGGTCAATACTGGGATTACAACCGATGTCCGCTGACCCGAGGTCAACGCGTACATCTGGGTCAGAACACCGGCTACGGAGCAACCGCCCGGCCTGGTTGATAATTGACCCACAACTGAAATGCAAATTTAGTTACGCGACTCCAAGTATAAATGTGTTACCTTTAAACTTAGGTACAACTTTTGTGGCACTAACGTCATTCTATTTAATAACACACACCATATGTCACCATCGACAATTACAAGACCCTATTTTTTACGGTTTTACTTTGAAGCTATTTGCACCTGTTCCCAACCACTGCCCCCCCCCCCCGCCCACCCCCAGCATATCAACACCACTGACCCTATTTGCGCACCCCGTAATCCTTATCCGTACCCCTAAATATGTGTTTGATGATGATGTTTCTACAACACTTATGATACTAAACCATACCCCACCCCTCTAAAGTCATTGAGACCACGCCCTATATATATATATATATATATATATATATATATATATATATATATATATATATATATATATATATATATATATATATATATATATATATATATATGCTGCCGTCCATCTTACATCCCGAGTGGTCACTTTTCTAACCTTGTATAACGTAACCACCACACCTCTTCTCAGTTAACTATGTATTGTATTCTATATATGTTTTCCCTGTTTTAACATTATTAAATAATAAATATATTATATATCTTCTTTGAATCGTGTTGTTATTGATTTGTGTTTTATGTTGTACACCTCGCGGGATCAGTAGACTACCGCTTACGTCATCGCTCACTTTAACCAGCACCATGTCACCAGACGTTCCCTCCCCTACACTCTGAGTGGTCACATGACCATACCCAGACCACCAACCCGGCCACTTGACCACGTCCACTTTTTCCTCACAAAACAAATCGATAGCGGACAACGAGGAGTTATCACCCTTTAAGGGGGGAAATCGATAAAAGCTAAAGATAGATTGCAAATTGAGGGGAGAAACTGATAATTAGTTGATTTATACAGTGACCCTCCTCCTAGAAAAAACAATAAAAACACGGGTGGCATTGGCGCCTATTATACTATTTTCATACACACGATTTCACAGCTGTAATGGCCGTCCATTTCAATTATGTTGTCGTATGTCACGCATGAGTATGCTACGTTATGCGATAAGATTATCGTGCCTCTCCATTTAGCTACGTAGCTCTATTCCGGTCTCTCACCTTGCCACACCGATCCGTCAGTATAGGTCCGGATAGACAATTACATCATTTCCCCATGGTGTCCTCTGTCACTCCCTACATTTTATGTCAAAGATAATACACTGGTTATAAGACATTTAGCTCTGTTTCCGTAAGCGTGAATGCATTTAATCACTAAAGTCACAAGCCCCATTTGTATCACATGTGTGATTATCTTATCTGCCATTGCCATCAATGACATCCATATTTTTAGTCTTGCTCCCTTGCTGTCAGGTAGATGTGTATGAAAAGTATGTTATGTGTAACCCGCATACAAGCTTTAGCCTGCGTAAACGAATATTTCGTCTTAACTGAGATGAGGCCAGTCAAGTAATGCACTATCTTGATGAAGGTATCTTTAGTCCAGTCCAACATTATTGGCATCCTTTCTTATCTGTGCTGCAAATAGCTTTAATACATGGACCACTGTTCAGTATCAGACATGATAAGATAATGATAACTGGAGGAGCAGCAGAAACTATTCCATGTGAGCAGCTACTAAAGTTTTCAGTGATGCCAATTCACAGGGAGGAGAAAAAAGAGGACATGTACAGGAGGTAAAGAAAGGAATCCATCCATCCATCATGTGCCATGCCGGTAAGCGTGGGCGGTCATGTTCTGCCATCTCACTCGATCACCAGAGTCGTGGATCAGCTCCGTGTTCCAGTCTCGACCATGCCACAAGGTCAAGCCATCCAGGTACTTGCTTCTAGGTCTTCCCCTTGGTCTGTTCCCCTCGATCTTACCAGTTGTCACCAAGTTCTCCAAATCATTTCTTCTAATAACATGCCCAAAAAAATGTTGACTATCTATGTCTAATGTCTCTAATCAGTTTACGATCTTCGTTTGTTTCTTGAAGAACTTGTTCATTGGTCTTTCTGGCTGTCCATGGTATTCTTTGCATTTTCCTCAGAAACATTCCACATTTCTACAGCGATCAGATGTTTTTCAGCCTGACTGCTCATTGTCCAAGCTTCACATCCATATAAAAGTACAGGTTCTATGTAACATCTCAACACACTTTTTCTCGTTTCAATTGAGATCTTTGTATTGGTCCGTATGTTTTTCATCTTGCTAAAGGCTACTTTTGCCATGGCGATTCTTGTTCTAATCTCTTCAAGGCATCTCCCATCAGATGTTATTACTGTTCCGAGATAATTGTACCTATTCACTTGTTGAAGAATATTCCCATTTACTTGTATATTACATTGTGGTATTTCGTTCTTCCTAGTGACGACCATAATCTGTGTCTTTTTACAATTTAATTCTAACCCTAGTTGTTCACTGTGTGTAACGACAGCATCTACTAAATTTTGAAGGTTCTGTTCATTGTCTGCAATCAAGACTGTATCATCTGCATATCTAATGTTATTGATGCATCGTCCCCCATTGTTGATTCCTTCCATACCTTCAATATTTCTGAAAATACTTTCACTGTACAGGGAAAACAGATCTGGAGACATTACACATCCTTGTCTCACACCTCTCTTAATAGGCTGATATTGGCTTACTTCATTATCAACTCTTATGGCAGCTTGTTGTTTCCAATATATGTTTTTTACAAGTCTAAGGTCTTTTCCATCAATTTGTAGATCTTCAAGCATCCTTATCATGTCGACATGTCTAACTCTATCAAAAGCCTTTGTGTAGTCAATAAAGCAAATGTGTAGATCTTTGTTTACTTCTATAGAACGTTCGATTACGGTTCTCAGTATATACACAGCATTGACTGTACCCTTGCCTTCTACAAACCCACATTGTTCTTCTCCTATTTCAGGTTGTATTTTCCTCCTAACTCTTTGCATGATAATTCTTGTCAAAATCTTCGTGATGTGACTCATTATACTAATTGTTCGATGTTGATCACATTCCAAGGCTCCGGATTTCTTTGGGATTGCAATAAATACAGAATTACATAACTCCTGAGGTATATTTCCAGTATCATATATTGTATTAAGCAGACCGGTAACTTTATCTATTCCATATTCTTCTAAAGCATTAATCATTTCTGTTCTGACGCTGTCTGAACCGGGGGTCTTGCCAGATTTAATATGGTTAAGAGCATTCTGAACCTCCATCTTCAAAATTGCTGGTCCTTCATTATTATTTTGAACATCATACTGTTCGTCTCTGTTATCGTCATAAAGGTTTTTTCACGTAATCTGACCATACATGTAAGATCTGATCTTTTTCTATTATGACTCTTCCATCTTTTGTCTTTAGGCAGCCTGCTGATGTACTTGTCCTTTGATTAGTAAGCTCCTGAATTCTTTTGTGCATTAGTTTCGCATTTTTTACTGTTGTGTTGTTCTTCAATTTCTCTGCAAAGTTTCTCAAGCCATGTTACTTTTGCCTCCATACGTAAGGTTCTGACTTTTCTGTGAATTTCTTCATATTTGGCAAGATTATTTTTGTTCTGTCTTCTTGTTTCCATTAGTTGTAAAATTTCTTCAGTCATCCATGTCTTACGGCCCACTTTCTTTACTTTTGGAATAGTTTTTTCTGCTGCACAACTGATTGAATTCTTCAGCATTTTCCATTGATCATCTACATCTTGAAATAGGATCTCTAGATCAGACAATAAATCAAATTTGTTATTTACTTCTATGTTAAAATTATCTTGTATTTCTTTGTCAGTTTTCAATTTGCACAAGTCATATTTAGGGTTTCCTGCTGTATACTTTACTTTCTTTAACTTTACCCTCAATGTGCCTATAATTAATCTGTGATTACTGTAACAGTCTGCATTTGGAACTGTTTTTACGACTGTTAACACATTTCGAAACCTTTTGCTAATCAGGATGTAATCTATCTGGTTTTTAATCCTGCTGTCTGGACTCCTCCATGACCATAATCTTCTAGGATGCTGTTTAAACCAGGTGTTTCCTACAACCATTTCTTGTTCATTTACCCATTCTACAAGTCTGTATCCTCTTTCATTTCTTTCTCCCAAACTATGGTTGCCTACACTGCATCCATCGCTTTGCTTTCCTATTTTTGCGTTGAAATCACCCATTATGATATTTATTTCAGATTTTTTACAGTTCTTCAAAGCAGACTCCATGTCATTATAAAATTCCTTTATACTTTCTTCACTGCATTCACTTGTTGGGGCATATACTAGAATGACATTTATTTTAAAAGTCTTCCGTTTAATTTTACTAATAGAACTCTGTCTGACACAGCCCGATATCCTTTGACAGAATTTTATGTTTGCTTATCTAATATAATGGCTACACCTCTTTGCTGTTCTTCCCCCCCCCCCCCCTACAATCTTACAATCCTCTCCTGTCCGTATCCCTGCTTCTTTCCATCTCGTTTCCGATATTCCTAATAAGAATAAAGAAAGGAATAGAAGAATAATAAAAGGGATTTAAAGCAGATGGAGACATGTAGTAGCGGAAAGTGAGAAAACCCACACTCTCTCCCCCGTGCAACAACAATAGATGACTGACGAGAAAAGAAAGACAAGTGTGCAAGTTCTTGTGCAGAGATGTAGGACATAAAATTCTAAACCCTAAACAGTATTATGTGATAGCCAGTTAAAAAAAAAAAAAAAAAGTAACAACAACAATCCACACGTGAGGCAAAAACTCGACCACAATGTACATCAATTAGTCTACACAAGCTAAGCCAATCAAATGAAATAAATGCAACATTCATAACTTTATTATGCTGTAGACCATCCGCAAAAGTGGCGTAACATTTCGTACTATGAATGCGCGCTACAATCACCAATGCAATAATCAATGCAATCGTAATCAATCT
The DNA here is from genome assembly GCA_963921405.1 of Cepaea hortensis. NCBI lineage: Eukaryota > Metazoa > Mollusca > Gastropoda > Stylommatophora > Helicidae > Cepaea > Cepaea hortensis. Next base: position 114,873,247 of record OY992879.1, read on the forward strand.
ACTTCAATGATTTCCTCACATCAATATCAATAGTTGTTCACTTTCCTGCTTAAAATACTACTATACAAGTAGTGCTGCGATCTGCCAAATATCTATTACAAGAATAAACTACAACCGACTTAATAGTTGCCAAGTTAACAACAAGTAGAGACACTGTTATACATACGCCGGAAAGGCAGGACCAATTACAAACAGTTAGAAAAGAAAGCCTGAAAGGTAGCAAACAACTAACAGGTTAAGTTACACTCCAGAAATGATAACACGCAACTAACACCAAGAGTAGCCAACACAATATCAGTGTTTTCCAACCTGTTTTGTGCTATGCCCCACCTAAGCCTTTCTAGAATTCTTATGACCCCCGCCCCCCCCCCCCCCCCCCGCCGCACCCCTCCCCCAACATATACATTATTTTTAATATTCAAAAATTGAAATGTTTACTAAAGAAACCTGATTGATAGGTTTTAGGAAGAAATCACTAGGAAATTATTGAGCAAATAAGTAAGTAAATTTTCAAAATATATAATGGAGAACTGAAATTCAAGTACAAAATAATTTTAATGAAAGATTTTTCTATATTATTTTAATTATTAGTAATTATTTATTATGTAAATTTAGTGAGATCCTTGCGCTTGATGCTTGCTGCAAAGAGATCTTATGTTAGGTTCCAATTTAGTTAACTTCAGTCTCAAGTCTCCCCATTTTCTTATATCCAGCCGATTTCATCCATTTTCGAATTGCCCCCCTTAACAATCCAATTGCCCCCCTGTGGGGCGTGGGCCCCACGTTGGGAAACACTGCATTATATCGTCATGGGTTCTCTGTAAAATACGAAACAAAACTGACGAACTGTCAGGGTTTCAATACTCTGACAAACATAATATTTCAACTGACATCATAGCCACAGACACGGCACATACATAAACAGTAAACTAAACTAAACAGTACAAGTACACCACTCATCATTTCATTTCATTATGTTCCTATTGTACCTTCCGGTGTAGAGGTGAAGTATACACAGAGGGAGAATGCCCGCTTATGGGCTTCATGTATCGATATTCCTATGGGCTCTGTTATTCCCTGCGTCCATTGTTTACGTGGTCGGCCTCTTCCTCTGCTTCCCTCTGGTCTGTACATCATTGCTTGTTGTGGTATACTGTTAGTTGGTAACCTACTTGCATGGCCAAACCATTTGACTTGCTGCCTTCTAATAAAATCTAGTGCAACTATAACCCCCACTTAAGTCCTGATTTCTTTATTTATAATCTTATCTCTGAATTTGTGTGCCAGGATGTAAAACTAGGAGCTTCTTCTCAAGATCTGCGCCGATGCTACGGAGTTCGTGCATTGAGCGAAGCAATCTTTGAGTGACCTTTCGCAGCGTGTGTGTTTCTGTGGTGTTCGGTTTTTTAACATGGCGAAACAACATTTGTGCTCCGTGCGGAGGGCAGTTAACCTAACAAGGCGACGCGTAAGGCGGGGTGGCCGCAAGCAGCAAGGGATACGAGATGGGGCGAGACGTTTTAGACTCAAATGTCACCGTCTGGGCCTCAGGAATATTCGTATTCTATATTGGAACAGTGACAAACAGCCACCCTGACACGTCACACAACTGACATATACAGAAATGGGAACCTACGTTCTCACAGTGGATATCACGCACTGCTGTCTAACCTCGCTATGAACATGACGAGGTACCTATCTCCACAAACCAGCTAGAACATGGCAACAAAGAAGCCTCAGTTTAAACAACAAATGTACAACAGGTATGGACTCTCTATCGATCTTATATCAGGACTCATGGATAGTCGGTTCCTACAGAAATGGGAATCTGAAATCCACAACTAGAGATAACTGCTGCCTAGTACCGACCACAGGGGCGGTCTCTAATGGTAGTGAGACCTCAACCATGTTCGATTGCGTCAAAGGGTACCCACATAGGACACCCGCATCACATGGGCCGACTGGGACCGGATACAGCAAAGAGCCATGATATAACTAATAACAGAACTATAACCCTAACAGCAGAGATATAGTGGCATAACCAGGTATATTAATGGGGGTGTGAGTGGCCTAAAACGATAAGAGCTGGGACTCAAGTTTGCTCTACAAACAACAACCATGGCCAAGGGTCACTACCACCATAAGAGAACATCCTTTGCCCTGAATCTTCACCGAATACCCCTGGTACTTGTTTTCTTACTATGCCCCTGCCTATCTGCAGAGTAGCACATTCACCACTACTCATTCAAGCAAACCTATGTTGTCATAATCCTGTGATAGAGAGACAGAGAGAGAGAGAGAAGGAGAGAGAGATGAAGGGAGGAGAGAGAGAGAGGAGGGAAAGAAGAGGGAATGAGGAAAATGATATGAAATAGGGCGAAGCCTAAAGGGTCATTCCTCAGTCGAGCCCTGCCTACAACGCATTATCTTTGGTAATAAGGGACGGTGAAGCAAGAAGAGAGAAGAAGATGATAGAGATAAAGATAGAGAGGAAGGGATAGGACAGATTTAGGTTCGTGTTTCCACCATGGTCTGGCAAGAATGCGACAGCGTGGAGTGACGAGGGGATCTGGCCGATGCTCGGCGCTTAGAGGAAAGGCGAGACGCACATATAATCAGATTGCTACTGGTACTATTGGGGTTGGAATTCTTCGCTGGCTTCTGAGGATGGGGACGGAGCGCTTATCGGAATGCCCCGAATGATGTGATGTCGGTTGCTAAATCAATCAATCAATCCGAGTGAGAATGGTACTTATATTACTACCGCTCCATCAATGTCTTGCAGTCTATTTCAGGTTATAGAAGAGTGTACAACCTCTAAGGATTCTTAACAAGCTAACCTATATTACCTCAGACTGACAAGTAGAAATGAAAGACAACTCAAACATATATTTATTTCCTTATGACAATCTCCAACATGACACGTGAGGTACATCAATCACAGCATACAAATACGCAATCAGAACATTAATACATCACCACACCGAAGAGACATGAGTACTATAACATGCCCATGAACATGAGAGAAATACTACCAACGACTGGTGCCTACCATGACTAGCTACTGCAAATTCAGAGACTCTTACTATCAACAGCCTCAAGGAAAGAACTAAAACTAAGGGAATTCCACCGGCCGTCGATTTTCCCGTAGCAACGATTCCATAAGTTTGTGAATGTTCTATTTATTTATCTACACCCAGGGAGACAGTCTTTTCCAGTGCCGCCAGTTTACCCAGGCAATGCCTGAAACATGATAAAAACAATACCTGTGAGTGCTATATCAAGATAATCCTTAGTCTTTCCCCGACTACGGAGTCCCTAGCATTTATTGCTTCCTTCTCTATACTAGTATTACGCCTTATTATCATCATCCCCCTCATCGTGTATCCCACTACTATCGTCGTCGTCGCCATCATCGCTGCATATATCATAGCCATTATCAATAACAACATAAACCTACATCATTAACAATAGCATTGTAATCACAGTAATTTATCATCCACCTGTACCTAACTTCCGCTAGTGTCTTTTACTTCCCGATGCACCACCTAAAACTTCTGAAAAGTCCTTTAAGCCTTTTCCCCTGATTTTCGTGTAGATCTGAACCCATGCCTATAACTTGCAAGGCCGGCAACTACACAACAACAGAAACGCGACCTCTATTCCCCCAGCTTAGCCATCAAAAGGCACGCATTCCATTCCGCGCTGCTTTGTTTCTGGTCGGCTATTGTTCCTTGGTCTCATTGTCTGGGTTGACCCAGTGACCGTGAATGTCTTCGTACCTTCACCGGTCTTCTAGGTTCAGTTGCCGTTTTTACATTCTGGCAGTAGCATTTCGTTTCATATTTACTTGCTATGTTATGCCCACCTAATCCGCATTAATTGTTGTATGACCACTTGCTTATATTACATATATTTAGTGTAACTACTCTCTATTTCGTATCTAACCACTGCGAGCTTTCATCGATAAGTATTGTATTCTTTGCAATCCCGACACAGGCCGGCTATCCATCATTACTTAGTAAGTCCACCTACGCTAGTCTGCTAAAGTTTCCTGGTTTAGACTGCTATTATAGTTAGTTGGCTAGTTAGATGTGAGTCCTTTACAGGACGTCGTGGTCTATCCCAGTATTTGTCGGATTGTGATTTCTTAAGAAGTTTACTTACAGTAATTTGCCATAACTTTTTAAACTAAGGTACCTTATTATAATCTTAACGAATATTCTAACTAAGTCTAGTCTTATCTTACGCCAACTTACGTTCAGCTTGTTTGTGAATAGTTGATCGTTTCCAGTCAATCGCTCTTCTGGGTTCCACTTGGCTCTTCTCAGCCGATCGCTTTTTGTGTGTCCCACCTGACGTTTTCTAGTCTTGTATGACTATAGTCTTCTTGTGTGATCCCAACCAACATCCTCTGGCTAGTGTTTGTCCTGTCCTACTTTAGCCATCGACTACTACTTGACAGTGGTTTCCTTAGCGGGCGGTGCTCTAACTCAAGTGACATTCTTGCACTTTGCGACCCTCAGAACCTGTGTGTCTTTCTCTTCTTTGGCTTATCTGCCTTGGGTCGATCCTATCCACAGATTCAAAGTCGTCCTCTCTTCTTGTGATTTAGACGAGTTACGGAATGAGCACCTGCCCGTCTTTCCTCGCTTCTTTCTCTTCCAGGCACCCTACAGATTGCGGCACTGAACCGCCACAATTTCTGAAGTCCTGTAACTAATTCCTTTGGGCTGCCCAAAAGGGCCCAGACTCCCGCCGCTCCCGAAGTCCACTCTCAACTGTCCACTCTCTCCTGTTCAACCCTTCGACTCACTGGATTCTCCCGCATATATACTTTCTACTAATACTGGCACCGTCCCGCGGACTTGTCTTCCCCAAACGCTGAGCGGGAAAATCTCCAATCAGCTCACAGCACGCATCCTGGCTAATCTGCATGTCTACCTGTCACCTACTAGTTCATTTTAGCCCTCCACTTCTGGGTTTAAGGTTAACGCTCGGTCCTGAGTTCATGCTCCTAGAAGTTAAATGCATAAGTTCAAACACGTTCCCACTGCCATAAATCTGGAGTATAGCGTTCTTTTCCGACAGCCCGGGTTACTTCTGACCTCGTTTGTACTCATAAATTCTGCTGCCTCCAGAGTTTACCATTATCCACCTGACAGCTTGAACACAAAGTTAACAGCGAAAGGTAAACTAGGGCTTACCCTTCACTACCATCCGAGGTCCTGAACTACCTAACTGTTTTTAAAAACATACAGTGCGACGCCATCTGCTTCCAAATCCTACGACCGGCCGGCATTGGTGACACTACTATCTTGTGTCGCATCAGGCGATCACAGGAACAAAGCAAATACAAGCAGAAAAACGCCATTACCTTTGGCAGAATGTTACTCTCATCAAGACAAACTGGAAAGACTACGTAGCGCTCGCAGGTTGCCTTCCTGATACGATTTTAAGCCCTGGGTGTCCCGTGTCAACAGTGTGTGTCGACACTTGACACTTCTAGAAATCTTGTCTTCCATCGCTGTTCTTTAGAAAACTTATGATGTTTAAGATAGCCAAAGCATTGTATTTTCGAAGGAATAATGCTATTTACGAGCTAGTTTTTGTTGATGTTCATAATCTGCTAGACTATTTTCTTCTTCTTAATGCACGGTAGTCAGTTATGTTTTCTGCAATATTTAGGTTCAAACGCCTCTTATTTAGTCGGCGTGAAATACAAATATTCCATGAATATATTGCTATATTGGCAGTGTTGTCCATGGGACATAATTTACATTGCGTGGTAATTTATGCATGTCCTATCCCATCCCGTCCCATGGGACTTTCCCATGGGAATAACATTCCCATGGACAAGTCTGCCAGGCTTGTCCATGGGACATGTATTTCTGTCCCATCCAATGGTAATTTATGCCTGTCCCATCCCGTCCCATTACATCCCTACACTATTAAGAAAATCCCCATTTTTTCCCATCGGATTCCCATGGCCAAGCTTGTAAATTGGAACACAAAAGATATTTTTCTAAAACAAATGTCACTATTATCTATTTGTGTTATGAGATAGGCTCTTAATGATGTTTAATCTATGTTATGCTATGTTAGAACCGCAGCTTAACAGAAAACTGAAAGCAAGAATGAAAACACCAACAAATCACAGAACATTTAAAGATAATTTATTGTAAAACCACGGCATATATAGGCACAATGATTTTCTTTAAAAAGACACACACACACACATACATACACACACACACACACACACACACACACACACACACACACACACACACACACACACACACACACACAACTAAAATTGTCACGCAGCAGGTCCTTTACAGAACGTTCTATCACAGCCTATGAAGAGATTTTTTACATCCTGCCTTTTCTCTTGTCTCGTGCACCCTCATGTCCAAAGTCTGAAGTGTCATATGTCTTCCATCGTGCTGGTGACTTCTGCTTCTTCTTCTTCCAGGAACCGCACGTTCAATCACTGTTTATTTAAGCCGATGTGACGTTTAATATGGCTAAACTGTGTCTGTATCTCGGTTTCTGTCTGTCTCTGTCTCTCTCTCTCTCTCTCTCTCTCTCTCTCTCTCTCTATATATATATATATATATATATATATATATATATATATATATATATATATATATTGTGTGTGTGTGCGTGCGCTCGTAGCAATAATGCTATATTGTTTCTATATTACTTATTTCCCCAGCTAAACCTCATCATGAACGCTATAATAGGTTACGTTTTGGATAACTCATACCATTTGTCTATGGGAGTTCATCCATTGCGTAAAGAGGGAGAGGCAGAGATGGACTACAGGGTATTTGAGAGTCATCGCTCAGGATTTTTTGTTGGAATGTTTGTAGGGATTGGCTTTGCCATGTATGCATCATTAGTAGTGCACTATCTTCTAAAAGAGCGGCAGGTAAATATTTTTTATCATTAAAACATTGCATGTTTGTACATATTTTTAGTGATAACAGTCTGTCGCTTTATCGCTTCCGGTCGCCAACATGGCGATTATGCATTGAACCGTTGGGGCCTGTGGCGTGTTTATGCTTGTGGCTATGGTTTACAATCGCATTTTTTTCATGTTGGACTTGTAGTACATGGTTTCGTCGCTCTGTTACAGGGTGAGTGCGTGGGCGACACCGTGAGATGTGAAATTCGTGTGGAATGCTTTTATATCTGTCCTGTACAATGAACTACATGTTCAGAACAATGGCTACTGGCGGTTGCTGAATTGACTGTTTTGTCCTTTCGGTTCACGAGTGCGTTTTTCGGGAGAATCCTGGGAGTTGGCGCTGAAGCTGCGGAGTTCGTGCTTTGTGCGACACTTTCGGCGGGTCGCCCTGCGGTAAGAGACCCAGCCATGTGAGATAACCCCTGTCAATGAGGCCTTTCTGGTGAATGCCGAGTCCTTAGTCCATCGACGATGAAATGTGGTGAGTGTGGATGAATTATGTGTTGGCATTCTGACGGCGGCTTTATGCACAGTGTACCTGTGTGGGCTTGTTGGATTGCCGAGACTCCTGTCTATTCCACATTTCACATTGGACAGTGGGGAACATTTTTGTGATATTAGCTGGCACGGGAATGGAGTATAATGGTGACGACCCGTTGCCGTGAAGTTAGAACCTCGACTAACTAACTAACAAACTAACTAACTAACTAACATATTGTTAGTATGATAAAGGTCAACATATGAAAACGCATCCAGAGACAACTTCATTATTTTGTGTGTGAAAATTGCCAATTGAAAGATACAACCTCATAAAGTACAGTCAGATGTGAAATGAACAGTAAAGATTTTCACAGGATTATAAATGTTTAGGGAATAATTTATAACACAACAGATTAATACAAGTATTCATAGTATCGTTGAATGGTCATATCTATTTCTACTAAATGAGGTTGCTAATTGAGAAGATAATAAGAGCCTTTTATATCCATCTATGGGAGATAACTACACTCATTCTCTTGTAAAAATTTAACAAAGGGTATTGGTAGTGATGTCAGAAATTTATCCCTAAGCATCAAATCTTTTAGTAAATCAAAGTTGTTGTTTACTTTAGCTGCTGTGATCCATTTATTAAATGTATCTTGCTCTTCTGATACATAGTCTAAAATGTTTCAGTAGGTTTAGAGTTTAATTTTGCGAATTGTATTCGATAACCCTGACTGTCAAGAAGAAAATGGTGCATAATTCTACTTTTACCATATTCTTAATCCTTTCTTAGTTCTTGTGGAATAGTTTCGATAACTTTTAAGGGCCCCAACGCAAGATGATTCATGTATATCACACACCAGTCTTCTTTTTTGGGGATTTCATATGAGTCATCAGCGTTTCAAAGTTTTGGGTCCATGCGGAGATGCTATCACCCGCACAGAAATGGTTAATGATGCCTTGATACTTTTTGAATTTTTGTTCATGGTCTTTACTTTCTAATTTTCTTGCTGCTATGTTGCTTTGGTTATCTAACTCTGGCTGTTTTAGTTTAATTTGTGCTTCTAGTTCGTTCTTTTAACTATGGGCATTTATTTCGTCTTGCTTTAACTCCAATTCTGCCTGTTTTTTTTCTGCCTCTTTGTGAAGCTCATCCTGCACCATCAAATCAGGTCGTGCAGCCTGAGGAGAGCGCTGCGAGCGCGATGCTTCGGTGTCAGGATAGTTGTATCGTCCATGAAGACCCTCAGCGGTGGCATGTTCACCCCTTCGCTGAGCTTCGGACCGTGTGCATGGCCGGATGCCGCATTCAGTATGACCTTCATGGCCATGGCAAATAATATCGGCGAAATCGTACATCCCATGGCAATACCCACTTCCAGGTCGGTCCATCTGGTGGTGAACGTCTTGGTTGAGAACCGAAGAGAGAAGCCCGAGAAGTACTGCACTAGCATTTCTGTTATGTTCTCGGGCACGTGATAAGTCTTGAGTTCATGCCACAACAACTGGTGTGGCGCTGACCCATAGGCGTTCGCAAGGCCCAACCATATCATGTGGAGTTCCTCCTTCTTCGTCTTCGCTCTCTAGATAGCATCCCTGATCATGGTACTGTGCTCGAGACAACCGGGGACTCCGGGTAGCCCCCCTTTTTAAACCGCTGTCTCGATGTACTTGTTCCCCTTCAAGTGCTTTGTGATCCAACTGGCCATGATCGAGAAGAATATCTTACCCTCAACGTTCAGAAGAGAGATCGGCCTGAATTGGGTAATGCCGGCAGAGTTTTGCTCTTTGGGAATGTAGATTCCGTTGGCCGTCTTCCAGTCCGTGCTGACATTCCTCTGCTTCCACGCGGATTTCAGTATCCAGTGTAGCTTCATAAGGACATTCGGGCATCTTTTATAGACTTATAAGGCACACCGTTGGGCCCCAGTGCTGACTTGCTTTTTCCCTTCTTCACTACTGCAACCACCTCGCTCCACATCGGAGGCTTGGCATTATACTCAACAGTTGGTTCCGCCGGGCTTGTGAGCCCCTCAATTTCTCCGAGTGGGACGTTCCGTTGGGCATCGGAGTACGTCGTCACAAGGTGGTTCTCCAATTCCACTTTGCTGACGTTGAGGACGCCGGATCGCGGCTGCTCGAACAAGCCTTGTAGAAACTCGTATGGTTCCCGGAAGAACCTCTCACGTTCCTTCCGGGTTTTCCGCTTGTTTCTGCAAAACCTTTCCGTTCGGGAGAGAGCATTGTGCCTGGCTTTCAGATGTTGCCACACCTGGCGCAAGCTTACCTTCTCATGCTCGGGCGCTGATTTCCATCGTCTCCGAGCGGAATTCTTTTCTTTCCTCACTTCCTCAAGCAGTCTCTGCCACCGGGTCTTCTGCGGCCGAGCTGTTTCCCTCCTCTCGCTGCTACGAGTGAGTGGAGGTAGACAAATTCACCGAACTTTACTAGTTTATCCTCAAGAGATGTGTGTTTTAGCTCTTCGTCTAAAACACGGGACAACATTGCGTCTAGTGACGCCCACTCTTCCTTCCTGTTGGCACTAGGGAACTTGATCTTCACCCTTTTGGAAGGGTGCGTGGGTACGTCACAGGTGGCACCGTCACAAGTGACACCGTCACCTGTGACAACTTGAGTCTTATCAGCTCTATGGGGTTCGCCCTGACTGATATCCTCCTGCGTCTTATCAACCCTTTTGCAAGGGCTGCGCTGTCGCACCTCCTATGACGCACTCCCGCACTTCTTCTTTCCAGCGTGAATTCTCATTCCCTTAAAGGTCATGAAGTTCCTACCACAAACGAATGGCCTAACATGACGAAGAATTGCAACAGGTAACTAGAAATGGAAATAAAACTATTTTATGTCTCAATTAATATGATAAGTTATTATAACAGAGTAGCCTGTTATAGTGGTTGTATGGCATTGTGGGGCTAGCTGGTGCACAACGTATTAGTGAGCAATGCACGGGCGAGCACAGTGGTTGGAGGTGGCTATAGGCGTATCGTAGAGTGACGACAGATTATTTACAGAAGAGAAGCCTTGGACCATCAGCTAGATAGGTCGTGTGTAATTGGTTCCATCTGGAATGATTTAATTTGAACCGGCTTAAGTTTTTAAACCTTGGTCCTTGGCATGTCAACAACCACTTTGTATACTACCGAGCCCTTTTTGTACGAGAACAATAAATAAACAACGAAACTTGGATGGCTGCAGATTTGTGTTCTTTATATCAAGATCTTCTATTCGACACGGCTACCCTTGGTATTCCTGCTACTCTGCTATAGGGGGAACCTATGTTGGTGCCGTGACCAGGATTCGAACCTAGGCAAGTGGATTGTCGTGGCCCTTGAATAACCGAAGATCTCCTTTGCAGTCGAAATAGGGAGAGCTTAACATTGCACACCACCGTGTTGCCAGAGCCGCTACCTTGTACGCCACCTTATAGCTGGGCTTACCAGAGCCGCTGCTTTGCACGCCATCGTATAGCTGGGTTTGCCAGAGCCGCTACCTTGTACGCCACCTTATAGCTGGGCTTACTAGAGCCGCTACTTTGTACGCCACCGTGTTGCTGGGCTGACCTAGCCGCTACCTTACGCTACCGTGTTGTTGGGCTGACCTAGCCGCTAACTTACGCCACCGTGTTGTTGGGCTGACCTAGCCGCTATCTTACGCCACCGTGTTGCTGGGCTGACCTAGCCGCTATCCCTGAGGCCGCTATGTTGTCGGGGCTGACCTAGTCGCTATCCATGAGGTTGCTGTGTTGTCGGGGCTGACTTAGCCGCTATCCTTGAGGTTGCTGTGTTGTCGGGGCTGACCTAGCCGCTATCCTTGAGGTCGTTGTGTTGCTGGGCTGACCTAGCCGCTATCACTATCCTTGAGGTCGTTGTGTTGCTGGACTGACCTAGCCGCTATCCTTGAGTGTCGCTGTATTAACGGAGCCGTCCTTGGTCGTCGGGGCGTAACCAGAGGATAGGATTCACACGCCGGTGAAGTGACCATATTTAGTTTAGTTACTCTTAATTATAGTTGTTGCTTTTGGAGCCAGGTGAGGCTTCGTTGGGTCAGGTATTAGGAAGCATGGGGCGATCTATATAGAGGTTGGATATGTCATTGAAACAACAAGGTGTGGGTACTGACATAGAACAGTTTACTGGTCAGGCAAAAAATTTCAAGAAATGGATGGTGGCCATAGAAAAATATGCTTTTTGATGGGAGCTACCGATTAATAGAAGAAGAAAATAGCTTACCAGAGTAGTTTAACACCGGTTTCTGATCACATTAGACAGAAATTAGATATAGGGGTGGCTGAAACTTGGGAGAGGTTTAAAGATGACCTGGCCCATAAATATGCCAAGATCACAGATCCATACTATGCCTTCTCAGTTTTAAGACAAGGTAGGTAAGAGAATGGAGAAAGTGTATAACTATATAGTGACAGATTAGTAAATTTAGCAGAAGAGGCATTTTTAGGACAAAACGTGCAGGGTGAAGAAGCAGAAAGAATGTTAGTGGGGATATTTGTAGATGGGTTGCGCTCAGATGGACTAAAGTTCAAGTTAATGAGGGAAAACCCGGTAAGGCTGTCGCAAGCAGTGAATATAGCTATAAAGGATTAAAGCTTGAGAAGAAGATTTAGGCTACGAGTAGGGAGAGAAATAGAAAGTAATAGTGAACAAAGAATAAAAGAATCTAACGAAGTGGGGCAGGTGAGATGTGGATGGAGCAGACATGGAGTGAATGAGCCTAGCGCTGAAATACAAACAGTTGCAAGAAATAATGAAAGGGCTTTGGATAGGGGGAGGCCTATGTTAAATATGAGAACTCCTGCAAGGGGGACAGTAAGTAGTCCAGGTATAGTTTGTTGGAATTGTGGCCAGAGAGGACAAATTTTTAGATTCTGCAACAACAGGCTCGGTCGGTTAGATACGTGGAATCCTGCTAATGGGAGACAAAATAGAAATGTTAGAGAAACAGAAAGAAATTTTGGAAGGTCAGAAACTAAGGGAAACTGGCGTCCCACTTACTGAACAGGGCCTGCGGTAGGGGGGAAAATAGAAAGGTCCCAAGGTTTAACGAAAATATTAATTACCCAAGTGCAATGAATAGGAATAAAATTAATGTAGGGTACGGTCTCAAGTTGGAGAGATAAAACAGGCTTCCGTGGATATAACTGACCCGAGTTCATGTATAGTAGAGGTTGGAAAATTTAGAATCAGAACACTGATGGATTCATGGGCACAAGTGAGTGTCATAAAAAAAACAATTTTTGTACCGCATTATGAAAAATGTCAAAATGTTAAACAATCAAGACACTCTTCACTCTGTCACCGGAGAAACCTTAGGGGTAGTCGGTCAAACAATAATACATTTTAAGCTGGTAGGAATAAAAGTAAAACACCTTTTCCATGTAGTGGAGAACTTAAACAGAAACATGATCTTAGGTAGAGATATTTTTAGTGAAGAACAGTATAAGGGTTTATTTTGATTTGCGCAAGTTGAGATTTCAGAATACTTATGTTGATTTGGAAGAGGACATGCATGTATAAGCCTTAATTAGAGTAATAAGAAATATAACATTCACACCACAAACTATCAATTTCGTGCAGGCATAAATGAAAGATAATCCATATTTTACTGTGGATCAGACAGTTACGATAACAGAATTAGAAAGAGAAATAATAGATGAGCCTGGCCTAGAAGTCCCAGATGGAATAATGAAGCTGGAGACATGCTTTAACTTTCCGGTGATGGTCATAAACAATACAGGGAAGGCGATTAAATTATCTAGGGGATGTGTGATTGCCAGAGTAGCAAATGATACCAATGATACACTATCACCCGGAAGAGAAAAAACGTCAAGTGACGAGAATGTAGAAAAAAGAAAAATTGCCAAAAATACCTCTGAAGAACACACCAGTGGAAATGGATACAGATCGAATAGTGTAATTCAGAACTGTAATTATTTACCTCGTGCGTTGAGGGAACATCCAATTCGAATAAACTCAGTAGATACGTGTACGATGGGCATGAATAGAGAGCAAGAATTGCTAAATCAGTTAAAGACCCAACAAGGCTATAACAATATTTTTGAGGAATTTGTGAGGGAACATCAGGACGTTTTTGCAATCAATGACCTGGAGCTTGGCAAGACCAAAATAGTCACTATGGAAATAGACACTGGAAACCACCCCCAATCAGTTTAAAGCCTTATAGAACTCCTTTACAGAATAGAGAAATAATAGAGAAGGCAATAGAGGATATGTTGAAAGCTGGAATTGTAGTAAGATTGAAATCAGAATGGTCGTCGCCTATTGTCATAGTCACTAAGAAAGATGGTTCTCATCGATTTTGCTGCGACTATCGGGCCTTGAATAAGATCACCAAGAATGTGGCTTATCCATTACCAGTGATTGATGACATTTTGGGATTGCTTAATGGTTCCACTTTCTTCACAATGCTAGATGCTAGGTCGGGGTTCTGGTGCATTCCCATGTTGCCTGATGCTCAGAAGAAGAATGCCTTCTCCACTCACGTGGGTTCTTACGAATTGTTACGTATGCCTTTTGGATTACGAACAGCGCCCTCCCATTATATGTTGCTAATGAACCAGGTGTTGGAAGGAATGCAAAAATTCGCCTTAGCGTACATAGACGACATATTGATATATACAGCAGTGGATGTACAGGACCACATAGAACATGTAAGGTTGGTTTTTGATAGGTTGAGAGAACATCAAGTAAAACTAAAGTTGAGTAAATGTGAATTTTTAAAAACAGAAACTAAATACTTGGGTTTCATTATCGATAGAGAAGGAATCAGACCAGATGAAGTTAAAGTGAAAGTGATCAGAGAATTACCTCCCCCGACCACGTGAGAGAGGTAAGAGGTTTCATTGGGATGTGCGGATATCACAGAAGATTTATTCCAAACTTTGCACATATAGTAGAACCCATTACCAACCTAACCTGCAAGTATGCAAGATTCAAATGGTGTGAGGATTGTCAGAGGGCATTTGATTTCCTTAAGAATAGCTTGACGACGTCCGGACTTGGATAAACAACTAACTCTGTATACAGATGCTTCGGATACCGCCATAGGGGCATGTCTAACTCAACCATATGATGGAGAGAGCTCAGGGATACCAGGAATCAGGACTGAAAGGCCAATCTATATTCGTTCCGATAAACTTAGCAAGTCACAAAGAAAATGGGCGACAGTGGAGAAAGAAGCATACGCCATCCACTACGCATTGCAAAAATTTAACTACTATTTACATAACGCCACCTTTGTAATTAAAACTGACCATATGCCATTAAAATCCTTATTAGAGGCTCCAGTTCAAAATAGAAAGATACAAACCTGGGCACTGAATTTGCAGGGTTATATTGCGAGAATTGAATTTTTTCAGGAAAAGAAAATACCTGTGCTGACTTGTTATCTAGAATTCCCTATCCAGATGTATCCGATGCAGAGGATGAAGGTGAGCCGGAGATAGATGATCGAAACTGGCACGTAAACATATTAGATTCGGGTAATTTAAATAGACAAACTTTAGAAAGTCCTCAAACAGAAGAGAATTCAGGACAGGTAGCAGAAGAATCACATTTATTACAATTTGATATGAGAAGTGAACAAGAACTGGATCCAAGAGTAAGAGAGATAAAGCAGAAACTGAGAGAAACAGGCGAAAACAACCTCAAGAAGAATTTTATTGAATTACAAGAAGACGGACAACTGTATTATGTCAGTGAAAAAGGAGAAGAGAGTAGGCTGCGGAAATATATCCCGATACATTTAGAAATGGAGGTATTGCAAGCATATCATGAGAAAAACGGGCACCTTGGTCGTGATAAGTTGTTCAATGCCCTCAAGACCAAGTACTATTGGCTGAATTTATTTAAGAGCATTTATGAGCACGTTGATGCCTGTGAGAAATGTAGATTGAGGAATATGAAAGAAATCAGATGTTCCTTACAGGAGACAGATATTCCCCAATTTCCCATGCAGAAGGTAAGCTTGGATATCTCTGGTCCTCATCCTAGAACATTTTCGGGAAATGTGTTTTTGTTGCACATAGTAGATTGTTATAGCCTATGGCCAGAGGTGTATCCGGTTCCGGATAAAAGCGCCGATTCCATCATCAACATCTTTTTGCAGGAATATATACCACGATTCGGGTGTCCACAAACAGTTCTCACTGATAACGGAAAGGAGTTCGTTAATAAGAAGTTTCAAAAGTTAATACGCGAATTGAATATCTATCACATCAGAACTTCTTTTTATCGACCTTCCTCAAATGCGAAAAACGATAGGCAGCATAGGACATTGTATAACATCTTAGCTAAAAATGTTGAAGACCATAATAGAGATTGGGATTTGTATTTAGGTCCCGCTTTAGGAGCGATACGAACACACCACAATGAAGGTACTGGTTTTTCACCATTCTATTTGATGTATGGGCGAGAACATACATTGCCCATTGATAATTTACTGAAACCCCAACGAAAATACATGGGAGAAGAATTCCACGAGATGATCATACAGGAGATGCATAAGGCGCGTGTGAGAATGAGAAAGAACGTAATTAAAGCTAGTGAAAGACAAAGAAAGTATGCCAATCGAAATACACGATTACAAGAATTTAAAGTGGGAGATAGAGTATACTATAAGAAACATAGAAGGAGTTCTAAATTCGATAGCCATTGGGTTCCAGGCTATTATATTTTAGAAAAACTAGGTCCAGTCTCATACTACATCAAGATCCAAATCACGGGGCATACTGCGAGTGTACATGTGGAGCATTTGAGAAGAGACGAAGAAAAAACAATGTAGAAAACATTCATTCGGAAGGGCAATTTATTAGGCGAACTAAGTATGTGATTCCTCTGGAACCAGAAAAGATCATTGAACCAGAACGAACAACATCGGAGATATATGTGACCCTTGTGAACAGTCATTGATGAGACCGCCTACCACTCTTGTGGAAGATAAAAATGAGGTACATGACTTGTCCAGTATTGATAGTGGGGATTCTATGGAAGAATTACACGCCCCTCATAGGAACACCAGACAAACTTTAAAGAGAAAACTAGATAGACAGAAAGAGAGTGAAATCAAAAGAATGAGAAGAATTAGAGAAAATTCATTCAGTGAAGAGGATATCCCGGTCCTGGAAAGACTTTTAAGGAATCAAGACAGAAAACTTAGATTAGATTTCGAACAAAAGAATTTAGAGGCCAGTACCTTAAATTCAGGAGAACAGAAAATGGATGAGCAAACAGAGGAAAACAGAAATACCAATACGGGTGAAGACGTTTCAAGTTCTTGCCTTGATAATAGTGATGAGGACACTGGCAATGTTATGGCAATTGTAGAGAGTAATAAATTATACCAAAGAAATTTAACGTTGTTGAAGAATCAATTAAAGAAGCGTAGAGGTAGTGTGGAAGGGGTAGAATAGAATGAGAAAATAAATAGGCTGGGTTGCGTTTATGCTTTATAGGTGGAAGTTGTAACTTCCAGAGAATGAGATAAAAATGATTGTTAGTAGTTTCTGTTGGGGGTATATATTATTTTGCATTATTGTGGAACACACTGTCTGTAAAAGCGACAGAATTGAGGAGAAAAGGGTGTGTCTGTATTTATTGATATAGTTATTAATGATTCATGTTTGGAAGGTGTTAACATTAAAGTGATTTTAGTTTTTTGTGTGTGTTGGTATTGGTAGGATACACACTGTCCGTAAAAGCGACAGCAATAGTATTGAATATTAATCATTTGGTTGCGAAAATGTTTTAACTATTGTTACAGTAGCTTTTGGGTTTTGGTGTTTTCGGTTATAATTATCAATTCTAATGAGTTAATTAACGAATTTATATCGAAATAATGTAGGTTGAGTAACGTTCAGTGCCATGAGGTTGGAGGTTTTGGGTTGCTGTAAATAACAGCATAACCTGGGGTGGCCATAGATTGAGTAACGTTCAGTGCCATGAGGTTGGAGGTTTTGGGTTACTGTAGATAACAGCATAACCTGGGGTGGCCATAGATTGAGTAACGTTCAGTGCCATGAGGTTGGGGGTTTTAAGTAACGGAGCCCATAATGAATGGACATTGATAGTATCTTTGGGTTGCTGTAGATAACAGCATAACCTGGGGTAGACATAGATTGAGTAACGTTCAGTGCCATGAGGTTGGGGGTTTTAAGTAACGATGCCCATAATGAATGGACATTGATAGTATCTTTGGGTTGCTGTAGATAACAGCATAACCTGGGTGGCCATAGATTGAGTAACGTCTAATGCAATGAGGTTGGAGGTTTTAAGTAACGATGCCCATAATGAATGGAAATTGATAGTATCTTTGGGTTGCTGTAGATAACAGCATAACCTGGGGTGGCCATAGATTGGAGGTTTTAAGTAACGATGCCCATAATGAATGGACAGATTGAGAGTTTTTCGGGTTGCTGTGGATAACAGCATAACTTGAAATGGTCATAGATTAAGTGACGTTCTGAACTATGATGTTGAAGTTTTTAAGAGTTGATGCCCATAATGTTTTGACCAGTTGATAGGTTCTTCGGGTTATTACAAAAATAAGGTGACTATGGAACTGAATTATGGGAGTTTTACTGGGATTGTTTTTAGACTTTATTACAAAAAGTCTTAATGTGCAATGTAAGGTAAATGCGAGTGTTTTTGATTTTTCTTTTTTTTATGTGTGAGGAATTGTTCTTCTTTCCTAGATCTCTGGTGGCCACCAATCCATTTCTTTCTATCTGTGTGTTTGTGTGGGTCGCTTCAAGAATGTTATGCTCAATTTTGAAACATATTAATAGTGATGTAAATGTAATAATTTTAATAATGGTGGTGTATACATGTTGATGATGATGCAAATAGTAAAGTGTAATAATTGAATATCGTTCAAATGGCCGAACCGTTCAAGAATCCAGTGGTGCCTATTCTATGACCACTAGCAGCATGACGATGGAGGTGATGGCAGTCACAGAGGCTTTCATATGGCTGGAATCACAGCATTATACCAACGTGTGTGTACTAAGTGACACAATGAGCATGATTCAGAAGGTCGAAGCTGGATCTGTACGTAGACAGTGGACTGAGTCGCTGCGGAAGTCTGTTGTCCGTAAAGTCACCTTCATCTACGTCCCGGGACATGCGGGAGTCAAGGGAAATGAACGTGCTGATAAACTGGCTGGCTCTGCACACTCTATAGATGGCCAGCCCATGGATCGTGCCGATGTTATTAACGTCCTCAAAGATATGGCGAGAACAGAGGACTTTGACGTCAGCGAATCCACATCGCTGTCCGGGATGAAAGACTTGGGAGTAAGAATCGGCACGACCAGACGCGAGAGGTACATCGGGAAAACGAGGTGCCTCGTCAACCAACACAGAACTGGCACTATTAGCCACCGGACGCTGATGCATATGCTGGGGGGGGGGGAGGATCTGAGCACCTATGGACCTGTCCGGAGTGCAATGAAGATACCCCAATTGATAACTGATAACTGATAACTGATAATTGAATATCGTTAGGTCTTAAGCGGATCGCTGTGACCCTGGGGGAAATGATGACGAAGAAGAAGCATTAATGGTCCATAAGTGGTTGGGAAATGTTGTGGGTAGTAGCGGATGGCTATAAGTCCCGTAAGTAATTGAGAAATGCTGGGGGTAGTAGCCTCCCTTAATTTATTAAGAAAGTAATAAGAGTCAGGAAGACTCTAATGACTGGTTTAATTATGAGAAATTATAGTGAATTACAAAAAGTCCCATGATATAGAATATATTAGTTAGATTTTTTTTTGTGTGTGTTTTTAATTTAGAGGTTATGTTAGGGGTTGGGTGTGTTAAAGTTATGAAAAATATAAGTTTTGTTCCAAGACTTTTCTAGGAAAAGTCTTGATCATAGGAAAGGCAGGAATCTATAACAGAGTAGCCTGTTATATGGATTGTATGGCATTGTGGGGCTAGCTGGTGCGCAACATAAGGAATTATTAGTGAGCAATACACGGTCGAGTACAGTGGTTGGAGGTGGCTATAGGCGTATCGTAGAGTGACGACAGATTAGTTACAGAAGAGAAGTCGTTGGACCATCAGCTAGATAGGTCGTGTGTAATTGGTTCCATCTGGAATGATTTTATTTGAACCGGCTTAAGTTTTTAAACCTTGGTCCTTGGCATGTCAACAACCCCTTCCCCTTTGTATACTACAGTGCCCTGTTTGTACGAGAACAATCAATAAACAACGAAACTTGGATGGCTGCAGACTTGTGTTGTTTATATCAAGATCTTCTATTCGACACGGCTACCCTTGGTCTCCCTGCTACTCTGCTATATTATATTGAAAATGTATTATGAAAATAAACAAATAATGCAGAACAATCTAGACAAAATTGAAAAGTAAGCTTCAATTGTATCTTAAACAGGAAAATGAAACGCAATTACAAGAATTGATAAACATAATTGCAACAGATAGCCAAATCAGAAGTCTTAGCCTAAAGAAAATAAAAACAAATAATGGCAATTACAAAGAAAATGTTTCGTCCCAGATGCAACATCAAAGTGAACGGAACTAGTCTGAAAATAATAAATGTATTTAAGTATTTGGGTACTTTTACAATCACGGATGGAAGATGTATTAAATAAGAATAGTCTATGTAATTTGTCTTTATCAATCTAGATAAGAAAACTATAGTTCTTAACCGCTATATCGGATCAATCCTGATATACGGAAGCAAATCGTTGATAACAAACAGATTAGTGAAGAATTATGTGGAAGTTGGAGATATGTATTTTTTATAAACTAATGACTTGAACACCACTGTAAATAAGTAAGTAAAGACAGCGCTTTACACGCCTCGGGGTGGATGGATTAAAGCCCAGAGAAAATAACCTGAAAGAGGTTAACTCAAAAATAGAACTGCTTACTCGTATCAGTAGAGGATAGTACACATTCTTTAAGCGCAACATGAGAAGTAGAAAGCTTGTGAATGTTGTGACGGGAAAATTATAGAGAAATACAGACAGATGGAATCCAGAGAGAAAGTTCTCATTAGTATGACACCATGATATAGAGGAACATCGTTATCAGCCATGATTGACAATACACGAGACAGAAGACTGAACAGACATGATTACCAAAGCCACATGGCAGAGGTTATATATTTAATGTCATGATGGATTCTATTGCTGTGACTACATACATATTTTAATCATAGTTCTAATGGTATCATTTCATTTACTGTTTTTCAGTCTGGAGTGAAGCACATGCATGCCATATTTGGGGTCAGCATGACGATGTATTGGCTACCAACTCTGCTATGGGATGCTATGAGTTTTGTTATTCCAACTATGATTTTATTTGTCATATTTTCTATATTTGACAAACGAGCATTTTTGTATGAAAGCAACTGGATTCTTATTATATTTGTGATAGCGTTTTTTGTTTGGGCCATTCTTCCGTGGACCTATGCTTGCCATTTCATATTTACAACCCCTTCATCAGGGTTAGCTGGAATGATGATTTTCAATCTGTTCTCAGGTAATCATGTTTAGTTGCTTGTAAGTTAGCAGTGTATTAGTAATTATACTTTAGTGTCTTTCAGGAGCCACGTTAACTCAGCGGCTAGCACACTAGGCCTCTGGCGCGGTGTTCAAATATACATCTAGGCGGATTTTTAACATTGACCTCAGCTGCCAGGGCGACACAGCCTAAAATGGATACGATAAAATATTTTCGAAAGTAAAGGCGGGTGGCTTGATACTGACCATGTCACCCCTCGAGAACGATTGGTCTTTAAAATTATAGGGCCACAACCATACACCCCTCACACCTTTAGCCGTCCTGTATATATGCTTCTCTAATATTGTGGCAAAAGCACCAAAGTGATTGTGTTATGTTGTAGCAATTTAAATCCTGGAAAAACCATCGGTCCTGTCCTGGATTTGTCAGGATATTAACCATTGATATTTACTTTGTATGACGCCCAACTACCGAAGGATGTTTGATGTGTAGAGCCTGTGCTAGATTTCCTATGTATTTTACCATTATGCGAGAATTCAGGGAAGCCTGCAGAACAAACAAATGACAGTGGGGTATGGGATCAGTTTATTCCCTTAGAAAATGGTCTCATAGGATTTTTCGAGTTAGCGACGAATACCATATCTCTAAGCTATTCCAGTTCTTTTCAAATAAAGGTAAAGGAATAAAACTTTTGTAAGTTCAAACATACCTTAATATTAGCAAACGAAAAGTGCATTAATACAGTTAAATATAGGAAAGCCCACGTAGTAGCAGAATTTAATAAGATAAAGAATATTCTGTGCAATATATATTTGTCAATGGGAGTAGTTCTTAAGAGTTCTGTCGAGCCATTGCTCATGTACGGAAGCGAATCATGAACAGTTAGCAGACTAGTGAGAAATAAAGGTGCGAAAGCTAATGAAGTTTGATTTTATAGAATAATTATGAGAACCTCGTGAAATTATAAAAAGCGCAATGAATATTGTCGTGAATGAAATTAACTCACAAAGAGAGAGCTGGTTGCTCATATCAGAGGAAGGCAGCCTGCATTCAGTCCTTATTCTGTGAGAGCGTCATGAGAAGGGAGACGTTGGGGTATATTGTACAAACGCTAAAGCTGGACATGAGAAGAGGCAGGAGGAGATACAGTGAGAAGATATTGGTCAGTTTTACATATTTGGAATGGAGGAAAATTGGTATTGCAAATAATTGGATATAAGGAGAAAGAAGGCTTCTGACAGAAATGATCACCAACAGCACAATACATAAACTATATATAAAAGTTCACACAAGGCATTAAAACCACGTTATTTGACTTTGTGTCTGGCTGAAGACTGTCAATAAAATAATGAACAGCAAGAAAGAAAAAAAACAGTTGATCAAGCGCACTTGAATTCTGGTCATTTAATATAGAACTTGTACAGTTAGGTGCTGTACACTGATGGAATCATGAAGGAAGAAATCGAAGCATTTGGAAATTTCGAAATAGAATTATACATATTCACACTGAACAGAACCGAGCTCACTATGTGGTACTTTCCTATGTGTATTTGTTATTTGGCATATGCTTGATTAATATGCATATTTGAAACCGATAGTGCTATTTTAATGGCTAGATACGAATATTGTCCATAGTTGTGGGTTCCGGCGGGTGTTAGAACTGGCTAATGAAGACACATTTGGTAAGGGCGTTTTTTGTGGTCATGCGTCGAAGAACTCTTCTTCATACCATCTTCATTAAGGCGCTGTCCTTATTTGGAGAGAATCCCGATGTGTCTTCTCCCCCCCCCCCTCCCCCACCCCCACTCCCCCTCTATTTTTTATGACTATCATTACGTGTAAATTTATTTCGCATTATAAACTAGTTTGTCCTAGAAGAATATGGTATAGACCAACATATCAGATAGCTAAACAATATGTATGATTCTGGTGATATTCACATTGACGTATTTAATCCACTGTTTATGGCAAAACAAACAAACAATTCTGAATGTGATCATCATCGAACAATCAGCATAATAAGTCGCATCACAAAGAGTTTACTAAGGACCATTATGCAAAGAGTAAGGAAGAAAATACAACCCAAAATAGGAGAAGAACAATGTGGGTTCGCAAAAGGCAAGGGTACAGAAAATTCTCTGTATATGCGGAGAACAATAATTGAACGTTTTATAGAAGTAAATAAACACCTACATCTTTACTTTATTGGCTGCACAAAGGCTTTCGATAAAGTAAGACATGACATCATGAGTAGTATATCAGGCGCAAATGGGGTAGGAAATATGGAACAATACGTTATAGATGACGTAGTTTTTTACTGTATGAAAGGTATAGTTCCGCATAGAAAGCGGAGCCTCGGCGACCGCATTTTCAAGGGATGCAACCCATGAATAAATAATCGAACATATTTTTGCACTGTTACTTACCTTTTTGTGATAAATTTTATGTCTTTAAAAATGTAATAATTACTGTTATTATTGATTGTAGCGGGGTGATGCTTAAAAAACTATAATCATACTAGTGATGGTGTTAAGGTACAGTGCTCTTCCTCCTCGGTTTCTTTTTGTTTATTTTTTTCTCGTCTTCTTTTCTTTATCTGTATTGGGTATAAACACTATCAGCATTCCATTGGTGCTGTGTAAGGCTTAGGGTTACAGTGCATTTCCTCGGGGTGGTCTAGGGGCGGGCCGGCGTGGAGATGGGGCTCAGGGGTGGAGCGGATGTCGGCATGTTTGGTAGGGCTAGGTGGTTCAAACCTCGGGTCGTGACAGGTGTCATATGAAAACCTTAATAAGTAAACATGTATATATGGCCGTTATATGCTCTGTAGAGAGTCTTAGTAGTGTAAACACTATCATCACACGGGTTACGAACGAAAACCTTAAAAAGTAGAAATTGCCGATATTATTGATTTTAGCGGGTATAGCTAAGTGAAATTCTGTGGTAAGGGGTGGGTAGCGGCTATTTGTGATCTGTAGAGTGTCGTGGTGGCCTATACATTATCATCATAAGGTTACAAATGAAAACCTTTAAAAGTAAAAATGGCCGATAATATTGATAGCAGCGGGTATAACTTAGTGAAATTCATTGGTTAGGGTGGGTAGCGGTTAGTAGTGGTCTGTAGAGGGTCACAGTGGCTTGGTCACTATTATCATACGGGTTACAAATGAAAACCTTCAAAAGTAAAAATGGCCGATATTATTGATTTTAGCTGGTATAGCTTAGTGAAATTCGTTGGTAAGAGGTGGGTAGCGGGTATTAGTGATATGTAGAGTGTCGTAGTAGTGTAAACACAAATCATCATACGGATGACAAATGAAAACTTTAAAAAAGGTAAAGATGGTCGACATTATTGATTGTAGCGGGTATAGCTAAGTGAAATTCGTTGGTAGGGGGAGGGTGAGTGGAGGAAATACTAGATAGGTGCTTCTGATAATTGTTAAGGGTAGTCGAGTGGGTGATGGTAGATAAATACATCAGCTCCTTGATAATATCCGGAGGTTAAGTCTCATATTAAGTCTAAAGATTGAACTCATAGATGGATGATCTGAGGGTGACCGCCTGGGTGACTCATCACGGGGCTATGTCGGCGGGGGTGAACGTACGTGAACGTGTTCAGACATGTCTGTGGGGAAAACCGGAGAATGACTCATAGCGTACTGACCACGGTAAACCTGCTTGAACATGTTTTAGACATGTTTTCTATCTTGCATCAGCCGCACAGTCTGTATAAAAAGGACGGCAAAGGTGGGCTAAAGACACTACGTTTGCCACAAGACCTATCGAAAACACCTCACCGAAGAAACCACAGTTGTAAGTACTACTGTGTGTATGCTATATTGTCTTTTTACACGTCATCAAGTCGGTATAGCGCTGTCACTAGTGTATATCTCAGAAGCTACATGAGGCAACTAACAAGAATACACCACTATGTATAGCCGTCCGGTATAGGAATTACATTACATTGGCACCTTTCCGTCTTGACAGACGATAGTTTGTGCTTTAAAAAGGCATAACTTTTAACTATGGCGGTAGCGAGTGTGACTGATAAGGCCAATTTGCGCTGTAAATGTCCGTTCACAGTGGGTGCATGTGAACACGTGGTCATTTCCACCATCATGCACCATCTTACGTCTCAAACGCTTGGTGTGTGACTTTTCTGCAATAATTTTCTCCTTTGACTTTATTCCATTTCTGATATTTGCCCTCCATGCAACACGCTCAGCGGCGACTTGCTCCCAATGTGCATTATCAATGCCTGTATCAATCATGTCCCGCTTACACACATCTTTGTATCGTAGTAGAGGCCGACCCTGAGATCTCTTACCCATCTGTAATTCACCAAAAAAGATATCCTTTGGTATTCTACCATCATCCATCCTCCTAAGATGTCCTATCCATCTAAGTCTACGAAGACTGAGCATGGAATAAACTGTCACACAACCTGATCTTTCCAATACTTCAGTATTTGTGATTTTGTCTTGCCACTTAATACCAAGAATTCTTCGCAGACACCGCATATGAAAGCTGTTTAAGTTGTTCTCTTGGTGTGAGTAAGTTGTCCAGGTTTCACTGCCATAGAGAAGAGTACTAAGGACACAGGCTTGATAGACAAGGACTTTTGTTTTGGCAGTAAGCTTCCTGTTCTCCCAGACTCTTTTTCTTAACCTGTTCATTGTTGTTGCTGCCTTACCAATCCGGATGTTGATTTCCTGATCTAGGGATAATTTGCCATTTACCACTGATCCTAGATATGTAAAATGGTCTACTATCTCTAGTTCGGCGTCGTCAATAAAGATTGATGGTACCCCATGTGCACCTTGTGACATAATCTGTGTCTTCTTTTTGCTAATTGTTAAACCACATTCAGAACAAGCATTGGAGAATGCAGATAGTAGACATTGCAATTCTTCCTCAGAGTGGGTCGTAACTGCAGCATCATCTGCAAAAAGCAACTCTCTGATCAGTACCCTCCTAATTTTGGTCTTAGCCTTCAATCTCTGAGCATTGTAGAGGCCGCCATCTGAGCGTGAGTGAATGTATATACCACCATCCTGATCACGAAATGCATATTTCAGTAGAAGTGAAAAGTATATTCCAAAGAGGGTGGGAGCTAGTACACAACCTTGCTTAACTCCACTCTTGATTTCAAATTCTTCAGAAATTGCACCATCAAACTTGATTATACCCTTCATGCCTGTGTGGAACGATTCCACAATGGACAGAAGAGTTGGTGGGCAGCCAATCTTCTTTAGTGCCTTGAACAGACCCTCACGACTGACCAAATCAAATGCCTTTGTGAGGTCGATGAAGGCAATAAACAGTGGTTGATTCTGTTCACGGCATTTTTCTTGCATTTGTCGCAATGAGAATATCATATCAGTGGTAGACCGGTTCTGTCGAAAGCCACACTGTGATTCGGGGTAGACTTGATCTCCTAGGACTTGAAGTCTGCGCAGAACAATTCTGGCAAATACTTTTCCAACAATACACAGAAGTGAGATACCCCTATAGTTGTTGCAGTCGCTCCGATCGCCCTTGTTCTTGTACAGTGTTATGATGCTTGAATCTTTGAAATCCTGTGGGACTTGTCCTTCACGCCAGCATAGCTCTATTAGCTGGTGGATCTGTATAGTGAGTGTGTCTTGCCCACTCCTGATAACCTCTATTGGAATCCCATCCTTACCTGGAGCCTTGCCAGATGCAAGTTCAATTATAGCACACTTAACTTCTGTTAAGGTGGGAAGTGTGTCCAGGTGGTCAAGAGTTGGTAGAGCCTCTATGGCGTTGAGGGCATCATCCGCTAGTTTGGTCTCACTTGAGTAAAGCTCCAAATAGTGCTCTACCCATCTGTCCATCTGCTGTTTCTTATCAGTGATGATTTCTCCAGTCAAGGTTTTCAATGGTGCACTTCTTTTGATCACTGGACCACAGGCTTTCTTTATTCCTTCATACATGCTTCTTATGTCTCCCTTATCACTTGCGATTTGAATGGACTCACATAACTTGATCCAATAATCATTTGCACACTGCCTGGCAGCCTTTTGCACATCCTTCCTAGCTTGCCTAAGCTCACTCAGAGTGTTACGCGTTGGTCTTTCCTTGTTTCTTAAGAGAGCTTTTTTCTTCTTATCAATCAAGGGCTGCAGAGTCTCGCTGTTGGCCGCAAACCAGTCCTGCCTCTTATGATCCACAGTGCCGTAAACCCCTACGGCAGTTTTATAAAGAGTTTCCTTAATTTGACCCCACTTTTCATTTACTGTACAATTTTCTGGTGTATCAGTGAAAGCGTCTTCAAGTTGCTGTTGAAACTGAAAGCACTGTTCAGGATCATGAGTGTTAATAATATTAATCCCGAGGCTAGATTTGTGTTTAGCTGTGTAGATTATCTTTGGTCTCAGTCTAACCCTTGCAACAACCAAAGAATGATCCGTATCACAGTCAGCACTGTGGTAACTACGAGTCAATGATATATGGTTCAGATGTTGTCTCCGTGTGATGATGAAGTCCAGCTGGTGCCAATGGCCGGATCTTGGATGTTTCCATGTGACCTTATGCATCTCTTTTGTTTTACAAAAAGAGTTTGTAATACATAGGTCATTACTGGTGCAATGCTCCAGCAGCCTTTGCCCATTTTCATTCATGCGACCGATGTTGTATTTTCCAAGGCACACTGGCCATGAACTCGAGTCCTTGCCCACACGAGCATTGAAATCACCGAGCATATAAATGTAGTCAGATTTTGGAACTGCCTTGATCACGGAGTCTAACTCCTCATAGAACGAATCCTTCACATCATCAGAGGAATCGAGTGTCGGTGCATATGCAGTAATAATGGTGGCAAACCCACAAGAGGTTGCCAAGCGCAGGGATAATAGTCTTTCATTTCCTCCTGCTGGAATTTCAATCATTCCCAGTAGCGAATTCTTCACTGCAAAGCCCACACCGTGTTGCCTTTTATCTGCCTGCCCTCTACCCTTCCAGAAAAAGGTGTAGTTGTTTTCCCTGAGTGACCCTTCCTCAGCGAGGCGAGTCTCCTGCAGGCCAGCAATATCAATGTTTAGACGATTGAGTTCGGCATCAATCACAGCCGTTTTTCTCACATCGTCAATATTGGTCAAGTCAGTGGAAAATCCTGGACACATGGTTCTCACGTTCCAGGTTGCAAGCCGTAGCTTGAGGTTTCTATTTTTATTTTTGTTTGTACCTGGTGCATTGGTTTTACAGCCTGCGATTCAGATTTTGTCCTAGCCCCAAGCACCCATTGAAGCAGGCAGGCTGTGGCGGATCAGCACCCAATTGGCTGGGGGCTGCCCAGCTTGAGGCGGGCGGTAGCTGATCAGTGACACCTATAGGTGTCTCCCACCGTCAGAGGCAACGCGTGGCGCCCCATGTCTACGCCAACTGACAAGGACTATAACCCGTAACAGTTGCCTCTCGCTTTGATTCCGAGACCAGTTAAGACCAGGGATGGAGTTATTGCCTCTCCATAGCACAAAGCCTGGGCTAAAATATAGAGATCATGTGTTGCCCATGCAGCATGATCCCTCTCTCGGCCTGCCTAGTTTACTCCAGAGGAAAGGTAACACCCCTACATCTGGAACAAGACAAGCTGCAGAAGCTGCCGGATCAGCAAAGCAATGCTCTAACTGTCCGCCTGTCGGAGCTTCGATCCTAGACCAGTCGCCAACCAAGGCTTAGGGCCTGGTCTGCCCTGCCATGACATTTTGTCTTTAGCTTGCATTTCCTCGCACCAGGGTAAGGCTTGTACCCTCCCAATTGCGCTCTTCCGCCCGAAGCCGTTGGCACAATGTGGGGTGTCGGGTTTGGTAAGCGCCGCCCAACGTTCAGCGCTAACAGAAACCAGGTAGTACCGTCTACTGTTATACGGTAGCTCAGTCATATCTGACTAAGACCTGACTATATCGTTATAGGACCGGTATAGGAATACTAATACAGATACTAATGATGGTCATATATATTTAAAAGATCATCATAAATTATCATCAGCGTCACTTTTGCCGTCAAGTGACGTGGGGGAGAAATGGCGCTACACCGCTTGATGGGTGACACTGAATAGTGTCATGTCGGGTGATTGTCTGTATAAGGCGTTCTCTGTTGTAATCCGTTATGGTAGCTGCTGTGGTGCATTCAAATTGTGTACATATGAAACTTGTTTGTCACTAAAGCATGCTTTCTCTGTTCACTAAAAAGTATTATGCTTTTGTCCAGCTACAGATTCAAACCAAGACGACCAGTCCCGTATTGACACGTGGACCACGGCGATTCTGAAACGTACAAAGGTATGTGTATATATCAGGTCTCCATTAAGTGTAGTGTAACATATATGCGTCTACGACCATGTCCTCTTTCTGTGCAGTGTGTGGAAACATGCTTATTCAACCATACAGTATTGATTATTATCCCACTCACTCCCCAGAGTGAAAAAAATGTGCTGACAAAGGAGAATTTAGAGGCATGCTCTGTGGTCACTAATGTATTAAATGAATATATATCACTAATGTACACGATCTCAAAATACTTCGTCTCTTCAAAATGTGTCAAAGCTACATAAAAGTCAATTATGTGGTGTCAAATTCAGTATGTGTAATTTTTACTGTCCCTTGTTATATTATCTTTGTCCGTTTCTCCAGACTGAAAATTTGCAGACACAGAAAAAGCTCGAGACTATTGAGTGGCTTACAAGAAGTGAAATCTCGAGGCTATAGCTTACAAGGAGTGAAATCTCGAAGTCATTGAGCTGTGTATAAGAAATGAAGGCAACGAACGGTCTACCACAAAATAGTGGTATGTATGCTTTCATCATTTCTCACTAACTGTTGGTCACCACTAAATATTGTCACCCCTAAGGAGTAGGCATCACTAAATGTATTCAGCATTTCTCACTAATATAACACAACTCTGTGTCATACAATATAAAATAGCACTAAGAACAGAATTACGAACCATCACCACAAAAAATATAGTCATGGAGAATACCCTCTTTAAGGATAAACAGAAAATTAAATAATTTAGTATGTGCGGTATCATAAACCTCGAATCTTTTTTTTTCTTTCTTGATATTTCCTAACAATTTATGTAATATGAAATATTTTCTGTAGATAAGCTATCATCATGATAGGTACATGTTTGTAAAATCCATAATGATGTCTTTCTCCACAGCTGTTTGACGACCAGTACTTAAAACAATTGTAAAAGAAGCGTGGAAGATCAGACACTTTGATAGTGTCACTATACCTTATCCATTGGAGCTACACACGAGCTTATTTCGTTGAATATCAGCCCATTATTTAATACCGGAAGTTACAAACAGTGGTGGAAATACTACAAAGAACCCATTAAGCTATCAGCTCATCACCCGAAGCTACAAGCGTGGTGGACAATATTACTGAGCTAATATCAACCCATTATCTAACACCAGAAGCTACTTATTGTCTTTTCACCACTACTTTTTTCTATCATTATGGCCACTATTCGGAAAAATATTTATCTCTGCTATATCTGTGGTAAAGTCTTTACCAAAAACCGTAATCTTACACGACATATTAACATCGTACACACAACCACAGCTCACGCATGCCACCTCTGCGACAATCTATACAAAAGGAAAGACATCCTACAACGACACATAACATCTGATCACCAGACATCAACTACACCATCACCTGTTACCACTACACCATCAAATACTACAGCATCAGACACTACATCAAGAAAAAAGAAAAGGACCAGCAGACACACAAGCACCTAAAGATCAGAAGCTTGATCAAGTGGAAGCAGAGGAAGCCGTCATAGAGATAGGTGACGATGTAGATGAGGAATTAAAGACCGTAGACATCATCCGTGACCCTGAAGTCCAGCAGAAATATAGAGACGTCTGACCCTACCTTAGGACACATCAGAACATCCACAAAAATGTATCGACCTACAATTTTTTTCATCGACCAGACACAACACAACCAATTGACTGGACCGAGACATTAAAACCAATATTTGCTAGTTAGACATGCAGGTTTAATGTAAATTAGTCTCATCACATGATCTTACGTCATAAGGAGACAGGAGAGCTTAGATTTTACCACTCATCCTCAAACAACGCCTGTGAACTCGACTCCCCCCCCCCCTCCTCCTCCCCCCCCCCCACCTAGTTAACAATGAAAAAGATATTGACGATTTTATAGAAATAGTTCAGGACAGTGACATGTTTAACTACACCCTACACAACGGACCTGACACTAAGTACATGATAGAGACAATCCCGGCAAATAGTTTCTATATATACCACATCACTGAACACCCACTAGGTTTATTGCTGTTTGTAATATGCTCTATTAAAAATGTAAAGTTGTCATATGTGAGTTCACAGGTGTTTTTGGGGATGAGTTGTAAAATCTAAGCTCTCCTGTCTCCTTATGACGTAAGATCATGTGATGAGACTAATTTACCTTAAACCTGCATGTCTGACTAGCAAATATTGGTTTTAATGTCTCGGTCCAGTCAATTGGTTGTGTTGTGCCTGGTCGATGAAAAAAATTGTAGGTCGATACATATTTGTGGATGTTCTGATGTGTCAGATGTTAGGGCCAGACGGCTCTATATTTATGCTGGACTTCAGGGTCACGGATGATGTCTACGGTTTTTAATTCCTAATCTTCTTCGTCATCTATTTCTATGACGGCTTCCTCTGCTTCCACTTGATCAAGCTTCTGATTTTTAGGTGCTTGTGTGTCTGCTGGTCCTTTTCTTTTTTCTTGATGTAGTGTCTGATGCTGTAGTATTTAATGGTGTAGAGGTAACAGGTGATGGTGTAGTTGATGTCTGGTGATCAGATTTTATGTGTCATTGTAGGATGTCTTTCCTTTTGTATAGATTGTGGCAGAGGTGGCATGCATGAGCTGTGGTTTTGTGTACGGTGTTAATATGTCGTGTAAGATTACGGTTTTTGGTAAAGACTTTACCATAGATATAGCAGAGATAAATATTTTTCTGAATAGTGGCCATAATGATAGAAAAAAGCAGTGGTGAAAAGACAATAAGTAGCTTCTGGTGTTAGATAATGGGTTGATATTAGCTCAGTAATATTGTCCACCACGCTTGTAGATTCGGGTGATGAGCTGATAGCTTAATAGGTTCTTTGTAGTATTTCCACCACTGTTTGTAACTTCCGGTATTAAATAATGGGTTGATATTCAACGAAATAAGCTCGTGTGTAGCTCCAATGGATAAGGTATAGTGACACTATAAAAGTGTCTGATCTTCCACGCTTCTTTTACAATTGTTTTAAGTACTGGTCGTCAAACAGCTGAGGAGAAAAAACATCATTATAGATATTTTACAAACATGTACCTATCATGATGATAGCTTATCTACAGATAATATTTCATATTACATAAATTGTTAGGAAATATCAAGAAAAAAAAAAGATTCGAGGTTTATGATATCGCACATAGTAAATTATTTCATTTTCTGTTTATCCTTAAAGAGGATCTTCTCCATGACTATATTTTTGTGGTGATGGTTCGTAATTCTGTTCTTAGTGCTATTTTATATTGTATGACACAGAGTTGTGTTATATTAGTGAGAAATGCTGAATACATTTAGTGATGCCTACTCCTTAGGGGTGACAATATTTAGTGGTGACCAATAGTTAGTGAGAAATGATGAAAGCATACATACCACTATTTTGTGGTAGACCGTTCGTTGCCTTCATTTCTTATACACAGCTCAATGACTTCGAGATTTCACTCCTTGGAAGCTATAGCCTCGAGATTTCACTTCTTGTAAGCTACTCAATAGTCTCAAGCTTTTTCTGTGTCTGCAAATTTTCAGTCTGGAGAAACGGACAAAGATGATATAACAAGGGACAGTAAAAATTACACATACTGAATTTGACACCACATAATTGACTTTTATGTAGCTTTGACACATTTTGAAGAGACGAAGTATTTTGAGATCGTGTACATTAGTGATATATATTCATTTAATACATTAGTGATCACAGAGCATGCCTCTATATTCTCCTGTTTCAGCACATTTTTTTCACTCTGGGGAGTGAGTGGGATAATAATCAATACTGTATGGTTGAATAAGCATGTTTCCACACACTGCACAGAAAGAGGACATGGTCGTAGACGCATATATGTTACACTACACTTAATGGAGACCTGATATATACACATACCTTTGTACGTTTCAGAATCGCTGTGGTCCACGGGTCAATACGGGACTGGTTGTCTTGGTTTGAATCTGTAGCTGGACAAAAGCATAATACTTTTTAGTGAACAGAGAAAGCATGCTTTAGTGACAAACAAGTTTCAT
Source organism: Cepaea hortensis (assembly GCA_963921405.1). NCBI lineage: Eukaryota > Metazoa > Mollusca > Gastropoda > Stylommatophora > Helicidae > Cepaea > Cepaea hortensis. The sequence goes on from OY992879.1 coordinate 114,906,586, forward strand.
ATGTACACAATTTGAATGCACCACAGCAGCTACCCTATCGGATTACAACAGAGATTGCCTTATACAGACAATCACCCGACATGACACTATTCAGTGTCACCCATCAAGCGGTGTAGCGCCATTTCTCCCCACGTCACTTGACGGCAAAAGTGACGCTGATGATGATTTATGATGATCTTTTAAATATATATGACCATCATTAGTATCTGTATTAGTATTCCTATACCGGACGGCTATACATAGTGGTGTATTCTTGTTAGTTGCCTCATGTAGCTTCTGAGATATACACTAGTGACAGCGCTATACCGACTTGACGACGTGTAAAAAGACAATATAGCATACACACAGTAGTACTTACAACTGTGGTTTCTTCGGTGAGGTGTCTTCGATAGGTCTTGTGGCAAACGTAGTGTCTTTAGCCCACCTTTGCCGTCCTTTTTATACAGACTGTGCGGCTGATGCAAGATAGAAAACATGTCTAAAACATGTTCAAGCATGTTTACCGTGGTCGGTACGCTATGAGTCATCCTCCGGTTTTCCCCACAGACATGTCTGAACACGTTCACGTACGTTCACCCCCGCCGACATAGCCCCGTGATTAGTCACCCAGGCGGTCACCTTCGGATCATCCATCTATGAGTTCAATCTTTAGACTTTAATATGAGACTTAACCTCCGGCTATTATCAAGGAGCGGATGTATTTGTCTACCATCGCCCCATTCGACCACCCTTAACAATTATCAGAAGCACCTATCTAGTATTTCCTCCACTCACCCTCCCCCTACCAACGAATTTCACTAAGCTATACCCGCTACAATCAATAATGTCGACCATCTTTACCTTTTTTAAAGTTTTCATTTGTAATCCGTATGATGATTTCTGTTTACACTACTACGACACTCTACATATCACTAATACCCGCTACCCACCCCTTACCAACGAATTTCACTAAGCTATACCAACTAAAATCAATAATATCGGTCATTTTTACTTTTTCAGGTTTTCATTTGTAACCTGGGTGATGCTAGTGTTTACAATACTACGACCCTCTACAGATCAGTAATAACCGCTACCCACCCCTTACCAACGAATTTTACTAAGCTATACCCGCGACAATCAATAATATCGGCCATTTTGTATTTATTAAGGTTGTTATATGTAACCCTATGATGATAGTGACCAAGCCACTTTGACCCTCTACAGACCACTACTAACCGCTACCCAACCCTAACAACGAATTTCACTAAACTATACCAGCTACAATCAATAATATAGGCCATTTTTACTATTTAAGGTTTTTATTTGTAACCCTATGATGATAGTGTTTACACTACTACGACCCTCTACAGACCAGTAATAACCACTACCCACCCCTTACCAACGAATCTCACTAAGGTATACCCGAGACAATCAATAATATCGACCATTTTTACTTTTGAAGGTTTTCATTTGTAACCCGTATGATGATAGTGACCAAGCCACTGTGACCCTCTACAGACCACTACTAACCGCTACCCACCCTAACCAATGAATTTCACTAAGTTATACCCGCTGCTATCAATATTATCGGCCGTTTTTACTTTTAAAGGTTTTCATTTGTAACCTTATGATGATAGTGTATAGGCCACTACGACACTCTACAGATCACTAATAGCCGCTACCCACCCCTTACCACCGAGTTTCACTTAGCTATACCCGCTAAAATCAATAATATCGGCCATTTCTACTTTTTAAGATTTTCGTTTGTAACCCGTGTGATGATAGTGTTTACACTACTACGACCCTCTACAGAGCATATAACGGCCATATATACATGTCTACTCATTAAGGTTTTCTATGACACCTGTCACGACCCGAGGTTTGAACCACCTAGCCCTACCCCACATGCCGACATCCGCTCCACCCCTGAGCCCCATCCCCACGCCGGCCCGCCCCTAGACCACCCCGAAGAATTGCACTGTAACCCTAAGCCTTACACAGCACCAATGGAATGCTGATAGTGTTTATGCCCAATACAGATAAAGAAAAGAAGACGAGAAAAAAAGAAACAAAAAGAAACTGAAGAGGAAGAGCACTGTAGCTTAACACCATCACTAGTATGATGATAGTTTTTTAAGCATCACCCCCTACAATCAATAATAACAGTAATTATTACATTTTTAAAGACATAAAATTTATCACAAAAAGGGAAGTAACAGTGCAAAAATATGTTCAATTATTTATTCATGGGTTGCATCCCTTGAAAATGCGGTCGCCGATGGCTCCGCTTTCTATGCGGAACTATACCTTTCATATAGTAAAAAACTACTTCATCTATGACGTATTGCTCCATATTTCCTACCTCATTTGCGCCTGACATACTACTAGCATGATAAGGATGCTTGAAAATCTACAAATTGATGGGAATGAACTTTTTTTTTCGCATATCCTTTTCAGGACATAGCTGTCAACACCAGCATTTTACCGCTGTTGATTTCTTGGCAAGATTACGCTCGGCTCACTTATCCCGTAAGTCACCAACGCGGCAAGAACCGCTACCAATTCTCGCGTGCTGCGTTACCTCACGTGGATAACGGGATTAAGGAGAAAGTCGTTTAAACTCAAGGCCAGGGAGCCCTGTCGGGAATAAACTTAGACTTTTAAAAAATGCATATATTGGAAACAAGTCGCCATAAAGACTGATCATGAAGTAGGTCAATGTCAGCCGATTAAGAGAGGTGTGCAGCAGAGATGTGTAATCTCTCCAGATCTGTTCTCCCTATACAGTGAAAATATTTCCAGAAATGTAAAAGATATTGAAGGACGTAACATAAGTAACATTAGATATGCGGATGATACAGTACTGATTGCAGACAGTGAGAGGGATTTGCAATACCCACTTGTACACCGCCATTCCGCGCCTCGGGGAGGGGAACACTGTGCACCCAGTGCATCGTTATCTGTGTAAATTATCACGGCACAATTTGACCCACGAAAAAGCCAGCTCTTTTTTAGACCACTTGCCTCTTTCGCCGCCTCCACATTAGTGATTCACTATAGCCCAAAAGACTGTATTGCTGCCGTATAGCCGTCTACTTATCTTCAAAGAACTGAATAACTGATTATACAAGCAGAGTCTAATAAAGATAGATGATCTTCACAATCATATTATTGAACTGACTACAACTTGCGATCAAATACATATAGAATTCAACACGTTCATAACTGAAACTAAAGATATGTAGATGTCTAAAAGCCAAAGCAGTGGTTTGCAAACTGTCGCCACAATTCTAAACTCCAAATATCGGTATGGGAGTTAATGGTAACTTATGCATATATTCATAGCCATGCAAACTTAGTACCTTTCCATGTCCCCAGACAGTAAACTGTCCACTCTCTAGTAGCAAAACCCATCTCAATCAGGTAGCGCATCCCTTTACCGCCATTACGTCTGCTGTAATAAGTGAATAGGTTAGTGTGTAATACTACGACATTCCTGCGTGCAGAAGTGTCATTATAATGTCTGATCTCCTGTTTCAACAGTTTTGCTTTTATTGTTGGATTTTTCAATTATATTGTCTTGTTCCGCTAACGTTGCGGAACTCGTGTGCATATTTCAACTAAGTACATTAATCTTTACTGTTGAGGTCAGTGTGATTAGCTGACATGCTTCTTACAAATAATGCATCATGTTTACTGATTTTAGGTGGCTGAGTGGTCTCGAGGTATGGTGTCCGTCTAGAGTGCTGGAGGTCCCGGGTTCAAGCCCCGGTGAGGGCCGGGATTTTTTCACATTGTCTTCTAGTAAAAAAATGTCCCTTGGTCTCTGGGTAGTGAGATCGGACACCCGTGTGTATTGTTGCGCACGTAAAACATCTCTTGGCAGATGGAAATCGAAAAGCGTAGCCTAACGGCGCTGCCCGGGCAAAATTTCCAGTTAAAAATCTGTCCAAAGTATTTCAGGATCCTCGCCGGTGGTACGGAGTTCGTGCACTGAGCTGAGATTCTCTGGACTCAGGCTTGAGTTAGGAATAGAAGGAGCACTTATGGTTTACACCCATGTGCCCTGATGTTGATCCGTCGTCTAAACTAAACTATTTAAACTAAACTAAAATGTTTACTGATTTAAATAAGACATGTTACATTAAATAATGTTGTTAAATTATAAACAAGACTGAATGTAATTTAGTATTGTCCTTATGAAAACAGAAACACTATGCCCTCCAATAGAAAATAGTCACCATCTTGAGAAGACAGATTATTATTTTCCCTCATCGTCATCATCAAGTGCCCTGCCAACTGGCGTAGGCGCTCATGCCTCTCCACATATCTCGGTATTCGGTGTTTTGGATCAACTCTGCTGATGATATTCCTCTATGCCACCGTCTCAATCAATCCAGTATCATTTCTCTTGGTCGGCCTCAGCATCTCTTCCCTTTGATCTTTCCAGTCTTCACGATGTTCTCCAATCCCTCGCTTCTCATCACATGACCAAAGATAGCTGTCTGTCTCTTTCTTATTGTTGTATATAATGTTCTAGTTTCATCAGCCTCTTTCCGGCAATCTTCGTTAGTTACTCTGGCAGCTTAAGGAATTCGCAACATTCGTCTCAGGAACCACATCTCTGTTGCTTCCAAGTTCTGCCTAATTTGTTCATTCGCATTCCAAGATTAACTGCCATACAGCAAAACACGCTCTATATAGCTCTTCAGAACTCTCTTTCTTACATCCAATGATAGTGACTTATTGCATAAGATACTTTTCATTGTCTGACATGCAGCTTTTGCTTGCCCTATTCTGTTCTTAATCTCTGTTGTGCACCTCCCATCTGATGTTATAAATGCTCCTAGGTATTTAAAATTGTCTACTTGGTTAAGAATGCTACCTTCTATTTCCATTTCACATTTTGATGTCACCTTTTATGTGATATCTCTATTGTTACTGTTTTATGAGAATCATTATGAGAGTCCTTTATTTGCACTCTCTGTTACTACAATGTCCAACAATTGTTGTAGATCTTTTGCATTATCCGCAACCAATACTGCGTCATATGCATAACGTGTATTGTTTATATTATAACCTCCCATTAGTTTATAAAATGGAAATCTGTTCCCTCACACGTCCTTAAATATGTCTTTTCTTCTGCCATTGTATCTCAACTAGTATTAGCTATTTTGTCACCGTAAGAATGTTTGCTTTATCCAATCTGAGTGCCCCAACTAGGTAGCTCGCACTCCTGCACAACCCTGATGTTATGTCATGCTAAGTTCCTGTGAAATATAATTATTGACTTCACTAAATAAAATAGGATAATAACTGATGACACTAGAAACTATAGGCAACACGCACTACATTATACTCATAAACACTACACTTTATCTGATTTAGGCAACTTGAAAGAATGGACTCCCGTGTGCAGGTATGCGGTTATTACAGAAGATAAGGAAATGGGTGTTATTGTAATAGTTGTTCTCCGTTGGATTCTACCTACGACACGTTTCGTGTTAGATGGGAAATTATACCCCTGAGGAACTTTTACACGTACCATCAAAAATCTGCTTTTAAAACTCTTAGCACAGGCTAATGAAAACTCATTTGACAATTTGACAACATAAATTATCTGTTATTGAAGTATGTAAAATGTTATGGTTTGTGCTATCAAAGATTATGCATACTGTTGAATGTGCAGATTTATGTTGATGCATATTATGAAATGTCTCTACTATTCACAGTGCTCCTTACCGACATCGTCGTCTTCGAGTTTACAAAACCAAGCTCTCAGAATAAGGACCTTGGCCGTGTGTTTGCATGGATTTTTGCAACTTTCTTCCCAGTATTCAATTTGTCACACTGCTTTACTTTTGTTCTAAAAAATTACGAAGCTTGGAGTATGTGTCAGCCTTTACAGAGTGAATGTAGATCTGGCATTCCAAATATCTGTTGTGCTAATCAGCCAGGTATGACGATTTCTTACACACACAAGGAATATATATATATATATATATATATATATATATATATATATATATATATATATATATATATATATACGAGGGTAAGTTAATAAGTAAGTCACAAATGGCTGTAGAAAAATAACTAAAGATGATAACAACTTGAAACCAGTTTATTTTTGTACTTACATTGTCCCTTTATTTCTCAACATAATTTCTAACAACATTGATGCACTTATCCCATCTTGTTAATCAGTCATCCCAATCCGGCTTCATAGAACTGCGTGCTTTGTTTTCATTGACCACCATCCCACATAACTGTGTGACTTACTTATTGACTCACCCTTGTAACGTTTTCTACCCAGCTATGCACCGCTTTACGGGACAAACATTTGTCAGCACAAACAGGAAACCCACCTTAGTGGGAGACATTTCGCGAATGACGCCGAAGTTGAATGTGAAGTGAAAACGTGATTTAGAAAACAGAGCACGCAGTTCAATGCAGCCGGTTTGGGAGGACTGATAAAACGATGGGATATGTGCATCAATTTTGATAGAAGTTATGTAAAAAAAAAAATAATAATAAACTTGTCTCACATTGTTATCATCTTTAGTTATTTTTCTACAGCCACTTGTGACTTACTTATTAACTTACCCTCGTGTGTGTGTGTGTGTGTGTGTGTGTGTGTGTGCGCGCGCGTACACACACACACACACACACACACACACACACATATATATATATATATATATATATATATATATATATATATATATATATATATATATATATATATATATATATACTTCGTATTTCCTGCTATAATAATAAATGTTTGTATATCATCAGTAGAAAACATGATGAATTCATAGCTGCTTATTAAGAATTTGTGGCTAACCTTTCTATAATCCAAAACATGACTTCCGGTCCAGAACATGGAGGGTAAGCATTTAAACGGAGTGTTTAAGCTTGTGGCTACCGTTTGCCTTCGCATTTCCCTCATGTTCGACTGGAAGTACATGGTTCCTCCGCCCTGCTACAGAGCTGAGTGCGAGGCGCGACACTGTAAGCTGTGAATTTCGTGTGAAATGCTTTTACATATGTCCGCTATTGTTGTAGCATGAACTGCATGTTCGGAATAATGGCGGCCGTCTTTGTCGCAGAACTGACTGGTTTGCCTTATGCAGTAATATGTGGCTATTGGTTTTCTAGTGACTGCCACTTCCATCAACGATGAACTGTATATTTCGTGGAGGACTTTTGTGTTGGCATTCTGGCGGCAGTAGTATGCACAGCGTACCTGTGCGGGCTGTTGGTTTGTCTCGACTCCTGTCTGTTCCACTTTTCACATGGGGCAATGAGGAGCATTTTGTTTATTTGACTTACATAACTCACTCAGCGTGTATACTGGTGGCCAAGCCATCCAGGTATTTACTTCTCGGTCTTCCCCTGGATCTTTTCCCTTCGATCTTGCCAGTCGTCCAAGTTCTCCAATTCATTTCTTCCCATAACATGCCCAAAAAATTTTCACTGTCTACGTCTAATGTCTCTAATCAGTTTACGATCTTCATTTGTTTCTTGAAGGACTTGTTCATTGGTTTTTCTGTCTGTCCATGGTATAATATCATCAAATGGAAAATCAAAAAGACGAGATTAAAAATAGATGCAATAAACCAAACCAACTCATTGGACAAATGGCACAAATACTAAAATACATGAATCAGTTGCTACCAAGAACGCACTCTACAAAAAAATCTTCCTGCCAATTCTGTGCTACCAATTGCAAAAACAAAACAAAAAGAGAACAGAAAAATCACAACAACAGAAATGAGATTCCGGAGAAGAATACTCGATGTATTAAGAAGAGAGAAAATCAGAAATCAGGACTAAAGCGAACCCATAGCAGCGCTAGATTTTATCAGAAAGCAGTAAGTTTAATGATTTGGCCATGTAACTAGATTACCAACTAACAGTATACCATAACAAACAATGATACACAGACCAAATGGAAGCAGAAGACGAGGCCGGCCACGTAAACGATGTACAGAGAGAGTAGGAGAGTCCATAGGAGGAGTCTCGATACAAGAAGCCCAATAACGGGTACATCCCGCTGTTTATGCGTTACCTCGACATCGCAAGTTACACGATAACAAGATAAGTTGAGAGACCAGATGATGAAAATATTAGGAAGCAAGTACTCCGTTTCTGAAATTTAAACAAGTATATTTTAAATGTGTTTTCTGTGCTCTATTAAAGAAATGATCGACGAGAAAAGGCTATTTTCTTAACTATGGGTATATGCAATGCCATTATACGTGTATAATGTATGTGTTTAGAGGTCGATATAGCTGTAAGATTTACCACACTTGCTCTTTAATGTGCGCTGTTGCGAAGTAGTGGGTTAATTCCGGTCAAATGAACTAAAACGTTGACTTCAGAAAGCAGTGGCAAACTTTTTTTTTTGCATATCCTTTTTACAGGACACCGCAGTCAACACCAGCACTTCTGCCGCTGTGATCTCTTGGCAAATTTACGTTCAGTAGTTTGCCATTGCTTCCGTTCAGGAACAGTTTGCTATTTCCCGAGGAGAGGTACGGGGTAATTATACTAACATGTTATGTTAGATTTTTCAGCTAAACAAATTTCCGTTCAGGTCGTTCAGACCGGCACCGAAACAAACGCGAAACCAACGCAACGCGGTCTGCTGCCAAATCGTGCGCAGCTGTATTTCGAACGCAGCTATACGGGATTACGAACTGCATCCGCAACACCTTTGCCACGGAGACGGCAGTGGCAAACTACTAAGGGTACATTTGCCTAGTAAATCACAAATGGCCAACATGAGCTCGGAGTAATCGCATAGTACTGCAAAGAAATAAAATATTGCTTTATTTTGTATATTTATTGGTCATGCGAGGCAAACATTGTCATACTATACATTCACCGACTGCCATGAAAATAATGGCGTACTGGTTGTTTTGAAATATGTTTTAGATGCTTCTAATTGGTAACAATTTTAAACATGTTCCAACTATCCTTGAATAGTCATAATATTGAATGAAAGATGTCTTGAAGGATTTAGAACGAGCAGTCATAGCGATTGTATTTAACAAGATGGAAACCATAATTTCCAATAACAGTCTGTCAATTGCAGTAAGAATTATGGTATTACAGGGAGGGAAAAATAAGTAATAACGTGTATATAGGCCTTAACTCTGTTGAATGCATGTGTGACCCGGAAAGTAAGTGTGCAAGCCGAGAAACATCTGATCAGAGGAGAACTATAGTGTGTGAAGAAATAGCAAACTATACATAGGGTAATCCTTAAGAAACATAAAAGCAGACGTAAATGGCAAACTTATTAGAGATATTAGATCTTTTTTTTTTTTTTAAATTCGCATATCCTTTACAGGACATCGCTGTCAACAGCAGCATCTTTCAGCTGTCTGTCTATTTCTTGGCAAGATTACGCTCAGTAGTTTGCCATTGCTTTCTGAACGACCGGCTCAGTTATCCCGCAAGTCACGAGCTAGGGTCGAACCGCTCCCAGCTCTCGCCCGCTACGAGACTGCGTGATAAACGGGATTACGGAGAAAGTGTTGTAACCCCTCGGCCAGAGAGACCGGCACATATTAGATCTAGACATTCTAAAATTGTAGGGTATGTGATCTTGAGAAATAAGCGTGAGAGCTTAACGATAAATGTCTTGATAGCTTGGCCAAATGGTATAATATGAACAATACTCTGGCCTGATTCAAGAATGATGACCATGTGAGATCAACACAGCACATAAAGGAGGGCTGCGTGTGGGGCTGGTCTTCACATTCCATAGAAAATCTTAGCTACAAAATACAATCAATTATGAACAATTTCAAAATTAAAGAATAACCAAGACAACCAGGTGTATAGGAGGCTCTTCTAGAAGAGACATGGCGTGATGCGACACAAGCCGCAAAAAGACCAGATCGCCAATAAGAGTGGGCGGTTATGATTCGCCTTTTCACTCGATCACCAGAGTCATGAATCAGCTAATTGTTCTTGTCTCGCCCATAACACGTGGTTAAACCCCCTAGGTATTTAATTCTCTGTCTTCCCCCTGTTCTCTTCCCCTCGATCTTGCCAGTTGTCATTAAGTTCTCCAATTTATTTCTTCTCATAACATGCCCAAAGATGTTGACTGTCTACGTCTAATTTTTCTAATCAGTTTACGATTTTCATTTGTTTCTTGTAGGACTTGGTCATTAGTTTTTCGGTCTGTCCATTGTATTCTTTGTATTTTCCTCAGAAACCACATTTTCACAGCCATCAGTCGTTTTCCAGCTTGTCTGCTCATTGATCATGCTTCACATCCATACAAAAGTACAGGTTCTATGTAGCACCTCAACACTCTTTTTTTAGTTGTAATTGATATCTTTTTATGGTCTTCTTCTTCTGCTGCTGCATTCATCCGGAGTATTTTTTCTCTGTTGTGATGTCGTTCACATCCTAGCTGGTCAATTTAGATCGGCCAAAGACATCACGGTCAATCAGCAAGGGAAGGCAGGCGCAGAACATGAGCATTCCCCGCCATCCAAGGAGGCTTCCATAATTGCAAAGCCGACACATAGAGCTCTGCTACAGAGCTCACCCAAGAAATCGTTACGTCCTTTGCTTGGCTGCTTCACTTCCTTACTTCCGTATATTGGGAATTTCGTTCGCTACTGGCCAATCCCCGCGCAAACCAAGAATGGTCAGTGTGCAGCCGACATCCAATCAGCGAGTTTTCGGTTCGGACTTTCTGCGTCCGTTTGTTGACCGTGTAGCCTTCCTGGGTGATTCGAAGGACATTACACTCCCACTCGGACGTTTTTGCTTTGTGCCTGTTTTATTTCCGCCCTTAGGACGACACATCCGTTTTAGCTCGCGTTTTTTTAAATCTTGTTAGCCGTCCCGGGGGACTCTCACTGTTGTGGTGCAGTCCACATCACAGCTGGTCAAGTTACAACGGTCGAAGACTTCACGGTCAGCTCTCATGAGAAGGCAGAGTCAGTACATGGGCATTATCAGCCTTCCAAAGAGACTACCATAATTGCAGAGCCGACACATACTGCTCTGGTACTGGACTCACCCAAGGAATCGCCACGTCCTGAACATGGCTGCTTTAATTCCTCACTTCGGTGTATCGGGAATTTAGTTCACCACAGGACGCTCCCCGCGTAAACCAGGAACAGTCAGTCTGCGGATGACATCCACTCAGCGAGCTTTTCGTTCGAACATGTGCTGGACCCTGTGCCAGGAAGACAAAATAGTCAGAGCTGCTCCTGGCACGAAGGACATTCCACTCTCACACGAACGTTTTTGTGTTGTGCCAATTTTATTTGCATTCTTATGCCAGCACATCCAACTTTAATGGACGTTTTTTAATCAGGTTAGCCTTCCTGGGATTTCGAGGGACATTGGACTCTCACTGTTGTGGTGTCGTTCACATCTCAGCTGGTCAAGTTAAAACGGTCGAAGACTTCACGGTCAGCCCTCAAGGGAAGGCAGAGGCAGAATAGCCTGGGCATGATCCGCCTTCCAAGGGAGCTTCCATAATTGTAGAGCCGAACCATAGCGCTCAGGTACTGGGCTCACCCAAGGAATCGTCTTGTCCTGCGCATGACTGCTTCATTTCCTCACTTCCTTATATTGGGCTTTTCGTTAGCTACTGGCCGCTCCCCAAGCAACCAGGAACGGTCAGTCTGCAGAAGATATCCACTCAACAAGCTTTCGCTTCAGATTTCCAAGTAATAGATTCGCTAGCCAAGCGTTCCATTTCGTGATAATGAGACGTTCTTCCACCTTTGATTACGCTCATTCAATGAGCTTTTGATACAGACTTACATCCTATCCATTTTGTGCGACTGTGATATTTTTTCCCACCATTGGTAACGCTCACGAGGTAGGCTGCAGATGACGCCGGCTAAGCATCTTACCTCCATGCTGGCCCTTACACCCGAGAGATATTGACTTACAGGCGTCAGCCATATCTCTCAGTTGAGGGCCGTAAATTAAGTGTCTGGACCAAGCATGTAGCAGGCTCGGCGTCTTACCTCCATTCAGCAGAGGGTGAGTACGGCGAGGCCCTCACATCCGAGAGATATTGACTTAGAGGCGTTCAGCCATATCCCTCAGCTGAGAGCCGTAGAGTAATTGTCTGGACCAAGAATGAAGTGGCACCATGCAAATGATTCGAACTTTAAATGCAGTAGATATGCTAGCCAATGTATATTCCATTTCGCTTCACATACGGTATCTGATAGTCTTCACGCCTCTGACTTTCCTTTTTGATTAATGAAACATTCTTGACATATGCTTTCACAGTCAATGAGCTGGCCCTCATAGTTGGATCTCAGGTGCAGGCGATATCCACACAGCAAGCTTTCGCTTCAGACTTCCAAGTAATGGGTTCGCTAGCCAGACCAACAAAATAGAACCGAGGTCTTATTCCATTATTCCATGCTTTGAACACTCTAATTTTTTTTTTTCCAAATTAAACGCGCCAGCCACCTGGGACGCTCAGCGAAGAGCAACCACGGTAGAGAGCCGGCAGACAGTAGGGCAGGAACAACGGGCAATGAAATGGTCCGAGCCGGACCGCCCGCCTGCATCTGAGATCCAAGTACGAGCTTTTTAACAGCAACAACTTTAATATACACTATTAGAGCTGGAGTTATCGCGGCTGCTGGCACCAGACGTGCCCTCCAAAGATACTCGTTAAATGGTTTAAAGTGTACTCATTCTAATTGCGGGCCTCGACAGTCTCGTATTGTTATTTTTTGTCACTAACTCCCAGTGCCGGGAGTGGATAAGTTGCGCGCCTGCTGCCTTCTTTGGATGTGGTAGCCGTTTCTAATGCTCCCTCTCCGGAATCGAACTTTGATTCCCCGATACCCGTTAGAAACATGGTAGACATGTCGCGCACCATCGACATTTGATAAGGCAGACATTTGAAAGATGTGTCGCCGGCACGTAAGGTAGTGTGATCAGCACAAAGGTATCCAGAGTTACCAGTGGGAACGCGGCGCCCCGCGAAGGACAACGACGATTGGTTTTTAACTAATAAAAGCGCTATTTCCGCGAGTGTCGGATTTTGGGAAACATGTATTAGCTCTAGAATTGCCACAGTTATCCAAGTAGGATCGTGTCATCTAAGGAACTTTTACTAATTTAATGAGTCTTTCGCGGTTTCACCGTGAGACCGTGTGAACTTAGACATGCATGGCTTAATCTTTGAGACAAGCATATGACAACTGGCAGGATAAATCATACATCTATCGCACAGACGGACTCTTAGCGCGCACACAGGCCAAGACTAGTAATCGCTCAGCGCACTCCCTCGGTACCCGGTGATACATGCAAAACCACTAGACGCCTACCGACGAGCTTTAAAGTTACGCCGTCGGGGCTGAACGAAAAGCTATGCCAGCTCACTGACTACAGGCTCACTACTCATCGTGAGAGAGAGTGGGCGCTTATCGAGACTTTGTCGAACGGTCGTACAAATTTGCTCTTTCGCCCGCTCAAACCTCGGCTCTGGCTTCACGTTGCGGTTACATTCTCGAAACGCCTGCCTCGATAACTTGCGTCGGCTGGGAAGATCAAGACGGGATGTACCTCACACAGCCATCCGAGACAACGGACGCTAGATCCGGGACTGATCTTGCGAACCAGACCAGCCCTCACATCTTTTTATTGGTTAGTGTGTTTTTCATCTTGCAAAAGGCTACCTTCGCCATTGCGATTCTTGTTCTAATCTCTTCAAGACATCTCCCATCAGATTTTATGACTTTTTCGAGATTATTGAACCGATTCACTTATTTAAGAATATTCCCATTTACTTGTATATTACATTGTGGTATTTCCTTCGTCCTAGTGATGACCATTATTTGTGTATTTTTACAATTCATTTCTAACCCTAGTTGTTCACTGTGTGCAACAAACGCATCTACTAAATGCTGCAGATACTGCTTCTTGTCTGCAATCATCAGCATATCTAATGTTATTGATATTTCATCCTCTAATGATGATTCCTTTCATATCGTCTACATTTCTGAAAATTGTTTCACTGTACAGGGAAACAAGATCCGAAGACATTACACATCCCTACCTCTCACCTTTCTTAATAGGCTGATATTGACCTACTCCATTATCAGTTCTTATGGCAGCTTGTTGTTTCCAATATATGTTTTTTACAAGTCTAAGGTCTTTCTCATCAGTTTGTAGATCTTCAAGCATCTTTATCATGTTGACATGTCTTACTTTATCGAAAGCCTTTGTGTAGTCAATAAAGCAAAGATATAGATCTTTGTTTACTTCTATAGAACGTTCAATTACTGTTCTCAGCTTCATTCAGTAACATGTCCTTTTCAGAACCCCGCTCCCATAACAACCTACCGGAAAACCTCTCAATCATAAGCAAGATGTCCCGCGTCCGATACACCCATCTGGAGATCATCCGCCGCATCCTGCACCCATTTTCTCTTTGGCCTGCCTCTTCCTCTCTTCCCAGGCATATAACCCTCCATTTTTGTTCTCTCCAAACTCTCGTGACGTTTCAAGTGACCAAAATATGATGCATTTAAACTAACCTAATTGCATCAACAGAATTACTGCACATATTATTTCAATTTTCTTTGTTTTATCGTCTTTAATAGCCAACCTTCTTCAATATTCAGCTCTTGAAGTATGGATGCATTTGTTCTTTTCTTTACCCAAGATGTTTTTAGAACCTGCCTTTAACATTTATATTCAAATGCATTTATGCGCTGTTCAGCTTGTTTAGTAAGTGTCCAGGTCTCACAGGTGTATAGTGCAATGGGAAAGATGCATGCTCTTAATCTAATTTTTTGTAGTTCTGTCTGTCCCACTCTATAATTTATTCATTTGTTTTAATCTTTGGAGAGCAACTGGTAGTCGTCGTTTAATTTCTTTCATTGTGTCACCGTTGTTTTTAATCAATGACCCAAGATATTCAAAATCTTCCACCACCTCCAATTTTTCCTCCTTAACATATATTTCTTTCTCCATAGTAGTTTTATCTGTATACATTATCTTTGTGTTTGCTATGCTAAGATATAAGATGTCATTTTCACTATTAAATTGGGTTGAGGCTATTAGGTTTTCTATACCATTCTGTGTTGTGGATAGTAATACTGTATCATCAGCATACCGAATTTCTGGTATGTCATGACCACCGATATTTAGGGCATCATATAGCTCCCTGTCATCTCTTACATTTCTCATTATATTTTCGGTGTACATGTTAAACAAATAGGAGGACAGCACACATCCCTGACGGACTCCTTGCCTGATGCCAAACCAATCTGATTTTTCGTTATCTATTCTAATATATCTCATCACATCGAGGTGATTTACCATTCTTCAGGTTCTTTATTGCCCATGCAATTTCATCGAATGAGGGTTCAAGTTCTGTCGTCTCTCCTGTCATTGACTCTTGTATCTCATTCATATCCTCACTGTCACTCATATCATACATTCCACTGCAGTACTCCTACCATCGGTCTAGATTCTGTTAAGGTATTTCCCATCTTGTCACAGATAACATTTAATTGAGGTTGAACATTTCTTGTCAATAACTTCATTTCTTTGAACATTTCGTAATCTATTCCAGTCTTATGATATTGCTCTATTCTGGTACAGCAATCTTGTATATATTGGTTTTTGTCCTTTCGTGTGTTCTTTCTTATTTCTCGAGTTAAAGATTTATACTTCATCCTGCCGTTTTCGGATTCACCTCCTTTCTGTTTCAGTTCCCTTCGTTGTTTTATTAATTCTAACGTGTCAGTTGTAATCCATGGCTTAAGCTGCCTTTTCTTGGTCGGAATTAAATTTGTGGCTGCAGTTATCAAGATATATCTAGCTTCCTTTCACCTAGTTAAATTTCCAGATTTTGAGGGCTGATATTTTGAAGAACTCTTGAATAGACCCGTCGTAGAAGACCTTCCAGATATCAATCCTGCAGAAGTGAAGCTGGGTATCAAGTGCGATAAACCATTTAAAGAAGAAATAAGTAAAGCTATCAAACTTCTGAAGGATGGGATTGATGCTGGTCCAGATGGCATTTCAACAGATGCATTTAAACTAACCTAATTGCATCAACGGAATTACTGCACATATTACTTAGCAGTATGTGAGAAACAGATGGAATACCAGCTGACTGTAGAAAATTATATCTGGTAAAGATTTTTTTAAAGGCGATCTAGAGGAGTGTAAAAATTTAAGACGAATAATGTTGCTGTCATTTACTTGGAAAAAATATTCTGGATCATTCTGCATAGACTACTAGATGCCATTGACAAACAAGGGATGAACAGGCAGACTTTCGCCTAAATAGATCCAGCACTAACCAGATAGTAACAATGCACATAATAATACAGCTGGTCATCAAACTGAAATCACCACTGTATATTGGATTTGTGGAATACAAGAAGGCCGCTGATAGCGTTGACAGGGAGTATGTTCGGAAACTGATGAAGCATTATGGAACACCTCCGAAAATGATTAACTTAATAAAGGCAACATATACAGACATGAGCTGTAGAGTTCTCCATGATGGATACCAACAGAGACATTACAGATAAGAACCGATGTGAGACAGGGATGATGTCGTATGGACCTTTCACAGATTTAACTTTCTAATTCAGTATGTTTTCTGAAAGCAATGTTATATACCGCCCCCCCCCCCCCCATGTTGTCAACAGTTGTTGTTTTTTTTTCTTTTAATTCCTACTACCTTATCGAAACAGTTTCATTGTGATCATGTTAAATTCCGATCAGCGTGAACGGTCATGTTTCGTCATCTTACACGATCACCAGAGTCGTGGATCAGCTCTGAGTTCTTATCTCAACCATGCCATGTGGTCAAGACATTCAGATACTTACTTCTGTACCTTCTCCTTTTTCTCCCCTCCCCCCCCCCCCCCCCCCACCCCAACTCCCCATCTTGCCATTTATGACAAGTTCTATAGTTTCTTCTTTCTTTTTTTCTCATAACATGCCCAAATAATGTTGACTACATAAAATGTGTCCAATTATTTTATGATTCTTATTTGCTTCTTATAGGACTTGCTCATTGGTTTTTCTGCCTTTCCATGTTATTCTTTGCATTTTTCTCAGAAATCATATTTCCACTGTTATTATATGTTTTTCGGCTTGTCTGCTACTTGTCCACATTTCACATCCATACAAAAGTATATGCTCTATGAAGTAATTCAGCACTCTTTTTCTCGTTGCAGTTGAGATCTTTTTATTGGTTAGCATGTTTTCCATCGTGAAAAAGGCTATCTTTGCATCATGTTATGACTTTCCGAGATAGTTGTACCGATTCACTTGTTTAAGAATATTGTTGTTTGTCCATCAAGAATGATGATGACCATTCATTTCATCCAGTGGGGTTGAAAGTATGGAGGCGTGAGTTCTAAGTGGCTGGTGAAGCCAATTTTGGCGCGAAATGTTCTTTGACAATGTGGGCAAAGAATGCTTGACGTTCCAGGAGAAGGATCTCCTGCAGTGGTTTTTCTGTCCAGCCTTTTTTCCACAGCTGTTGCAGTTCTGTTTGCTTCACGGGTGACTGCCCTTGCGTAATAAGTATGCCACGCATTTCGGTCTTTGGCAGTAGTCTCCCAAGTGTCATGAGGAATCCCAAACGCTTGTAGTGAGATTTTCAGAGCGTCTTTAAATCGTTTCCTCTGACCACATTGGGAGCGTTTACCACAACTCAGCTCGCCGTCCAAAATTCGTTTAGGGAGTTTGTGATCTGGCATGTGAGTCAAGTAAACATCCCATCGAATCTGATTCTTCGTCAGTATAGTGTGGATTCTGCGCAAAGACACTCTTTCTAGGACTTCAGTGTCTAGGATCTTGTCTTGCCATTTAATCTTCAATAACTTCCTAAGGCAGACTGTGTGGAAGTGGTTTAATTTCTTAGCGTGTCGCTGGTAAACAGTCTCGGTCTCACAAGTATATAGCAGTGTCGACAATATGACTGCTTTTTAGACTTTGCAGCTTTGTTTGCAGGCTTATTCCATTTCTGTCCCACACATTCTTGTAGACTGCGAAAGGCCACGATGGCTTTGGAGATTCTTGAATTCACTTCGTCATCAATTGTGATAGCTTGGACACAGTGATGCCAAGATAGGTGAATGTGTCCACAACACTTAGTCTATGACCATTCACTTTGATATTCGACACGGTGTGAGTAATCCCTGGAGCTGGCTGGTACATAACTACAGTCTTCTCCAAGTTGATATTAAGCCCAAAGTTGGCACAGGCATAAGAGAAAGCTGAAACATTGTGTTGCGTTCTGCCTCTGAGTTGGCATATAGAGAGCAATCATCAGCAAACAGGAGCTCATTGACGGTGTCGCTGGTAGTTTTGAATGTTAACTTTCAGCCTTCTGAGAATGAACAACATTCCATCCATGGGGAAAGGCAACAGTGTCATGGTTCTCTTTGAATAACCATATTGCCAACACTCCAACACCAACGGTAAATCTGTGTTCAGAGACTGGAAAGAACACAGGCAATGAATTACTTGGGAATACGTTTTAATCGAAGCCTTGCTTATAATGAGCACATAGACCAGGTGATAACAAAGGCCAAGCGGGGTTTGGCGACGATGCGGGTGATGGCGTCAGCAAACAGTGAGCAGCGCCACCTATGTCTTCTATTTGGGGGGGGGGGGGGGAGCTGGTCATCTCTGCTTTTGAGTATGCGATGGCGATCCTGACTCTCAGCCGTAAGCAGTTAGAAAGGATGGAACGGATACAAAACAAGCTATCCTTCTTGGATGTACAAGAGATACAGCATGCGGGGCGATGCGCTACCTTCTTGACTTTCCAACCATTGAAGACAGAATACAAATTTTCAGAGCACGTGCCTACCTCAGAGTTAACGCAAACACATAACATCCACTGCATAGTGAAACTAGGAAGGTGAAGCGCAGCAGGTTAAAAAGAGGAAGGTCGTGGATGGGTCAAGCCGAAGACAGTCTTCAACAGACATGTGCACTTGAGGACTTAGAACCTGGCGAGGAGTGGGTACAAGTGCCAACAGATTTCTGTTTGCATCCAACTAGATAGAAAATGCAGACAAGAAAATCCGGCTGCTGTGGAGGCAGAAGTACAAGAGTTGATTTTCGAGAATTCGTCACACGGTGATGCTGTTGTCTACACAGATGGGTCGGACGTCCGACACGTGAGAAGCTTGTGGGCCTTTACGGCTCAGGCCGGAGGGATAATTGTGAAGGAGGGCTCTGGTGCTTTTGTTGAGACAGCAACCACTCTCTTCGGATCCACCCATCTCTATCCTTCCGAGCGTACGCATTGAGTCACTAAGGACACACGCCCGATTGAATGTCTGTGTTTCGAGCCATGTTATTGCTTTACTTACTGTCATGACTTCCACAGTCAGGCTACTTGTGGTCAAAACAAAAACACCAGAATCTACCTTCACAATTTTCCCTCAGGCCTGAGCCGTAAAGGCCCATGAACTCTCTCCTTAAACTACCGCCCCATCCGTGTAAATGGCAGCATCATCCGCTAAAGGATTCTCGAAGATCAGAGCCTGTACTTCCGCCTCCACAGCAGCAAGATTTTCTTATCTGCATTTCCTGTCTAGTTGGATGCTCACTGAAAAGGAAGTACAGAACTATGTTGGCACTTGTACCCACTCCTCGCCAGGTTTTAAGTCCTAAAGTGAACACATGCTGAAGCATGTCTTCGGCTTGACCCATCCACGACTTTCCTCTTTTTAACCTACTGCCCTTTACCTTCTTAATCTCGCTATGCAGTGAATGTTGTGTATTTGCGTTGACTCTGAGATAGGCCCGTGTTTGGCAAATGTGTATTCTGTCCTTCACGTTTGAAAAGTCAAGAAGGTAGCGCATCGCCCTGCATGCTGAATCTCTTGTCCATCCAAGAATAATGCGCATAGCTTCGTTCTGTATCCTTTCTATCTTCTTATGGCTGAGAGTCAGGATCGCCATCGCATACTCCAAAACAGAAATGACCAAACCCTCGTAAAGAAGACATAGCTAGCGCTGCTCACAGTTTGCCGCCGCCATCACCCGCATCGCAGCCAGACCCCGCTTGGCCTTTGTTATCACCTGGTCTACGTGCTCAGTATAAGCTTGGCTTCGATCAAATCAAATCCCCGGGTAATTCATTGCCTGCATTCTTTCCATCGTCTCTGAACCCATATTTACAGTAGGCGTTGGGGTGTTGACAATATGGTTATTGAAAGAGAACCATGTCACTGTTGCCTTTGTAGGGTTGACCATTGCCCCACCTTCAACACACGAAGTGCTTATGCGACTGAGTTCGGTTTGTAGTTCCTCAGCAACCGGATCTCGATCCTTACCCTGACGATACACTAAAACATCGTCTGCATACGAAAATGTCCTCCCCGGTCCTATGAATTGCTCGCTGGTGATTCTCACAGTCTAGGCGTTGAAAAGCAGCGGAGATCAGGTGATCCCTGTGGTAGGCCAGGATATATTGTTGCAAATCTAAAAGACATCACATCTAACATCTGGTAGACATCACATCTAAAATCTATATTGTCACATCTAAAAGCTACTTTCCGTTGGAAGAGGGTTGCAGCGATCCAACTAAGGAGGAAACGACTTATTATCTTGAGGTCAAGCTGAAGCATTAAAGAATCCAATGGTACTTTGTTATACGCGTCCTCAAGATCAATCGCTGTAGCAAATGTTTCAATGCCTGAGTGGAAACCTTCATAGACATCATGGACTAAAATTGCTGCATTGGTCCATGTTTCTCTTTTGGACGGTACCCTCCCAGGGTAGGTGAGAAAACACCTTGCTTCTCTAGCTGGCTTGATATTTTTCTGGCAGTTAACTTCTCCAGCAGCTTGCCTATTATATTCTGCATGGTTAGTTAGTTAGTCGCGGTTCCAACTTCACGGCAACGGGTCGACCCCATATTGCTCCGTTCCTGTGCCAGTGAATATCACAAAATGCTCTTCACTGCCCCATGTGAACAATGGAATAGACAGGAGTGTCGGCAAGCCAACAGCCCGCACAGGTACACTGTGCATAATGCCGCCGCCAGAATTCCAACACAAAAGTCCTCCATGAAAAATACAGTTCATCCATTGCTCTCATTTTTTTCATCCTTTTATTCTTCTCATCCCATCGTTACCCTTAATGTAGTCACCGGAGGGTCTTCTCCGTGACTATATTTTTTGTGTTTTGTGTATGCATTTGTTTGCTGATGAAGGCTAGTCGCCGCAACGTCCTGTATGTGTCGTAATTCTGTTATGTAAAGCTACATTACGTTGTGTTATTTTATATTGTTTACATTTTCACAGTTTTACCGCAGTTCCACCAAATTTTACTCCTTCGTGCTAGCACTCCCTGTTGTCGCTACACATTTTGATGTCGTCATATCTTATGCCATTTGGTGCTTTTTTTTTTAATCATCAACGCACAACCTTGATCTCTTTCACTGTTGCCATGACTTCATCCGAAATGTTCTAGGCCTTGCACCTATCTGAGGTAACCTCCTTCGCAAGATTTCGGCCTCAAATGTATGTCTGGTTGCTCTGCTCTTGATTGCGTTCATAGAGGGCTTTGCCTTTGTTCTCGTCAGTCCTCTGCCAGATGAAAAACCTTGGAAGTCAGAAATACTCTTATTATTGACTACCCCACTCATGCTTTTATGTAGTCGCCAGAACAATTTCAGTGACTTCTCTGTGCTGACTCTTTGACATACCTCTGCCCATGTTTCACTTAACCACCTTAACCAGTTTGAAATAGCTTACTTTTGTGTGCATCTCTCTTTCAAAGTGTATGCAGGGACAAGGATGGACAACTCTGTTCTTCTTGGCGTTTTGCCATTTCCTTACAGCACTACGCTTAACCATTAATGCCTTGTCCACCTCAAAATTCCACCAAGGTGGCTGCTCCCAGCTTTTTTTTCCTGCCCTGAAGCTTTATGCGCTTGTGGCGCCTTATTTTACTCACCACAACTTGCCGTGTACTGTCATACTGGAAAGTCTTGACCGTTGACTTGTCCTGCCTGGTTCTGCCTTTCTCTACCAATATGCTGCAAGGGTGGTGGTCGCTGCCGTGATACCCTAGGACACCCCATCTACATACTGTAGTGAGTGTAGGAGAAACCAGCGCCAGATCAATAACAATGTCGTCATCACTTGGACGACTTGCTGTCCTGGTGACATAGCCACTGTTGATACAAACCAGGTCAGTGGTTTCAAGTGCAGTCTCGAGCTCTACCCCCTGTGTGTTGGAGGAAATGTGTCCCCATGATCTGTTTTTAGCATTGAAATCGCCACATAAAATAACATTCCTCTCGTAACCTAATATGTCACTTCAGCACTGCTACTTCTGGGAATCTACACTCGCATTACGGGCATAAACATTAACCAACACGAATGCTACGCCGGATTGAACTCTAACAGCCTGTATTTATATGTCGCCATTGTCCCAACTGGATATATCCGGCTCTGAAGCCACCATACTGTCGCGAGTGAGAATCGCCATTCCCAGGCGTCGCCTGTTGTAGAAACATTTGAAGCCGGCAATTTGGAGTAAATGATTACTCAGTCTCGTCTCCTGAAGCGCTACAATATCGTTCCTGTATAGCAGTTTTCCAGAATAGGGTCTAGTTGTTTTACGCTGGCACAGTTCCAATATAGCATACGAGTATTCCTGAGACCCAGACGGTCGCATTTGAGTCTAAAACGCCTTGCTCCACCTCGTCTGCCTTGTTGCTTACGGCCTCCCCGTCGCCTTGTTGGGTTGACTGCCCTCCGCACGGAGCACAAACGCTGTTCCGCCATGTTGAAAAACCGAACACGACAGAAACACACACAGTGCGAAAATTCACCTAAGGATTGCTTAGCTCAGATGCACGTAATCCGTAGCATCGGCGAAGATCTTGAGAAGAAACTCCTGTTTTTACATCCTGGTCTACACATTACATGAAAAAGATGGAAATATCCATCTCCTACGCGAAAACAGGAGCGGTCACAATACAACACAATCGTCCGCCGCCAATGTGACCGCTTTGAGTTAATTTCAATGGTATGGTGGCGTCAGCCGTTCCTAAAGGAATGGTAAACTAGTTTGTGTTGTTGTTTTTTTTTCTTTCAATATTGCCTAGTAAATCACAAACAACTAATAATAACTGCAACATCCCGTGAAAGACATCAGCATCATCAAGTGTCTTGCCGACTGGCGTGGGAGATCTGCTTCTCAACCAACTACGATCTCCGACGGCATGGATCAATTCATGTGCTGACGCCCTTCCGTGCCATGACACAAGATTTTCCATAATTTCCTCTTGCAACTTCCTTTATTTCTCTTCCAACAAATCTTTATAGTTGTCACAATAATTTCCAGAGTTTCTCTTCTCAGAACTTTCCAAAAGATGACAACCGCCTCCTTCTGATGTTTGTGATCAGTTGTCTTTGCGACTTAACCTCCCTCAATATTTTACAAGACTACTCCAAGGACTTTTCAGCATGATTCAATAAAATCACATGTCCAAGGAAATGCGATGTAGTGGATCTTCAACGTCCGCTGCAAGTATTGGTGGGCTTTCGCCATTGTTTTGAATATTTCATCATACAGCTCTTCCAGATATCCCGTCCATGTATTGACTATATCATCTTGTCCCATTAATATCGTGACATTTCTCAATTTTAAACATCTAGTTGATTTTATTTTCTGTCGGGGGCAAAAAGGAAACCATAACCTGCACAGTTCGCGACGCCTGTACCAGTCAGGGGGCCTTAAATCCTCAGGCTCAATGCCCCCTCCCCCATCCTCCGGCCTACAATACAAGGTACTATAGGCAGCAGAAGGCAGCCAGACAGTGGTATTTATTTGTTGATACATGGAATGTGAATCGTTTCCATAGTTTGCCCTCACCCCAATCTCCGTGCCTTGTTGATTCAGCAAGACTTTATTAGCCTCTTTGCATTTGTTTACTACTTCTTTATGTATTCTATTATACCCTTCTTTATCTTGCTATTTCATTCTTCTTTCATCCATCAACTGCAGAAGTTCATCTGTCGTCCATTTCTTATTTGTGATTCTATGTTTAGGTGGAATGATTTCTTTTGATGTCTGTTGGATTAATTCGCGCAGAATGTCTCAGTGTTCATCAATAGTCTGAATTATCTCCAAGACATTAAATCTATTCTGTACAGTAACTCTGTACCATTCTCTAATATCTTTGTCTGTTTTAAGTAATACTAGATCTAACTTGATTTTCTTTGGGATCTTTTTATAGTTTTAACTTAATTTTTTCCTATAATTGACACATGGTCGCTATTTCCCTCTTCTCATAGTGTAGTTTTTGCTCCTACTAAACTGCATATAATTCTTCCTGGAATCAGCACGCAGTCATTTTGATTGCGAATAATATCCCTTTGGCTTTTCTACGTATATAATCGTTGAGGATGGTGTTTGAACCAGGCGGTACCTTTTATCACTTCATGATATTCTGCCCTTACTATCTTTTTGTCACCTGTCGCATTCTTATCGCATAGGCCAGGAGTCACCAAACTATGGCCCGCGGGCCGGATCCTGCTCGTGACGTCATTTTATCCGGCCCGCCGACGGTACTTGAACTTGTTTGGTATGGAACACGAGACGTTTTTATACAATTTAAATATAAATATTATGCTTAGAATAATAGGAGATCTTCACGCTGTGGAGACCTCCTGACTGCTATGTGTCTTAAACTTACTATTTAAAATTTTAAATTATTGTATCTAGATTTTCTTGTTTATTATAATGTTTGCTTATTTTGCACCATTCTAAGTCCTTCTCCGGCTCGTGGTAGCGCCGCCTACGCTCTGACGTTATCATGGTTTCCATGGAAACACACACACGCATCTTTCCCTCCCCCAGATGCGCACGGCTGTCAACACAGGTCCACAATGTTTACTTCTTTTTGCCAGTCATCCATTTTATACTACTAGCGATGTTAGCATTATTCAATAATCAATGTTCATAGTCTGGGCCCACCACTGGTGCCAGGTGTCGCTTCAAAATCTCTTGCAATCGAACCCGCTCTTGGGAGCGGGAACGCTGGCAGCATAATCAAAATGTCACTTATGGCTTCATCAATGAAGACAATAAGCATACGGTGAACAACTGGGGTTAGAATTAAATTGTAACAAGGATTTCTTTGTTTGACAGTGATAGCTAAGTGAGCTACAAGTGTGAATAGAGACAATAAAGTAGCAAACATACCGTAAAAATGCCATAGAAGTCTCGTGTTATTACGAAAATAACCCCGGTCAAGGTCTCTAGGCCAGTCTTTTTCAGCCTTTCTGCTAGAGCAGATCCTCACGCAAATGTTTACGTTGCTCAAGGAACTCTGTTCGATGATCCAAGTGTCTGCCC
Source organism: Cepaea hortensis (assembly GCA_963921405.1). Taxonomy (NCBI): domain Eukaryota; kingdom Metazoa; phylum Mollusca; class Gastropoda; order Stylommatophora; family Helicidae; genus Cepaea; species Cepaea hortensis. Next base: position 114,931,957 of record OY992879.1, read on the forward strand.
TACTTTGTGTAATAAACCAGATGGGCAGACATGTTGCATTTAGGCGATTTCGGTGGAACCCCAGGCTGCTGCTCGCGGAACCCCGGTTGAAAAACTCAGCTCTAGGCTGTTTATTTAGGACAGTCCTATTTATATATTTTGCAAACCTTATTATGATATATATTCTATTACTAAAGGTACCTGTAAACATTTTATGTACATTTGGTGAGCCGTAGCTTCACCGGTGACCCTAGTATTCTGCTTTTTGTGTGTTTCAATGGGATTTTAATTATGTTTCTAATTCAATGTCTTTTTTCATTTTCAGATCCCGTGTAATTCACCTTTCATTGTAGCTACTAAGAGAAGAAAAGTGGACGCCGAATGTGTCGTTTTCAATGAAAAATGGGGAGTAAAGTACTTCTTTCTAAAAATAAAGGACCAGAAAACCAGGTGCGTAATATACAGCGAAAGTGATGCCGTTTTGAAAGAGTACAATCTTCGGCGTCACAACGAAACAAACCATCTATCAACATATTCAAAGTTTTCTGGAAAGTTACGCTCTGAGTTATATGAGTCCATGAAACTTGGTTTAGAAACACAAAGAAATCTCTTCACGAGAAAAGTTGCTGAAAACGAATCTGTCACTCGTACAAGTTACAAATAGTGCATAAGATGGCAGAACAAGGAAAACCATTTACTGATGGCAACTTCATCAAAGTATACCGATACCAATGGGGGTAGGTTCGGCTATGGATACACTTTACGTTCTGGCCAAGACTCGGGTGTAGTTGGTCCCCTAACCCCTCACAGGTCCCTGGACTCTGCTTTCTCTCACTCACGCAAGCTAGGGGCTTTCCACTCCGGGCGCTTAGTCCAGATGACTCGACTCAACTCTGGTATTGCCATTTGAAATAACATTCAATGTATTAAAAAAATAGTATAGTAAAGGACAGGTTCAGTTGAAAGAAGTAGGGGTGGCGCGCGCGCGCACACACACACACAGAGAGAGAGAGAGAGAGAGAGAGAGAGAGAGAGAGAGAGAGAGAGAGAGAGAGAGAGAGAGAGAGAGAGGATCAGCAGTTGAAGATCAGTGATTTCTTCACGGGGCGTCTGCGGTTCCCATCAGTACTTCGGTCTTCACATGTCTCTCACCCGATTTCTGATGATCCTTCTTCTGGCCTTGTGGACTAGGCGGGTTGATAGAAGAAGGTACCCCGCACTCCAGTAAAAGTTCAGGCTCCAGTTGTAGTTCATGTGGACTCACTGGAATCGTAGAAACCAACGTCTCGTATTGTTCAGAAGACTCATGAAATTTTTCGATCTCCAGCTGTCGCCCTTGTGGACTAATTGGAATTGGTAAATACACAGGTAACGCAATGTCAAACGTTAGGCAGCAGGCCCAGTGGACTAGTAGCAATACTAGCGTAGTCTTTTTAAATAATCAATGTTCAAACTCTGGGCCCACCACTGGTGCCAGGTGTCGCCTCAAAATCTTTTGCAGACGAACCTGCCCTTGGGAGCGGGAACGCTCGTAGCATAATCAAAATGTCACTTGTGGCTTCATCAATGAAGACAATAAGCAGGATCTGCAACAATTAATAGATGCAGTTGTTGCATACAGTGAACAACTGGGGTTAGAATTAAATTGTAAAAAGACACAGATTATTGTCGTCATTAGGAAGAAAGAAATACCACAATGTAATATACAAATAAATGGGAATATTCTTGAACAAGTGAATCGGTACAATTATCTCGGAACAGTCATAAAATCTGATGGGAGATGTCTTGAAGAGATTAGAACAAGAATCGCCATAGCGAAAGTAGCCTTTAGTAAGATAAAAAAAACAAACCATACTGACCAGTGAAAAGATGTCAATTGAAACGAGAAAAAGAGTGTTGAGGTGCAACAAATAGCCTGTACTTTTGTATGGATGTGAAACTTGGACAATGAGCAGTCAAGCTCAAAAACATCTGATGGCTGTAGAAATGTGGTTTCTTAGGAAAAGAATACCATGGACAGAAAAACCAATGACCAAGTACTACAGGAAAGAAATCACAATAATAAATTGATTAGAGAAATTATGCGTAGACCGCCAAAATATTTTGGGCATGTTATGAGAAGAAATGAATTGAAGAATTTTGTGATAACTGGCAAGATCAAAGGGAACAGACCAAGGGGAAGACCGAGGAGTAAATACCTGGATGGCTTGGCCACATGGCATGGTCGAGACAGGAACATTGAGCGATCCACGACTCTGATGATCTAGTGAGAAGGCGAGTCATGACCGCCCACACTTTCCGGCAATGGCACATGATGGACGGATGGATGGCTTCACCCTGGTATGGCAAGATAGTAATTGCACCTCATGTTCGAATGTAAGATCTATAAGACTTACCCTGCCGGGGTGAACGTGATCAGGATCAGTTGGAGGGAATTTCAGCCTTGGTGGTATTTCCTTTACGACAGGGATATTACCTGCCGGAGTCCAGTGCGCTGGTCTAACACTGGGGACACTTCATCGTCATTGGATTCGGTCACTGGTCTGGCTTCATCTCCGCATTCTCGTCATAGGTTTGAGCTTCAGTCCCCACAGAAAGATCTAGTCTGCAAAGAGAATATCCTGTGAAAGTACCCTGCAACAACCCAGTGATGCATGACCCTTGAACCAGGTCGACAAACCCTCCGCATTTGGTAGACATATTCCCGAGGTTCTACCTTACCTTATCCTGCCTAGAGAGAAAGAGAGAAGACTTGCGTGAACCGGACCAGCATCTGTCAGGCAGCTCCTTGATCAGCTTCGTCGTGGGAGTCCTTAGGTTCCAGCTTGTACCGGTCTGGTTGTCGCAGCCACAAAAACATCTGCAACCTATGTAAACAGAACTCACTCTCTCACACTCTCTGCATTCACCCTATTAGAAGAGATTCGGCTATAAAGGGTTTGAGGTCATTGGAAGGGGAATGCTCGTCTTCCCTGACGATCCCGCTTCGTTTAGTCACCCTAGTTCCTTTCTCCTCTGGGTCGTAGTCCCAGATCGAAGAAACACAATGTATAGGCCACTTATCCCCTTCCCCTTTGATAGTGTGAGTGTTGTGCCTATTTAAGTCTGTCCCTTCTTTTTTCCTCATAATTATGTTCATTAAATTAGAAGAGAAACAGAGGATAGTATAAGGTAGAAGCAGGAAGATTCCGTTGGGAACCCAGTTACATGAGTGCTCATTAACCGCCGCTCTTAGAGATTATAGATATCATCAGGCCGGTGCTCGGTCTCCAACGCCCGCCTTATATTTCCGTCACTGTTGCCACCTCGCTAAGGATACGGTATTATTCATCGTTCGGCATAGTTGACTAACCATCCCTTTCTCTCACAAACCTGAACACTATACGGGTATAATGAGCTTGAACCCACTTGCCGTACATAAACACCGAATAACGAGTGTCAATGCCACGGAGCCGTTTACCTATCTACTCTAGCAACTTCCAGTAGATAGGTCGTGCCTATACTCATACATAAGAGAGAAGGTCCCGGTATGAACCTTGATCTCGGTTATTCGGTAACGCCTTTCAGTTATAACTAATGAAGCGCTTTAGATCGCTAGTTGAAAACGATCTGCTATCATTCAGCGCGGCCGCCACAACCGATCAACTAGCTCATTAGTATGCGCTATCGGCCCGCTTAGCAACGCGTGCACGTGTACTCGATTCACGTGACGATACCATACTTCGTTTACGATTTCTATGAAAGTATATACATTCAGTTTACCTGAATTCTCAGAAGCTCTGGTTAAACATGCCATAGGGAACCAAACACCGGCTGAACTTAGCCATAGAGCTGTCAGAATCCTTCAAGAGCCGAAAGACAGACTGGCTTACTAGAAGACGGCGTTTCTCCCTCCGGACATCCACAAAACTGTCGCATGGCAAAGGTTCGACATTGGTTCTATGACCACGTCTCGGGAGAAAAGCGAGAAGTTATACTATTGTGGGGAACTCTAATTTCTTTGCGTTTGTACTCAGAATCACGTGTAAAAGGAATTCTGTAATGTCAGCTTCCTCCGTGTAAAATAAGAACTCCTAAAACTTAACTTCTGGAAGACATGAAAATATTACAAAAGGAAGAATTTTCTCGTTCCAACGGCTAAAAATAGCACGGGATTTCCCCGCACCAGAGAAATTTGAAAGGACATCCTATGGGCAATTTCGTCACAGAGTGTATGATGGAAGCAGCAAATGACTTGTGTCCTGAGAAAGCCGATTTTGTTTTGTAACTATCAGCCTTTCGGCAAGATCAGTTGTGCGAAGAACAAAAGAACTTTGAGAGAACATAGTGCTATAGATACGCGAGAAAGCTAGGAACTTGTGGTATTCTCTGGATCTGTATGAGTCTACTGATCTCTCGAGTACGTCAAAACTGCTCGTGTTAATTCGTGGTGTCAATTTAAACTTATAATAACACAATATAATAACAAATATAATAAACGTATAAAAACACAATACGGAAGTGTTGGCACTCGTTTGCAGCATGCATAGAACAACAACTGGAAAAGACATGTTAATAGAAGTGCAAAACGTTTTACAAGACAATCACCTTTAGTGAAATCAGCTTCGAGGTGTTACTGTTGATGGGGTAAAAACATGGCTGGAGTGGGGAAGGTTCTCATGGGACAGATCAGGACTAAGAATATTTGCAATTTCCAGGCTCTCTGTTCATACACTGCATCATACATCAGCAAGCACTCTGTGGGAAAGACTTAGATATTTCTTGTGTAGTGAAACCAGTCGTTTCTGCTGTGAACTTCATTCGGTGGCATGCACTCAATCACCGTAAGTTCAAGGCTTTTTTTTTTGGAGAAATTGATTCTGAATTCTGTGACTTGCCTTATCACACATCATTGAGGTGGCTCAGCTGCTGTGAAGTCCCGTTTCGTTTCTACAATCTCCGAAACGAAATAGATGTTTTCTTCACTGAAAAAGATAGAGCTGATCCACAGCTGTCAGATCCTACCTGGCTGCCAAAGTTGTCATTTTTTGTCGACATCACATCCCACGTGACTGAACTGAATTTTAACCGAGAAGGAAAACTTGTTGAATATTACCACTGCTTACCTGATGTTGAGTTTCGGAAACGGAAGAAATTTACCACTGGTATGGCATCAGTGTTTGGAACAACTTATGTCTGTGAGCAAACATTTTCAAAAATGAAGTATGTGAAGTCAACGCATCGAACGAGATTGACTGACTAACATTTGAAAGCAACTCTCTTGATTCAATGCAACAATTCCAAAGCAAACATTGATGATATCTTGAAAGGCAAATATCAGTCTCACAAATCTCACTAACCTTTTTTGTAGCTTAGTTTGTGAGATTCGGATATGTGCATACTAGGTCTGATGTAACTATCCGTTTGCTAATGTCGCCTTCTTTGATACCCTATTTTAGTAAATAAAAATGTTGGTTATTTTTGTTTTTGCGCATTACACGCCACTCACCCATGATTAACTTAGTTTTTCGTCTTTTTCCCAGAGCTTTCGTTCTGGCTTGCAAGTATTGTTAAAGTTAGTCGCATATCCTTTACAGGACGTTTGCAATCAACACCTGCATTTTTTGCTGTTATTGATGTCGTGGCAAGTTTACGTTGAGTAGTTTGCCATTGCTTTCTGAACGACCGGTATCCATACAATGGCGTAAAAAACCAGCGCAATGCAGTCTGCTGCCAAATCGCACATAGCTGTGTTTCGAACGCGGGTATATGGGATTACGAACCGCGTCCGTAAGCCTTCGCCTAGGAGTACGGTGCATGTATTGTACAGAATGAGTATGCGGCCCGCGCTCGTCATTTTCTTAGTTATCTGGCCCGCCGTGAAAAAAAATTGGTGACCCCTGGCATAGGCCATAGCCACCAGTCATGCCACTCACCTTTTCATTGCCCTCTTTCCAATTAAAATCCCCGAGTATCACTGTCATTTCAAAATTTTTACATCGGTCCGCAGCCTTGTTTTTCATTACCAAATTCATTATCAAATATATGTATCTTCTTCAGTACTGTCTGCTGTTGGAGCATATACCTACCTGTATAATGTTAATATCCAGCGGTTTACCATGGAGTTTCACTAATCTGAGATTATCCAACATCGTTTAATCAGTTGATCCAAAATTATACTAACTACCTTATGTAGTCCTTCCCTCCTGAGTAAATAATTATGGAATTATGGACGTATATAAATCTCTCTCTCTCTCTCTCTCTCTCTCTCTCTCTCTCTCTCTCTCTCTCTCTCTCTCTCTTTCTCCCCCCTCCCTCGCCCAACCCTCCCCCCCCCCCCAAAAAAAATCACCTGCTGAAAAACATCTGATGGCTGTGGCGATATGGTTTCTGAGGAAAATGCAAAGAATACCATGGACAGATAGAAAAACCAATGAACAAGTCCTTCATGAAACACATGAAGATCGTAAACTGATTAGAGACATTACACGTAGACAGTCAAAAAATTTTGGGCATGTTATGAGAAGATATGAATTGGAGAAGTTGGTGACAACTGGCAAGATCGAATTGAAGAGAACAAGGGGAAGACAAAGAATTAAATACCTGGAAGGCTTGGCCACGTGCCATGGTCGAGACAGAAATACGGAGCTGATTCACGACTCTGGTGATCGAGTGAGATGGCAGAACATGACCGCCCACGCTTATAGGCATAGCACATAATGCATGAATGAATGACTCATTTAACTAATTGTGCGATGTTCTCTACAATACGTTGCAAAAAAAATGTCTTTGGCCGAGCTATGACAATATATTTCAAAATATCAGAGTATATATCCACTTTTACATATATCATTTTACATATATTACTATCACTTCTATACCTAATTTACCAACATCTGCAAGTCTTTCGAAAGAGATGTTATCAGTGCTATCAGGTCCAGTGGATTAACTTTTCCTCATGTGTTATACAGCAACCTCAGCTTCTATTTTTTTTTTCAGTATTGCTGGTCCTCCACAGTTTTGGTATGTGTTTTGTTCTGCTATCATTATTATATAACTATTTTATATTATGTTCCAATATTTCTTTTATCCGTTCTTTGTCCATAGTTTTTTTTTTCCCATATACTATTTACAGGGCATCGCTGTCAACATCAGCACTGCTGTTGTTGTCTTGGCAAGTTTACTTTCAGTAGTCTACTATTGCTTTCTGAATGACCGGCTCCCATACCATCGTTTTAAAGCCCAGCGCGACACGGTCTGATGCCAAATCGGTCGTAGCTGTTTTTCGAACGCAGGTATCGGAATTACGAACCGCGTCCGTAACGTCTTGACCTCGGAGACCATGAACGTGTTACTTTCCTTAATTTTCAAATAACTACCGTGTGTGTGCTTTCAGATGCCCAATAATCTTTGTATCTTTCTCTGTATATAAATGTTACGTCTTCTAGTTGTTCTTCTACATCCTTACAATGATTATTGAGCATGACGTCTTTAGCGGCCTTACATTTTCGTACTGCTTCTCTTGTATATTCATGTTGATATTGTTTACTTTTTCTTCTAACATACATCAACTGTATAATTTTCTCTGTCATCCTTTTCTGCTTTGCTGTCTTCTTTATTTCTTGTCTTTTTTTGTGATGTCTGTTGTTTTGACGCCTTTATCATTTGCCATTGGACGTTTATACTGCCAATATTTTCAATAAGATTGTATTCATTCTGTTCAGTAATTCTCAATTACTGGTTTAATTACAGTATTGACAGATGTAGCTTGATATTTCTTGGAGCCATTTTCAATTAAGTCAGTTTCTTCTTCTTCTTCTTCTTCTTCTTCTTCTTCTTCTTCTTCTTCTTCTTCTTCTTCTTCTTCTTCTTCTTCTTCTTCTTCTGCGTTCATCCGGAGTTTTTTGTCGGATGTGATTGGGTGTGCCTGTTTACAGCAGAGCTGCGTTCTTGCGCCGTTAGGCCGACACATTCGACTTCTGCGGTCATTTGTTGACCGGGTTAACCTTCCCGGGGGTTTCTTAGGACGTTTGACTCTCACTGTTGTGGTGTTATCTCCCATCCTAGCTGGCCCATATAGAACAGCCAAAGACATCCTGGTCAGCCCTCAAGGGAAGGCAGGGGCAGACCATGGGCATTCCCCGCCATCCAACGAGGCTCCCCTAATTGCAGAGCCAACACACAGTGCTCTGGTACTGGGCTCATACAAGGAATCGTCACGTCCTGCACATGGCTGCCTAGCCTCACTTCCGTATATTGGGCCTTCCGTTCACCATAGGCTGCTCTTCCAGAAACCAGAAGAATGCAGTGTGCAGATGACATCCACACAGTGAGCTTTCGATTCGGACTTTCCGCGTAATGGATTTGCTATCCGAGCAATATTCCATTTCGAGCCACTAGGACACTTTTTCCACCTTTTATGGAGCCCACACAGTGAGCTTTTGACTCGGACTTTCCACGTAATGGATTTGCAATCCAAGCAATATTCCACTTCGTGCCACTAGGACACTTTTTCCACCTTTTATGAAGCCCACACAGTGAGCTTTTGATTCAGACTTTCCACGTAATGGATTTGCTATCCAAGCAATATTCCATTTCATGCCTCTGTGAGGCTTTTGTAACCGACATACCTGTGGTATGAAGTGTGGCAGTCTTAATACTTCTTCATACACCTTTAAATGTCAATCTGTATGTACTTAAAGTAAGCTGCGGTCAACTTGAGCTTGTTGATATCTCCATAGAGCTTGTCCTCAAAAGAAGCAGGTGTGGGCCAAAATATCTTTCTCTGTTCTGCATATATTGGGCAATCCTGCAGCAAATGTTTTGCTGTCATTTTCCAGTTCCATAATTACATTCATCAGTATCTCCTATCTTTAGTTTATTGAACAAGTGGTATTTCAGCCTGTTATATCCTGTGCGGAGTCTGAAGATTGCAACTTGTTCTCTCCGGTCGAGTTTGTAATATGCATCATCCTTCTGGTGGCCTGGATGCTCTGATTCCCATTTGGTTCTATAGGTGCTTTTTATCAACCTCTTTGCCTCATTATAGGTTATGTCTATGTCAGGCTGTGGTAGTCGCCCGTCCTCTTTTGCCAGTCTGTCAGCCTCTTCATTTCCAGGTATACTGCAATGTGATGGGATCCACTGTATTACAACTTTTTTGGATTTCTGGCATAGACCATGGAGAGCTGCTCTTAGGTCAGCTATTTATGTGCTGTTATTGCTCTTCAGTATTGAGACAGCTGACTTTGCATCTGTGAAGATAGCTATTTGCTTCTCTTTATTTTTCTCCATCAAGAGCATTTCTGCTGCAGTTTTCAGAGCCTCTACCTCCGCTTTGAAGTTACTTGAAAACTTTCCAGTTGCCACTGAATGTGTCTTTTTCACTCAATTTTTTAAATTTAGGAGAATTCCTCCTCCTCCATTCTCTATTGAATTTTTGGCTGATCCATCTGTATATGCATGGGTCCAATTGCTGCTTGGGTAATGTTCTTTTATGTAGTTTAGGGTTATTTCTCTTCTTTCGGTTTCATGCAGAGTATTCTTTTTCTCAATACCAGGAATGTTTTCTATCATCTCAGGCAGTTGCTGCTGTCTCCAAGCTGGGAACTTGTGTGCATTGTAAATGGGTTTGACTGTTGATATGTTAAGTATAGGATCTGCCCTAATCTTTCGTTTTGCAGTTTCTACAAAGTTGCTACGCTCCAGTCTTCCCTTTTCCAAAACCACTAAACCTTTTATACATAGGGTGGTCTGTCAATCTTCTAAATTTTTCTGCTTGTTGCTGGGCTCTGCTATCTCTTCTATCCTGCATTGGTTGTAAACAAGTGATCTTTTCTAGTTCATTAATAGGCGTTGTCTTCAGGCTTCCAGTTATGATTCGCATTCCTTGATTTTGGACTCTACTTATTTTGTTAAAGTTTGACTTAGCTGCTGTTGCCCAAGCTGCAATGCCATATTCCAGTACTGGCCTCACCCGTCCAGTATATAATTTCTTGAGAACTTTCTCATCTGCTCCCTACGTTGTACCAGCAAGCTTTTTCATGATTGCCATTCTTTGCCTTGCTCTTGTTCGATTTTTCTCAACCTGTGTTTTCCATGTCAGGCGACGATCAAAGGTGACTCCTAGATAGTTTGGATTTTCTTCATGGCGCAATATTTTTCCATTCAATACCAGCTTAGGTTGTTGAGTTTTATTTGAGAGGGAGAACACTGTGTATGTTGTTTTCTCCTCACTTATCTTCACTAGCCATGATTTTGACCAGTCCTCTAGCGCTAATAGGGCTTGCTGTATTCTGCTGTTAGCTATACTTGTATATTCTTCAGATGTCCATATGGCTAGGTCATCTGCAAAGGATGATGTGTGTACTCTGGCTGGAAAATTTTCCGTGATGTCGTTTATATATGCTAGGAATAATGTTGGTGAAAGAACTCCTCCTTGGGGGACACCTTGCTCCAACAGCATCATTTTGCTGGTTTGTCCTTGTAATTTTGTCCTGGCAGTTCTGTTCTCAAGGTAGTGGCTGATCCATTTGTACATTTTCCCCACAAACATGCATTTGTTTGCAGTTTTACTTTCAGTCCTTCCTTCCATACTTTATCAAATGCTTTTTCTAAATCTATCCAGACCGCTAGTGTGTGCTTTTTCTCTTGGAAGGCATCCTCTATTTCCTGAGCTATATGGGTTATTTGATCTTCAGTGGATCTGTACTTTCTGAATCCTGCTTGGTGTGGTGTTAAGAGTTGGTTTTCTTCCAGGTGCCATGTTAGCATGCAATTGATAATGCGTTCCATTAATTTTCCTACACAGCTAAGTAGACTGATAGGTCGATAGCCATTTGGTTCTTCCAGGTCTTTTCCTTTCTTTGGGACTTGTATTAGTTAGTTAGTTAGTTAGTTAGTCGCAGTTCCAACTTCACAGCAACGGGTCGTCCCCATTATGCTCCGTTCCTGTGCCAGTTAGTATCACACAAAACGCTCCCAACTGCCCAATGTGAAAAGTGGAAAAGACAGGAGTCTCGACAAACAACAGCTCGCACAGATACACTGTGCATAATGCCGCCATCAGAATGTCAACACACCAGTCCCCCATGAAACACCCAGTTCATCTCTGATGGAATCGGCAGTATTTTCCTATCTGAATGTTTCCCAGATGTTCACCCACACAGTCCACGAAAATACAGTTCATCGGCAATGGCAGTCAACCAGAAGCCCAGCAGACACGCATTTCTGCATAAGGCAAAAACCGGTCAACTCTGGGACATAGCCACCTGCCATCACTCTGAACATGCAGTCACGTTCCAAAGAACCTCAAGCAGATTCAAAAAGCATTTCACACGAAACTCACAGCTCACAGTGTCGCGCCACGCACTCACTCACTGGTATTAGTATAGCTTCCTTCCATGCCTGTGGGACTATTCCCCTCTTCTAGCTGTAATTTAGGACTGCTAGTAGATTCTTTTTTGCCTTAGTGCCTAGTCCTATTAGCATTTCATTTGTGATTCCATCTTTTCCTGGTGATTTCTTCTTTTTTAGGGTATTCATTGCCTGTTCCATTTCTTCCATTGTTAGATTTTCCATCATATATTCTGCTGCTGTCTCTGTATTACTATGATGTATCTGTTTATCTTTGATTGCTTTCTTCTGTTCGGTTGTAATATCAATGTGGTTTGCACTGGCATAGTGTTCCATTAGTGCATTTGCAGCCTCTTTTCCTGTAAGCAAGGCATTTCCTTGTTTAATTGTTATTTGTTTGTTTCTAGGTCCTTCATTGTTCATGGCTTTCACTAGTTTCCATAGTTTGTTTCCATCCCTGTCAAAATTTAGGTTTTCTATATTTTGCTGAGATGGCTTTGAGAGAGAATTCGCCTCAGTTGTTTTTCTCTCTCTGCGGTCTTCCTGGCATCTTCAACTTTGTCCTCCAAAATTTGTACTTCTTCAGTCCAGTATGATTTGTAATTTTTCCTCGCTCCTCTTGGAATAGACTCAGTGGCCGCCTGTATTATTGCTCTGTTTAGACTTTCCACCATTTGCTTCATGTTGCCATATCGTGTATTTATGTTTTCACAATATTTGTATGGCAAATCTGTCCCAATCTGCTCGTTTGTAATTCCAGCGGGGCAAAGGCTTTTGCTCCTGTGGAACAAACTCCATATTCATTACAAGCTTGATTGGTCTGTTTTCACTACCTGCCAATTGGTCAAGCACATGGCGATCGATTTTGTGGAGGATGTCTCCTGTGCAGAAAGCTAAGTCTGGAGTAGAAGTGGTAATACATCTTCTGGAGTAGAAGCTCGGTGTGTCATCCGCTTTGTTGAGTAGATGGAGATTTGAGTCTATTTCCCAGTCCTCCACTTCATCTCCTCTTTTTTCAGTATCTGGGTATCCCCATCTTTCTGAACGGCTATTAAAGTCTCCGACAACAATGCAATTTGTGTCAGTTATTTTCATGTTTGATAGTGTAAGATCCTTATCTGCCGGGCTATACAGATTGTAAATTCTTATTTTCACGTCCTTTATCATTATATCAACACCTATAATTTCCGTTTGGTTGTCAGAGATCACAGATACTTCGCTGCAAGGTATTGTATTTCGTGTAAGTATTAGAACTCCTCCTTTGTGTCCTTCGCGGTCTAAACGTGTGGCCTGATATTCCTTGACTGAAAATTTGCGATTGGCGTTGAGGTGTGTCTCTTGAATGCATGCCACATCTATTCTATCTTTATGGAGACGCTCTGTTAGGGAGACTTGCTTGTTATATACTCCTTCGGCATTCCACTGTAGTATGTTGAGTGTCCGGGGTGTTTGGTCAATAGCACTTAACCTACTCCTATGTGCCTTGACTCCACAGCACAGGGGAAGGAGACCACCAGTAGTCATGGGTGGACCCCCTCGAGGCAGGGGGCCCGGCACTATCACCGCCTGATGGGACTTCACGGGATTAGCAACATAACGATTAATTTTAATTTGATTTAGTCAATTTTATTCTGAGTTTTCCCAATTACTGGTGCAGGGTCACTTGTACAATCTGCTCCTGGTTTTGATTTTGTTTAAAAAAAAAATGTTTTGCGTATCCTTTACAGGACATCGCTGTCAATATCAGCATCTTTCAGCTGATTGTTGATTTCTTGGCAAGATTACGCTCAGTAGTTTGCCATTGCTTTCTTTTCTGAGCGGCCGGCTCACATACCCCGTAAGTTACCGATGCGATTCGAACCACTGCTGATTCTCACCGTCATCACGTTACCTACGAGAGTATACGAGATTACGGCCGGCTCAATATCCCGCAAGTCACCAGCGCGGGTAGAACCGCTTCCAATTCTCGCGCGCTGCGAGACCCTGCGTGGATAAACGGGATTACGGAGAAAGTCATGTAACCCCTCGGCCAGACAGACCGGCGGTTTTGATTTTACTAACCGTAAAAATACACAAAGAAACACAAAATATGATCTATGTGCACTTAAGAGAGATATAAAAGTATGGGCTAGTGGGTGACCTGTGCAAGTAAGACTGTTCTGACGGTGACTTAATGAACAAGAAATGAATTAGTGAGTGACAAGTGGGGACCTATACAATTATATTCAAACTTCTAAGTCGACAGAAAACAAATAGTAGAAAAACTCCCGTGCAAGAGAGCGCACAAGAAAGTATTATTATGTAGGGATTTTGTGGGTAGTAACTAAAACGCCAGCCGGTCTCTCTGGCCGAGGGGTTACACCACTTTCTCCGTAATCCCGTTTATCACGCAGTCTCGTAGTGGGCGAGAGCTGGGAGCGGTTCTTCCCCCGCTGGTGATTTGCTGGATAACTGAGCCGGCCGCTCAGAAAGCAATGGCAAACTACTGAGCGTAATCTTGCCAAGAGATCAACAGACAGCTGAAAGATGCTGCTGTTGACAGCAATGTCCTGCAAAGGATATGCAAAACATTTTATTTAACTAAAACGCGACAACAATCGACGACAAACATTGACAACAAGACAGAGCTGGGCAGGAAGGTGGTGAGACAACGAGAGCAATGATACCATCTGGCACGCGAGGCCACTAAACAATTAGATTAATCAGGAGAGGATCACTCTCAGAAGAAAGCAGATAGTGAAGCGAGTTGATTGGTCCTGACGTTAATACGTGGATTTTAATTCAGTAGATTTCCCTCCTTAAGTTGAGATTGGTCTGTTGTAACCTGATTGCATTCCTTCTGTTACCTCGTCAGCTGTTCCCTTCCAGCATTGAATGCAATCACTTCAGTATTAAATCAGCTATCAGTTATCAGTTATCAGTTGGGGTATTTTCATTGCACTCCGGACATGTCCATAGGTGCTCAGATCCTCTCCCCCCCCCCCCCCCAGCATATGCACCAGCGTCCGGTGGCTAATAGTGCCAGTTCTGTGTTGGTTGACGAGGCGCTTTGTTTTCCCGATGTACCTCTCGTGTCTGGCTGTGCCGATTCTTACTCCCAAGTCTTTCATCCTGGACAGTATTCAGTACTCAGTACAGTACTCAGGACTCAGTATTCAATCTTAATGGACTATGAATTGCGTGTCAAGTAGTCTTTCTTCGTGTTAACGTGTCGATTGCTGACCTATATGCCGCTGTCCAGCCTGTGACCTCTAACGTGCGTCAGCTCCTTATTTCACACGTCTTGTGTTGACATTATGCTGACGTCCAATAACCAATCTCACAATTTATTGTCAAAGTTTATATATTCGTCTTGTTTATCTTAATAACATAATCTCCTAATTCTCACAGTCACTAAAGTTTATCAGTCCACAATAATGGTTATCTTTCGATGTGACCGGTGACACAGTTATTTTTGACGTGTCCTGCACAGCAATTATAATGAGGCAACCAGTTCAGACCTGTCTTTAGGCCAAAATGACATTCACAAAGCCTCAAGTGAAGTACACGCGTAGAACCAGATCGTTTGTGTGAAACCAATGTTTTTATTTGTTGTAATTTCGTTCAGAAAGCAATGGCAAACTACTGAACGTAACACTTGCCTAGTACATCAACAGCAGCTGAAAAATGCTGGTGTTGACTGCAACGTCCCGTAAGGGATACGCAACAAAAAATATGTCGCTCAATCACACGAAGACATACACATTTCTCGGTTCCAATCCGTTGAACTTTCCTTAGAGACTGTAACAACTGGTTACTTAAATGCCCGTCTTGTTGTGTAATGTTTTATCTACACACAGTCTAACACGCAAAGCTGGTTCAGGGTTATTTGTTTACTATTACGTCATTGATGTTTTCTGACGTGTAGCATTCCTTTTGTTTATACTGTCATTAAATTCCTATTCATGATTAACGTAACTTTACAGCAGTTCGGGTAATTTCACACTTATCGTTTTTCTCTTGTGTTGATCTTCTTTTCATTCAGACATAGGTATTTTCCAAATGTATATGCATTCTCGAGGCTTTAAAGGTTTGATGATTTGATCGTAGATATTTTAACTTAGATGTAATCAACCTTATCACATCTTGTAGCATCTGCTTTGTTTCTGTTTTCTAAGGCTTGCATCTCCCAGTTGTTAAAATTTCCACTCCGAGTCCCCCATAGTTGCCACAAGCGAGAAAATGCTCGTTGTTAGGCCCATGGCTACGTGGTTAATTGGCAATATTGATAATATTGGCATCAACGATACTTGGTTGATACCCATAGTCTTACGCCTCATGGCTGAGGTCACAATCCAGATGATACTGGGGGAGCACAGGGCATTCGTTCTGCCCGATATATATCTTGTCCGCTCTTAACAACGCGTTACCAGTAATTGGAGAGATTTCGCTGTGGTGCAAATGTTTATATCTTTCTGACCGTGCGGTCGCATTTCAGGACCAATGCCTTTCTGCCCGGTGATGCTGTAATCTTCTCACTGCAGCTGTTTCTATTATTATCTTAAATTCTGTTGAAACTCTTTCACTCTATACAAGTCACCACAGCTAACGATTTGGAGCAAACTCAACCCGTTTTGAAGAACGCAACACAGCTGCAGTTTTCTAATTTTATTGTCTCAAAATACTATACTAATTACATTATCAGTTACACCACATTTCACTCGAACACAATATTTAGAGACTACAATTCTACACATTCTAACTATTATGTAGAAACTCATTATTTGGCCTTTCTACGGGAACGAAAGAACCAGATCCAGCTCCGACCATGGCTCCAGCCAAACTCCCTGTCTCGAGGAGACGCTGTCCCTCGCTTGTGATACTCCTTGTCGACCTCGTGCAAATCGTAAATCTCTAACTGCTCGATCTTCACGCTTTATTGCGTGCAGCTCTATCTTCTATCAGTTCACCATTCCATGACCTAATATAGGATCATGGCAGGCATCGTCCAAGACGTGAGGCTACGGGCCTTCATCGTCTGGGTGCTCTTTAGGTGCTGGTCGCCGCTGGCGTTGTTGTGGGCGCGGTGGGTCGCGCTGCCTGGGCTTCAGTGTGCGCGGCTTTGGGCGCGATGGCTCAATTACTGGCTTGCACTGTGGTTCGCTCGTTGGCATAGGCTCTCGCGGGCGTGCCGCATTTACATACCTCAGGGGTGCTGTGGTCTCGGCTTCAAGCTGCTTCCACTCCTGGGCCTGAATCTGCTCCCGCAGTGCTGGATATCGCCCAATGGCTGCGGCTCGCTCAAGTCGGTCCGCGCGGTCCCACTCCTGCGCCTGGGATATTTTCCCTGGCGAGGATGGTTTTGTTTCGCCCGCTGTATGGCATCCCATACAACCGTGCTTGCTGCGGTAGCTGCTTTAAGGTTGGTATTCATCCAATTTGCCATCCCGACTCATAGTTCCAACGGTCCAACTTCCCACTTTAAATCTTGTTAATTGTTTGCACTCAATTGCTTGCTGACTGTCTGGAATAACCTCGTGTACATAACTACCCCTACCGGCGAGGCTGCTTTTATGGAGCACCCATGTATGCCGCTTTTATAACTCTCTATTCAACGAAACACGACTGGCCTGACATTCGTAAAGAAAGGTTTTGCATTGCTTTCCGTCCCAGCAGTGACCATACTGGACTATGACCGCAGCCATTGTCTTCAAAAAGAGATCCTCTGCCAACCGTCGTGAAATTAGAGACCATAACCGACAATTATCTGTCGTCTGCTCTCCAGTTTCATCCACCACCTGCCCACATGGCTTAACGTGATCCTGATCGGAGGGGGCGTGGGGTGTGTGTGTATGGGGGGGGGGGGAGATTAAACGGGTACGCCACCTTGCCCAAGGGTGTCGCATAGGCTAGCGGAGGGATGGAGACACCTTTTATAGGGGATACCCCTATTCCGTCATCCTTTTATTCAGAAGGATAAAAGAAGAAAGAAAGAATTCTAACCTAATGTTCTCAAACATACACACTTCTTTCATTGTGTCCGCTGCCCGAGTCGTCCATGATTTTCATGTGAACAGCCTGTTACCCTTAACTGTGTTCTGGCTTCGTGTATTCGGGAGTTCCGTGTCTGCAGCCAATCAGAGATCAGTACTGTTTCTAATGTGTTTAGAAGTGTTTTTGTCTGCTCCATTCCATCTTGTTTCACATAATCCCAAAACGCATATGATATAATATTTCATTTTTCTTGCCACATGTGCTGTCTTTCTCAGTCAATACCTTGTTCTAACATTCACGGTGCCAATTCTAGATATGTTCATAGGTCAAAGCGGAACGGACTCAACGGAGCTTCATACTTCTTTTAGAAGAGACTCTTTCCTTCTTGGTTTGTTTTTAATGTTCAGGTTGTCAAATCCTAACCACAAATGTAAATGTATTTGTTTGTTTTTTTGTTTTTGCATATCCTTTACAGGACATCGCTGTCAACACGAGCATCTTTCAGCTGTAAGTCGATTTCTTGGGAAGATTACGCTCAGTAGTTTGCCATTGCTTTCTGAGCGGCCGGCTGACATATCCCATAAGTTACCGTTGCGATTCGAACCACTGCTGATTCTCACCGTCATCACATTACCGACGAGAGTATACGAGATTACGGAGAAAAGTCATAACATCTAAGCCACGAAGCCGGCGTAAATGTATTACCTTTTAAAAATTGCTGAAACAATAATAATATTCAGATTTCTGACATATGTTGGAGCAAAAATAACTATCAAGAATTAAATTTACAAGGAAAGCGTAATGGTACACGCTTTAGTGCGTTTTGGATCTATTGTGCTTACCCCATGTATGTATAGACATATCAGTACTCTATGGGGAATTGCCGAATATGCTTATACTGCTTTTTGTTTTATTTTTTATATTTAATGACAGCTTCTTAGATATGGTAGTGTTATGTAGGTTCATGCATGCTAAACAATTATTTGTTTGAATTTCACAGATTTGTGCAGATCAACAAACCCGAACTCTGCATGTATACATTGGCATGATATTTATATCAATATGGATATATATGATGGCATCGGCTTCAATTTGATATTTATGTTCATTCAAGGTCTTGCTGGATGCCTCTTGGTTTTTTTAATTGAATTTGGATTTATCCATAAAATCTTGTAAGTAATCAATCATCGTGTAGCATAATCAATCATCGTATAGCAAGCCCTTTGCAGAACATTTCTATCATCACGACGCGCCAAAAAAAAAAAAACCTTGTTCTTGACTTATCTATTGTCTTATGCGCCTTCATGGCTGGTCGAACAATGTCTATAGTACGAGGAACTATGCCTTTATGTTTCTTCCAAACCACTGTGGCCGTTTAACACGGTAAAACGTATTTTCTTTCTGGAGACATGATACTGTTTATGAGCACGTTTTCTTCGATGTTAAGGTCGTGTAGAATTTGTATGTCGAGGTTATTCTAAGAATGTTTCTGAAACATGTGTACTAAAAAAACTTACATTTCTTATGTAGTAATTGCTACATCGTCCATTAATGTGCAGGAACTCTTCGGATAACAACAAAATGCATCTCTCATTCTACAACAATGATGGGGTCAAGGAGTAATGAAAGGGTAGAAAAATAAAACTTCAGCACGCAGCTACGCATTTACAATTCTGTGACGAAATTTGGCACCAGTAGAACCGCCAACAGGCAGCGAATCGTGAGTCTGGTTTCTACCATCATCATCATCTTCATCTTCCACTTCTGCCGTCAAACGACGTGGGAAGGAATAATTTGCGCTCCAGCGCTCGTTGGGCGGCACTCGATAGTGTCATTTCATGTGATTGTACAATGTCTTTGATGTCGTGATTGTACAATGTCCTTGATGTCGTCAATCCATTTTCTTCTTGGGCGTCCTCTTGGTTTCGTCGCAGATGATCTTTGATGTAGGGCCAGTGATGGTAGTTGATGGTTGTTGCATTCTAACGACATAGCCAAACCACTTGATCTTCTGTCTTTCAATAAATGTGACACAAGATGTTGATCCCAATGTCTGTTTGATAACAGCATTTCTTACTTGGTCTCAGATTGTTAAGTTGGCAGCTCTCCTCAGGCATCTCATCTCGCAGGTGTTGATTTTACGAAAGTGTGATTTGGATAAAGTCCAAGTTTGAGATTGGTAGCATAGGGTTGGTGTGAAAATGATGTGATTATCTGTTGTTGTGCGGACATGGATATTATACATTTGGTTTCTAACAAAGGTTGTAAACATTCATACTACAGCCGAGGAATGGTACGTAGAGGTTAACATTCTTACTTCATAATGTTGTCTCGGAATTTCAGACTGAGGGGAACTTTCAGTGGGACTAACGTGTGAACTGCCAATGGCGGTCGGAGTATATCATCTGCCCTAACACCTCGTGTTAAAAGTGCGAGTGAGAAGTTGAAAGCCCAGCCAACAGATAGGAGTTATAATCAGACCTTTTTTTTTTGTTAGCATATCCTTTACAGGACTTAGCTGTCAACACCAGCATCTTTCAGCTGTATGTTGATCTCTTGGCAAGATTACGCTCAGTAGTTTGCCATTGCTTTCTGATCGGCCGGCTCACATACCCCGTAAGTTACCGATGCGATTCGAACCACTACTGATTTGAACCGTCATCACGTTGTCGACGAGAATATACGAGATTACAGAGAAAAGTCATAACCTCTAAGCCACGAAGCCGGCTTATAATCAGACCTGGGTATAAATAATAGGGTTGGGAATTCTCAATTAGATTGTCTTTTTGGAAGAATCAGTTAATAAGCAATTTTATATGTATTTGTCGATAAATCTTAATTATGTTGCTGTTTAAGATTTCCTAGGGACTTTATTTCCTAGTAAATATTCAGATAAATAACAACAGTCTCTACATTGGCAGACTTTCATTTCGTCTGTCCGATGCATGTCACTTCAATGAGAACATTCATTGTCTCAATTTTTGTATTAGTGGCGTGAGCCGCTAAACGCTGCGGGGTGTGCTAAGAAGGGGATCCGAGCACTTATGGATTGAATGGTTCGATGTGCAATTAGGATGATCTGTCGACTAGCTAATTTGTTGTATATAGTTGTATTACTATATTTCTTTTATTCTTACCATACAAGTAGGAATAGCATGCTATGCTAGGACTCGTTTCTATGCATATTTATTATTATAATATTGATATACGGAATGTATAAGATGTTTAAAATTGTTATGACACACTTGGGTGATTGATTGTTGTGCTATTATTAATATTATGAGTAGTTTGTTTTCTTTATGCAAATTTATTATTATTGTAGTATCATTCAGGTGTAATATGTTACGCAATGCTGAATTGCTGAATATTACACTATTTTATCGCGGTTGCGTTTGAAGCAAAGGTATTATGGTGTATACAGTACCCAATACACTTTGACTCGCTGGACTACAAGTACCACAAGTAGCCTGACCATGGAAGTCATGGCAGTAAGTAAAGCAATAACATGGCTCGAGACACAGACATTCACTAGGGCTTGTTTCCTCAGCGACTCAATGAACATGATCAAGAGGATAGAGGAGGGGTCGATCCGAAGAGAATGGTTGCTGCCTCTGGAGCGGTCTCGCCTGGCAAACATTAGTTTCATCTTCGTGCCAGGGCATGCGGGAGTACAAGGAAATGAGCGGGCTGACAACTCGCAGGTGAGGCTACTGTGGAGGGCGGACGCGCCATGGACCAGGCCGACATTCTGAATGCTCTACGAGAAGTAAGACTTTTGCGAGAACCAAGTGATGACTGTGAATCTACAACAATGGCCAGACTGCGAGAGCAGCAAATTAAAAGAGGGGTGGCCAAATAAGAACACTACGCAGGAAGCCAAAGAAGATTGATAAACCAACACAGAACTGGCGTCGTTAGCCGCTACACGTTGCGGGATTTGCTGAGGAGGGGATCCGAGCACTTATGGACTGAATGGTTCGATGTGCAATGAGGATGATCTGTCGACTAACTAACTAACTCGCTGGACTGTGGCATATATCAGCCCCAGGTTTCTTTTCAAGCAAAAGTTTTCCCTGGTGAAGAGTCCAGGTGCCAAATTGAAGAGTGTTCCTAGGTTGCAACTAGACCGTGTTCATTGAGAGATTAGATTATGAGTTTTACAACTCTGTGTTAACACAGCCTGCTTCTTACAACTGTAGCTATATATAATACAGTTTCTTCTTCTGTTGATTATTCTTCTCTTCTGGAATACTTTCAAGTAGCAATGCATTATGGTGCACTCGCGGCATTTTGTGACAACAGCCTCCACCACCAAAACCTCCACATGATCCTTAAAAGACATTAGTTAGTTAGTTAGTTAGTCGCAGTTCCAACTTCACAGCAACGAGTCGTCCCCATTATGCTCCGTTCCTGTGCCAGTGAATATCACACAAAACGCTCCCCACTGCCCAATGTGAAAAGTGGGAAAGACAGGAGTCTCGACAAACAACAACCCGCACAGATACACTGTGCATAATGCCGCCGCCAGAATGTCAACACACCAGTCTCCCACGAAACACCCAATTCATCTCTGATGGAATCGGCAGTCATTTTCCTATCTGGATGTTTCCTAGATGTTCACCTACACAGTCCACGAACATACAGTTCATCACCGACGGCAGTGGCAGTCAACCAAAAGCCCAGCAGCCACGCATTTCTGCATAAGGCAAAAACTGGTCAACTCTGGGACATAGCCACCTGCCATCGCTCCGAACATGCAGTCAACGTTCCAAAAATAAAAACTTGGGCAGATTCAAAAGCACTTCACACGAAACTCACAGCTCACAGTGTCGCGCCACGCACTCACTCAGTAGCAGGGCGACGGAACCAAGAGACACCAATCCATTTGACAATCCAAGGGCAGACATCCATGTCCAACAGAGTGTATATCAACCGAAAAGACATATATCTGCCAATGGTGATTCCCAAGTACTTCAATTTACTATCTCTACTAAGAGGACATCCATTCAATATAATACATAAAGTCATCTGCCTTTACGATCCTGTTATCCAGGGAGTACCACACAACCGATACATTGTCTGCGTTTGTAGTAGCCTGTGCGACCCAGCACCACTCCGCCACCCTGTTTACTACCGTGTGTAAGACTTCAGCCAAAGGTTATCTTCCTTGTCTGTACACCAGCACATAATCTGCAAATGTCTAGGTTCTACCAATTCTTGGTGTCTCTTTTTTTCTTTGAGGGTGTATACATTAAAGAGCACTGGGGACATGGCAGATGCCTGTTGCAGCCCAGGTGTAATAGTACAGGGGCAAAAGCTATGACCCCATGCCCAGTGCAATTTTACGCCCATGAAGGACTGCTGCAATCCATTTGACAATCCAAGGGCAGACATCCATGTCCAACAGAGTGTATATCAACCGAACATACCTAAGCATGGTATAAGTATCCTCCAGGTCAAGTGCCACCGTCACTGTCTCTTGTTTATCCAGGAAACCCTCTTAGGCATCAAATGCAAATGTTTGCGCATTGGCCCAGGTATCCTTCCCAGGCCGGTAACTCGCAAGCCCTTTGGGAAGCAGGTTACGATTTTCCAAGTGTTCCTGTAACCGCCATGCTATTATCTTTTCGAATACATTGCCAAAAGATGCTGTACCCATTAAGTTTTGAGTGATACGTTCTAAGATTTGGGAGTGGGACTAGGTAGCTGTGCAACCAATTCTGGGGTATTTCTGCCGTTTGTATGTTTAGGTTGAAACAAAGAGCCATCTCCTCCAAGTCCTCATCATTCATGTTCTTCATATGGATGTACCAAACTCCATCTGGGTATGGTTCTGTGTCTTTAGCTCTCTGAAGCAAACGTCCAATGTCCTCGTGTCTTTATAGTCCTCATTCCTAGTGACCTGTGACAAGGCTCCTCTGACCGTATCCTAATAGCCATGTCCTGCTGATTAGTCTGTTTTAGAAATCGTGCAAGAAAAGCTTTCCCTCTGTCTTTGTCTATTCCCATATGTCATATGTCATCATTATAAACTGTACCGTGAGTACATAGCAACGCCTTTCTGTTATTCTGTCGGTGCAGCCTCCAGAATGTTTCCAATGTTACATCCCCGATGACTTCATTTATAAACTGTTGTCACTTCATATTCTTTGCCTCTGCTGCTTGGAGTTTAAAATCCTGCACCTTTACAATTTTGTTTATTCCTTTCTTTCAGCCTCCTCCAATTCTGTGTCAACTAATTTGGTTGCTCTCCGCACTCTCTGTCAATTCCTTATGGCCGCCCTATTTTCCCTCCATGATTGCTCCACCTCTAGTGTCCACAATGGTGGTTGTGTTAAGATTCTTCTTGTTGCTTTAGACCACCTCTGTGATCTAAGACGCCCCATGAGCGAAGAGTGGTTGCAATAGTAATTAAATGCTATGCGAGTTCTTATAGCCTTGGCTTTGTTGGACTTAGATATCAGTACAGAACAGGGGAGGTGGTCGCTTCCATAGGCCCCAAGGTGACTCTATTTTATGTCTCATGCCGTAACTTGGAATACAAGTTCCAAGTCAATGGTCATGTCAGGATCCCCTGGTCTGATTGCTAGCTTAGTTGGTCTCCTGTCATTTATACAGACCATATCTGTTTAAGCGAAAGCAGTACGCTGTCTGTTCTCGTCCGACCTGTCCAATTCTTTGGCGCGCTCATTGAAGTCACCACACATTTAGATACCTGATACCAGGAATAATCGCAGAACCTGTCAACAAGTCCCAACTCTCTCTCTCTCTCTCTCTCTCTCTCTCTCTCTCTCTCTCTCTCTCTCTCTCTCTCTCTCTCTCTCTCTCTCTCTCTCTGCTTACGCAAGACTCCTCACTTGCATGCAAAGTTATTAGGGTCTAGCTGTATCCTCCGATTTTAATCTGCATTCCCTGTGTGACGGGACAGCCCCGGCAGCATCCGAATGACACAAGTTTGAAAGGGATTAAAGAGCCCACAAGAATTATTCTATCATTCTCTATGTAAAAGAATAATTGTCCACCAGAAAATAATCTAGTCCCCAACCAAGGAATAAGGAAAAACTAACAGAGATTGCAAACAAGAGAAAATTACATTTTGACCACACACGCCCCATCATTTCTGTAATGCTAGGTCTGAGAAAGCTTTGATGTCCAGATCAAACGTGTAAACCAGCCCCGGCAGAATGGGAGATAAGAGGGTCAGCCAGACCCGTCTGAAATAATACATGGCAGTGCTACTCAGGGGAAAACCCAGTGTGATCCAAAGACGGCAATTTAATGCAGGCCTAACACCTATCTAAAAGTCCAGACTTTGTGGAACCGGGACGTCTGTAATTGCCACCACAAAGGAGCAATTAGGACCAGATACCTAACACCTCACTGCAATACAGCGACAAAGTAGGAACACATGGCTGACACACTATTGCCAGCAACCCAGGAAGGCGGGTGTTAATAGCCTATTGGAATGTAATGACGCAACTGCATTGCCGCCAAAGCATGTTTCATTGTTTCAGGCGTGGCGGGGCATCGGTCAATTTGATTGACAGATGAAACAACCCTTCACAGGAAAGGAGGAGGGGTGAGAAGAGTTTGGGACTTAATCCATCCCGTCATAGTACATGTGGAAAATAGGTGGAGTTAATTAATAGGGGATATATTAATTAGCCAACGTGAAAACTAGCCAGGGCTGAATAGAATAAAACTGCATGCATGGCCAGCAATCCTGAGACGCAAATTTACAATAGCATTCTTAGGATACCTACTGGAGAAATATTAACATTTCGTTCTGTTGGACTTCTGTACGAAGTCGTATGACAGGATTTCCTAGCTATACCCCAGATCTCTTAGGAGCAATGGACAGTCAACAACCCATATCCGGAAGTGACTTAGCCTTGTGAAGGGACCAATTTGGACTCCTTCAATCTGACAGTGAACTGCGTCTCACTGGGGGAAGCATGATCTATGTGACCTCATAAGTTACGTATACCATACCATAATCATCATCATCATCATCATCATCATCATATGATCATCAATAGCAATAATAAACACAGTTGTTGTATTTTAAAACTCAATTTGTCCGTATAATTCTAAATGTTTATAAATGTTTGTGTAGCGTATCAAGTACACACATTATTGTACCATTTAGTGGGGGTTCACACATATTGTCCAGAAGTGGGAATCTATGTCCGGGAGGTATCTTGCCTATGCAGTCATAAGTAACCAGATTACGTTGCATGTCTTAACTCCTCCTTTCTCACTTCTGGTGATACCAAGTACAACCAAATCTATATAGATATATTCTATCTTCAACGAGCCACTTCTTGGCTGTTTTCTTGAGTATCAGGGACAGTGTCTTAAATCAGCATAACAGACATTTGTTCCACGTTTTCTCTCTGGGATCTGGGGTAGCAATTAGTTCCTTCTGACAGAGTTAGGGGATCTTAAACTGCATCCAGAACTTAACACCAGCAGAAGAAAATGATGTTGGCTTGGTGGTTGCCCAACCGGGAGCTACCTCAAGCCAGTTGGTGACACCCTGCATCTCTTTGATTTCCTGATCCAGCCCACGCATATCCAGTATCGTATGCTCTACGCCATCCTTGACCACCAGAGCCTGCCCATATCTTTCCTGCCCATTTGAGTTAATGTAACATGAATAACCAGGGCACTCCAAATAGTTTGTCTGCAGTTATTGTAACATAGGACATCAAAATCGTAGACCAATTTTCCAGTATTAGTCCTCGTTGCTTTGCACTACGGTAGTTCCAATACCCAACCCGTAAATTTTTTGAGTCACAAACGATTAGTTTTCTTCCTACCCCATTCTGACTCCAGCCCTTTTCTCTCCAATATCTCTTCTCCCCAGCTTTATTTTCTCCCCGCTGGCTGTTGTGAAAGGTATCGAGCACAAAGCACGCACTCTGTTGCTCCGGCGATAATTCTTTTTATTTTACATAGTTGTTTTGATTTGAAAGCAGAAATTAACCGATCACTTCAGTAGAGCCTGCCTGCTAGGGAAGGGGCAAGGGATGTTCCTCAGGAGTCCATACGCCTGACGCCGCCCCGCCCGCATACAAGACATTCCACGTTCACGGCAGTTCAACCGTGGCCATTCAGTCCTCGGCATATCGGTCCGCCTTAAACTTGGGGGTTTATAACCGGAGTTTGCCATCTCCTAGATGGGATGCTGTAATAGGGACCGTAAAATGTCCCATCTACCCGAGAACAAGAGGTTCTATCGCCTCAACCTTCCTGACAAACACATATCCAACTTGAAATTTATACCATATCTCTAACAACCTTATTCACATGTATACTAAATCGATACCATATCTCTAAGAACCTATTTCACATCTATACCATATCTCTTACACCATAGAAATCTAGATAATGTTCACAACATCAACATAATCAAAATCAGCATCAAACACTATGTCAACTTGCGTTGGCCATCATGCGCATTACAGAACCTGAGTCAGCTACATGAATCATTTAGAGAAATCCTGAGATCCCTAGACTTATAAACAAATGTTTATAAATGTATGAGTTATTATATATCAATAACAACATAAGTTCTTAATAACTAACTATAACATATCTGTAAATATTTTCTTTCATAGACCACTCATAGTACTGTGTCGCGACTAAAATATATCGATCATCATTATCATCATCCATTTCTGTCTTCAAGCGTCGTGGGGAGGAATAATTTGAGTTCCAGCGCCCGGTGAGCGGCACTGGATAGTGTCATTCCGTGTGATTGTACAATGTCTTTGACGTCGTCAGTCCATTTTCTTCTTGGATGTCCTCTTGGTCTTGTCGCAGATGATCTTTGATGTAAGGCAAATGATGGTAGTTGTTAGTGTTGCATTCTAACGACATGGCCAAACCACTTGATCTTCTGCCTGTCAATAAATGTGGCACAAGGTGTTGATTCCACAGTCTGTCTAATAACAGCATTTCTTACTCGGTCTCGGATTGTTAGGTTTGCAGCTGTCCTCGGGCATCTCAGGAGTTGATTTTGCGAAAGTGTGATTTAGAAAAAGTCCAGGTTTGAGATTGGTAGCATAGGCTTGGTGTGAATATGCTGTTTATTATCTGTCTTTTTGCGGATGTTTCAGTAAGGGTAATAGTTGATATGTAAGTACACTAGCTTTTTGACATCTGATTTCGATTTCTCTATCCAATCTGCCATCTTCTGTGATCATACTTCCAATATATTTGAATTCTTTAACTTGTTTCAGAGTTGTGCTATTTATCTGTATACTTAATGGGCCCGGCGATCTGCTAACTTGCAATACTTTGGTTTTGGCTGTGTTTGTACTCATATTGTATCTGCTGCAGGTTGAACTCAGATTATTAATATGATGTAGTCTGCCCTCATCGCTGTAAAGCGGGTACTGATTGTCTGCAAATAGAAGTTCATATATTTCCTGTGGATCAGATGTTTCATCTGTAGTAAAGAGTTCTAAATTTTCTGAATCTGTTATGTCAAGTCTTGCTTCTTTGGATATTCTGTCCATGTTGATATTAAATAGCAGAGTTGAAGGCACACATCCCTGTCTCACTCCTGTATTGACTGTGAACATATCAGATATTCCTTCTTGTATTCTTACTGCACTTCGGCTCGAGTGGTACATTCTCTCCCGCGTTTCCATCCTACGAAAATTCATTTCCACTGTAAAAAGTGTCTTAACATATTTGAAGTTATATTTCCGGTCTATAATGGATCTGGACACACTTGAAACTTATGGTCTATAACGTCTAGAAGTACTTTTTCTATCCCCAGTCTATAACATGTCTAGAAGTACTTGAACCATAAGACGTCTAGTTGTTGTTAACAATGTGTTTGTACATACTATCTAGATACACTCTGTAAAGAAAGATAGCAATAGTGACTTTTTTGTTCCGTGTCCGGTTGAAGACGTGTCAGCAACATATCCCTGATATGTGGCAGCACATCTTGCCTCTCCCTGGGATCAGAATAGTAGTTGATGTCTTTATACCGAGTAACCAGAGCACAACAGTCAGACCGTATGAATTCGTCTGATGATGAACTTTACGACTATTATGTCCAGGATCACTATGTACATCCCCAAATACCGCACAACGGACCTTCTGCCCGGGTTATATTCCCCGAAGCCAAGCGTCATGGTCCAGAAGGTTGAGGTAAACACTCTCATTGTCAAGTGTCGAGTAGCAGACCAGAAGTCGTTATCACATTGAAATGCTCATGAGAGTCAATGCATCGGTTCAAGCTGCTGAGCTCCAGGAAAGTTTTATGACAGTACCGCTGCTGCAAAATGACGGTCACCATGAAGCATGATGGTGTCAGCGGATTTATAGACAGTCCGAAAATGCCATACTTCTGTAGCCCCAGGCTTTGAACAATCAAACCAGTGATGTTCTTCTAGTATACATGTGCGTTCTCAAACTGGTATGTGTAATACAAAGTGAGTACCGGGATAGAGTAGACAGCTACCACACACCAGCATGTCTGGTTGATGTGCCTCCACGATGTGTGGGTGTCGCCATTTGCATGGTGACATCATTAGCATTATCTATCTGGTGCTAAGTTTAATTTCGGTTGACTTCAACAGATTTCCTAATGCTATGAAAACTCCCCTTGGCTTTTGTTTTCTTTCTTTAACATGCCTGTTTCCACATCTGTGTTTACTTTACTACCCCAATTTTTTTAAATGTTGCATATCCCTCACAGGACGTTAAAGTCAACACCAGCAATTTCCAGCTGCTGGTGATGGACAGATCACATAGTTGTATTCCAAGGCAAGTTTTACGTTCAGTAGTTTGCCATTGCTTTCTGAACGACCGGCTCCCATACCAACACGTTATAACACAACGCGACACGATCTGCTGCAAAAATCGGTTGCAGCTTAGTTTCGAACGCCTGGTAGGCCGCTGACGAAACGCGTTCGCAAGCCTTTGGCCACGGAATCCGGCACTACCCAAATACGAATATGTATATCATTCTATCAGTTGAAGTGAACTTTCTTCAAGATAGATCAGATTATCAATTGTTTGATGTACTCACATTATCTGTGTCTTTCTCATATGCATTTATAAGACCTAATTAATACAACCTCCCTTCAGTTTGTTTATTTTGCACATGATTTTAGATGTGGGGGGGGGGGGGGGACACACGAGGGCAAGCTCGTCAGTAAAATCCAAAACATCAGTCTGTTCAGGTTGTTTAGCATTTTCTAACTGACTCATGTCAATTAGAAAGGTAAAAAAAAAAGGTTCAAAGTCGACTCAACCTAAAATGGACAAGTCTTAGGAAGTGGAGTCTGCCGACGTGATACTGATCACATAACCCACGAGTGCCAATTGGTCTTTAAAATGAGGTCTAGTAACAAATATACCCAGGCGTGTAAACAAGACCTTTTGCTTTACTGTTCAGTTTAAGGAGTTCGTTTTATTTTTGGCAGTAGTTATTATCATCATCTATAGACTGGATTAAGTAAGAATAATAAAGACGATATAATACATCCTTGTCGCCATCTTGTTCTTATTTGTAATGCATCGGCTAGGTGTTCCTCGTGAATAAATCTGCATGCTATGCCTTTACGTATTACCTTTAGTACGTTATTGATTTTATATGGGATCACATAGTTGTATTTTCTTCCTCTTCTTCTTCTGCTGTTGCTGCTGACTGCCACTGTTTCTTCTTCCTCTTCGTCTTCTTCTGTTTCTTTTTCTTCAACTATAAACGTTTGTTATTCGTCCATTCTAGCATTAGTCGTATACAGGATAGTTTGCTTGAGGTCTTCGCAGATTCCTCTATGTTTACCT
Source organism: Cepaea hortensis (assembly GCA_963921405.1). Taxonomy (NCBI): domain Eukaryota; kingdom Metazoa; phylum Mollusca; class Gastropoda; order Stylommatophora; family Helicidae; genus Cepaea; species Cepaea hortensis. Next base: position 114,962,059 of record OY992879.1, read on the forward strand.
CGAAGGGTGACTCGTGTGGGCCAGTGAAGTTAGAACAGTATAATAGGACATAGTATGAGTTTGCTTTAGTGCTGCACATTTGCAAGTGGCAGAATCGGAGAGATGCACTCGGTGGAGGGGTGGTCTGAGTCTACAATTTCCTCTTGTGAATCTGAAGATTTTTGTTTGCGCGTTTCTGTTAGAATGCAATATAAATTTTCAAAGGGATTCTTTATCAATGCTGTTAAAGGCCTTTTTATGAGCAATATAGCATGGACATTTCAGTTCCTTGCTTTGCTCTAGTATTATGCGAAATGTGGCTATCTGTCAGGATCCTATTGATGGAAAGCCTGCCTTTTTACCCATTGCTTGTCAATGTTATCTTAATCTCCCCCAAATGATTTTACGTAACAGTTTCCCGTAAACTGGCAACAGCGTTATTCCTCTTTGATTGCCGGTCTTGTACATGCTTCCTTTCTTTGGCAGTCTCACAATATGTCCTTCTCTCCAGTCTGCTGATATACATGTATCTTCGGTCTTCCAGAATCACCCTGCAAGACAATGTGTGCAGTAATTCAATGGAGGTGATTATATTTGATTTAATTGTATCTTACTGGAAGTCAAAGACACTCAGCAAACATACGAAACTTAAAATCTTCAACTCTCGTGTGATTCCAGTGCTAACGTATGGATGTGAGAGTTGAAAATCAACGGTAGCTTTAGATAAAAAAAAATTATACAATTTTGAGAACAAATGTCTTAGAAGAATTCTAAACCTCCACTGGACAGATTTCAGAACCAATACGCAAATAAGACAAGAGACTACGCAAGACATTGTATCCAATTTTATAAGAAAACGCCATTGGAACAACATCGGCCATGTACTCAGAATGGACAAGACAAGACTCCCCAACCAAGCCCTCTTATGGTCACCAGTAGGGAAAAGAAAACGGGGAAGACCAATAGAGACCCTGCGTAGAACCATCATCAGAGAAGGCTCATTCAACGGCCAAATGAGCATCCAGGATCTACAACAGGTAGCAGCGAACCGCCGGACATAGAGAGCCATGACTTCTGCCCTATACGCCGCCTTAGGCTCAAGAGGAAGGACTAACTAACTAACTATTGGATGTCATAGAAACCACCTTTTTTTTTTTATCCATTAGACTTCTGATAGCTTGTCTAATTTCTTCTATAAATGATTTCTCATATTTGACACCGGATCCACTTCTACATGCTAGATATCTAAAGGGTCTCTTCGAACGGGTATATTCATAAGTTAGACACATTATTCAGCTCATCTACTCATTTGATCTTTATTGCTGGTGAGAACTCGCCCATCGCTGTTTTCATTGGCCCATTTCATTGAATATAAGTTCCCACTATTTACTTGTTGGGTGTCACACTAACGATAGGTAATCATCACCAAGTGACAGTGCAAAAGATGGCTCACACAATAAACATCACATAGAGACACACGAATTACGCAGCTGAGAAGAGGACAGCAGAGGAGAAGATAGCAGAGGAGAGGAAAGCATTTGGGACTGCTAATCCTGTGGAGACAGAAAGCAGTACCACTACATCTACACCAGCTGAAGCAGGTCCCGACAGCAACAAACTAGCACCGGAGATCAATACAGCTGAAGACTGCAACACAAATATAGGAGAAGCCAGTCAAAGCAACTCCAAGCAGAAGCAGCCTAGTAGCGCACCAAAGACTTCACAAGAAGATGACTAACCCGAGAGCTTCTCCGCAAAAAAACATTTGCTGATGCAAACCACAGCTGGAGAGGCAAATCTGACAGCTTTACCAAACGACAAGATTATCAACCTGCTGGAAAACGAGTTGGAAGACATAGTATCCCCAGCTTCACAAGACGTCGGAACGAGTAGTCATACTCCTAAACAAGACGGACAAAACAGTCGCACTAACATGCATGATCGGCCAAGAGAGAACCTACATCAAGCTATCACACGGCATAATAGTGGAAGCCACCGACACCAAAGTATCAACAGATGAGTGATTAAGCGAGCCAAAACCAATATAACCAACGAAGAAATCAAGGAAACGATGCTGAAAGAGAACTAGACCCTCAAGATAAGTGGAGTGGAGAGAATTATAAGGAAAAACAGCTACCCTACACAGTTTTCATCATCCCGTCGGATATATACCATCAAATGGAACAAGACGAAGTAAGACCATACCAAGAATGGTACAGTGTTCCACACCCGTGCCAACTGCAAAAGCGAGGTGGAAGACTGTAGATACACCCCGGAATACAACCGTACAGCTAACTACCGCTGGCAAAAGACCACATAGACTGCAGGAGACACAACAGAGACGATGTACAAACTGCCCCGGCAACCGCGGGGCTAGATAGCTCGAGTGCCCCATCTCGATGATAGTAAAGAAGTAATAAAAATCGCGATTAAGTCAAACCTTTCATATAAAGAAGGGGGAAGGGGAAGTACGAGACAACCACACGACTCACAAAAACTGACAAAGCACAATTGGAGGGCAATCTGAAGGACCTGAAGTTGAAAGTAGGCAAAATGGTGAACATAAAAGAGCAACTTCAAGAACCACAAATAGCAACTTTACAGAACATCCTGGACGAAATGAAACTCGTCCAGAAGAAAATAAAGCCGGAGAAAGTTCGGGTGGTTGTAATCAAAGCGGAAAACAGAGAAACCTTAAAGAAAATTCAAGAACGATAGCGTCTCCTGGACCATATAAAAGTAATGCACCCTTTAATAGAACGGGATATATCCCTGAAGGGTTAAATTAAGAAGAAACCGAAGAAACTCTGAAGAAAATTCAAGAAGAAAGCGCACAGATTGAACTACTCAAGCAACAGACCAGGAACGAGACTGCTTGAACAGACGAGCTACAAAGCAAGCCCCAGGCAGAAAACGAAGCAACAGAAGAGAAGAAAGTATAAGAAATCAAGTCACAGGCAGAAGGAAAGCAGCAGAAGAGAAGAAAGCCCCAGAAACTGAAGACGAATACATCTACATACCACAAAGAAGGATACCACGAAGAAATAAAAGACCAAACTATTGGGTGTGAGGCGGATGGAGCAATGAGTGGGAAGACTAGCGATGACACACTCCCTGAAAGAAGAACACCATGAGACGGGGAGGGAACCTGATAATTCTAACCCTTAAAAGCGCACGAACATGACCAGACATGTCAAGCAACAAGTTAGAAAATATCACCAAGCCAGAAACGCAACAGAAATTTTTTTTTTTTTTCGCATATCCTTTTTACAGGACATCGCTGTCAACAGCAGCATCTTTCAGCTGTCTGTTGATTTCTTGGCAAGATTACGCTCAGTAGTTTGCCATTCGGCCAGAGAGACCGGCCAACAGAAATTAGAAAGCGAAAAACTCAACATTCCACAATCAGATGCAGAACAGAAACACCATAAGGGTCCCAATTATAACGCATCGAGATATAACATTTAAACGTAGCCTGAACACTCTTTTCCACATATTGGATTGGATTGTGTGGTGATACAATGGTCTCTTATATTTTCTTCTCCTGCTGTTACCTCTTCCGCCCTTGCTAAATATTACATGTGTTCAAGCCTTATACGTTTCCTAACTTCTTTTCTTTCTTCTATTGTGTTATGTTGTTTTTTTTCACAAATGTGCTCTGACTTTAGTAGCCCTGGCTTCCCCATTATTTCAGTGCACTTTTAATTTTGGAAAAATTTTGAATCTGCACCGATGAGGATGGTATTCTAAATATGAATCGTTCCAAATGATTATTTCTTTTCATATTCTTTAGTGAATGTTTTCAAAGTAAAAGCTATAAAATGTTAGAGACATGGTTGGCAATGAATAAAATAAGCTCATTATGAGCACTAATTTAACGGAACACTTTGTTGACCAACAATCCGGAGCATTATTGTCTACGATTACCAAGGGTGTTTGCGGATTTTTTTAAAAATGACTGGTTTTTAAATTAAATTCACTAAAAATTTAAAATCGAACGTAGGGTGTTGAAATTTTCATAGCACTGTTATGAGTGGTTGTTACGCATAAAAAAAAATAATGTTTTATGCAAATTTGTCACATAATCATGGCGGCCATCTTGGAAAGTGAAAAATAAAAATTTTTCATTTCTACATTGTGTTGTGGATTTTGTTTGGTGTGTTGTGTCTGTGTTATTGGTAATTAGTATTTGTAAATTTCCCTGGGAAGGTTAACCCGGTCAACAAATGCCTGCAGAAGTCGGATGTGTCGGCCTAACGGCGCAAGAACGCAGCTCTGCTGTAAAGAGGCACAACGCAATCACGTCCGAAAAAAGAAACTCCGGATGAACGCAGAAGAAGAAGAAGTATTTGTAAATTCTTACCTCTAGTTGAAGTCTGAGCTGTCTCCTTCATTAATTGGGTTTGAAGTTATAGCTGTAGACCTCTGCAAGACTCTTTGTCTGGAATGTTGATAATCCTCAAACGTGTGGTATACACAAAACACAGGATGATCTGCCTTTTTCTGTTTCGGTTGTTTTTTCTTCAACATATCAGGAAAATGCTTTCTATGTTAACATACTGTTCCACATGCACCAATCTGCATTTCTTTCAGTTTTAGAAATAAAGCTAGGCTTGAATAAAAGCTGTCACAATTGAGAATATGTCCTTTGGAGCCATATCCATCAAGAAGATGTTTCACAACTTTGGAAGTTGTCCCAACACAACCTTCATTATTTGCCTTTCCAGTGTAAATCTCTAGTTTCAGACAGTACTGGGTTTTGGCATCAGTAAGTACAAATAATTTGAATCCCCACTTTTTCGGCTTCGCTGGCAGGTATTGCTTGAAATATATCCTGCCTTTGAACCTCACCATGGATGCGTCTATTGATAACTCCCGTCCCGGTGTGTAGTGTTTCCTGTATGTAGGCAATATGATGTCTAGTAGGGGTCTGAGCTTGAACAAAGGGTCATACCCAGTGTCGTGTCTTCCTTTAAAGTGTCGTCCCTGGAGTGAGGGGAGTCAACACCCACATTATAATTTTTTTTTCTCTATCAATATCCTGGAGAATCCACCAGCTTCCGTCCAACACACTCCTTCAGTTCATGGACACCTTTTCCTCTCTCTATCCCTGTCGTACTATGCCCCCTCTCATTCTTCCCCCACGCAACATATTCAACAACTCTTGCTTCTAAAAATTAATAAAGATTAATTTATTAAAAGAAAAGTGTAATGTACGTGAGACGTGTATGCGAAGAAAATGTGTGATGTGTTCTATAATATGTGTAGGATCGGACCCTCAGATAATAGCATAGTCAGTTCATCCTTGCAAGGACACACCACAGCACGTTAAGTCAGAACAAGTCCATCTCACCCGGTACTGTATCTCTCCTGCCGGACACCGACTGTCATCTGTAGCCACCTGGTAATCCATCTTCCTGATCATCCGAAGTAGATACTGTTTGTAAATTACAGCTGATCATGGACCGGTTGCACACTACACATAAGTTCCTATCGTTCCTAAAGAATGCACAAATCCTTTGTAGTGAGTATTTAGGTATCACTGTTATTGTTAATATACTTGATCCTAACTAGTGTCTATCTAGTTTCAAGTATCATGTCTTTTGTACCATTTCAGTAGAATATATCACACCATGTGACTATTATATTTTAATGTTCTTGTTTAGGTACCACTGTTCTTATGCTGTGTGTTGCATCAACAATTATCACCCATCTTAGGTGAACCATCTTCCTTCTAGCGTTATTTAATTTCCGCAAGAAACAGGTTACTGTTCAACTGAGGTTCTTTCAAATTGGCGTTACATCTTTTCTAAAACAGTGTTGAGCGTCCTCGTAGCTGGTAAGGAACCTGTGAGAGAAACAACACATCTGGTGATAGTACTAGTCACTGATCCTACCGGCTGAGTGTAAGCCTATTGCCTTGCTCAGTTATTTTACAGCTAACTAAACTCTGTCATAGAGCATATTAGCTCCTCACCTACGTCCGAATCAGGCGATGACAAGGAAAGACCAATAACAGAGTGCAAAACCTCAGTGGGCAACCCACTGAAAGATCCCCCCATTGGACACTTTCCCCATCTCCCAACCCATCTTAAATCTCTCCAAATATCACCCCGCTATCCTATTCATCCTAGCAGAGCCAATTATCACTTCACTACTCTAACTAGTTTTCCACTAACAGTGCTAATCATCACACTCTAGTTTTAACAAGGTTACTGCCTATATTAATTAGAACTAATTAGATAATATGTTCTACCTTATACGGCACTGCAGTTTACTCAATCACATCTAAGTTTGCCATGACAGGCACGTGTAAAATAAATCTAATTAATCCCGCACACGTTAGATGTTCTTAACTCCCTAACTGCCGTGCCAAAGCACGTCTACCTAGATCAACGGTTCGAGTTACACTAGTTGTCCCCAAATCGGGTTTTTGGCATACGCCTAAAATTGGTCAAGTGACGTTATTCTTTATGTCCACACAGGTGTTATTTTGGACAGCTCAGCCCTTGTCAGGAATCTATCTTCCCTGGCTCAATCAATGTCAGATTCGTCCTCCCATGTTTTGACATCCACAACAAGCTAGCGATTTACTGTATGGTCCCAACAACAGTTTTCAATAACCAGCCGCCAATCTTCTGTCGAGTGGTGACAATCACAGCCGCCATTTCGCTTGATGTCCGGAACTCTAAATGACAGACAGACTGTTTTCTCCCGAGCTGGGCACTTCCGCTTGAATCCGACCTGTTTATGAACTGTCAACGTGGTGTATAGATTCATCTCACTCACCACCGAATGTTCCTATTTAGCCCACCAGATGTAAACACGTGCAGCTGCAACCCAGACTGTTTTTACTGTATTTGTTGAAACAACCTGTGGCCTCGAACATGTCGTTAATCCGAACGCCTTTTATTGTCATCACTGGTTACTCACGGTGTTTTTCGTGACATAGGCCCCCTCTTAAGAGAGTAGTCCATCTCACTCTTCTCCACCGTGAGTTTAATCCAGATGATTCATTCCTCTTCTTCAGGAGCTGGGTGTCTTGATAAGAAATCCGCTCCAACATTTTCCTTCCCAGGAATGTACTCCACTGTGAAATTATAGGGTTGAAGTAACAACGACCACCGCATCAAACGGGCGTTGAGCTTCTGAGAAGTAGCCAGGAACATCAGGGGCTGATGATCCGACTGGACCCGAAACTTAACTCCATACAAATAGGGCTGGAATTTTTGCACTGCCCATACGAGAGACAAGCACTCTCTCTCTCTCTCTCTCTCTCTCTCTCTCTCTCTCTCTCTCTCTCTCTCTCTCTCTCTCTCTCTCTCTCTCTCGACGATTGAATAATTCCACTCAGTCTGGAAAAGTTTCTTACTGGCGTATGCCACAGGTTTCAAAACCGAAGCATCGGCGTTTCCTTCCTGTAACAAGGCTGCCCCAATCCCAATCGCACTCGCATCCGTTCTCAACACAAATGGTTTGGAAAGGTCCGAGAGCTGCAATACAGGCCTGCTGACCAAGGCCTCCTTTCACTGACTATAAGCAGTCTCACATTCTGGTGTCCAAATGATTTGGTCCGGGAATCCCTTTTTCAAGGTTTCCGTCAATGGAGCTCCCAGTTCAGTGAAATGTGGGATAAATTTGTGGTAGAACCCACACAACGAGAGAAAAGATCGCACAACCTTCTTCGTTTTTGGCCCTGGTGCATTTCTGATTTTCTCTAGGTTCTTCTCTTCTGGGACAATGTGTCCTGGAGTGATGGTGTGACCTAGAAATTCCAGAGTCTGGTAACCAATCATGCACTTGGTTGGACGAGCGGTAAGCCCTGCTTCCTTGAGTCTATTAAACACTCTCTCCAAGGATTGCAAGTGGTCATCCAAGCTGTCACTGGAAATCAGAATATCATCCATGAATGAGATGATGGACGGATCCTGTAAAGGATCAAGTAAAGTCCTCATCATGCGTGTAAACACACTGGGTGCATTGCTGAGTCCAAAGGCCATGACCTTGAATTCGTAGTGTCCACTGGGTGTACTGAAAGCCAACAGTGGTCGAATCTCCGGTTTGACTGGTATCTGATAATACCCCCGACTCAGATCTACCTTTGAAAAGTACCGAGCATAATGGAGCCTAGCGAATAACTGCGTTGGATTCGGCAAAGGTTCCACCTGAAATTGTGAATGACTGTTCAGAAGCCGGTAATCTATACACAACCGGTGTTCTCCACTTGGTTTGCGTAACAAAACTACCCCAGCATTGTATGGGGATGTGGATGGCGCAATCACGTCATCCTCCAATAGTTTCTGTATTTCCTCCTCCAGGGCCTTTTCTTTAGAGAATGGCACTGGGTAAACTTTTTGACGAACAGGTTCCTGCGTGGTCAAAGTCATCTCGAACTCCACCAACCTCGTGCGTCCTGGTTTATCAGTCAGTATCTCCTTATGAGACTTGAGAACATGGGTTATCTTTTCCCTCTCCTGAGAGGTCAGATCAGGGTTCACCTGCACATCCTTGTAGGTTTCCTGGTGTACCAGGGGATATTCCCTGCCCTCGTTGGTTCCCACTTCCGTCTCCACTGCAACTGCCATTGCCATGAGGTGCGCTGCCTTGTCTCCGGGTCTCTCTTCGTATTTCCGCAAAAGATTGATATGGAAAATCTTCGACTTTCCCCGGATCCGGATCTGATAGTTGGTTCTGGATATCACCCTTTCCACGGGAAATGGTCCTTGCCAACCTATCTCCAGTTTGTTGTTTCCCGTAGGGAGTAGCAACAAGACTTTATCTCCCACCTCTAGAGATCTTTCTTTAGACCTACGGTTGTAGTAAGCCGCATGTCTTTTCCTGGCCTTTTTCAAGTTTTGATTTGCCAGAGTCCATCCCTTGTGGAGTTTTTCTTTCAGTTCCTCCACGTATTTATAGGAAGAGTTCACTTCTTCTGACGTCCCCTCTTCAGTCCAACTCCTCAACATGGCTTCTAACGGTCCTTTGATTGGACGACCAAACAGCAACGTAGCGGGTGGTAGCCCTGTTGAGCCATGAGGAACCTCCCGATAGGCAAAGAGTGCTGCTGGGATATATTCATCCCACCTATCAGGTTTTCCCTGTGCCAGTTTCCTGAGCATTGTCATCAACGTGCCGTTGAAACGCTCTACTTGTCCATTGGCTTGAGGATGGTAAGGGCTGGTATGTATGTGGTTAGAATGGAACACCCTAAATACCTCCTCCATGAGTTTTCCAAAAAACTGGGACCCATTGTCCGTCCGAATTTGATCCGGAAAGCCTAATCTGGTAAAGGCCTCCATCAGTGCGTCCGCCACTCTTTTCGAGTCAATCGTGGTCAACGGTATGGCCTCACCCCACATTGTACAGCAATCCACCATTGTGAGTATATACATGTTCTTCTTCCTAGTCCTGGGAAGTGGACCCACGATATCGATGGCTACCCTCTCGAAAGGAGAGTTCATGATGGGCATCTCACCCAACACTACCGGTGCTGTCCAGTGTTTCGGTGCCACCCTCTGGCACTCAGGGCATGACTTCACATACCGACGCACATCATCTGTCATTCCCGGCCAATAGTAATGGCAGGAAATTTGCTGCATGGTGGCGGCAATACCCATGTGTCCACTAAAGGAGATGGTATGCCCCGTATGAAGAATCTGGGACCGGTGAGCTTTCGGGACGACCAACTGACCGTATAGGTTGTCTCCCCTTCCTGCTATCCTGTAGAGTAGCCTATTCTTCATGTAGTACTGACCCCGCCCTGGTGGATCAGCACTTCTCGTCAGCTTTTTGTAGCAAGGACGTAAAGTAGCATCCTCACTCTGGGCAGTTCGTAGCTCCCCTGGCATTGGGTTAGTCACAATTGCTTCTGCCTCTTCCGTTCTCGTCTGAGGGCGAGTCTGTATTGCTCCCATATGGATTGGCTCCCTGGGCATTCCCAGAAAGACATACCAGCAACCAAGGATTACTGGGAAAATGGGATCGGTCAATAGAGCGGCCTTGATTGTGCCGGTGACATACCTTGACCGAATCTCCACATTAGCAATGGGCAACTTCATGGCTACAGCACTCTTCTGTGCAGGCTGTATATCCAAGGTCTCACCTGTGAATTGTTCTGGATGTACCAGATCCGCAGAAATCATGGCCTCCCCGTCCAGTCCTGTGTCGTACAAACACTCCACTTGACGACCGTTAACCTCTACTAATTCCACTACAGGTGGTTTTTCCTGGTCTGGAGTCTCTTCCTCGGCCTCGACCTGTTCGGTGGGCTCCACCTTAGGTTTCCCGGGGCACACGACGAATTGAGTGACTTTCCCCTGCAGTCAATAGCATTGTGCGTATTCGACCTGCAGTGGTTGCACCATTTCCCTGTCCTAGATTTTCTAGTGCCGGACTTGAGTGAGCTCTCCTGGTGGCGAGCTTCCTTGTTGACCTTAGCATTTTTCGTGACAACCTCCTTGGAAGTCACTTGACATGCTGCGAAGTGAGGGCTCTTAGCCTTCGATTTGCAGTCTCTCGTATTGTGAGAGGGTGACTTACAAATTGAACACCACTTCTCCGACCACGGTCGTTTTGGTGTAGAGCTTGAAGTGCTCTTGCTTCCCTCCTTCTTCATCTCTGAACTATCCTCTGATTTTTGCACATAAGGTTCCCACTTTTTAGTTCCTGAGTTTTTGGCTTTCTTCTTGTCATGTTTCTCCTGACTTTTGGTGTTGGTGGAAAGGTTTTCCCCTGCCTCCCCATGTACCTCGACGAACCTTTCTGCTAATTTAGTCACGAAGTCAATACGTTCCGCTCCTTGTTCTCCCAGGAACGTCCTGAGAGGTTTTGACATTTGCTTCTTCAACTGGTCGACCAACATGAGTTCTTCCAGACTCTTATAGTCATGTGCGAACCCAGCCAAATCCATCCACTTATGGAGATTTTAGACGCAAACCGTAAGCGGCAAACAACTCTCCCGGTTCTCGTTTCGCTGCTCGAAATTTTTTCCGGTAGGTATGTGACGTAACCTCGAATCGTTTCAGCAGAGCCGTCTTTAACTCGTCATAATTGTTCTCATGTCCTGGTGGCAGCGAGAATAAACCTCGTAGCCGGTCCCGCGTAATCCCTGGGATAGCTTGAGATTCCATTTGTTACGCTCCAGACCCATAGCCACGGACATGGCCTCGAAGCGTTGAAGGTACTGGTCAATCTTCTCTTGTCCTCCTCGTAGATCGCTAGAGGAAACTTCATAGCATGGTAACTATGTCCACCTGATAAGGTTGTGCCTGGGACGGAGAAACCTCCAACTGCTCCCTCAGTTTCTCCATTAGATTGACTCTTGAGCTCGAGTTCCCGCATCCGGTACTCGTGCTCCCTTTTCTGAGCTTCTTGTTCAGCTTCCAGTTTCTTAGCTGCTTGCTCAGCTTCAAATTTCTTCGCTGCTTGTTCTGCTTCCAATTTCCTAACTTCTTGTTCCAACTCCATCCTTCTCAATTCCAACTCGGCCTTTCCATCTTCCCTTTCTGCTTGACGATACTCTCTCTCTCTCTCCAATTCCTGTATGTAATCCGTTAGAGCAGAACCCGACAATCCCATTTCTTCCCCCTTTGCCCTTAGTTCTGCAGTGGTTAATTTTGGAGTGGCCATTTTACAGAGAGGTAAGCTAGCATGTTGAGTACAATTTAACTGCAAACCAATATACCGATATAAGAACAAGTACTATAAATCTAGATATTACCACACACAGCACATTCACTCACTGACAATAGTAGAATCAGGACCACAGACCTATGCAGACGTGTGAAGTGTGAACAGGTAAGATATTTGTCCTAACCTCTATCCACATTCACTCTAGCTGGATTCTCCAATATGATATCTCCCTCTTATAACTAAGGATCCCGTGTCAAAGGACCCCGTTGTCAGAAGATCCCACTGTCAAAGGATTCCGTTTACGAGAGATCCCGCGGTCCAAGGATTCCGTTTACGAGAGATCCCGCTGTCCAAAGATCCCGTTTACGAGCACCCAAAAATGTCGTGTCTTCCTTTAAAGTGTCGTCCCTGGAGTGAGGGGAGTCAACACCCACATTATAATTTTTTTTCCCTATCAATATCCTGGAGAATCCACCAGCTTCCGTCCAACACACTCCTTTAGTTCATTGACACCTGTTCCTCTCTCTCTATCCCTGTAGTACTATGCCCCCTCTCATTCTTCCCCCACGCAACATATTCAACAACTCTTGCTTCTAAAAATTAATAAAGATTAATTTATTAAAAGAAAAGTGTAATGTACGTGAGACGTGTATGCGAAGAAAATGTGTGATGTGTTCTATAATATGTGTAGGATCGGACCCGCAGATAATAGCATAGTCTTCATCCTTGCAAGGACACACCACAGCACGTTAAGTCAGAACAAGTCCATCTCACCCGGTACTGTATCTCTCCTGCCGGACACCGACTGTCATCTGTAGCCACCTGGTAATCCATCTTCCTGATCATCCGAAATACGTACTGTTTGTAAATTACAGCTGATCATGGACCGGTTGCACACTACACATAAGTTCCTATCGTTCCTAAAGAATGCACAAATCCTTTGTAGTGAGTATTTAGGTATCACTGTTATTGTTAATATTCTTGATCCTAACTAGTGTCTATCTAGTTTCAAGTATCATGTCTTTTGTACTATTTCACTAGAATATATCACACCATGTGACTATTATATTTTAATGTTCTTGTTTAGGTACCACTGTTCTTATGCTGTGTGTTGCATCAACAATCATCACCCATCTTAGGTGAACCATCTTCCTTCTAGCGTTATTTAATTTCCGTAAGAAACAGGTTACTGTTCAACTGAGGTTCTTTCAAATTGGCGTTGCACCTTTTCTAAAACAGTGTTGAGCGTCCTCGTAGCTGGTAGGGAACCTGTGAGAGAAACACCACATCTGGTGATAGTACTAGTCACTGATCCTACCGGCTGAGTGTAAGCCTATTGCCTTGCTCAGTTATTTTACAGCTAACTAAGCTCTGTCATAGAGCATATTAGCTCCTCACCTACGTCCGAATCAGGCGATGACAAAGAAAGACCAATAACAGAGTGCAAAACCTCAGTGGGCAACCCACTGAAAGATCCCCCCATTGGACACTTTCCCCATCTCCCAACCCATCTTAAATCTCTCCAAATATCACCCCGCTATCCTATTCATCCTAGCAGAGCCAATTATCACTTCACTACTCTAACTAGTTTTCCACTAACAGTGCTAATCATCACACCCTAGTTTTAACAAGGTTACTGCCTATATTAATTAGAACTAATTAGATAATATGTTCTACCTTATACGGCACTGCAGTTTACTCAATCACATCTAAGTTTGCCATGACAGGAACGTGTAAAATAAATCTAATTAATCCCGCACACGTTAGATGTTCTTAACTCCCTAACTGCCGTGCCAAAGCAAGTCTACCTAGATCAACGGTTCGAGTTACACTAGTTGTCCCCAAATCGGGTTTTTGGCAAACGCCTAAAATAGGTCACGTGACGTTATTCTTTATGTCCACACAGGTGTTATTTTGGGCAGATCAGCCCTTGTCAGGAATCTGTCTTCCCTGGCTCAATCAATGTCAGATTCGTCCTCCCATGTTTTGACATCCACAACAAGCTAGCGAGTTACTGTATGGTCCCAACAACAGTTTTCAATAACCAGCCGCCAATCTTCTGTCGAGTGGTGACAATCACAGCCGCCATTTCGCTTGATGTCCAGAACTCTAAATGACAGACAGACTGTTTTCTCCCGAGCTGGGCACTTCCGCTTGAATCCGACCTGTTTATGAATTGTCAACATGGTGTATAGATTCATCTCACTCACCACCGAATGTTCCTATTTAGCCCACCAGATGTAAACACGTGCAGCTGCAACCCAGACTGTTTTTACTGTATTTGTTGAAACAACCTGTGGCCTCGAACATGTCGTTAATCGGAACGCCTTTTATTGTCAGCACTGGTTACTCGCGGTGTTTTTCGTGACACCCAGGCTGTCCTCTTTCAATTCTATAATCATTATTGTTGAAATGAAGATTTCTGTGAAGCTGTTGGTATCTGTTCCGACTCATGGCCTTCGAATATGCTGTTTAATTCAGCCAAATATTCTTAGACCAGTAGTCTGAAACTGCTGGTTTACAGCACATTCCCATAGCAATCTGAATGCCTATGAATGCAGAAATTTCAACTGCATCAGTATGATCCCAAGTAAGCTTTTTGTACTTGGCATTTCCTGTGTACTGAGCGGGGTGATTTTCACCATACCTGTTGACTTCACACGTGATCACATCTATGGCAGTGTCAGGGGGGAAAAGCTTGAAAAAATAAATGGGCATAAACCCATTTGTGTCTGACGTGACACCTTGTTCTTCTTCGTATTGAGGAATATTGTTGAGCTCAATACGTTCATTTTGAAGAGCCTTTCTCTATTTCCAAACATAATTTTCAGCTGAAGAAATGTTCTGGTCTCTTGTGCCACGCCTACTTCTTTCTTCAGAAGTACCTTCATCACCTCCATCACCAACTTCTACATCGTTGTCGCTACTTTCAGTCACACTGTCATTCACGTCATCATCTCTGCTCAGCCAGGAATCATCACTTTAAGCACCAAATTCGCTGGCAGAGTCAGAATCATCTATATTTCGATCCTGGTCTTCAGTATCGGACATGATGAAAATGCTGGTGTTTCAATTCTGACAAAATTTAATGAAATTCCATCACACAACTCGCTCAAATCGATATCACGCATGGCACAGCCATTTTGAAATAAGGGAAACAACTGGATAACGCCTGATTCGGTGGCTATCGGTAAGGCCGTTTGTTTGAAATCCGCATTTCGCTAATTCGACGATCGTCGAAGTTGGTCACCAAGGCATATCACCGGAAATTCGACGATCGTCGAAGTTGGTCAGCAAAGGAATTTATGCAGCCAGAAATGTCCCTACTCACATAGTCCACTACTATTGCAATATCGGGTACTTATTACAGACCTAAATTTTTCCTTGAAATTTTACACACATATATTTTAAATTTTAATAAAATGATTTTTCTAATCACTTTAGTTTATGTTGCGTAATTTCTACAGTATATACCTGACGAGATACAGCGATACATGCCATGCAATAAATCGTGCAATCTATTTGTGTGTCTTCGTTTTTCAAATGCTTTATTGTGTCGATTTCAATGTATATAATATCTTATCTGTCGCTTTAATTTCAATTTAATGTTAATTACTATCAAATAGTTTTGAGAATCTACATAGTCATTATTTGTCATGAAGAAATAATCTTAATGTCTTGCTAATACATTTATGATCAGTTTGATTTTCTGTAACGTTGTCTGGTGATACCAACTCTGCTTTGTGTATTCTATTATTTGGAAAACAAAACTTTCCATCAAGTCATATTAATTCACTGCTCAATAATTGGTGAACGATTCTCCATTTACTTTCATTACCTGAAAGTGTTCTCGAGGTATGGTGTCCGCGTGAGTGCTGGAGGTCCCGGGTTCAAGCCCCGGTGAGGGCCGGGATTTTGTCACGTGGATTTCTAGTAACACAATTTCCCCTGGTCTCTGGGTAGTGATATCGAACGCCCGTGTGTATTGTTACTCACGTAAAAAAATCCTTTGGCAGTTGGAAATCGAAAAAGAGTAGCCTAACGGCGCTGCTCGGGCAAAATTTCGAGTTAAAAATCTACCCAAAGCATTTCAGGATCCTCGCCGATGCTACGGAGTTCGTGAGTTTCTCCGGACTCAGGCTTTAGTTAGGAGTAGAACGGAGCACTTATGGGTTAAACCCGTGTGCCGTGATGTTGATTCGTCGACTAAACTTAACTAAGCTCATTACCTTCAAACCACATCTCCCATATTTCTTTATAATCCTTGTTATCAGATCATATCTTAATATTCAAGATATCAATCAACAAATTGATAATGCCACATTTTATTACCGATAGTACTTTGAACTTATGTACATTTCCTCCTTAATTGGTTCACTTTTATTATTTGTATGTACGCACGACTGGATAACACGCATGTTTACTTTCATTTTGTGTGATTCTAAATGTTGCGGTTGTTATTCTAAGGCACAATGCTTCCAGTTCTGTCAATGCTTTCTCTACCTCTTTATAGCATTAAGGCTACTCCATTACTGCGAGGATAATTTTCCCTCATTTTGGTCTGAGAACAGCACTGTTTCACCTGTGTATAATATGTTAGCTTTTTCCCTGCTTCGTTACATCTTGTTTCGCATAATCCCAACATTTTAATATAATATGTTCCAATGCATACATAGTTTAAACATATTTCATATGCCAGTTATGGGAATTTCTCTAAATGAAAAGAGAAGAGTAAACAATCCAGACTCCTTAGGAGCTCTGCGTCGTGTCTGCCCACTCTGCACACCTTTAGTTAATATTGGTTGGCTAAATTGTTCTTGTTTCCTTATGAACATGTTAGCAAAAAGAGTCTGGGAGAACAGGAAGCTTGCTGCCATAACAAAAGTCATTGTCTAACAAGTCTGTGTCCTTAGTACTCTTCTTTATGGCAGTGAAACCTTGTCGACTTACTTACACCAAGAGAAACGTTTAAGCAGTTTTCATATGAGGTGTCTGCGAAGAATACTTGGTATTAAGTGGCAAGACAAAATCACAAATACTGAAGTATTGGAAAGATCAGGTTGTGTGACGGTTTGTTCCATGCTCAGTCTTCGTAGACTTAGATGGACAGGACATGTTAGGAGGATGGATGACGGTAGAATACCAAAGGACATCTTTTTTGGTGAATTACAGATGGGTAGGAGATCTCAGGGTCGGCCTCTACTACGATACAAAGATGTGTATAAGCAGGACATGATTGATACATGTATGTATAATGCACATTGGGAGCAAGTCGCCACTGAACGTGTTGCATGGAGGGCAACTATCAGAAATGGAATAAAGACAAAGGAGAAAATTATTGCAGATAAAGCACACACAGAGCGTGAGAGACGTAAGATGGTGTATGATGGTAGAAATGACCATGTGTTCACATGCATCTTCTGTGGACGAACATTCACAGCACGAATTGGCCTTAACAGCCACATTCGCCACCGTCATGGGTTGTAGTTATTATGCCTTTTTGAAGCACATTGTACCAAACTATCGCCTGTCAAGACGGAAAGGTGCCAATGTACACTTGGTCTTGATTGGTGGGATTTTGCAGCTAAAGTTTTCTACAGAATGGGGTATCCAGCCTCATCTCAACTCTATTTAGTTGCGTTTTTACGACATAAAGGTAAGTTACTGTGCTACTATTCTTTGCGTTCCCTATTGGCCCCTTATTTCCAGCTGTGTATTTGCCCGACTTGTAACCTTTCTAATTTCACAATCTTCCTACTTCATCCATAACTTTGGTCTCTGTTCGTACAGCTTTAAAATTATTCATCTTGCCGTGCATTCGGTGTCTTTTATCATTAGTGATCAGCTAGTATGCGATGGCTCTTGCCATTTCGTCACTTATGTAAGCCAAAAGATAGACCGTGGACACTCCGACCATTTAGCTACTTTACTATGGTTGGACTCCGAAAATGGCCTGACACCGAAACAGACTTTAGTCTGCGTGCGTAGGAATGTGTACCATCAAAAAACATAAATGCATAGTACGAAATGCAGTAAAGAAATAGCAAACACGGTTGCCGCTAGTTTGATACAGTTGAATATCATTAAAAGATGTTGGCAGATGACCCTTTAGTGGTTTGCAACCTAGAGTGTATTTTAAACTATATCCTCACACATACTCTATAATATGTTTTAGACGATATTCACCAAGCGACCTTAACATTCTCATGGATACATGTATCATAATTATATAACAGGTCTTTTATGGAACATCGCTCTAAGCAAGGCCCGTCGAAAAGTGTCTTTCTCCTACTCATTCACCCTCATGTCAAACATGTGGGCAACGCCCTTGTCCATCTTCATGATGGGCGACCCCTACCATTTCTTCTAGGAAACATATCTTCTAAATTTGTTCTTTTCAGGCCACTGTGACATTTAGTACATGTATTCAAGGCAAATTGAAGAATTCTGCTAGATTTCCGAGTCACCTGGTCTGAACTCGCAGAATGAGAAATCGTTTAAACTAATTAAGTTACCCGCATTTATTTTCTCTTTAATTGTGTGTGTGTGTTTTTTTTTTTTACTGTGAGTATTTCATGATATTCTGTTATAAAAGACAACACTCGAGGTTAATATCAGAAAAGAAAATGCATACTTCAGAGTTATTCAAAATAAGTGCAGAAAAAAAACATCTTGACGGAAGTTATTTGAGAAGAATGTATGACATATTTTGTAACTTCTTCTCTTTCTTCTTTCTTTCGTTTGAAATGTGTCTGTAACTGCAATGTTGTCTTTTTCAGTTCACTCAGTGGTCCATATAGTTTATCTTCCACTCTTAAGTGAGATTTTAACATAATGGTTGTACTTAACAAGCATGGTTAATTCAACACAAATATTTGTAACAACAATGGTATTAAAATGACGACACATAAAATGCAATAATAATACAGCACATGATAGGAGCATAAATATGTCATATGCAAAGTAAACAAAACGTCAGTTTACTTTAAGACATCTCTGACACGTTAAAAAATTCATAATTTTATATTCACAAATTATTTACTATTTATATAGCTAAACCTTTACTTGTTTAATGTTTCTTCTATATCATGTTATAGTACTGAATGCTGCAATACCAAGGAAGTAGCAAACACCGATGGAGATGTAGAAGTAACCGTGGATGAAGATGATGTGGAAAAAGAGAAAACCCGTATTACTAACACTTCATTGCAAGAGCTGTTCCAAACAGGTCGTGTGGTGCTAATCTGGTTTACTCTAATACTTCAATAATCATCATTTGTCCTTTAGTTTCATCATGATTGTTCCGTCAGTTATGGTGTTATTCATGTGCCTAGATTTCTTTGTTTTTTGCCCTTGCAACACATTAACACCAGTTACTTTAATTGTTCATTCAAGCATGATTTGTTTCTTAAATGTTACCGTTACTTCTGCCTTTATATTATTCAAGCTGTAGCCCATCTTTCATTTTCTATAATCGTTGTATCTATCATTTTTCTGTAGTTCATTGTGACTTATTTATATTTGAATAACGAAGACACAAACCATAGATTGTACGATTTATTGCCTGGCATGTTTCGCTGTATCTCGTCAGGTACATACTGCAGAAGTCACACAACATAGAATAAAATAATTAGATACATCTTCCAAGCTGAAATATCACATGATCGCACAGTAATATCAAGTGTTTAACATGGTAATTTTAAATGGACTATCATGTTTTTCTGTTGATTAATCATTATGGCTTCTGCAAACTTTAACAAATGACCATTTTGTGTATGAAACAACACAGGAGAAGCACTGTCTCTATCAATTACATGACCGGTTTCCAAGACATGACGTGCAAAGGACAACACCGGTAGTTTATAATTTTGGTGTGTCAACCTTCCCATGATCCCATCGCCTGTGTGTAGTATCTTATTATTATTGAGATTTCTTGAGGAATGCCAAAGAATTGAGTTTGAAGTTCACTAAACTCTGCACAGAAACAGTGTACAAGGTGAACATCGGAGAGAATGCTCGCCTCAACAAATCACTGATTACTGAAAAGATAACAACGTTGGCACTAGACAACCCAGAGAAATATGTGAGGAACTTATCGTCGTACGTTCTGAACAATATTGAAACTGAGGCCCTTGCATGCGGATTACAATTTGCATAAAGCCCAAACACATCATCCGCATTGAGTCGCAGGCACAGTTTGAAATGTTGTTTGACCAAGTTTCTAAGTTATCGCCTACTTCTGCTGAGTCGGTCGGGTGGCTAAAGGCCAAACTGGTATATTTAGAACACCAGTATCGCACAACACCTTCTAAACAAACATATCCGCTGACCAACGAACACCTTATTGCATTAAAAGCATTAAAGGCTAATAAAACCCTTGTATTACTGAAACTAGACAAAGGAAGTGGTGCAGTGTTGATGGACATGTCAAACTACCAGAGTAAAATAGAAGAGATATTATCGGATAAATCTAAACTCAGGTTAGATCAAACAGTAAACAAGTCGGAGGACCTGGATGTTAAAATGAGAAAATAAATCCAGTCACTTGTGAATGGGGGACTTATTAGTGAGGCCACTGCACAAATTCTCAGACCACGTGGCTCCCAAACTCCTCAAATGTACTGTCTACCTAAGCTTCACAAGCCCAGAATCTCGCTAAGACCGATCCTTTCCATGGTTAACTCTGCACAACACCGAATGGCGAGATGGCTAGATGCAATTTTAAAGCCAGTACGATAGTCGTTTGATCCAAAAATACTCAGAGATACATTCGAACTGGTGAGATTATTGGATACTATGGACATAAATAATAAACACATGGCATCTATGGATATAACCTCCCTATTCACCAACGTTCCATTAGATGAGACAGTGAAAATAATAAGTGAACGCATTAGAGACAAACAACTAAAACTAGGTATACCAACATCTATTTTCGAGAGGCTACTATTACCATGTACTGCCAATATAAAATTTAATTTTCTGAATAAGTCATACCGTCAAATTGACGGAGTGGCCATGGGGAGTCCTCTTGATACTATTCTAGCGGACATCTTCATGACGCATTTAGAAGAAAGAAAATCTTCAGTCATTAAAAACCTGGTCTTCTACCGTTGCTATGTGGACGATATATTAATTATCACCACCGACGAGCTACAAGCAACATCATTCCAGGCCATAATGAACATAGCGCATAAAAACATCTCTCTATCTATGGTATACAAACACAACGAAGCGTTGCCGTTCCTGGATATCCTAATGAGGCGTAGAGCAGACGGCACAATTACAAGATCGGTGTACCGCAAAGAAACATGGACTGGCCAATACTTAAATTTTCTTAGCTTCTCATCTGTCAGTACAAACGTGGCTTAGTACGGACCCTGTTTGACCGTGCTAGGAAGATATGCACCCAGGACACACTGAAAGAGGAAAATGAAACTCTGAAGGATGTCTTACACCTGAATGGGTACTCTACAGGATTTATAAAGCGCCACTGCCAAAAGCCGAAACCAAAACCAGACGTAACTACAGTCCCTAAGCTCAAGGTATTTATCCAGATAAAAGTACTGGAGAGTTTTTGGTCATAGACCATAACTTTATGAAGGGAAAATTCCAACTGCACCTCCACTTGGTAGAGGACCGAAACACACCACGGTGTGGCTAACACAGCTCTGAGGACTGAGTATCCACCGGAATAAGTGGACAACTCTGCATCTGAGCAGAGCAGGGAACTCACTTGTCCTGACAGTCGGAAATGGCTGTCAAAGGCAGAGTTAAAAGACCACCTTGTGAATGTGGAAGGCAAGGGGAAACCACCACATTATCTTCCCAAGATTTCATGGCGACACACATTTCAGAAATAGTGAACGACGGTAATGGCTGTCTTAGGACATCCTCGTCCGGTAGGGACAGTCATGAGCCACAGGTGACACCAGACCGTCATCCAGCTATTGATGGCAGAACTAAAACTATAACTAAACTAAATAAATTTAGAGTAGGAACATGGAATGTTAGGACATTAAATGAGCTAGGAAAGTTAAACAATGTTTTAAGAGGAATGGAAAACATGAAAATGAATATACTAGGCATAAGTGAGATGAGATGGAAGGGATCTGGCAAAATTATAACCGACAAACACACAATAATCTATTCTGGAGGGGACACACATGAAAAAGGTGTAGGAATAATATTTGATGAAAAAACAGCAAAATCTATGAATGGATACTGGTGTATTTCAGATAGAGTTATAATGGTAAAAATCAAGGGCAAACCAATAGATATAAATATTATACAAGTATATGCACCAACAACAAGCAGTAGTGAAGAAGAAATACAACACTTTTACGATGAAATAGAAATGGCAATAGCTCAAATTGGATCACAAGAAATAAAAATAATACTGGGAGATTTTAATGCAAAAGTAGGAAAGGGAAAAATAGAGGATATAGTGGGGAATTACGGTTTAGGTACAAGAAATGAACGAGGAGAGAAACTAATAGAATGGGCAAATATTAATGATATGATAATTGGAAACACATGGTTTAAACACAATAAAAGACGACTATACACATGGAAAAGCCCTGATATGAAAATACGCAACCAAATTGACTACATACTTATTAATAAAAGATTTAGAAATGCATTAATTAATGTAAAGACAATGCCTGGTGCTGACAGTAATAGTGATCATTTACCACTATGTGGACAAATAAAAGTAAAATTAAAGAGAGCGAAAAAAAATAGTTAAGAACCTGAGACTTATTAAAGAGGTTCTGAAAGTAGATAAAGAAATTCAAGAACAATACAGAGTGACTATGAAAAATAGGTGCAATGCAATAGCTAAAATACAGAGTATAAATGATCAATGGGAAATGTTAAGGGACTCCATTCATCAAACTAGCAAAGAAATATTACCGGACAGAAGCCACAAAGCGAAGAAAAAATGCATGAATGAAGAAATCTTAATGCTGATGGACAAAAGGAAACAGAATAAAAATGACAAACAAGAGTATGCTAAGATAAATAAAGAAATAAGAGATAAATGTGATAAAGTTGGTTAAACGAGCAATGCAAACAAATTGAATTATATTCCATTAAAGATCAAAAAAGTATACACAGACAAATCAGTGAGCTCTCAGGAAGAAAAATAAGAATAAATACAGGGTGTTTGAAATCAAAAACAGGAAAGATATTATTGGAGGAAGGTGCTATAATGAAGAGGTGGAATGAGTATATAAGAGGATTATATAATGGAGAAAGGGAAGAATTAACAGAAGAAAGTAACTTAGAAGGCCCAACTATTCTAAAAGAAGAAGTCGCTGACGCTATGAAACATATGAAGAAAGGAAAAACAGCTGGGCCAGATGAAATCACAGTAGAAGAATTAGAAGTATTGGGAGAATTTGGGGTAGATATATTAACTAAAATACTAAATGATATTTACAACAGTGAATATTTACCGAGCGATAGGGTAAAATCTGTATTTATAGCAATACCAAAGAGACCAGGAGCAATTGAATGTGGAAGATTTTCGTACAATTAACCTCATAAACCATGTCACTAAGCTTCTACTCAGAATTATAATGAGAAGAACAAGAAAGAAAATAAACATGGAAATTAGCGAAGTACGGTTTTATGGAAGGAAAGGGTACAAACAATGCAATATATATATTACGAACACTAATAGAAAGGTCAATAGAGAAACAGAGGGACATATATTTATACTTCATAGATTATACTAAGGCATTTGATAAAGTAAAACATGATGAGCTGATTAAAATGTTGGAAGATATCAACATTGATGGGAAATATTTAAGAATAATAAAGAATATATACTGGAACCAAGTAGCAGCAATTAAAATGGGAAATAAAGAGGGTAGTTACGAACAGATAAAGCTAGGAGTACGATAGGTGTGTGTCTTGTCACCCGTTCTCTTCTCCCTATATAGCGAAGTAATAATGAGAGATCTCAAAGAAAAGCCAGGAATACTAATCGGAGGATATAATATAAACAATATACGCTATGCAGATGACACAGTATTGGTGGCGGATAATGCAACAGACCTACAACAATTGTTGAAAATTGTAGTATCAGGGTGCACAGAAAGGACTCTCCTTGAATATCAAGAAAACAGTAACAATGGTGATATCATAGAAAATGGGGACACCAAAATGTGACATAGAAATAGAAGGGGAAATTCTCAACCAAGAGGATAATTTTAAATACGCAGGGGCACTTATAACATCGGATGGAAGATGTACAACAGAGATTAAGAGCAGAATAGGGCAGGCAAAAGCCGCATTTCAGAAAATGAAGAGTATCTTATGCAATAAGTCGCTATCAATGAATGTAAGAAAGAGAGTGCTAAATTGCTATATAGAACCAGTTTTGCTGTACGGCAGCGAATCTTGGAATGTAAATGAACAAATTAGGAAGAACTTAGAAGCAACAGAGATGTTTTTAAGACGAATGTGCGAATTCCTTGGACTGTCAGAGTAACTAACACCGATTACCTGAAAGAGGCTAATGAAACTAGAACACCATATATAACAATAAGAAAGAGATAAACAGCTTTCTTTGGTCATGTGATGAGAAGAGAGGCATTGGAGAACATCGAGACAACTGGAAAGATCGAGGGGAAGAGAGGCAGAGGCAGACCAAGAAAAATGATGCTGGTCGGATTGAGACGGTGGCATGGAGGAATATCATCAGCAGAGTTCATCCAGAACACCAAAGACCGAGATCTGTGGAGAGCCATGAACGCCTACGCCAGCCGTCACGGCACTTGATGATGATGAACCTTTCGATAGGATGACGTAATGCAACGTCTACAGGACCGTCTCATAACCCAGTCGGCCGAACATTCTGTGCTGCAACTCCAGCCATTATGTACAGAACCACACCTATCCCCATCTCAGAAGTACAAAAATCTACCCCTTTGTACGCCACATCCAATTGTATGTATCAGTTCACATGCTGGTGCGGCTACGTATATTCAACGCTACTGTATGGCGCGGAATCCTGGACCTTGAACAAGCAACTAGAAAGTCGCATAGAAGCCCTGGAGATGTGGATATACAGACGAATAGGTCATATTTCATGGAAACAAAAACAATCAAATGCAGAGGTCCTAGAAAAACTGGGAATGAAGAGAGAGATGATGAAAGAAATAAACAGGAGACAAGTGAAATATTTTGGCAACGTTAAAAGACATGATACTCTTATAAAAACCATACTGAAAGACAAGGTTGAGGGCAAGCGAGCAAGAGGTAGACAACGATACAAGTGGGAGGATAACATCAAGAGATGGACAAACACCAGCCTGACAAACTGTACAGTCAAGGCGAGAGACAGACAGTGTTGGAGATCCATTACAGCCAACCTTCATTGCGGAGACGGTACATGATTGATTGATTGATTGATTGATTGATTGATTGATTGATTGATTGATTGATTGATTGATTGATGCTGGTGCGAGTCTACCTACATCGGCAGAACAAAGCGGCAGTTACATAGCAGGGCTGTTGAACACATACCTAGCTGGCTTGATAAGATACTACACACAGGCGATGGGATCATGGGAAGGCTGACACACCACAATTATAAACTCCCGGTGTCGTCCATTGCACGTCAAGTCTTGGAAACCGGTCATGTAATTGATAGAGACAGCGCTTTTTGCGTGTTGTTTCATACACAACATAGTCGTTTGTTAAAGTTTGCAGAAGCCATAATGATTAATAAACATAGGACAGTTTTGTGCAAACAGAAAGAAATGATAGTCCATTTAAAATTACCATGGTAAACAGTTGATATTACTGTGCGATCATATGTATATTTCAGCTTGGAAGATGTATCTAATCATTTTACTCTATGTTGTGGGATTTCTGCAGTATGTACCTGACGAGATGCAGCAAAATATGCCAGGCAATAAATCGTACAATCTATGGTTTGTGTCTTCGTTATTCAAATTCACTACAGGAAAACATTGTTTTGACTTATTTATATATTTATATTATGACCACAGCCTCCTTCCCTGACATTTTTTTTTCTGTAGATCTCATTATATGCTCACTGTTTAATAAACAAAATTTAGGAGACACAATTATTATTAATTTGGCTTATATTATGGATATTACAGATTCTCTTCTTCTCATTGATCTACACAAGAAATATAATCAGTTGACTGCCGTGGATCATATCAATGTAGGAATCCCAGAAAAAGAATGTTTCGGACTTCTGGGTCGAAGTGGAGCTGGGAAAACAACAATATTCAGAATGCTAACAGGAGAAACTACAGTAACATCAGGAAATGCTTTCCTTAAAGGTTTTGACGTACGCTCTAACCTGCGTAAAGTAAGAACATATTTTTACTGGTTATAGAATTGTTGTTGATTATAATTAAACAAACACATCACAATTTTCATCAGATTTATTGACTTGAAGCCCAATACATATTCTTAAATTAACCTGTATTTTAGTTGTCAAAGTAATAAATTATGTTTACGTAAAATGTTTTTCTTCCAAATGAAACAATCAGTTTTGTAAAATATTATGGGACTAAAGAGTGCCTCTATTAAACTGGTGATAGGCGTCTGACATTATTATTATCTTAATCTTAAAATTGTGTAAATACATTGGTGTATTCTTAATACAATAAAGAATCAAACTCTGGAATCAAAGCAGCAAGTATTTTTAACTGTGAAGGTAGTTACCATACTACTACACTACTAATATTACTTTTACTACTACTGCTGCTGCTGCTGCTGCTACTACTATAACTACTACTACTATGACTACTGCTATAATACTATTACTAATGTAACTATTACTACTACTACTAATGTTACTGCTACTACATTTATTACTACCACCACCACTACTGCTACTACTACTACCATTACTACTACTACTATTACTACTATTACGACGACTATGACTGCTGCAACTACTATTAATACTACTGCCACAACTACTAATACTATTGCTAGTACTACTGCTACCTCTCCTCCAACCTTTCCATCTTCTTCTTGTAGTTCCTCTTCTTCTTTGTGGTGTAGGATAAAAAGTGCGGTGTAGTAACTCTAGTGCATGACAACCATATCCTACGTGATAGTAATTGATACTATTATTTTCCCATCTCTTTACATAGCTCATCGATGGTTTCAAGACAACAGTGTCTGCTGACTAACTAAACTACATAAGTAAAGCAGTAGCAATATCGTACTAGGCAACAAGGAATGTCAAACTTTATTTAGAACACAAATGAGTATCTTGGTGAACAATGCGAAATTATCTATACAAACAGCAGTTTGTAAAGTTAAATTGCAGAATTGTGACAGACATAAAGCGTGTTAGAACATTAATGGGAACACAACTGCCATGATAGAATATATTGGAACATAACCATGTAATACAGCGAAAATAGCTATGAAAAACACAAAAATAAAAACAGCATCACGTGTAGCTCTTGGTTACTGAAGATAAACTTTTTGTACACATAGGCAGGGGAGAAACAAATGCTGTGACAAGTAGGACAGTGAATAATGACGAATGTGTCTCTAATTCTTTTGAAAGGGTACATTTAAAAAAAACACGAAATATCCTAAACCTGGTATGTGGAACCCATAATAATAAGAAGGAAGTTCTACAATCTAATATTAGAAGAGAATACTACCAGTTTGAATATTTTACATGCATTAGAAACACGATGAACATATGCTAGTTACATTTTTAAAAAATTCGCATATCCTTTACAGGACATCGCTGTCAACAGCAGCATCTTTCAGCTGTCTGTTGATTTCTTGGCAAGATTATGCTCAGTAGTTTGCCATTGATTTCTGAGCGGCCGGCTCAGTTATCCCGCAAGTTACCAGCGGGGGTAAAACCGCTCCCAGTTCTCGCCCGCTACGAGACTGCGTGATAAACGGGATTACGGAGAAAGGCTAGTTACATTAGGAGAGGGGAATTACATGTTAATTAACTCTGAAGCAGATCATCAAGACCGAGGGGTAGGAATGTTTAGTAAAGAATCGTAGAGAAAAATATTCGTGAATTCTGGACTCATAAAGGTAGGGTGATATTACTCAAAATTAACTCAAAGCATTTTGACATAACAATTTTACAAACGTATATTCAAATTACAGATTATAGTTATGAATAGCTAGAAAACAACTACGAAGACATACAACAAACACTGACAGTAGTAATATAATTAGAGGAAATGATCACGGGAGACATGAACTGGTAAGTATGAAAATGAAATATAGCATATTGTAGGACATCAAGTAATAGGAACCTGAAATAACAGTGGAAACAGACTTATAAGGTGACACTGGAGCAATTGATGACCAGAATCATCGCGGGAGCTACAGAGTACGTGCTTTGCGCTTGATGTCATTTTCAGCAGTCACTGTCGATGGAGTGAAGAGGAAAAAGCGAGGGAATGGCGAGAGAAGAAGGCATAGAAAGAGAACGACGGGGTACAGGAGAGTAAGGACAAAAGCACAACACCTAGGATTGAAATACATAAGAGTGGGCTATCGGAATTCACATTTCCAGGACTTCTACTAGAGAGGCTGTTTATTATGACATTGATGTCACATGCTGCAAGAATTAAATGGAGATGACTATCAGTGCCATGGATATGTCAGCCACATTACTCCGACTGGACATAGGCAGGGTCTGCTAGTGAAGAAGGGGTTAAAACATGAGATTCTAGACTTAAGTCAGTGGAATAACAATGCAAGATAGGTGCAGGGTATAAAGTTAGAGATTGGGGGTTTAAGCTGGAACTTTATAAATGTCTATGCTGCGTTGGATTCTTTTGTCACAGAAGAACGATGGGACTGGTTTAAGGAGCTTAAGGAGATCCCAGACAGTAGGCTTCTAATTGGTGGGGGTTTAATGCACGACACAGAGAGTGGAATAATACTGTAGAAAACCGGCATTGGATTCTGAAGTAATCTTCATAAACGATTGGAAAAGGCATCTGTCTTGTGGTGCTCTATGGACAATAGGATTGTTAAAGCTGACCCCACAAAACCTCACAAAAATGGTAAAAATGTGAACAGTGAAAACAGACTGAAGCACATGGGAATCACTTTTGATAGAAGCCTGCCCTTTCAGGATCATGTTGATGTGGTGGTTAAACGTGTCAGCAGAGATTCAATGAACTGAAGTATATGGGCAAAGGGCGTATAGCAGAAAATGATATTCTCACGTGTTCAGCACTTGATTATTTCATTTATTGAGTATGGACTAGGAATACACATTATCCCCAAGAGTCAGCTAGTGAAACTAGAGCGCATGCAGAATGAAGCCGTGAGTTTGGGGCGTGCAATGGACTTATGTGTATGCAATACATCCTGGCGCAACTGACCATTGCAGTCAGACTCAAGGTTTTGCAGGCAATGTCATACCTCACGGTGCTGTGGGCACAGTAATACCTCAAGGTTGAAGATATAATCAAGGAAGTGTGCCCACTTGAGAAAATTGACAGAAGCAAGGAGTGGGTCAGCGCGCCGAATAGAAATTTTATTTGCTTGGAGTTATTATCACATTGGGACATGAGTGTAAGGAGTAGCCAGCAGGCGCCAGTATACATTTAGCAATTAATTCAGGACTATTCTCGTCCTGGCGATGTGATTATTTATACCGATGGCTCTGTTTAGAAGGTTCAAAGACGTGCCCGTGGATTAATAGCAAAAGACAATGGCCAATGTGTGGTAAAGGAGCGTTTAGCGTACCCTAAAGTCTGAGAATGGAGGTGGAGTCGGTTACTGCAGCTTTCCACTGGTTAGAGAACAGACTGTATTCGCATACCGTGATTGTGACTGATTCATAAAGCATGCTGACAAAGGCGAAGACTGGCATGCTTCGTGCTGAATGGTATGCATCAATTCAGGTTTCGCGGGTTGTGAGCATTCGCTGTTATTTTCTCAAGGACACTGGTGTGGTTGGGAATAAAGAAGCACACATATTGGCTGGTGCTGCATCATTGAGAGGTAATTTGAGGCATAATAAGGCAGCTGTGATTGAGGCCCTCTGGGAGCCCGTGAAGAATGCAGAAAAACAGATCTATCATGGCCTAGAGCAGTGGTTCTCAACCTCTTTTGGCCCATGTATCCTGTTACCATATGTCAGAATGTCATTCCCTCTTTTCCAGTGAACGAAAGAAAAAGAATTCGCCCTCCCCCATCCTCTTTTTTCCTAAATTGGCAGCCTCAAAAGGTGCATTCATAATAACATGCCTATAATACTGAAAATCCTCATATCTTTACGTGCATAGATTAATGTTATAGTGCAGGTGTATACATTTAATGACAAATGAATATGCTGATGAATATTAAAACTTAAATAAAAGCATTGTCTTATATTCACAATATTTTATAAACACACCAAATTGATCATAGTACAATAAACAAACAGTTACAACGTCAAAGAATTGTCACTTAATACACAACACCAGAATGCCAGAAAATTGTGCTTCATCAACCAAACAAAACTCTCAATAGAAAACCCGGATATTGTGCCTGGGGCCATTTTGAGTCTGCCATTCTGTGGTCTTAATTCACCCCCCCCCCCCCCAGCGTGGGGGGGGGGGGAAATTCCCCCTGGTTGAGAAACACAGATCTAGAGAGAATGCAGCAGCAGGTGGTATTCAGAGGATTTGGTACACAGTCGTCACTCAGTGGTAAAAGCAAGACGGACTATAATGAGATTATAACGGTCACTATTATTGTTAGGACTCTACGCTGGCTGTTGAAGATGGTGACTGAGCGCTTATGGAAATGCCCTGAGTGCAGCGATGTCGGTTCCTGACTCAACTCAACTCAACATTTCTGTGACGAAAGCCATCTCATCTTTAAAACAAAAAAAGATACTCCTTTGGTTATAGAAATACAGATAACCCTAAAAGTACACGAATAAACTCATCACGGTAGTTTCAAATTTAAGCAACAGCTTGAAGTGAAATATATCTAGTTGAGCAGCTGTGGTGGCGCAGTGGTTAGTACGTTTGACTGCAGCCCGGTAAGATACGAAGTGTAGAATTCTTCATGAGGGAAAATTGACAGATGCGTTTGAAATAAAACATGAGTACGACACGGATATCTTTTGTCACAATTATTATTTTTACTGACTTTATATTGGGTTATGAGGACAACAATATCTATCGCCAGAAATTGAATTCAGTGAACTGTAACAAAGCAACGTGACGATTTTGACTTCGCCAAAGACATTGCACTCCTGTCACACAAGTAGTATTCAATGCGAATTTGCCACCACAAAATGCGGAGCCAATAGAGGCTGTCCAACGAGTATTTCCTTATATAGCTCTATGTGACGTCGGGTGGAGGGGTAGGGGTATTACCTATCAAAGGAGAGGTAAGGTGCCTCCCCCCCCCCCCCCCGCTAGCCTAGGGACACCCTTGGGCAAGGTGGAGTACCCGTTTAGCAGGGTTACGTGAAGCCATGCGTGCAGGTGGTGGATGACGTTGAAGAGCAGCCAACAGATAGTTGTAAGTTATGGTCTCCAGCTTCACGACGGTAGGGAGAGGATCTCTTTTTTTTTTGGGAGACAATGGCTACAGTCATCGACCAGTAATGTCACTGCTAGGAAGGAAAGCAATGGCAAACTACCTTCTTTACAAATGCCAAGAATATCATGTACTGCATCTTATCGATAATCAGAGAAACGGCGTAAATGGGTGCTCCACATGAGCAGCCTCGCCGGGTATGGGTAGTCATGTGCACCAGGTGACTCCAGACCGTCAGCAGAAGACTGAGTGCAAAAGAGCATCAAGATTTAAAGTAGGAACTTGGAATGTAAGAACTATGAAAGGGGATGGAAAATTTGATAACATTAAGAATGAAATGCGAAGATTAAATGTTAACCTGTTAGGTATATGTGAGACCATATGGACAGGAATGGGCATTATAACATCTGAGGAATATATAATAATCTATTCTGGTGGAGAGAACCAACAGCGAGGAGTAGCAATTATGATGGATTCAGAGATATCAAAATCGATCAAAGGATATTGGACTGTATCAGATAGAGTGTTACTGGTGAAGACCTTTTGATGTCAACGTCATACAAGTTTATGCACCAACAGCAGGCAGTAGTGATGACAGTATTGATGAATTTTATAATGATTTTGAGAAAGCCTTCAAGAATTGCAAGAATTCTGAAGTAAATATCATAATGGGTGACCTGAATGCCAAAGTTGGAAATCAACAGGACGGAGGTATAATAGGCAAGTATGGACTAGGGGAACAGAATGAAAGAGGTTGCAGACTTGTACAGTGGGCAAAAGAGCAAGATTTGATTATTGGAAACATCTGGTATAAACAGCATCAACGGAGATTATGGACATGGATGAGTCCTAATAATTAGATCAGGAATCAGATTGATTATATTCTCATACACAGAAGATTTAGAAATACCTTAAAAGTCGCTATAACTATACCAAGCGCAGACTGCTACTGCGAACATAGATTAATCTTAACCAATTTATAAATAAAATTTAAGAAAGTCAAATATTCACCAAGGAGCACAAAATTTCATCTACAGGCACTGCAGATTGAGGAGATAAAAGATAAATTCAACGTAGATGTAAAGAAAAGATTCGATGCATTGCCCGATATGGAAATATTATTTCAAGACGTCAATGACCAATGTGAAATATTAAAGAAATCAGTCAACCAAGCTGCAGAAACAACCAGCCCCGAAAATAAAGGTAATAGTACGCAAGAAATGGATGACGGAAGACATCTTAAACTCATGGAAATAATAAGAAATAACAAAAATAACAAAGAAAAAATATGAAGAGATTCACAGGAAAATAAGAAAGCTATGCAAAGAGGCAAAATAAACATGGCTTGAGGAAAATTGCAAGGAAATTGAAAATCAACACAACACCCGGAATACCAAATTAATGCACGAAAGGATTAAAGACATATGCACAAAATAATTAATGACATCGCTAACAAAAGAACACACACATCAACGGGTTGCCTAAAAACCAAAGATGGCAAAATGATAATAGAAGAAATCAGATTTTACATGCGTGGTCAGATTATGTGAAAGACCTTTATGATGATACAAGAGAAGAATAATATGATCTTCATAATAATAATGAAAGACCATATATTTTGAAGGTAAGTCAGGTCTTAGTCAGATATGACTGAGCTACCGTATGACAGTAGACGGTACTACCTGCTTTCTGTCAGCGCCGAATGTTGGGCGGCGCTTACCAAACCCGACACCCCACATTGTGCCAACGGCTTCGGGCGGAAGAGCGCAATTGGGAGGGTACTAGCCTTATCCTGGTGCGAGGAAATGCAACCCAAAGACAAAATACGTCATGGCAGGGCAGACCAGGCCCTAAGCCTTGGTTGGCAGCTGGTCTAGGATCGAAGCTCCGACAGGCGGACAGTTAGAGCATTGCTTTGCTGATCCGGCAGCTTCTGCAGCTTGTCTTGTTCCAGATTATAGGTGTCAACTTTCCTCTGGAGTGAACTAGGCAGGCCGAGAGAGGGATCATGCTGCATGGGCAACACATGGTTTCTTTATTTTAGCCCAGGCTTTGTGCTATGGAGAGGCAATAACTCCATCCCTGGTCTTAACCGGTCTCGGAATCAAAGCGAGAGGCAACTGTTACGGGTTATAAGTCCTTGTCAGTTGGCGTATACATGGCGCGCCACGCGTTGCCTCTGACGGTGGGAGACACCTACAGGTGTCACTGATCAGCTACCGCCCACCTAAAGCTGGGCATCCCCCAGCCAATTGGGAATGTTCTAGTTTCATTAGCCTGTTTCAGGCAGTCGTCGTTAGTTACTCTGGCAGTCCAAGGGAGTCTCAACATTCGTCTCATGAACCACATCTCTGTTGCTTCTAATTTCTTCTTAATTTGTTCATTTACATTCCAAGATTCACTGAAATACAGCAAAATTGGTTCTACATAACATTTCAGCACTCTCTTTCTTACACTCAGTGATAGGGACTTATTGCATAAGATACTCTTCATTTTCTTAAATGCGGCATTTGCCTGCCCTATTCTGCTCCTAATCTGTGTTTTACATCTTCCATCTGATGTTATAAATGCCCCTAGGTATCTAAAATTATCCACTTGGTTACGGATTTTTCCTTCTATTTCTATGCCACATTTTGGTGTCACCATCTTCTTTGATATTACCATTGTTACTGTTTTCTTTATATTCAAGGAGAGTCCTTTCCTTGCACTCTCTGTTACTACAACGTCTAATAATTGTTGTAGGTCTGTTGAATTATCCGCCACCAATACTGTGTCATCTGCATAGTGTATATTATTTATATTATAACCTCCAACTAGTATTCCTGGCATCTCTTTGATCTCTCTCATTATTACTTCGCTATACAGGGAGAAAAGATCTGGTGACAAGACACACCCATGTCGTACTCCTAGCTTTATCTGTTCGTAACTACCCTCTTTATTTCCCATTTTAATTGCTGCTACTTGGTTCCAGTAAACATTCTTTATTATTCTTAAATCTTTTCCATCAATGTTGATATCTTCCAACATTTTAATTAGTTCATAATGTTTTACTTTATCAAATGCCTTAGTATAATCTATGAAGCACAAATATATGTCTCTCTGTTTCTCTATTGGCCTTTCTGTTAGTGTCCGTAATGTATAAATTGCATTGTTTGTGCCCTTTCCTTCCACAAATCCATACTGTTCTTCACTAATTTCCATTTTTATTTTATTTTTGGTTCTTCTCATTATGATTCTGAGTAGAAGCTTAGTGATATGGTTTATAAGGTTAATTGTATGAAAATCTTCACAATCAATTGCTCCTGGTCTTTTTGGTATAGCTATAAATACAGATTTCAGCATTTAGTTAGGTAGTTAGTCGCGGTTCCAACTTCACGGCAACGGGTCGTCCCCATATTGCTCCGTTCCTGTGCCAGTGAATATCACAAAATACTCCTCACTGCCCCATGTGAACAATGGAATAGGCAGGAGTGTCGGCAAGCCAACAGCCCGCATAGGTACACTGTGCATAATGCTGCTGCCAGAATGTCAACACAAAAGTCCCCCACGGAAAATACAGTTCATCGTAGATGAAAACGGCAGTCACCAGAAAGACTTCATTGACCGAGGTTTTATCCCATATGGCTCGGTCTCTTTCTGCAAGGCGACCCACCGAAAGTGCAGCACAAAGCAACTCTGTAGCTACAGCGACGACTCCCAGGAGTCTCCTGAAAAATGCACTCGTGAACCAAAAAGGCAAACCAGTCAATCCAGCAACAGCCGGCCGTCATCGTTCCGAACATGCAGTTCAAGCGAAAAACCGCGGACAGATGTAAAAGCATTCCACGCGAAATTCACAGCTCACAGTGTCGTGCGACGCACTCACTCAGTAGCAGGGCGATGGAACCATAGCCTCCTTAGTCGCCTCTTACGACCTGCATGGTACGCAACAGTGTTACTATTCTTTGCTCCCCCGTATGGGCCCCGGCAACACACGGGCAAGATTTCAGCATATCACTGGATAAATATCCACTGCTGTAAATATCATTCAACATTTTGGTTAATATATCTACTCCAAATTCTCCCAATACTTCTAATTCTTCTATTGTGATTTCATCTGGCCCAGCTGTTTTTCCTTTCTTCATACGTTTCATAGCGTCAGCGACTTCTTCTTTCAGAATAGGTGGACCTTCTAAGTTACTATCTTCTGTTAATTCTTCCCTTTCTCCGTCATATAATTCTCTTATATACTCATTCCACCTCTTCATTATAGCACCTTCCACTAATAATATCTTTCCTGTTTTTGATTTCAAACACCCTGTATTTATTCTTATTTTTCTTCCTGTAAGCTCACTGATTTGTCTGTGCATATTTTTTGCATCTTTAATGGAATTTAATTCAATTGTTTTGCATTGCTCGTTTAACCAACTTTCTTTAGCCTTCCAGCATTTATCTTTTATTTCTTTATTTATCTTAGCGTATTCTTGTTTGTCATTTTTACTCTGCTTCCTTTGTCCATCAGTTTTAAGATTTCTTCATTGATCCATTTTTTCTTAGCTATTTTGCCTCTCTCCAGTAGTAATTCTTTGCTAGTTTGATGAATGGAGTCCCTTAACATTTCCCATTGTTCATTTACACTCTGTATTTTAGCTATCGCATTGTACCTATTTTTCTCGGTCACTCTGTATTGTTCTTGCATTTCTTTATCTATTTTCAGAACCTCTTTATTAAGTCTCACGTTCTTAACCATTTTTTCCCTCTCTTTAATCTTACTTTTATTTGTCCACATAGTGGTACATGATCACTATTACAGTCAGCACCAGGTATTGTCTTTACATTATTTAAAGCATTTCTAAATCTTTTATTAATTAGTATGTAGTCAATTTGGTTGCGTATTTTCTTATCAGGGCTTTTCCATGTGTACAGTCGTCTTTTATGGTGTTTAAACCATGTGTTTCCAATTATCATATCATTGATATTTGCCCATTCTATTAGCTTTTCCCCTCTTTCATTTCTTGTACCTAAACCATAATTCCCCACTACATCCTCCATTTTTCCCTTTCCTACTTTTGCATTAAAATCACCAAGTATTATTTTTATTTCTTGTCATCCAATTGAGCCATCACCATTTCTATTTTGTCGTAAAAGTGTTGTATCTCTACATCACTACTGCTTGTTGTTGGTGCATATACTTGTATAATATTTATATCTATTGGTTTGCCTTTGATTTTTACCATAATAACTCTATCTGAAATACACCAGTATCCATTAATTGACTTGGCTGTTTTTTCGTCTAATATTATCCCTACACGTTTTTCATGTGTGTCCCCTCCAGAATAAATTATTGTGCGATTGTCAGCTATAATTTTGCCCGATCCCTTCCATCTCATCTCACTAACGCCTAATATATTCATTTTCATTCTATCCATCTCTCTTAGAACATTGGTCAACTTTCCTAGCTCATTTAATGTCCTAACATTCCATGTTCCTACTCTAAATTTATTTATTTTAGTTATGATTTTGCCATCAGTAGCTGCATGACGGTCTGGTTTCACCTGTGGCTTATGACTGTCCCTACCGGACGAGGATTTCCTAAGACAGCCATTAACGTCGTTCACTAACTCTGATATATGCTTTGCCATGAAGTACGACCCTCTACAGATCACTAATAACCGCTACCCTCCCCTCAACACCAAATGACACTACGCGATACCCACTGCAACCAATAATACCGGCCATCTTTAATTTTCAGGGTTTTCATATGTAACCCATATGATGATAGTGTTTAAACCCTTGTTCTTGTATAGTGTTCTTATGTTGCAGGCTGTAAGCCGTATCTTGGGGTTTCTATTTTTCTTTTTAGTGCATGGTGCATTGGTCTTTTTTTTTCAGCCTGCGATTCAGATTGTGTCCTAGCCCCAAGCACTCATTTAAGCAGGCAGGCTGAGGCGGATCATCACCCAATTGACCAGGGGCTGCTCAGCTTGAGGCGGGCGGTAGCTGATCAGTGACACCTGTGAGTGTCTCCCACCGTCAGAGACAACTCGTTGCCCCTGTCTTCGTCAATTGACAAGAACTTATAACACATAATTGCTACGTTTCGCTTTGAGTCCGAGACCTGTTAAGACCAGGGATTAAGTTATACCTCCATAGCACACAGCCTGGGCTGAAATATAGAGGCCTGCCTAGTTCATTCCAGAGCAAAGGTAATACCGATACATCTAAAACAAGACAAGCTGCAGAAGCTGCCGGATCAGCAAAGCAATGCTTTAACTGTCCGCCTGTCGGAGCTTCGGTCCTACACCAGTTGCCAAACAATGCTTATGGCCTGGTCTGCCCTGCCATGACATTTAGTCTTTAGGTTGCATTTGCTCGGACCAAGGCTTGTACCTTCCTAATTGGCTTCTCCGCCCGAAGCCTTTGGCACGACTTGGAGTGCCCAACATTCGGCTCTAACAGAAAGCAGGTAGTACCGTCTATTATCATACCATAGCTCAATCATATCAGACTGAGACCTGACCCTATAAATTATAAAATATGGCACACGTAAATTATGTTTCAGGTACAGTCCAATGTCGGCTACTGCCCTCAGTTTGATGCTCACATTGGAGAAATGACGGCACGCGATACTCTGACTATGTATGCGCACTTACGGGGTATACCTAAAGAGTACATTGGGTGCATTGTTGAAGATCTCATTGATATGGTGCTTCTTACAGAATATATAGACAGTGTCTGTGGCACTTTTAGGTTTGTATCGCTTGCTATTTTTGTGATGTAGATCTTGGAATAAATGTATGTCCAAATTGCTATACTCTTACGGACACGATTCGTAATCCCGCTTACCTGCGTTCGAAACACATCTGCGCGCGATTTGGCAGCAGACCGCGTTGCGCTTGGTTTTAACGAATTGGTGTGGGAGCCGGTCGTTCAGAAATCAATGGCAAACTACTGAACGTAAACTTGCCAAGACATCAACAACAGCAGTAAAATTCTGGTGTTGACAGCGATGTCCTGTAATATGATATGCACAAAAAAATTGCTATACTAGTCAGTGATTCAAAAGGATATTTGGATATCATCAAATGATCAAGTAACTATTGCAAAACTATTATTAAATCTTTAGAATTAGCAACATTCGCTTCGATAGAGTGGTCAAACACAATCGCTGAGACACAGTTATTGACATTGCAATTTGAATTCCCCTTTCTTCAAGATCCAATAACACGTGTCATGATTGTAACGGACTCACAGAGTATGGGGAGTATGAGTATGAGCTAACGGGGGGGGGGGGGGGGGGCTGCGTGGTGTCGAGGTATGGTGTCCGCCTCGAGTGCTGGAGGTCCCGGGTTCAGGCCCCGGTGAGGACCAGGATTTATTTAAAAAATCCACCGGGACTTCCAGTAATTTCCCCTGGTCTCTGGGTAGTGAGATCGGAAACCCGTGTGTATTGTTGCGCACGTAAAAAATCCCTTGGCAGTTGGAAATCGAAAAAGAGTAGCCTAACGGCGCTGCCCGGGCAAAATTTCGAGTTAAAAATCTACCCAAAGTATTTCAGGATCCTCGGCGGTGCTACGGAGTTCGTGCACTGAGCTGAGATTCTCCAGACTCAGGTTTGAGTTAGGAGGAGAACGGAGCACTTATGGGTTGCACCCGTGTGCCGTGATGTTGATCCATAAACTAAACTAAACTAAACTCACAGAGTATGCTGAGAGTAGTGAATCAGGCAAGCTTCGTGTGGAGTTCCATGCTTCAATTAAAAAGTCAGAGATAGGGAACGTCGGTTAGATCTTTTCCCAGGGACGTTCTGGTATGGTGAGAAACGAGCAGGCGAACATATTGGCTAAGTCTGCAGCGCTTAGTGGGATATTGATGCTTGATAAACATGGTCTAGGGCCCTTGGATCCATGTGTATAGAGTGACAGAACAGATCCGTTATGAATATGACAGCCTTTAGAGAATGGCAGGGAGTGACCAGAGGATAGGACAGACACTATGTACTCCTGGGAGAGGCCAGACGGATAAATAATCAGACTGCAACAGGTATCATTAGTCAATCAATCAATCATGTGCCATGCCGGAAAGCGCAAGAGGTCATGACTCTCCATTTCACTCGATCTGTAGCGTCGTGGATTAGCTCAGTGTTCCTGTCTCGTCCATGCCATGTGGCCAAGCCATCCAGCTATTTTCCTCTCGGTCTTCCTCTTGGTCTGTTCCCTTCGATCTTGCCAGTTCTCCAATCCATTTCTTCTCATAACATGTCCAAAACATTTTGAGTCTACGTCTAATTTCTCTAAGCAATTTATGATTTTCATTTGTTTCCTGTACTACTTGGTCATTGGTTTTTCTGTCTGTCCATGGTATTCTTTGCATTTTCCTCAGAAACCACATTTCTGCAGCCATCAGATGTTTTTTCAGCTTGACTGCACATTGTCCAAGTTTCACATCCATACAAAAGAACAGGCTCTATGTATCCCCTCAACACTCTCTTTCTAGTTTCAATTGACATCTTTGTATTGGTCAGAATATTTTTCATCTTGCTAAAGACTACTTTCGCCATGGCGATTCTTGTTATAATCTCTTCAAGGCATCTCAAATCAGAATTTATGACTGTTATGAGATAATTATACCGATTCACTTGTTGAAGAATATTCCCATTTACTTGTATATTACATTGTTGTACTTCGTTCTTCCTAGTGACGACCATAACCTGTGTCTTCTTACAATTTAATTCCAACTCCAGCTGCTCATTGTGTACCACAAACGCGTCTACTAAGTGTTGTAGATCTTGTGCATTGTCTGCAATCAATACTGTATCATCTGCATATCTAATGTTATTGATGTTTCGTCCTCCAATGCTGATTCCATTTACATCTTCTACATTTCTGAAAATATTTTCACTGTATAGGGAAAAAAAGATCTGGAGACATTACACATCCCTGCCTAACACCTCTCTTAATAGGTTGATATTGTCCCACTTCATTATCAATCCTTATGGCAGCTTGTTGTTTCTAATATATGTTTTTTATAAGTCTAATGTCTTTCCCATCAATGTGTAGATCTGCAAGCATATCTACCATGTTGACATGTCTAACTCTATCAAAAGCCTTTGTGTAGTCAATAAAGCAAAGGTGTATATCCTTCTTTACTTCTATAGCACGTTCAATAACTGTTCGCAGCATATACACAGCATTTACTGTACCATTTCCTTCTACAAATCAGCATTGTTCTTCCCCTATTTCAGGTTGTATTTTCCTCCTCACTCTTTGCATGATAACTCGTAGCAAATTCTTTGTGATGTGACTCATTATACTAATTGTTCTATGTTGATCACAATCCAAGGCTCCTGATTTCTTTGGGATTGCGATAAATACAGAGTTACATAATTCAGACGGTATATATATATATATATATATATATATATATATATATATATATATATATATATATATATATATATATATATATATATATATATATATATATGGTTGGCCACGTGGCATGGACTAGACAGGAACACTGAGTTGATCCACGACTCTGGTGATCGAGTGAAATGACGAGTCATGACCGCCTACGCTTTTCGGCATGGCACATGATTGATTGATTGATATATATCTCCAGTATCATACAATGTGTTCAGCAGTCTGGTGACTTGCTCTAGTCCAAATTCTTCTAAAGCTTTAATCATTTATTTTGTGATGTTATCTGCACCGGGGGCCTTGCCAGCTTGCATATGCTTAAGAACATTTCGAACCTCCATCTTCAAAATTAGCGGTCCTTCATTATTAAATCGAATATCATACAGTTCCTCTCTGTTAAAGGTTTTTCACATAATCTGTCCATACATGTAGAATCTGGTCTTTTTCTATTATGATTTTGCCATCTTTAGTTTTTAGACAGCCTATTGATGTACTTGTTCTTCTATTAGTAAGTTCCTGAATTCTTGTGTGCACTAATTTGGTATTTTGACGGTTGTGTTGTTTTTCAATTTCTAAGAACTTTTCCTCAACCCATGCTTCTTTTGCCTCCTTACATAATATTCTGACTTGTCTGTGAATTTCTTCATATTTGGCAGAATTATTTTTTGTTGAGTCTTCTTGTTTCCATTAGTTGTAAAATTTCTTCTGTAATCCATTTCTTACGACCCACCTTCTTTAATTTTGGAATAGTTGTTTCTGCAGCCAAATTGATTGAATTCTTCAACATTTCCCATTGATCATCCACATACTGGAATAATATCTCTAGATCAGACAATATATCAAATATGTTATGTACTTCTATGATGAATTTTTTTTGGTATTTCCTTGCCATTACTCAATGTACACAAATCATATTTAGTGTTTCCTGTTATATACTTGACTTTTTTCAAGTTTATCCTCAGTGTTCCTGTAAGTAATCTGTGGTCACTATAACAATCAGCACATAGAACTGCTTTTGCTATTGTTCACGCGTTTCTAAACCTTCTGCTAATCAGAATATAGTCAATATGGTTTCTAATCCTGTTATCAGGGCTCCTTCATGTCCATAATTTTCCAGGGTGTTGCATAAACCAAGTGTTTCCTACAATCATTTCGTGTTCTTTTGCCCACTCTACGAGTCTGTATCCTCTTTCATTTCTCTCTCCTAAAGCATAGTTTCCTACTGTGTATCTATCACCTTGATTTCCTACTTTTGCATTGAAGTCCCCTGATAAATTGTTTATTTCTGAATTTTTACATTTCTTTAAGGCAGACTCTATGTCATTATAAAATTCCTCCACACTATCTTCACTGGATTCGCCTGTTGGGGCATATACTTGAATAACATTTATGTTAAAAGGTCTGCCACTTAATTTAACTAGTAGAACTCTGTCCGACACGGCCCAATATCCTTGAACAGATTTTGATGTTTTCCGGTCCAAAATAATTGCCACTCCCCTTTGTCGATCTTCACCTCCAGAATAAATAATCTTAAACTCTTCATCTATCTTGATGTCTGCTCCTATCCATCTCGTTTCGCACATCCCTAAAATATTAATTTTTGTCTCTTTCCTGTTCTTCTTTTATGTTCTCTAAATTGTCGTCGTCGTTTAAGGTCCTAACATTCCATGTTGCTAATTTTAATGTCTCTGTCCGTGTCTTGCGATGATCAGTCTTTAGGCGAATCATGATGTACTAGGCACTTTTAAAGAGGTAGTTTGCTGTTGCTTTCCTCTATGGCAGTGACCATACTGGCCAGATGACCACAATCATTGTCTCTCGAAAGAGATCCTCTGCCTGCCGTCGCGAAACTTGAGACCATAACCAACAAATATTTGTCGGCTGCCCTCAAAGTTTCATCCACCACCTGCCTTCCGTGGCTTCTTTTGAACACTTCCAATAAACGAATACGACATGACACCACATGATCCACAGGAAAACACTAAACAGCGTAAAATACTAAACAGCGTAATACACTACACAGCGTCTCCGAAGAATAAACGCGTCACGTCGTGGCCATTTATACCGGAAGAAGACAGAATACAGATTTGCACAGCACGTGCCTACCTCAGAGTCAACGCAAACACAAACTATCCACTGCATAGTGAGATTAGGAAGGTGAAGGGCAGCAGGTTAAAAAGAGGAAGGTCGTGGTCTTGAGCATAACCCTTAACAATCGGAACTTGGAATGTACGCACCCTACTTGACAGAGATGGCGCGTCGGGTCCAGAGAGACGAACAGCACTGATTGGGAGAGAGATGGGCAGGTACAACATCGACATTGCAGCCTTGAGCGAGACACGACTTGCACAAGAAGGCCAAATTTGTGAAATAAGTGCCGGCTACACATTTTTCTGGAGTGGAAAGAAAAGCGAGGAAAGACGCCGATCTGGTGTGGGATTTGCCATTAAGTCGGCCCTGGTCGGCAAACTGGCTGGATTTCCAAAGGCTATAAACGACAGGCTCATGACCATTAAATTGCCCCTGCTGAATGGAAGGAAGCATGCAACCATTGTGAGTGTCTACGCACCAACTATGACAAT
Source organism: Cepaea hortensis (assembly GCA_963921405.1). Taxonomy (NCBI): domain Eukaryota; kingdom Metazoa; phylum Mollusca; class Gastropoda; order Stylommatophora; family Helicidae; genus Cepaea; species Cepaea hortensis. Next base: position 115,005,185 of record OY992879.1, read on the forward strand.
AAAGATGATGTCAAGAACAAGTTCTATGAGGACCTGCACAATGTATTAACATCTGTTCCCAAAGGAGACAAACTTATACTCCTTGGGGATTTCAATGCCAGAGTAGGCACGGACACCACCTCTTGGAGTGGCATTATTGGAAAGCACGGAGTCGGAAATTGTAAGAGCAATGGACTCCTCCTCCTTCTTCAGGCATGTGCCGAACACGATCTCCTGATTACTAACACAATTTTAAGTCTCCCCATGAGAAACAGGACATCGTGGATGCACCCTCGATCGAAACACTGGCACCTCATTGACTATGTCATCGTCGGGAGGAGTGACAGACAAGACGTTCGGTGACAAAATCCATGTGTGGTGCCGAATGTTGGACAGACCATCGTCTCATTATCTCGAAAATAAACATTCACATCAAACCACCACGGCGTCCTCAAGGGGTGAAAAATGCAAAAACAAAACCTAAATGTCACCCGCCTAAACAGCAAGAAAATGCAGCTGTCGTTTAAAAATATGCTGGAAGACCGCCTCAAGCCAAATGCTACAGCTAAACAGGATACAGAAACAGAGTGGAGAGCCATAAAGGACATAATTTACAACACTGCTATGGAAATCCTGGTCCAACCCCCCGAAAGCATAAAGACTGGTTTTATGAACATTCCGAAGGACATCAACCAATTGCTGGCCGAGAAACATCTTCTCCTCAAGGCACATTTGAATGACCCGAAGTCAACATCTAAAACGGATGCCTTCAGGAACATTCAGAGAGTAGTACAGCAGAAACTTCGGCATATGCGGGACTCTTGGCTGAGCAGCAAAGCTGATGAAATTCAAGGCTTTGCTGACAGACATGATATGAAAAACTTCTACGATTCACTGAAAGCGGTCTATGGTCCTACATCACCAGGCACAGCTCCCCTCCTCAGTGCAGATGGGGGAACATTGGTCACCGATAAGAAAGACATCCTTCAGCGCTGGGCAGAACATTTCAGCAACATCTTAAATGCAACTTCCTTCTTCGATGATGAAACCATCAACTGCCTTCCTCAAGTTCCCATCAATGATACACTTGATGACCTGCCAACCATAGTGGAAGTAAACAAAGCCATCCAGCAACTCCCCAGTGGCAAGGCACCTGGTCCGGACTCCATCCCGGCAGAGATATAGAAGGCAGGTGGGCCGGTCATAACAGAGCAGCTTCATCAAGTCTTTACAAACATATGGGTGAACGAGACCATGCCACAAGATTTCAAGGACGCGTCAATAGTCCACCTTTACAAACGAAAAGGAAACCGCCAATCCTGTGACAACCACCGAGGCATCTCCTTGCTTTCAATTGCAGGGACGATACTCGCCAGAATTCTTCTCAATCGCCTCACGGCCCATCTCGATCAAGGCCTTCTTCCCCAGAGCCATTGTGGCTTCAGAAAAGAACGTGGAACTGTTGACATGATTTTCGCTGCAAGGCAGCTGCAAGAGAAATGTCAGGAACAGAACTGCGAACTGTTCTCCACTTTCATTGACCTTACCAAGGCTTTTGATACAGTCAGCAGAGAAGGACTGTGGAAGGTTATGGCAAAATATGGCTGTCCACGAAAGTTTGTCCAAATAGTGCGGCTATTTCATGATGGCATGCAGGCAAGAGTACAGGAAAATAGTGAACTGTCTGAGTCCTTTCCTGTCACCAATGGAGTGAAACAAGGATGTGTCCTAGCACCAACACTGTTCAGCATCATGTTTTCAGCTATGTTGACGAATGCCTTCGAGAACAACGACATTGGAATAGACATCAACTACCGCATCGATGGAAAGTTATTCAATCTCAGAAGGCTGAAAGCTAATACCAAAATTGACAGCGACACCGTCAGAGAGCTCCTGTTTGCTGATGATTGCGCTCTATATGCCAACTCAGAGGCGGACATGCAACATAATGTTTCAGCTTTCTCACATGCCTGTGCCAACTTTGGGCTCAATATCAATTTGGAGAAGACTGTAGTTATGTACCAGCCAGCTCCAGGGAATAATCACACTGTGCCGAATATCAAAGTGAATGGTAGTGTTGTGGACAAATTCACCTATCTTGGCAGCACTGTGTCACAAGCTGCCACAATTGATGATGAAGTGAATGCAAGAATCTCCAAGGCCAGCGCGGCCTTTGGCAGACTGTACAAGAATGTATGGGACAGAAATGGAATAAGCCTGCAAACAAAGCTGAAAGTCTACAAAGCAGTTGTATTATCCACACTGCTATATGCTTGTGAAACCTGGACTGTTTATCAGCGACACGCTTGGAAATTAAACCATTTCCACACAGTCTGCCTTAGGAAGTTACTGAAGATTAAATGGCAAGACAAGATCCCAGACATTGAAGTCCTAGAAAAAGCGTCCATGCCCAGTATCCACACTCTACTAATGAAGAATCAGATTCGCTGGGCTGGTCACTTGACTCGCATGCCAGATCACAGGCTCCCTAAACAAATTTTTTACGGCGAGTTGCGTTGTGGTAAACGCTCCCAAGGCGGCCAGAGGAAACGCTTTAAAGACACTGAAAATTTCACTGAATGCTTTTGGAATTCATCATGACACCTGGGAGACTGCTGCCAGAGACCGAAATTCGTGGCGTGCCTCATTACGCAAGGGCGCAGTCATTTGTGAGGCAACCAGGACTGCAAGAGCTGTGAAGAAAAGACAGAACAGAAAAACCACTGCAGAAAATCCTCCTCCAGAAACGTCAAGCATTCTTTGTCCACATTGTCAAAGAACATTTCGAGCCATCATATCAGCCATCTTAGAACTCACGGCTCCATACTTTCAACCCCACTGGATGAAATGAATGGTCATCATCATTCTTGATGGACATACAACAATAACAACAACAACAACAACACACACACACAGATATATATATATATATATATATATATATATATATATATATATATATATATATATATATATATATATATATATATTAGGTTCCAGCTGTATCCTCCGATTATAATAGGTATTCCCTGCACCTTTGCTTCCCTGATCCCACCCATTCATATCCAGTATCGTGTTCAGCCTTCCTTGGCCACTAGAGCCTGCCCATGTCTTCCTTTCCCGGTTGGGGTAATGTACCATGAATAGCCAAGGCAATAATTTGTCGTCAATTCTTGCAACATAAGGAAATCAAAATCGTAGACCAATTTTTCCCATTTTGTCCTCGCTGCTTTGCACTACGGCAGTTGCGATACACAACCCGTACAATACACCAGCTGTGTAGCAATGAGATACCTCCTTGACTTCCCGACAATGGAACACAGGATCAAGATCTGGAGAGCTCGTGCATACTTAAAATTAAGTGCAGATGAGCAGCACCCTCTGCATGACGCTATATTCAGAGAAAAGGGTGACAGGCTAAAGAGGGGCAAATCATGGATGGGTCGGGCGGAAGATGTCGTCAGACAGGTCTGCAGTCTTACCAGTATCAACCCCGGCAAGGAATGGGTGCCGGTGCCTCCAGCTTTTAAGTGCACTTTCTCCTGCATTATCACACTCGACAGACGGTGCAGAGAGCAGAACCCTGCCGCTGTCAATGCAGAGGTTAACGCGCTCATCTATGAACACTCAGATAGCCCCGAAGTGCTCATCTATACAGATGGATCTGTTGTAAAGCAGCAGAGAAGTGCGTGGGAATTGACAGCCCGTTCGGCGGGCCGAACCGTTCAAGAATCGAGTGGTGCCCACTCTATGACCACGAGCAGCATGACGATGGAGGTGATGGCAGTTACACAGGCTTTCATATGGCTGGGATCACAGTATTATACCAACGTGTGTGTACTAAGTGATTCAATGAGCATGATTCAGAAGGTCGAAGCTGGATCTGTACGTAGACAGTGGACTGAATCGCTGCGGAAGTCTGTTGTCCGTAAAGTCACCTTCATCTTCGTCCCGGGACATGCGGGAGTCGAGGGAAATGAACGAGCTGACAAACTGGCTGGCTCTGCACCCCCTGTAGATGGCCAGCCCATGGATCGTGCCGATGTTATTAACGTCCTTAAAGATATGGCGAGAACAGAGGACTTTGACGTCAGTGATTCCACATCGCTGTCCAGGATGAAAGACCTGGGAGTAAGAATCGGCACAGTCAGACTCGAGAGGTACATCGGGAAAACAAAGCGCCTCGTCAACCAACACAGAACTGGCACTATTAGCCACCGGACGCTGATGAATATGCTGGGGGGAGGATCTGAGCACCTATGGACATGTCCGGAGTGCAACGAAGATACCCCAACTGATAACTGATAACTGATAACTGATAACCCGTACATTTTTAACGATCCGTTTTCCTCCTAACCCTTCTGGCTCTAGCCTTCTTTGTACTTCCTACTTTTTCCTACTTTGTACTCCACTACCCCTTCTCCTCCGTTTCGTTTCCTCCCCGCGAGCTGTTTTAAAAGCTGTCGAACACAAAGCACGCACTCCGTTGTTCCGGTGATAATTTTTCTTTTAATTTCCATAGTTGTTTTCATTTGAAGGCAAGAACTAACAGTTCACCCTAGCTACTAGGGAAGGGCAGGAAATGTCCTTCAGGAATCCATATGCTTGACGTTCCACGTTCACGACCAGCTCACCCGTATGCACTCTGGAGTACTATTGTGATTACCGTCGCTTAACCATACATTCTATTACGATGGACAGCATCTGCCATTGGCTTATTAACTGCGACGTCATCTAACGGCTTCAAATTATATCACAATCATTTTTTTTTAAAATTTAATTCTGGGTATAATGCATTGATGACACAGAAACGAGTCACGCATATATATTTTAACCAGTCAAAAAACAACATACACAGTGACAATCCAATTCAATCCTTTATATAATGAACCAAGTATATTAGAATAGGAAGTTAGTTAGTTAGTTAGTCGACAGATCATCCTCGCTGCACATCGAACCATTCAGTCCATAAGTGCTCGGATCCCCTCCTCAGCAAATCCCGCAGCGTGTAGCGGCTAACGACGCCAGTTCTGTGTTGGTTTATCAATCTTCTTTGGCTTCCTGCGTAGTGTTCTTGTTTGGCCACACCTCTTTTAATTTGATGCTCTAGCAGTCTGGCCATTGTTGTAGATTCACAGTCATCACTTGGTTCTCGCAAAAGTCTCACATCACGTAGAGCATTCAGAATGTCAGCCTGGTCCATGGCGCGTCCGCCCTCCACAGTAGCCTCACCTGCGAGCTTGTCAGCCCGCTCATTTCCTTGTACTCCCGCATGCCCTGGCACGAAGATGAAACTAATCTTTGCCAGCCGAGACCGCTTCAGAGGCAGCAACCATTCTCTTCGGATCGACCCCTCCTCTATCCTCTTGATCATGTTCATTGAGTCGCTAAGGAAACAAGCCCTGATGAATGTCTGTGTCTCGAGCCATGTTATTGCTTTACTTACTGCCATGACTTCCATGGTCAGGCTACTTGTGGTTTCAGTGAAAGCACCAGAGTCCTCCTTCACAATTCTCCCTCCGGCCCGAGCTGTAAAGGCCCATGAGCTTCTCACATGTCGGACGACCGACCCATCTGTGTAGATGACCGCGTCACCGTCTAGCGAATTCTCGAAAATCAACGCTTGTACTTCAGCCTCCACAGCAGCCGGATTTTCTTGTCTGCATTTTCTATCTAATTGGATGCAAACTGAAAAGGATGTGCAGAAGTCTGTTGGCACTTGCACCCACTCCTCGCCAGGTTCTAAGTCCTCAAGTGAACACACCTGTTGAAGAATGTCTTCGGCTTGACCCATCCACGACCGTCCTCTTTTTAACCTGCTGCCCTTCACCTTCCTAATTTCACTATGCAGTGGATGTTGTGTGTTTGCGTTAATTCTGAGGTAGGCGCGTGCCCTGCAAACTTGTATTCTCTCTTCAATGGTTGGAAAATCAAGAAGGTAGCGCATCGCCCTGCATGCTGTATCTCTTGTACATCCAAGAATAATGCGCATAGCTTCATTCTGTATCCTTTCCATCCTTTCTATCTGCTTATGGCTGAGAGTCAAGATTGCCATTGCATACTCCAAAACAGACATGACCAGCCCCTCGTACAGAAGACATAGATGGCGCTGCTCACAGTTTGCTGCCGCCATCACCCGCATCGCTGCCAAACCCCGCTTGGCCTTTGTTATCACCTGGTCTATGTGCACATTATAAGCAAGGCTTCGATCAAACCGTATCCCCAGGTAATTCATTGCCTGCGTTCTTTCCACCGTCTCTGAACACAGCATTTTAGAATAGGAAGTGAGAGAAGCAATTAATAAAAGCCCCAGAAACAAAGCTACAGGCATTGATAATATTCCAGTTGAAGACATCAAAGCAAACCAGGAAGTAGGGATAAAATGGTTAACAAATATATTTAACCGGACATGGCCAGAGAGGAGGGTACCACAAGACCTATGATTTTACCTTTAAGGAAGAACAAGGGTAGCACAAAAGAATGAACTATATATAGAAGTATATCTCTACTCAGCCATTTAGGAAATACTAATGCAACAATGTTAGAACATAGAACAAGATCAAGACAGAACAACTTTTATGTGGTGCACAGTGTGGCTTTGAAAAAGAAAGAGGGTGCATTGATGCCATGTTTACCTTGTAATAGATGAGATAAAATTACTCACAGGTGATTTTTTTTTTCACTGTGAAACATTTCCTCTAATTGAATACAACAATGAGCCGAGTGTGACTTTCATAGATCAAGAAAAAGCATTTGACCGAGTTAATAGGAATAAGCTGTTGAAAGTGCTCGAAGAATACGATGTAACTGGGCAGTTGTTGGATAACAACAGGGCTATGTATCAAAACAGTAAATCTGCAGTAAGAACAAATGTCGACATGACAAACTTGTTCCAAGTAACACCAGGTGTCGGACAAGAATGAGTTTTATGCCACTTTTGTTCATTATCTATGTGGACCTAAAGAAGCAAATCCACAGCCAGAGAGTTTAAATGGCCTGTTGTTTGCTGACGACCATAGTATACTGTTTGAGAACAACGTGGATCTCCTACACCATATACATTGCCTTAACAATCGCTGTCAGAATTTGGATATGAAGATTAACACACAAAAGACATAAATTATGCCAGTTTGACAAACACCAATGCAATATATCGCAAATATAAATGGAAAATCATCAAAACAAGTTAGAGAGTACTAGTATATGGGCGGTGTTTTCAAGGAGACTGGACGACTAGATAGACAAATAGAAACAAGAATACTGAAACAAACAGCTCCAAGTATCAAATAACATATATTCTAAGCCATCAAAATATCAACATGCAAACAACAATGAAGCTGATATGCGCTTTATTCGCCCGAACGCTGTGTTACCAAAGCCAAATATAGACAATCCTAGAAACATACAGGCGTAAAATCACATCATGTGAAATGAGATGCGAAAGAAACGCAGCTTAAAAAAAAAAGAGATTGAGAGACAATTGAGAGACTAATAACTAGTGTAGGGATAACACCTATTAAATATTGTTGCGTATCCCTTACGGGACGTTGCAGTCAACAACAGCATTTTCAGCTGCTGTTGATGTACTAGGCAAGTGTTATGTTCAGTAGTTTGCCATTGCTTTGTGAACGACCGGCTCCCATACCAGCACGATATAACACAACGCGACACGGTCTGCTGCACAAATCGGTCGCAGCTGAGCTTCGAACGCCTGGTACCCGGTTCACGAACCGCGTTCGCAAACCTTTAGCCACGGAGCCGGCTAACACCTATTACTGACTTTATAAAACACCAAAGAATTAAATCGTTCAAATATTTAGTTAGAACGGGACAAGATCAACCAGTTGCTAGAGTTTTCAACGCGATACTATCGAAATACAAGGCGATAGGACGATCTAGAAAGAGTTGGCTAGATGGAGTAAAGGAGACAGTGAAGAAATAAAATATGACGTTGGTACACACAACAAGACAAACGAAACAGAAAATTACACTTGTTCACTCTCTGCGATGCTTCATTGCAAGAACAGTAGGCACAAGAAGAGAAAATGGTTAGTACTAATCCATCTGTACTTTAGAATAACCACGGATTGCCTTCAGGCAATTGTACTCCTTTTGGTTAGTTAGTTAATTGTCCTTCACAGGGCGTTGTAATCAACCCAAGATTAACTGGCTGTTTGTGATTTACTAGGTAATTTTAGTTCAGTAGTTTCACATTGCTTTCTTGTCGGCCGACGCCTCATACTATCGTCCAAATCGTCGCTGCTGATTTAGAACCCTGGACTCTGTATGTCAGTAGACCTTGTAAATCATGAAAGGCGCCCACGTTCGTCCATCTACAGTACACGCTGACTTAATGGTGAAGTGAAGCTTCTTGTGTACAGCTGGACGAATAAATGTGCTCTTTTCTCAAATTGATCACCAACTTTTGGAACTCCACAAGTATGCTGTTGTGACTCTAAGGGGTATTTTTGTTTATAAGTTCCTTAACTATAAGTCTATCGGCTCAGCGTGTGCTGCACATTAGACCCTTCTGTCTCAGCGACCACATGATTTAATTGTTTTTAGTCTCTATCCAGTCTAATACAGACTGAAACAGATGTACCGCACCCTTATGGCACTGGCACCCAGTTCTCATCGGGCTTTGTGTCCTCTAGTCAACACATCTGTTGAAAAATGTCTTGTGCCTGATCCACTTAAGTTCGCATATTAAACTCATCCGAAGTTTAGCGGGTAAAAATAGTGCTTATTATATTACACATTTTAACGACTCATCAGTATATATTTCGCTTTTTCGTATTTATCGCCTTCCGTTCTGTTTAGCTGTATTGTGGTATTTCTGTTTTAGCTAAATATTATTGTTTACTCTGATCACTGAAAATAAAGATTTATCTGTACGTTTGTTTTTATCTGCAAGTGGCTAGCATAGGAGTCGGGATATCGCCCGATTATCATTCCTTCCTTGCTGCCCCGGTGACATGCCTTCAAATTCTCCTCTAAGCTGATTCTTTCATTTAATATGGGCCTACGTGATATTGACCACATCAACTCTTGAGTATATATTTGTTTATTCAAATATCGGGCTACCTTACGCCCAATACTTTTCAAGGCTTGCAAACAAGGTCCCTTGCTTTGTTTATGATGATCTTGCCGAACATTGTAGTCACATTTTGCGTTCAATCCTTTTCAGTATCCCATTGTTAGCTGTTGCCAAATTTTAAGGTCTTTTTTTTTTTACAATTTACTTAAAATGTAGTATCGTAGTAATGCGGAGCCGGTCTCCCTGGCCTAGACGTTAGCGACTTTCTCCGTAATCCCGTTTATCCACGTGAGCAAACGCAGCTGCGCGAGAATCGGTAGCGGTTCTCGCCGCGCCCGTTATTTACGGGATATGTAAGCCGGCCGTTAGGAAATACTAATGCAACAATTTTAGAACAAATCTTGTTTCTTGCCAAGAAATCAACAACAGTGGTAAAACGCTGGTTTTGTCAGCGATGTCCTGTAATAGAATATGGGGGGGGGGGGGGGGGGGAGCAATGCGGAACGTTTCATTATATTGTTGATTTGGCTATGGTTGTACTAACTTCATATCATTTATCTTTAGTGGAGGTAACAAAAGAAAGCTGAGTTTAGCTATGGCGTTAGTAGGAGATCCCCCTTTCATTTTTCTTGATGAACCGTCAAGTGGCATGGATCCACAAGCCAGGCGACAAATGTGGAATGTTTTATCTACAATTCGAAATTGTGGCCGAACATTAGTTCTGTCATCTCACAGGTAAAGTGTTAAATTTTAAAGTATTCTCATATAATTGCAGCTGCCTTAGCGCGTGCATAAACACACACACACGCACACACACACACGCACGCACGCACGCACACACATACACACACACTATCAAAGACACACAAACACATATACACACTATATGATTGGTAAATCATGTCTGTTTGTCTGTATGTCAGTCAGCACGTGAGTGCAAGAATACCTTTATGCCTATATTCCGTTTCCGAGAGGCTTTCCTCTGTGCTCTTATCTCCTCTGTCAGCTTCTCCCGCCTGCTCTTCTGCGGGCTAGCAGCTTCCTTCCTCTCGCTGCTAAGAAATTGACGCAGCGAGTGGAGGTATGCGATCTTTCCGAACTTTTGCACTTTCTCATCTAGTGACATGTGATTTAGCTCATCCTCTAAAACACCGGACAACGTCTCATCTAAACGCGGCCATTCTGCCTTCTCGGTGGTGGGGGGGGGGGGGGGTGTTTACTTGATCTTCACTCTGAGACTCACGGAAAGTTGCTCTGGTTCGTCACAGGGGACATCAACTTGAGTCTGCTCAGCACTGTGGGGTTCTCCCTGGCTGATATCCTTTGACGACGTATTGATATCTCTTTCACAGGAGCGCTATAGTATCTCCTGTGATGTACTCACTTCTTTCGCCGAGCGTGAATTCTCATTACCCGGTAGGAAGCGACAGACACATGCCCAGCTCGGTCGTGGTCATGGTCGGTTGGACGGTCTGGATAGTCAACGTGTGGTCACTGGTGGATCCTTCACGCCCCCCATTGGAGGATCCAATGGGCATCTATGTGTTCTTTGGTTTTACGCGACAAGGACATTATACATCATTGGAGGTTGTTAGCCCGGTCTGCTGTCGGCACCACCGTTTCACCTCAGGAATCCTCTTTGCTGGGTTGCCTCAATTAAGAAACTGACACACATTCGGAACTGACTGCAGAAAGTTTGTACCAACAATGCCCGCACTCCGCTCTTCCCACAGTCTATGTCCTTGGTTACAAATACACCACAACTGTTAATTAGTGTTCCACCTAACACAATGTCATAGGTGAAATATCTCATATTAAAGGATTACTGTGCCATTAGCGGCTGTTAACTTCACAAACTGTTCTTCCCTCAGTCCTTAAACAAGTCTTCAAAGAAGGCCTCAGTAATGGTGGATACCTGAGAGCCTGTGTCGATTATACATCGCACACTTCTGCCTGCTTTCTGCAGTTTCTTCAGGTCTACCACCTATTGATTATTAGTGAGTCTGTTAATCATGCACCCATCTCGGCCATCTCTCTTTGCAGAGATGCCACTTCACTATGTCTGGAATTGGGCTTCCATCAGAGCGTTTGGCCTGTGCAGACTGGATTCTTACAGGTTGTCGACCTTCAGAATGTACTGGCGCGCACACAAGCACACACACTCTCTCTCTCTCTCTCTCTCTCTCTCTCTCTCTCTCTCTCTCTCTCTCTCTCTCTCTCTCTCTCTCTCTCTCTCTCTCTCTCTCGATTCTCCACCTTGGCTTGTGGAGGCACATGCCCCTGAATTCTCTGAGTTTTTAACAACATTGTTTCTCACCTCTACATCTCTCACTTCTATTCCCATTGCAGACGTAAAGCTTTCCCATCTCCAAACAGCCGACTGATCTTCTGGGGGATACTACAATATATCTGACAGCCTCAGTGGGCTCTTTTGCTGGAGTGTCACTTGGAGGGAATCTTCGGTTCCCATCGACTAACTTTCAGTCGAGTCATCTGCTCTTGCCTTTGCGGAGACACGGGTGGTTCGAGATACCATCATGGAAGCGACATTCTGGTGACCCACTATGGTGTAGCCTTCCTCATGTGTCACCGGCTTACCTGGGTTCTGCAGTCCCTATATAATAACACTAAAGAAGAACCGCCGTCTCCCTGGTCGAGGGGTAAGCAGCTTTCTCCGTAACCCCGAATACTCTCCTGGTTGACGTGAGCGCACGAGAATTGGAAGCGGTTCGAGTCGCGCCAGTGACTTATGAGAGCATGGAGCCGGTCGCTCAGAAAAGTCGTGGCGTGCTGATGAGCGCAATCTAGCCTAGGAATCAACATACAGCTGAAAGATTCCGATGTTGACCGCAATATCCTGAAACAGGATGGAAATTGCGCCGGGGGGGGGGGGGGGGAGGACCGACTACAGACCTATCACACAAAAAAGGAACACTCACTAGACACAGGAACAATCCTAACGGAAGTCAATAACACTTGCAACAGAGGGAAAAACAAAAGGAAGAACAACTTCTTTTGCCACGGTGAATAAAGGTGAATAGAGCACAACACTTTTAGTACCAAAGAACAAAAGGATCAAAACTAAGATAGAGAAACCTTAGAACCGTCCTCAGTTAGCAAGAAAATTATAGAGTTTGACAGAAAATTCCAGGAATCTTTTTAGACAGAGGACCGTACTATGTACAATCCCTTGCAATAGATTGTTCCATAGGTTGTATCAACAATAGTGAGGGCATACGTTGTGTAAGTAATGTAAGTGTAAATGAACTCACGGAATAAACAAGAAATAAAGAACAATGCAGGTATAAGTTTATTGACTGACTTCTTGAGAATGACAGAATATTGGGTACATTGTGACACCATTAGATACCATCAAAAAATTATTAGACAATAACCGGAAAATGTAAGTAGCACCAAAAACGAGTATGCATTTCATATATACAAAAATGTGTAGGCGGACACAAAACCCAGGATAGTCCATGAGAGTTGCATGCTGGCTATTTCTGGAAATAAACACGTACACAATTAATTATTATAACATGATGCCTTAACAAGACAACATCAACACCAATAAGCCACAACACAACCATTAGCCTCAACGGCACAGGTTGATATCAACAGTGGGATATGCCCCATACAAAACAGAAACAACTCCATGTGACAATCAGGTGACAAGACAGCATCTTGATATCGACCGGGTTTCCTCACAATAAACCGCACATCAGACACATCCCTGCACTGTAGAATGATACATTCATTCTGATGTTACCTGAAACGTTCCATCACAGAGCCCCATCTACCCGGGGACAAGAGGTTATAGCGCCTAAAGTCGCTTGGTGAACACGTCTCCAAGCATATGAGGTATATTCTAAGGATTTCAGATCCCAATCTACAATCCCACCTCGCCTTCTTCCCCCACCACCAGTTGGTCCGCGACTGCTTAATTGCTATTTGCAGCTAACCCCTATTTCTAGAGGCCACTCCATGATCCGCACATGTTGACGTGCTGGGTCGGGGATGGTCATCCTAGCTTTATTATTAAATAAATATATACGGAAACAACAATAAAAACAACAATTTGCACATAATGTCTAGCAAATAGTACATAATACAATTCACAGGAAATGTCGCTGCACAACACTATGTTAGTGCATTGGAGAAAGCACAAATGGCATCTTCGGTTTCCCTTTCCTCTTGTAATAAGAGCTGGTACAATCTTTTCCTCATCATCTTTACACTTGTTGAGAAACTGACCGTTCTTTTCCCTATTGACAAAAGTCCATCTTCACAGATGTCGCATTCTCTGTAATTCCCACCACAGCGCTGTGTCGGCGATCTCCTTCCTGAAAAGTAGAAGTTAGTCTACTTGGACTAGGTCGGTAAAGGTCTCCTGGAAGTTCCCTGTGACTGTGAGACACCAGCAGGCGCATCATTTTGTGGACATTTGTTGTCTTCAATTTTATTAAAAACTGCATCAGTTCCTAGGGATATTAAAATCCTGCACTCATCTTAACTTTAAAGATTCTTCTCCAAAAGTTGGGTTTTTGATTCCTTGTGGTAAGTCAAAAACTGGGTTCCATCAGGAGAGGAGCCACATTGACTTAATTGATATCCCTTACAGAATAAACTGGTGGAGCTCGGAACAAAGTACACGGAGGTGATATAAAGGCCCCCTCAACCAGCTGATATAGTATGTCCAGAAATGAATGCCATCATTCACGATCAATTATTTTGAAAACTGTCTGTTGCATTGTTATGAAATTTTTCCTGCCGTCTTATATTTACCCCCACCCAAGGAATATGTCTTTGATAGGTCCAAAAGCAACTTAAATCATCGAAAACGGTGACATTTCTATCCGGATTCGTATGGGAGTGGGTGCAGTAAAAGAAGTAGCTTAAAAGTCGACAGGGTCGACTGCATTGCACCGGGATTTTATCCCATATGGCTCAGGCTCTTTCCGCAGCGTGGAAAGCGACGACCCTCGGGAGTTTCCGAAAAAATGCACTCGTGAAATGAAGGACGCGGCCCGGAATCGAACATACAACCTTCGGAGCCCGAGTCAGACGGCTTGACCACTTCACCACGGAGAATCCCGAGTGGGGTGAAATGTGTAATATTCGTAAAGACAGAGAATTTACAGAGGCATGGGGTAAATAATGTGTAAATTGACAGGAAAGTAGAAGGAATATATTTCTTACCTTATTTTTCATTTCCTTCTTGTTTCTTCACCCGCTGGTTAATAATGTGTACACAAGTATTGATGTTAGCTTTTTATATTGAGTTCGTAAAAGCTTCCAAATAGCTGTGCGTTAATGTGCGTATGGAGTGACCAGAAATGATACCACAATTTAGTCATCATGTTTCCATTTTTAAGGATCTGTTCAGGTGTCTGTGTAGTTTGTTCACACGTACACATGGGTGACAGACCCGCTTTGAGTCTTTGATATAGTTCACAATGCATAGAAGTTTTAACATAGGAATATGAAATTGACAGAAACGAGTTTTCTTCTTTGAATTATGGATCAGGAGTCTGTTCCTAAATTGAGAAGAGTTTCTGACATGAGAGTTGATACTCTACAGTACACATAATATTTATAGGTTATAAGCACTATTAGTTAGATATAAGTTCATAATGCCTATAAAAGGTTTTAACATAGGGATTTGAAATTGTAAAACAGGAAAAATTACAGCGTGGCAACCCACATGTGCTTCAGTACTAAAAATCAAATCAGACTAGTTTATAAGAACTGTTGAATTATCATTCTAACTGATTCTTAATTAAACACACTGGTATATGTACTTTATAAAAATACATGAATACATCTTAATAATGTAGATATAACATACCAATGGCTTGCAGAGACTGATGTATTTTTAAAGCAAAATTTCCCTCTCCCCGAAGGGAAAGGTCGACTTTCTTGTGTGCTATCTTCACTAGAAATGGCCGCTTTAGTCTTTGTTTTCAAACTCGCCGGTCTTCGCCAGGTACGTGAGCCAAAATAAAGCCAAATAAATTAAGCTGTGCCACGGTCAGTCTATCGCTGTTTTATTTTCTACTTCTACACTAAGCAAGATACTTAAACAGTAATTATTAGGGATTTGTAATTTTAAGGGCCTCAATAGACAGATGTTAGTAAAGACGTTTTTGTATGCCACATATCTCCCCCGATTGGAAGCTTGTCGTTTACTGAAACGACAGGTTTATCCGTCTCTACAATTTCTGTCTATACATTGACGCACCTAGTATCCCATTACGTTTTACTACCATTCTCCTCCATGTTAAAATCTATCACAGCCACGCCCATTTTCTTATAGTCACGACAACTGGCATAACCTTAAAGGATTATTTCTCTTTCTTGGAAGAGTTTATTTATCTTTTCCATTGTCGTCTGCTATTGTTTGAAATATGTGTGGTTATCTGATAATTTGCTACTTACAAGTACTGATTTGTCTGCATAAAACCGACTTTTTGAAGCATTTAAATATCATCATTAAGCTTTCAATAGCCAGATGATACTCTTCATGTGAGATCATTTGCTGAATTTCTTTTCCCAATATATTTAGTCTGGCGTTAGGAATTGGAGAAAGTCCTGAGTGCTCCTACATGGGTTATTAGAAATCTAACATCTGCATTTTGCTGACTCTGGGTTTTGTGCGTCCAATCCCCTCAGATTTTTTTCCCAGCAGAAAGTCTCTTCTCTCCTTGTAGTTCCCTATGGTCTATGTGTATAACCACTGCTAACGTAAGTATGACTAGTTGGGATATCTAACAGCTTGATTTCTCTCTCATTAGATTATCAATCTTGAGATTATGTTAAAACCGACGGTTAATTCTGCGTCTACTGATAGCATATTAAACTCGCCCGTCTCCCTGTAAGTTAGACGTTTGTTTTAACTATAGATCTGATATTTAAAGGAAGCTAAAGATGGTTCCTGTTGTATACATTTTCATCCAACACATCATGTGTTTGGGTTATTAGTCAAGTTATAGGATTTTCCCGATCAGTTTTAATAACAATCAGTTTGAGTAGTGTCCCTTTCTCTTTCGGGTTTACCCGGAGAATCTCGTCTAACATGTAAACAAAGGTCCAACTTTTCTAGATTTCCGTTCTGGACCGAATATTACGACTATTACGGAGAACATGAATCTGTCAGACTGAGTTAATTCTTAGCTTACTCTCTCTGCTTTTCCTTCAAATCGAGATCTATTTTACTCTAGAATCCTTATTAGTAATTCTAACCTAATGTGTTTGAGTTTCACTCTGTATTTGTTGCTTTGATGTTGAATTACGAGCAATTTTGCGTCGCTTGGCGTAAATTGATCGTCGTCTGCCTCCCTCCAGGTTTTAGACTATTTTCAACTTGGCAACATGCATTGTTATGTAGGTTCAGACGTACTGTCTCTTACTTGATATAATCAGTTAATTGAGAAATTAAAAGCTCCTTTTTCGTTTCCTGTTTATAGTCTTCCAGAAAATCAAGTTGTTGGTTCACTTCCAGTTATGGATGTGGATTACTAGTCTTTGTAAAACTACTGTTACACATGTATATCCCTCTCATACTGGCGTTCCCTGAGTTGTTCTCTCAAGATAACAGGTAAGGTACTCTTGAATTTTCTCTCCAGTTTTGTTTTCATCCGTTTAATACGTGGAAACTCTGGATTTGTTTGAGATTGACAACCGTCTATTCTCTGAACTATTATATTAATTTTACTAGCCGGATTCCTGATTGAAATTCCTAATCTAGTAAACATCAAGCAATTTTTCAGCTATTTGCTATAATTTGCTTGGCTTCTACACAGCTATATTCCATTTTTCTAGCATGGGTTCGCTGTATAAGTCTTTGGCGTACCCTCTCCCTTCACCGTCAAGAGCACTTATGGACTGAATGGTTCGATGTGCAATGAGGATGATCTGTCGACTAACTAACTAACTAACTAACTAACCGTCAAGAGGTTCGTCCTATTTATAAACAGCATCTGTTTCAAGAGTTGTTTACTTAATTGTTGCTTTTACTGAGTGGTATCAGTTATTTAAGCTCATCTCTGACAGTCTGGATCTGCTTTCACATATTTAATGCTGGCATATCATCCAAATCCGAAATGATATGTAGAAATCTGTTTCGTCTTGCGATTGATTTCTGATTCATCTACCTATTAGTACGTTTCGAACATTATCTAGAATTTAGTTACTCGGTTAGATTAAAGAAAATACAATTGAGTCGCGCGCCTCTTTTGTACTACTTATTTTGCCCTTTTTAATTCTTCCCTTATGAGAAGATTAATTTTAGTTAGGCAATTTATGAAAAAAAACTTTACGTAAGCTATTCGCTAACTAAAAAGCTGTTTCACTCCTCTTTTTAATGAGGACTTCTCATAGTGAGTATTTCACTTTGTGAGGTTAAACTGTAAATTTCAAAGCTAAGGAGCCAATTTCTGAAATGTTTAGTCTCTTACTAGAGATTAGCACAGGTTTTTTCCGGTATCTCCTGAAGTTCATTTGAAATTCCAATTTCTTAAGTTAATTCTTTAATTATACCTTTTACATACCTATACGGTCTGTTTCCGCTACCATTAATAATGGAATCGGGGTGGATAACTAAAAGAAATACCTTATATTCTTTTGGATCTTTAAGTGAGTTGATCAGGCTCCCTTAAATCACCAGATGAATATTTTGGTTGACCCTATTTATTACCATATGGGCCATCTGAGTTAGTTATTAATACTACTCATATCACCGGTGGGTAGAATAAGTTTCGGTATGGCTGTTCTTCCTATGTATCCATCAGTTATTCACTTTACTTTACTACCGGTGTTGTAAAACATGTTATGTTATATGAAAGAGGATTAAATTAGGGTGCCCCTAAATACTGCAAATTCTTACAATATACCTTCCCTTCCATTAACCATGTCTACATTTTTGCAAGTGGTGGTTTTGGCCTTACCATTAGTCCATTTTATGTAGTTACTGCTATTTTCCCTTGGTTTAAAATTTTTCAATATTAAATGAATTATACAAGCAGATCATGCATGAAAATACAATGATAATCAATGACAAAATAGTTAATTAACACATGATTCATATTTAGGAACATAAACCTTATGGATACATAATATAGTAGTGTGTTCATGACTACACCACTTTTAAACCATTTAAAGAGAATCCCAGAGTAGCAGAACCTTACATCAAACATCAAATGGGAATGACTATGAATTCTAAACATTCACTGAATTACCTATCTTATGTGAGTTTACCATCCCAGAGACCTTACTACTGGGGGTTCATTACTGGACTTAGTTTCCCAACAATAAGATATAAAATATGAGTTTTTAAAAAAATCTCATTCCCACAACCAACTACATGTTGCATCTACCAGAATCAAGATATTACATGTGAACAGTTTTGTACCCAAAAACAACCTATATTTATCTGAGCCATTATGGGTTCACATAGCCCTTGACTCAGCTCATTCTTATGAGTGATTAGGTCTGTTACTAACACTATAACATTCTGAAGTGACTTGGTTTACCTGCGAGAGGTTTTACCCTGAATTCATATACCCACAATAATACACCAATTGTGATGTTTACCATGAGTTTTAATTCACGGACTACTCCAATACTAGGTGAAGTCCGTACCGGGCGGGCAACCCACTTGTGGGATGTGGATTTTAACTTATGAGAATATTATGTTAAAAGTCTAGGGGATTTATTGATTCACTGGTCACTTGATAGAATGCAGGATGATTAGGGATATTTCCCACAAACCCCAGGAGAACACAATTCAATCCTTTAAACAATGGCATCTGTGTGTAGGTTTCCCTTCCCACTTCATCACCCTTTAAATTTACTATAATGCTAGAAGGATACTGATTGTTCACAACATATAAACAACCACTGATGGACACCACATTTACTTGATCAAAAAATTTTTGGACAAACAGTTCAAGTATTAAATCAAAATCTGCAGTTACATATATATGTGTAATGAACAGTATGCATTTTCAGACAGGCATGGGAATGATTTGCATTATCACAACATAGTACCCAGTGTCCCCAGAAAAAAACAAGGTTATTACACACAACACAACAACCACAAATTGGGTCTACTTTCATTTACCCTAATAATTAAGGCTAAGTATATAGAACACCAACATATAAACATTTGTTTCTGACACTTTTTACAATTCTCTCAAAAAATAATGAGTTGGTGTCAAAATACTATACCATAACCTTCATTGGAAAAAACTACTGACCTGTTACCTTCAGAAAAAACAACAACATATAAACAGCATTTTGTACTACTAATTAAACTAATTAATAGAGTCATTTATCTCCTGGTGTTCGTTTAAGGGTTCATCTCTGCTGTAGATTAGATCCTTTTCTAAACTTTTTATTTATCTGGGTACCGAATTAATGCACTCGGTTGTGTTCCTAATATTTATCCACTGGTAATGGGCTGGTGACTATTTTATAATCCATAATCCAGGAATTGAAAAATCACACACCACATATCCCCTCCGTTGGGGCTAGAATCACGAATATTCTGTTGCCTTAGGCTCGGTGCCTTTTTGTGAAATTTCGGGCCTCAGGTTGGTCTAACTTTCCGGAATTTCCACTTAAGCTCTGCAGAAGGTACTCTCCCATCTCACCATACATGGTGCCAAGTAGACGGCCATTCAGCTGCTTTGCTTGCGATATCAGAATCCCAATTGTTTCCACAAAGATGTTACACCCACCATGTCGCGAGTCTATAACCCATGGCATTTAGACTGACATTGGACCGGCAAGGAATTAGTCGTTGTTATCTAGTCCAGTGTAGAACTTTATATGACTGAGAGGCATCTAATGGTAGTATCTGGGACTAGGGTCACAATTTATCTATAACTACATATATCCACAGATGAATAAATCCAGCACAGTAACAGGGTTGCAAACAATTAGATGATTCCTCATGTTGCTGCTGTAGAGGCATTTAGTTGCTTTCATATGGTCTTTTATCTGATGGTGTTCAGGGTTTGGAACCTTGAGGTAATCTGGTTTCGTAGTTATATTTCAGAGGATATTAAGTTTGTACCTTGGTTGTATTGGCTTATGTGGTTCAGTGTCTTCTCCCATGTGTTTGAGTTGGTGTTCATATCAAGAACTCGGTGTGGAGTGGCTGAACCTTTATGTTTGACTGTTGCAGCTGTGAGACGTTCTTTCGAAGACTTATCCATTGTTGGATATTAACTTGGTAATCCAACCAACAGTTGAAGGGTTTTCACTGTTGCTAGTTTTAGTAACTTATAGTAGGATTGTACCATAGTTTCACTGATTTGGTTGAATGATGAGGCCATAGGTGGTACTTCTCAGAAGTAAAGCAGACGATACACTGTCAGTTACTCTGTTGATCTTTATCTTTGTAGATTATTAGATCTTGAAGTCCATCCTGGATATTCCTACTAAAATAGGACTTAATCACTCACCCAGTCAGTTTTCGAAGTTGCCTGTTGCTCGCTATGGAGCTAATGAATGCAGCAGTAAACATGATTGTGTTGGCCCAGACTTTGCTTTTGGACAGGTTGTCCTTTATTATTGACTGGCTGATGACCCAGTTTCCAGTTGATAAGGTGGCAACTCAGTCCCACCAAGTCCACCACTCGCTATAGAAAAGGGATGACAAGAATACAACACGAGCATTAACCTACTGTGTTATGGTAAGAGGTTTACAACACAATTACAAACAAAAATACAAACAACAAGAGGAGAAGGAGAAAGGAGTGGGTGTCCACGTTCCACTGTCCCTCGTTGCTTGGTGTAGAGCCATTCTGACTCTTAATAGTGAGTAAGATATTTTCTCACTTTATATTATGTTCTGTTGTTACTGGGACTATTAGATGAGTGAAGTCATTCTGTCCATCCAACATGTTGATATTGTATCTCTCATTCTTAAAGAGAATAGCCTATACAGAATCTCGGTGGTTTCTAATGCCGCGTCTTCCTTTCGGCACTATAATCATCATTAGGCCAAGGCTATTCAACATTGGCTTCTTAAGTACTGACATACACATATTTCCTACATCATCTCATGTTTCCACAGGGTCACATTACAATGTGTATTTCCCAGTAAAAAGTAACAATCATAACAGAGAAAAATTCTCATAAGAGAAACATATATGTACATTTCTCTGATATTAAGTACATGATAATCATACATAATAATATTAATCATACAATTTAATGCTGGAGCCAATGGTTTTGAATTTTCTTATTTGTTTGTCCACAAACTAGATTATTCTTTTTCCCTTCCCCAACTGTTTACCGCAGTATGAGGGTAGTAACCGCTGTGATATATTTTGCCAATTACTGCTATTATTCGGAGTGTATTTATTAGAATAAATTATGCTGCATGGTCCAGTCTTCTGAATATTGCAAGTAATTTATTCACATCAATCTTCGCTTCTGTTCCTACTACAGTGAGGTGATACGGATTGAATCCTATCCGAACATTCATTTATATCACGCGTTTACTTTCTTTGTTCTAGAATTTATATTCTCAAACATAGCAATTCCCTAGCACTATTTTATGAAATGATTATATGTCCCTCACTCCTATGGGGTGGTTATTAATCTGTTAACAAAAGGATTGCATTAAAATTTAGCACTATAGTTCCAAGTTACAAATTATGATGTGGCAAAGCATTTTATCCCCTGACTAAGAGTCAGGAATATGCGTAATCATTTGTATGTCCCCGCATGGATAAGAATTCCTTTGAAAATGTTCTTTAAAGTTCAATCTCTACAGTACATAGATTATTTGCAGATTTCTAAGCATAGATAGTGAGATATAGTTCACAATGCATAGAAGTTTTAACATAGGAATATGAAATTGACAGAAACGAGTTTTCTTCTTTGAATTATGGATCAGGAGTCTGTTCCTAAATTGAGAAGAGTTTCTGACATGAGAGTTGATACTCTACAGTACACATAATATTTATAGGTTATAAGCACTATTAGTTAGATATAAGTTCATAACGCCTATAAAAGGTTTTAACATAGGGATTTGAAATTGTAAAACAGGAAAAATTACAGCGTGGCAACCCACATGTGCTTTAGTACTAAAAATCAAATCAGACTAGTTTATAAGAACTGTTGAATTACCATTCTAACTGATTCTTAATTAAACACACTGGTATATGTACTTTATAAAATTACATGAATACATCTTAATAATGTAGATAGAACATACCAATGGCTTGCAGAGACTGATGTATTTTTAAAGCAAGATTTCCCTCTCCCCGAAGGGAAAGGTCGACTTTCTTGTGTGCTATCTTCACTAGAAATGGCCGCTTTAGTCTTTGTTTTCAAACTCGCCGGTCTTGGCCAGGTACGTGAGCCAAAATAAAGCCAAATAAATTAAGCTGTGCCACGGTCAGTCTATCGCTGTTTTATTTTCTACTCCTACACTAAGCAAGATACTTAAACAGTAATTATTAGGGATTTGTAATTTTAAGGGCCTCAATAGACAGATGTTAGTAGAGACGTTTTTGTATGCCACATACAATATGTCATAATTTTCTTTGCTCATTTCCCTTATTTCACGTAGGTATCTGCTTCTCAAGGCTCCTAAATGCGGTTGCTCGCAAAAGATATTCCTGCATCCCTAATGAAGTCTAATGTCCTTATAATTTTCCACAAAGTTGTTTTGGATAGCTCTATGTTATTGTTCTTTCTCAACCGAACCCTCAGTTTTCTTACAGTCACTGTTTCTTTGGCATCCATCATTTTTATAATAACTCACCTAATGACATCCTTGTCAAAGCTGTCTACAATTGCCTTTATACCTACCGTTTGCTTATCTCGTGTTGGTTTTATTCCAGATTCTTGCACCCATCGACGCAATGACCGTTTACTCAAACCCAATGCATGCACTGTTCTTTTTTGGGATTTGTAACAGTATGAAACAGTTTCCTGCGATCAGCTTCTTGACAAAATTATGTGTACAACTTCATAGCGATGCTCTGAAGTGTACACAATTTCACATTCAATTCCATTGAACAATATTTACACATTCAATTATTAGCTATTAATATTATATTAATTGTAAGATTTATTTATATATTTATTTATATAATCACGTTTCATGAAAGAACCGACACTGAAGACACCTCTAAACAATCCATTTAACTGCGCGCAGTTTGTGCCAAAACGGAAACCACGAGACAATTTTTAAAAAAGCGCGGATGTGTCTTGGTGAAGTTGTAATACTGTTAAAATTATGGACTTAATCTCTGAGGCCTAAATTAAATACCGCATATAAACAAACATTTAAATCTTCTGTACAATCTCCAGAACAAAACATTTTTTGTTGGGTGGACATAATGATAAGGTTATATGCTAAATTTCATAATTTTCCCTCAGTTGGTTACTGAGATATGGAATTTTATACTGGGGCAGAAAAATATAAATAGACTATAGTTAAAAATACACGAAAAAAGCATATAGTGGGAAAAAAAAATACTCATAACACAGTAGTAGTGCTCCGTCATTTTCAAAAGAATGTTACCACAAATAATATATAACAATCATTTGAGGAAACAACATAGCTTGAGCGAAGCAGCTTAGACAGGTCTTCGGCAGCACTATTTCGCAATTCTGAGTTCAAGAATGCAATACGGGCGGTCATCACCTTGCTTGCGGTTACAGTCCAGCCGTTTCTATTTCCATTCATATTCTCCCTTATGCATCAGCAAATTGTGGAATTAATAGCGCCATTTCACTGCTCTGTCGTGATATGCACTTGCACATGTTTCTTCATGTCACTGTTAATGTTTGTTGCTATACCCATGGGTGTATCCTAATTACCGCAAACATCAATTCAGGAAAAGATAACGCAGTTAAAAACTTATCTCAGTGTTGTACACACGTTGAATATCCATGAAAGTGCGAAATTATGCATAATAATGTCATTGTTAGTGAGACAGCATTAGCGAATGGCAGGATCTGACAGTTCATGAGAGCCTGAAATGATGGTAAAAAGGTCCTTACATTGACAGTCACACAAACGTTCCACAGCCGAAATACACGTCAAACACATTAAGATAGTGACAGCATCATTCTTATGACTCATACATTCCTCAAGCGTATGCCTGGATGACTCCATAAGCGAAGAAAATTAAGCATCAGGTTGATCAATTGTTTTCAAACGTGCAGCATGTTCTTGTTTCTCAAAGCTTTTAAACTGTGGCTACTCTCAAATACAGCTGTAAGACGTCAAACTAGACAATAGGGATAATTTAATTTAATTTCATAAATTATTTCAGAATTAGATGTTAATAACATCAGGCCTATATTATGGTTGTTTGATTAACCTCTGTGTATGTTTTTTGTATCATGAATAGTTAGTGTAAGAATTTATATATTTTGCATTATACTTTACACAATAATTTAAAATAATCTTCTTAAATAAAATCACGTTTTCATAAAGCATGGAGGAGTGTGATGCCCTGTGTACAAGGTTAGCCATTTTGTTTAGTGGGCGATTCATGTGTTTAGGAAGCCCACAACATCTTAAGAACAAATATGGACAAGGATACACGCTGATTATCAAAATGGGCACACAATGCAATGGAGACCTTATATCAACTGGGCCTGTTGTGGAATATATTCAATCTGTTATACCTAAAACATTGGTATGTTGTGTCCATTGTCCATTATTTTAATTGAATTTATATACGTTTATTCACGTATGTGTGTGTTTTTCTTTTCTCCATTGATGTTATAATTGCATGCAATCCAAACGATGTCTGTAGACATTGAAGACAGAAACTACGAAGCCAACCAGATCATTTGGCAGATGTCACTTATATTACAGAAAAGGGCAATGATAAATACTGCCTTTCAATTTTTTTACATGAAGAAACAGAATACGAATTGGTGATATTTAGAAACAAGCAGGTATAATATCAGCGTAAGACTACATCAAAACGATCAAGTAAAATGATTTGGCTTCGCATCACCACTATCAACATATTAGTGCTATACAAATATTAATATTACTGAGACACAAGGGGAAGGTAGCCATTTATACAGCCCCCGCAAAAGATACACATTCCCCGGATTGATATGAAGTTAAACTATTGATTACAATAAGCACAGGCAGATTTGAGAATGGGTAAAGGCAGGGTGCTATGCCTGAGAGGGCAATTTTTGAGAAATGCAGAGAGCACAATTTAGATCTTCGTGCTTTTTCATCAACTACAGTAAGGCCTTTAATTATTTTCAACTTTAGAAATTATTATTATAAGTCGTGCGTTTGCAACGCATTTAACCCACTAAACTGAAAATAATTATATTACCAGCTACAAGCAACTATCAGAGTAGCTGGTGAAGCATGAAACTATCGCAAAGAGAAGGCTGCATTCTATCCCCATGCCTTTTCAACATATGTGCTGAAAATGTCATGAGACACATGAAAAATGATGAGACCAGAAACACTTTTAATCCATTCTTCTTCTTCTTCTTCTTCTTCTTCTTCTTCTTCTTCTTCTTCTTCTTCTTCTTCTTCTTCTTCTTCTTCTTCTTCTTCTTCTTCTTCTTCTTCTCCTAGTGTTATTTCTACTGCTACTGCCTCTTCGTTTTCTTCCTGTGTCTACGCCTTCTGACGTCAATAATGATAAATCCAAAGAAAGGGTGAACCTGTTGACTTTTCTAAAGAGTCTGTCTAAAAATGAAGCAGAGGTAGACCAATATAGTATTCTCTGTCCTGCATAAGTTAAACACTTCTGCAACAGATATTTAACTGTAATTGTTTCTCGCCGAAAGTTATAGCCCCCAGAATATCATATGTTGAGAGTATTAAGCATGTGTTATTTTAGACTGGTATGTCATATGAGGAGTCTGAAGGTTGTTACGTGTTCTCTTTGGCGGAATTGGTATTATGCTTCATTTTTCTGATGGCTTGGATGCTCTGATTCCCATTTGCTTATATAACTGCTTCTTATAAATCTGTTGCTCTCATCACCTTCCACCTCCCTTTGCCAGTATGTCGACCTCTTCATTTCAAGGTATGCTGCAATGTGATAGGTGATTCAAATTTACTACCTTTGTGGATTTCTTACATAGTTTATGGCGTGCTGCTCAAAGGTCTACTACTTCAGCAATATTTATGCTCTTTCGTATTGTGCCAAAGACGTCGCATCTGCAATCAGATCTGTGTGTTTCTCTTTATTTTTCTTTGTCAACATCATTTATGCTACAGTATCAAAGTCCTCTATTACTGCTCTGGGCCAACACAGTGTAATCTTCTGCAGCTGTGTTTCGAGCGCTTAACGAGAATTGCTAATTGTGAACTGCGTCCCTAACATCTTCGCCTATCCCAATTTTTAATTTTTACTTTTCCGCTCACATGGGCGCCTCTCCTCCCCCACTCCCCTCCCGC
Organism: Cepaea hortensis; assembly: GCA_963921405.1. Classification (NCBI taxonomy): domain Eukaryota; kingdom Metazoa; phylum Mollusca; class Gastropoda; order Stylommatophora; family Helicidae; genus Cepaea; species Cepaea hortensis. The sequence goes on from OY992879.1 coordinate 115,031,623, forward strand.
TTATTCTCCCGCCCAGCGGTTCAGCCAATACCTGAGCTTCTGACGGCATTGACCTGTGACCCGGTGACCTTACATCCGGTCCATACAGTCCACTAACAGTCGTTCAAAGCGTATTAGTCGCTCCCAGCAAAGATATAGATTCAGAAAAGTACCTTTAATTAGTTTAATATTGTCACGTAGTGTGTTTCATGTGGTTTTATGTCAGTTTGTGTTTGTGTATTCTGTGCTGACGAAGGCTTTGGCCGCAACGTCCAATTTGTTTCTTGTAGTCGTGTTTCAGTAAAGCTCACAATCTACTTCTCGTTTTTTTGGGTGATTCATTCATTATCCTTTTAAGCTTTACTGCAGTTCCCCTTATTCTTGTTTACCATTGTCCATTTTCATGAACTGCTACTATAAATTTCACGTTTCGTTTTCGTAGTTTGTCTGATTGTTGTCGATTTTTACAGTACATTTTGCGCTCGCGTGTGATTGTGTATTCTACGCTACGTGCTACCCTGACCACCCGCACACACGTTATCCCCCCCCCCCCCCTCACCCTCACTAGGCTGCTACACCCCAGTTCTTTACACCGGTCTATCATCTCTACTTCCGTTAAATCTCTACCGCCATGCCTCCCACTCAATCACCTCAGTTATTTCAACAGTTGAGATCATATGGCATTTTCTACTTCAGTCTGTTACCAACAGATCTTAAAATCACAGCTACCGACTTGGCTCTCAACATCTACAAAAAGACCCGCACCACATGCAATTTTAATTTCCTCCAGAACTGCCTACGGCTTCATATCACCCCACGCGGTTTCATTTCTAGATTTCACCCATCGGCTGGCCCTCTTTATGACAGTTGTAGCAGACGTCTATCTAAAGTTGAGTTTAAATGTACTATTCTTCGCATGCGGTGTATTGCCGACAACCACTCACGACAACTGTCTGACCTCAGCTCGAGTATTACTATCCCTGAACAATATCTTAAACATCTCACCTCAGGTAACTATTTCTTCTATTGCGTTATACGGTGTATCATCAACAGCACAAACCACCATTTATACAAGGGTCTTTCCACGGCCACAAACACCAAGTTAGCTAAACTCCTTGCCCCTATCCCTACTCTCGCCCCATCTCCTCTGCCACCTCATCCTACCACCGGCTCCGATAACTTAGTTGTGTTCATACCTCCCGACCTTCCCCTATCGGCACTGGAGAAATCGGTCCTCAGCAAAGGGCTCCGGTTCATACCGCTGCGTCCCTCTGGTGACAGATACGCGTTACTGCAGGACGTCCATGGTTTCCATCGCACTCTCATGCTGAAATATCACTTTAGTAATCAACCTCATAGTGATAACTCTTCGGATCCGACCGACCATTTCTCTCACCTCTCCAAACGCAGGTCCACTTGGGTTCCCAATCCAGATGCATCTAAAGCCCTGGACCTGTATATCGAAAAAAAAAAACTTTTCGACATACAGCAATTAAAATTCAAGCCACTACGACATTCCAACCTTTCCGCGGAGGAACAACGGGCACTCACACAGTTGAAACGTTGTGAGGACATAGTTATCAAGCCTGAGGAAAGACTTGTTTATACAGGAAGGCAACAAGCAGCTTGGGGATGCAACCTTCTACAGACCACAGACACAAGATGGGACGATCAGCAACAACACCCAGGTCAAAAGCGTGACTAACGCCATCATCAAGCAAGGTCTTTTGCCCAGCTCTGCCACCTCGCTGATTATTCATGATAACTGCTTAGGCAAACCTGCCTTTTATATGCTGCCTAAGACACACAAACCAGGGAACCCAGGCAGACCTATCGTCTCGGCCTGCCCTTGTCAAACAGAACGGATTTCAGAGTACCTAGACAGCATGTTTCAGCCTTTGGTTGCCAATCTCACTTCGTATATCAAAGACATCAACCACGCTATCTCTATCTTCGATTCCATCAGTTTCACAACCCTTTCTCAGCACCACATCTTCACTTTAGATGTGACGTCACTCTACACATCTATTCCTCACTCCGAAAGCCTTAAAACCTTGGAATTTATCTTGGAGAAAAGGCACAACCCCTCAATAGCCACTGGACCATTGCTGCGTCTTGCTGAGTTAGTCCTAAACCTCAACTCTTTTGAGTTCAATGGGGACTACTTCGATCAGATTAGCGGGGTGGCCATGAGTACCATGATGGTTCCTAGTTATGCATGCCTCTTCATGGGCTATCTTAAGCACCAGGTATGGAGTCAATACACCGGTAGGCTCCCAGAGCTCTACAAGAGGTACATTGATGACTGCTTTGGTGTCTCAGAAATGACCTTGCCTGACCTCCAGAACTTCATTGCCTTTTTCTCCGATTTCCGTCCTAGTATCAAACTTACCTCCACCATTTCTTCGTCGGCCATCAACTTCTTAGACCTCACATTCTCTTTAGGTTCTATGCACGACAGTTTATTATAAACTAACTGACTCTCACGCATTCCTTCTCTACACCTCCTCCCATCCTCCCTTGTGCAAGAGTTCTATTCCTTTCTCCCAACTGTTCCGTCTCCGACGGCTTTGCCAGGATAATAACGACTTCCATCAAAAAGCCAACGAAATTCTTGATTTGTTCCGCTTCGAGGCTATCCTGAGAATGTTCTATCAACAGCTCTTCACCGCTGCCAGTCTATCAGTCGTAAGAGGCTCTCTCCTCCAGGCCGAAACCACGAAATAATAGACCTGTCCTTTCACTAACTTACCATCCCCATAATATTGCTGCCAAGAATATCCTCCTGAGACATCTATCCATTCTCCGGGCGGACCCGACCACTCGCGATGTCTTCTCAGAGGCCCCTCTGTTTGTTTATAGCAGGGCTCGTAACCTCAGGGATGTGCTGGTCCATAGCAGTCTACCCCAACCTTAACAGTGTCTTCCTGGTACGGTCGCTTGTCTTCGATCGCGTTGCAAGACCTGCCCACACGTACTTCAAACCCAGAGTCTGTCATTCCCTAAGACGACCTTCCACATCCGTGAGGGTTTTTCATGCATCAGTCGCAACGTTTTCTATGCGATTACCTGCACATGTTGCGACATGAGATATGTCGGTGAGACAGGCTTACGTCTTGCTGACAGATTTAGACAACATTTTTCTGATATCACAAGTGGCGCCCACAAACCAGTATCCATGCATTTCAACAGTCCTGACCACTGTGGGGTGGCCGCCATACAGGTCACTGCCATCACATCATGCGTATCCCACGAACGGGATCGGAAGACATTGGAACCTCAATGCCCAACACAGTTTCATTTAACTTCCAAACCCCACCCCCTCTCACCCCCTAGTTTATAGTCCACTATCAAGGTATTTCTAGGTCCTTTGCAGGACGTCGCAGTCAACTTTCTTGGCTAGTTTTGCGTACGGTGTTTTGCTATCGTTTTCTGAACGACCGCCACTCGTGCCCCTCTGTGAAGACCAACACAATGTAATCTTCCACAGCTGTGTTTCAAGCGCTTAACGAAAATTGCTAATTGTGAACTGCGTCCCTAACATCTTCACCTATCCCAATTTTTAATTTTTACTTTTCCGCTCACATGGGCGCCTCTCCACCCCCACTCCCCTCCCGCTTATTCTCCCGCCCAGCGGCTCAGCCAATACCTGAGCTTCTGACGGCATTGACCTTTGACTCGGTGACCTGTACAATCCACTGACAGTCGTTCAACGCGTGTCAGTCGCTCCAAGCAAGGATACAGATTCAGATAAGTACCTTTAATTAGTTTAATATTGTCACGTAATATGATTCATGTAGTTTTGTGTCAGTTTGTGTTTGTTTGTTCTGTGCTGACGAAGGCTTTGGCCGCAGCGTCCAATTTGTTTCTTGCAGTCGTGTTTCAGTAATCTACTTCTCGTTTTTTTTTTTTTTTTTTTTTTTTTGGGGGGGGGGGGGGGGGGGGTGATTCATTCATTGTCTATTACTGCTCTGAAGTTACTTGAAAATTTCCCAGTTGCCAATGACTGTGTCATCTTTTCTCCATTTTTTTTTATTCAAGAAAATCTGTGAAGCTTCATTTTTTCTTTCCGTTTTATTTTATCTGAATGTATATGCAGGCTCTGTTGTGAAGGTGTTACGAACACAATTTATAATCCCGCATACCGAGTTCGAAACACAGCTGGGGGAGATTTGGTCTGCGCTGGTTTTCATACAACGGTATGAGTGCCGGAAGTTCAGAACGCAAACTACTGATCGTAAACTTGCGAAGAAATCACAAACAGCCAAAAATCCTGAGGTTGACTGCAACGTCATGTAAACGATATGCATCTAACTGTGTTTAGCTGCAAACACATGAGCTCAGGTGCTGCCTATAATATTCTTCTATGCAGAATATGGCTGTTTGCCTTCTTAGCGATTAATTATGAGTTTTCTTTACTTAAAAGATATGTTTTCAGTCATCTCAAGCAGGATCTGTTGTCCCCAAGCAGGAAATCTGTATTAATTGTTAACGGAATGGCTGTTGATATGTGGAGTATGGGATCTATCATGATCTTTCTTTTTGCGAATTCCACAAAGCTGTTTCGTTTAGCTTCCGTTCTCCCGACCATCAAACCTCTGATACATAGAGTGGTCTGTCGGTCGTTGCTGAGCTCTATCTCTTCTGTCTTGCATAGGTTCTGTCTTCTTAGATTTTATAATAGTTGTTGTTTTGTCATGATTGCTATTCCTTGCATTACTCTTTTTCGAATTGTCTCAAAGTGTATTTTTCGCGTCAGTCGACGATATATTCATGCCTGGTGAAAACCAAATTACAGAACTCAACATGAAGATGATACGGTCATTTTCTTAACCAGTGCTAAGGGATTATATGCGTTAATTATGTTTGGCAAAAGACACGGTAAAGATCAAATTGTTTTCTAAACGTAAAACTAATTAATAATGTCCACAAATAAAATAGATATGAATAAAACCAACAATGTAACAATTAAAAATGGCATAATATTTAAATACCTTGATTTCATAATTAACAACATTTTAACAACGTTAAAATTAATTTTAATTCATGCTTTACGAGACACTTATTACAATAATTTGGTCTAGCGGAATTATTAATTTGACTCCGTTTATCCATAGGTTGTTCAATAGATGTCCTATGTAGACTGGCGTTAACAATGCAGCGGTTTACCAGTTTTAAAATCATATGGCGGATAAACAAACTAATCTGATACGTGTCTGAAAAACATCGTTCCTGTGATCTCATACGGCTTTGTTGTACACAATTCTGCATTTACCAGAGCAAAAAACAAAAAATCGGAACTTTTGAAATTAAATCTTATATAAAACTTCTTAGAATGCCATGGATGTATCAAAAAGAATAATACTGATATGTTTCAAGAATTTAAGGCAATATGAGGAAAGAAAATTGCTCGTACAAGAAAATCATGTCTTGGAAACTGGTATACCTTGCCAATATTGAGCGTAACATTGTCTTGCCATGAACAATACTGGAAGGTATGATTCCTGGAAGAAGAGCAGATGTCGACCAGTATGAAAAACACGGGACATTACGATATCTGGTTAAGCATATATGACAATGTCACGAGTACAGTAAGTCAATTCTTAAATTCGGTATTTAGTATTTTATACACTTAGAAACTTTTTAGAGGAAGTACAATCACCAATACAAAATACGAAGAAACAGAAGTCCCCAGGCTATGACAATATATCAACAGGTGTAATCCAAGCAGATGGAAACGCCAGCGTCCTTGTCTAACAATGTAATAAAAGAAGGAAAACGTTGGATGGTTTAGAAATATATGACAAATATAAGTCTGTTCTCAAGAAACATTTATATTGATACCTAAAGGCACTGTGTTTTAACTTAACTATCGCATCATATCTTTTTTTAATGTTTTTTTTTTTTAAATTGCATTAATGAAATTATTACAGTGATCACAGATTGCTTACGGGCACATTGAGGGTAAAGTTAAAGAAAGTCAAGTATACACCAGAAAACACTAAATATGATCTGTATACATCGAATCAGATGTCACAAGGCTAGTGTCCTCACATATCACCTGTCACCCTTACTGAAACATGCAAATATACCCCAAAAAATGACAAGGTAATACAAGACAATTTTAACATAGAAATAAAGAACAGATGTGATATACTGTCTGATCTAGAGATCCTATTTCATGATGTGGATGATAATGTTGATAAATTCAATCAGTTTGTCTGCAGAAACAACTATTCCAAAATTAAAGAAAGTCGGTCGTAAGAAATGGATGACTGAAGAAATTTTACAACTAATGGGGACAAAAAGTCACAGCAAAAATAATCCTGACAAACATGAAGAGATTTACAGAAAATTCAGAACATTATGTTAGTTAGTTAGTTAGTTAGTTATCAGTTGGGGTATCTTCGTTGCACTCCGGACATGTCCATAGGTGCTCAGATCCTCCCCCCAGCATATGCATCAGCGTCCGGTGGTTAATAGTGCCAGTTCTGTGTTGGTTGACGAGGCGCTTTGTTTTCCCGATGTACCTCTCGCGTCTGGCTGTGCCGATTCTTACTCCCAGGTCTTTCATCCTGGAAAGCGATGTGGAATCACTGGCGTCAAAATCCTCTGTTCTCGCCATATCTTTAAGGGCGTTAATAACATCGGCACGATCCATGGGCTGGCCATCTACAGGGGGTGCAGAGCCAGCCAATTTATCAGCTCGTTCATTTCCCTCGACTCCCGCATGTCCCGGGACGAAGATGAAGGTGACTTTGCGGACAACAGACTTCCGCAGCGACTCAGTCTACTGTCTACGTACAGATCCAGCTTCGACCTTCTGAATCATGCTCATTGAATCACTTAGTACACACACGTTGGTATAATGCTGTGATTCCGGCCATATGAAAGCCTGTGTAACTGCCATCACCTCCATCGTCATGCTGCTCGTGGTCATAGAGTGGGCACCACTGGATTCTTGAACGGTTCGGCCCGCTGAACGGGCTGTAAATGCCCACGCACTTCTCTGCTGCTTTACAACAGATCCATCTGTATAGATGAGCACTTCGGGGCTATCTGAGTGATCATGTATGAGCGCGTTAACCTCTGCATTGACAGCGGCAGGGTTCTGCTCTCTGCACGTCTGTCGAGTGTGATAATGCAGAACATTATGTAAGGAAGCATAGGAAGCATGGCTCGAGAAAAATTGCATAGAAATTGAAAAACAGCACAACAGTAAAAATACCAAATTAATGCACAAAAGAATTCAGAATCTTACTAATAAAAGAACACATACACCAACAGCCTGCCAAAAAAAACAAAAGATGGAAAAATCATACTAGAAAAACTTCAGATTTTACATGTATGGTCAGATTATGTGAATCATGGCCTTTGTGATGATACCAAAGAACAGTATGATGTTCAGAATAATGGTAAAGGATCATTAATATTGAAGATGGAGGAACAGAACGTTTTATAGAAGTAAACAAAGACCTACATCTTTGCTTTATTGACTACACAAAGACTGTCGGTAAAGTAAAACATTTCAACATAATAAAGATGCTTGCATATCTAAAAATTGATTGGAAAGACCTTAGACTTGTAAAAAACATATATTGGAAACAATAAGCTGCCATAAGAATTGATAATGAAGTAGGTCAATATCAGCCTATTAAGAGAGGTGTGAGACAGGGATGACTAACGTCTGCAGATCTTTTCCCCTATACAGTGAAAATATTTTCAAAAATGTAGCATTATAAAAGGAATCATCACTGGGGAAGTAACATCAATAATATTAGATATGTGGATGATGCAGTACCGATTGCAGACAATGAGCAGGATGTAAAACATTTAGTAGATTCAGTTGTTGTACACAGTGAACAACTAGGGTTAGACTTAAAATGTAAGAAGATACAGATTATGGTTGTCACTAGGAAGAAGGAAATGCCAAAATGTAATATACAAGTAAATGGGAATATTTTTAAACACCTGAATCGGTATAATTATATCGAAACAGTCATAACATCTGATTGGAGATGCCTTGAAGAGATTAGATTAAGAATAGCCATGGCGAAGGTAGCCTTTTGCAAGATGGAAAACATACTGACCACTATGAAGATATCAATTGCAACGAGAAAAAGAGTGTTGAGGTGCTACAAAGAACCTGTACTATTGTATGGATGTGAAGCGTGGCAATGAGCAGACAAGCCGAAAAACATTTGATGGCTGTGGAAATCTGGTTTCTGAGGAAAATGAAAAGAATACCATGGACAGACAACAACAACAACAACACCAAAAACGATGACCAAGTCCTACAAGAAACACATGAAAATCGTACATTGATGAGAGAAATTAGAGATTGACAGTCAGTTTTTTGGTCACGTTATGTGTAGAAATAAAATGGAGATTTTGATGACAACTGGCAAGATCGAGGGAAAGAGAGCAATGGGAGGGCAGAGAAGTAAATACCTGGATGACTTGGCCACGTGGTATGGTCGGGACAAGAGATTGAGCTGATCAACGACTCTGGTGATCGAGTGAGATGGCGAATCATGACCGTCCACGCTTATCGGCATGGCAGATGATGAATGGATGAATTAAGTAAATCACATAAGCCTATAGAACTGTAATTGTCTCGTTGTACATATATTAGTTTGAAGTGAATGGTCATAGACTAAGTGTTGTGGACAAATTCACCTATCTTGGCAGCACTGTGTCACAAGCTGCCACAATTGATGACGAAGTGAATGCAAGAATCTCCAAGGCCAGTGTGGCCTTTGGCAGACTGTACAAGAATGTATGGGACAGAACTGGAATAAGCCTGCAAACAAAGCTAAAAGTCCACAAAGCAGTTGTATTATCTACACTGCTATATGCTTGTGAAACCTGGACTGTTTATCTGCGTCACGCTAGGAAATTAAACCACTTCCACACAGTCTGCCTAAGGAAGCTACTGAAGATTAAATGGCAAGACAAGATCCCAGACACTGAAGTCCTAGAAAGAGCGTCCATGCCCAGTATCCACACTCTACTGATGAAGAATCAGATTCGCTGGGCTGGTTACTTGACTCGCATGCCAGATCACAGGCTCCATAAACGAATTTTTTACAACGAACTGCGTTGTGGTAAACGCTCCCAAGGTGGCCAGAGGAAACGCTTTAAATGAACTCTGAAAATTTCTCTGAATGCTTTTGGAATTCATCATGACACCTGGGAGACTGCAGCCAGAGACCGAAATTCGTGGCGTGCATCATTACGCAAAGGTGCAGTCATGTGTGAGGCAACCAGGACTGCACGAGCTGTAAAAAGAAGGCAAGACAGAAAAACCACTGTAGGAAATCCTCCTCCAGAAACGTCAAGCATTCTTTGTCCACATTGTCAAAGAACATTTCGAGCAAAAGTATCAGCCATCTTAGAACCCACGGTTCCATACTTTCAACCCCACTGGATGAAATAAATGGTCATCATCATTCTTGATGGACAAACAACAACAACAACAACAACAACAACAACAACAACAACAACAACAACAACATTAATTTGGTATTATTATGTCTGAACAATATTTAAATAGAATTTATTCTGTACCATGCATGCAACTGGTTTTTAAAAATCATTAAGTTTATTATTTAACCATTAATTGTTTACTGCCTAGTGGTGTATATGTATTTCACTATTTTGTTTTATTTTAGTATTAACTCTGCAGTCAGGTCTTAGTCAGATATGACTGAGCTACCGTATAACAGTAGACGGTACTACCTGGTTTCTGTTAGCGCCGAACGTTGGGCGGCGCTTACCAAACCCGACACCCCACATTGTGCCAACGGCTTCGGGCGGAAGAGCGCAATTGGGAGGGTACAAGCCTTACCCTGGTGCGAGGAAATGCAAGCTAAAGACAAAATTGTCATGGCAGGGCAGACCAGGCCCTAAGCCTTGGTTGGCGACTGGTCTAGGATCGAAGCTCCGACAGGCGGACAGTTAGAGCATTGCTTTGCTGATCCGGCAGCTTCTGCAGCTTGTCTTGTTCCAGATGTAGGGGTGTTACCTTTCCTCTGGAGTGAACTAGGCAGGCCGAGAGAGGGATCATGCTGCATGGGCAACACATGATCTCTATATTTTAGCCCAGGCTTTGTGCTATGGAGAGGCAATAACTCCATCCCTGGTCTTAACTGGTCTCGGAATCAAAGCGAGAGGCAACTGTCACGGGTTATAAGTCCTTGTCAGTTGGCGTAGACATGGGGCGCCACGCGTTGCCTCTGACGGTGGGAGACACCTATAGGTGTCACTGATCAGCTACCGCCCGCCTCAAGCTGGGCAGCCCCCAGCCAATTGGGTGCTGATCCGCCACAGCCTGCCTGCTTCAATGGGTGCTTGGGGCTAGGACAAAATCTGAATCGCAGGCTGTAAAACCAATGCACCAGGTACAAACAAAAATATAAATAGAAACCTCAAGCTACGGCTTGCAACCTGGAACGTGAGAACCATGTGTCCAGGATTTTCCACTGACTTGACCAATATTGACGATGTGAGAAAAACGGCTGTGATTGATGCCGAACTCAATCGTCTTAACATTGATATTGCTGGCCTGCAGGAGACTCGCCTCGCTGAGGAAGGGTCACTCAGGGAAAACAACTACACCTTTTTCTGGAGGGGTAAAGGGCAGGCGGAAAGGAGGCAACACGGTGTGGGCTTTGCAGTGAAGAATTCGCTACTGGGAATGATTGAAATTCCAGCAGGAGGAAATGAAAGACTATTATCCCTGCGCTTGGCAACCTCTTGTGGGTTTGCCACCATTATTACTGCATATGCACCGACACTCGATTCCTCTGATGATGTGAAGGATTTGTTCTATGAGGAGTTAGACTCTGTGATCAAGGCAGTTCCAAAATCCGACTACATTTATATGCTCGGTGATTTCAATGCTCGTGTGGGCAAGGACTCGAGTTCATGGCCAGTGTGCCTTGGAAAATACAACATCGGTCGCATGAATGAAAATGGGCAAAGGCTGCTGGAGCATTGCACCAGTAATGACCTATGTATTACAAACTCTTTTTTTAAAACAAAAGAGATGCATAAGGTCACATGGAAACATCCAAGATCCGGCCATTGGCACCAGCTGGACTTCATCATCACACGGAGACAACATCTGAACCATATATCATTGACTCGTAGTTACCACAGTGCTGACTGTGATACAGATCATTCTTTGGTTGTTGCAAGGGTTAGACTGAGACCAAAGAGAATCTACACAGCTAAACACAAATCTAGCCCCAGGATTAATATTATTAACACTCATGATCCTGAAAAGTGCTTTCAGTTTCAACAGCAACTTGAAGACGCTTTCACTGATACACCAGAAAATTGTACAGTAAATGATAAATGGAATAAACTTAAGGAAACTCTTTGTAAAACTGCCGTAAAGGTTTACGGCACTGTGGATCATAAGAGGCAGGACTGGTTTGCGGCCAACAGCGAGACTCTGCAGCCCTTGATTGATAAGAAGAAGAAAGCTCTCTTAAGAAACAAGGAAAGACCAACGCGTAACACTCTGAGTGAGCTAAGGCAAGCTAGGAAGGATGTGCAAAAGGCTGCCAGGCAGAGTGCAAATGATTATTGGATCAAGTTATGTGAGTCCATTCAAATCGCAAGTGATAAGGGAGACATAAGAAGCATGTATGAAGGAATAAAGAAAGCCTGTGGTCCAGTGATCAAAAGAAGTGCACCATTGAAAACCTTGACTGGAGAAGTCATCACTGATAAGAAACAGCAGATGGACAGATGGGTAGAGCACTATTTGGAGCTTTACTCAAGTGAGACCAAACTAGCGGATAATGCCCTCAACGCCATAGAGGCTCTACCAACTCTTGACCACCTGGACACACTTCCCACCATAACAGAAGTTAAGTGTGCTATAAATGAACTTGCATCTGGCAAGGCTCCAGGTAAGGATGGGATTCCAATAGAGGTTATCAGGAGTGGGCAAGACACACTCACTATACAGATCCACCAGCTAATAGAGCTATGCTGGCGTGAAGGACAAGTCCCACAGGATTTCAAAGATTCAAGCATCATAACACTGTACAAGAACAAGGGCGATCGGAGCGACTGCAACAACTATAGGGGTATCTCACTTCTGTGTATTGTTGGAAAAGTATTTGCCAGAATTGTTCTGCGCAGACTTCAAGTCCTAGGAGATCAAGTCTACCCCGAATCACAGTGTGGCTTTCGACAGAACCGGTCTACCACTGATATGATATTCTCATTGCGACAAATGCAAGAAAAATGCCGTGAACAGAATCAACCACTGTTTATTGCCTTCATCGACCTCACAAAGGCATTTGATTTGGTCAGTCGTGAGGGTCTGTTCAAAGCACTAAAGAAGATTGGCTGCCCACCAACTCTTCTGTCCATTGTGGAATCGTTCCACACAGGCATGAAGGGTATAATCAAGTTTGATGGTGCAACTTCTGAAGAATTTGAAATCAAGAGTGGAGTTAAGCAAGGTTGTGTACTAGCTCCCACCCTCTTTGGAATATACTTTTCACTTCTACTGAAATATGCATTTCGTGATCAGGATGGTGGTATATACATTCACTCACGCTCAGATGGCGGCCTCTACAATGCTCAGAGATTGAAGGCTAAGACCAAAATTAGGAGGGTACTGATCAGAGAGTTGCTTTTTGCAGATGATGCTGCAGTTACGACCCACTCTGAGGAAGAATTGCAATGTCTACTATCTGCATTCTCCAATGCTTGTTCTGAATTTGGTTTAACAATTAGCAAAAAGAAGACACAGATTATGTCACAAGGTGCACATGGGGTACCATCAATCTTTATTGACGACGCCGAACTAGAGATAGTAGACCATTTTACATATCTAGGATCGGTGGTAAATAGCAAATTATCCCTAGATCAGGAAATCAACATCCGGATTGGTAAGGCAGCAACAACAATGAACAGGTTAAGAAAAAGAGTCTGGGAGAACAGGAAGCTTACTGCCAAAACAAAAGTCCTTGTCTATCAAGCCTGTGTCCTTAGTACTCTTCTCTATGGCAGTGAAACCTGGACAACTTACTCACACCAAGAGAACAATTTAAACAGCTTTCATATGCGGTGTCTGCGAAGAATTCTTGGTATTAAGTGGCAAGACAAAATCACAAATACTGAAGTATTGGAAAGATCAGGTTGTGTGACAGTTTATTCCATGCTCAGTCTTCGTAGACTTAGATGGATAGGACATCTTAGGCGGATGGATGATGGTAGAATACCAAAGGATATCTTTTTTGGTGAATTACAGATGGGTAAGAGATCTCAGGGTCGGCCTCTACTACGATACAAAGATGTGTGTAAGCGGGACATGATTGATACAGGCATTGATAATGCACATTGGGAGCAAGTCGCCGCTGAACGTGTTGCATGGAGGGCAAATATCAGAAATGGAATAAAGTCAAAGGAGAAAATTATTGCAGAAAAGTCACACACCAAGCGTTTGAGACGTAAGATGGTGCATGATGGTGGAAATGACCACGTGTTCACATGCACCCACTGTGAACGGACATTTACAGCGCAAATTGGCCTTATCAGTCACACTCGCTACCGCCATAGTTAAAAGTTATTATGCCTTTTTAAAGCACAAACTATCGTCTGTCAAGACGGCAAGGTGCCAATGTGTATGTGAGTATTAACTCATCCAGTACTAAATAACCTACCGGATATTTGTTACACACGTTGTCTACACACATAATTGACCCATTTTTAATTCATGCTTTACTAGACAGATGTTACAGTAATTCGATTTAGCGGAATTATTAATTTGACTCCGTTTATTCATAGTTTTCTCCTCCCGACTGAAACAATAATTACTTTATTATATAGCTCTTTCTAATGTGTATTCAATTGTATGCCCCTGATTTAATATACAACTGTAAACATTAATTCTGCTAACAACCATTCATTCTTCGGGTACAGGCAGTGTTGATGATACACGTTAGTTAATTCTTCACTGTGATGTTTTTTGTTTTTTTTTTAGCATTCGCTCGCTTTGAACTCAATCGTAGCACATATACATGCTATTTCTCTAGTAGCCCCATGGGGAGTGCAATGGACTAATGTTTGCGTGTAGATTAGCTTTCCCTATTACCAGTATCCCTCGCCATCAGGCACACCCACTCCGACTTCTGAGATACTTGTAATTTACGTCGCCATGTCAAGGATTCATTGATTATAATTCATTTTAATGATTTTTATAGGTAGTTGATGATCACCAGGGATACTGTCACCTGCACATAACAGACAGTACAGTAGAGGTCGCAGATGTTTTCTCACTCCTGGAGAGTTGTAAAATAAGTTTAAACATTGAGGACTACTCTGTACAAGAGACTACACTTGAACAGATCTTCTTAAACTTTGCGAAAAGACAAGAACTAGAAGATGATGACGCAGAAGAGTCATGCTGGTTTCTGAATGCAGGTTTTTTTGATGACAAACTTTGTTAAGTTGAAAGATTTACTATCATGTGCATGAATGGATTATAAAAAAATGTTTATATAAATCAAAATATGTAAACATTTCAGAAATTAGTATGCAGTTTAATTGGTGCATTTGAATCTTTTTAAGTTCATGAATAATTTAGCTCTCACACTTTCTATAGTAAATGAGCCTTGTGATATTTAGAAGACCAGTTCTACTTGCCGTGAACACACACATAAAAATGCACATCACATCACTGGTTAATACGAAGATTCTAAGTCAGATAGATTATTTCTCATGATAAAGTTAAGAGCAGTGCGTTCGAATTATCTTAAATCACGGGATGTGGATTTTAAGTCTGGTAAAAGTAAAGATGCCGGCCTCTGTGGCTAAGGCCTTACGGACGCGATTCGTAAGCTCTCTTACCTGCGTTCGAAATACAGCGGCGACCTATTTGGCAGCAGACCGCTTGCGCTGGGTTTTAGCGTGTTGGTATGTGAGCCGGTCGTTCAGAAAGCAATGGCAAACTATTGAACGTAAACTTGCCAAGACATCAGAAACAGCAGTAACATGCTGGTGTTGACTGCGATGAACTGTAAATAGGATATGCAAAAATAAGTTATAAGATATTTCTAAAATGATCACCTTCATGTGCCACTTGACGATAAGCGTGGGCGGTCATGTTTCTCCATCTCAGACAATCACCAGAGTTGTGGATCAGCTCTATGTTTTAGTCTCGATTAGGGACATGTGGCGAAGCCATCAAGATATTTTCTTCTCTTCCTTCCCCTTGTTCTTTTCCACTGAATCTTCCCAGTTATAACCAAGTCCTTTAGTTCATGTCTTCTCATAAGATGCCCAAAAATCTTGACTGTCTACGTCTAATTCATCTAATCAGTTTACTATTTTCATTTATTTCTTGTAGGACTTTCTTCTTGGTTTTTTTTTTCTGTTTGTCCTTGGTATTCTTTGCATGGATCTCGACTCTTGGTTTTTCAGATCAACTATGATGATAATCTTCCAAGCTACCTTTTCAGTCATTCAGCGTCATTTCTCTCAGTCTGACTCTGATCTTTACAGTCGCCACGATGTTTTCAAATAACATTATATAACCAAAAAAAGTTGTTTGTCGCTTTCTTATTGTTGTATATAATTTATCACTTTTATTAGCCTTTTTCTTGCAATTGTTGTTAGTTTCACTGGCATAGATACTCTGGCAGTCCAAGGTATTCACAACATTCGTTTCAGGTATCACATTCCAGTTACTTTCCAAAATCTTGTTACTTTGTTCATGAAGGTTTCATTATTCATTATTCTACATATACCATATAGAAACGTTTTTTATATAAGAATATATGTTTAAGCATTCTTTTTCGGACATTTCATTATTATGATCTATTGCATTAAGAAGTTGTTTTTCTTTTCTTTTCTTTTTTTTCATTTCCAGACTTTTGCATTAGAATATCAACGCAAACATTAGAACCCGAAAAGGATACCAATTTAAGTGAAGTTGGTTTCCTCTAGAGAAAGAAAGGTTGTTTAGCACTTCTTGGAAAAAGTGTAGTGAGTGATCAACTTTACATTATCAAACAACCAGGATTATACAAGTTTGTGCATTAGCAACAAGGGGCTTCTCGGCCTATGATACTTTAAGAAGTTATCTCTAGCATTTAAATTCAAAAGCCCACATTTTCAACTTTAGTGATTATTTGGTTGTTTCGGGATTTGATATTTAAATATTAGTGATTATGGTCAATGACGCCATATATTTTAATACAAAAAAAATGATAGACGGATTGCCATACAATAACGAAGTACACCGGATGGAATTTCAGAAAGTTCGTAACCATATGAAAACTGGTCAGAACGAGGGTCCAGAAATATTTACAACAGAAATGGTCAATCCCTTAGAAGAATATGACATAGACCAAGTAATCAGACCGCAGAACACAAACACATATATTATTGATGATATACCTCCTGAATTATGTCAATCTATATATATTTATTGCAATCCCGGAGAAAACAGGAACCTTGGAGTGTGATAAATATCGAACAATTAGGAAAATGAGCCACTTCACGACGATTTTGTTTAGAATCTTCAAACAAAGTGTTAGGAAGAAAATACAACCCGGAATAGGGAAAGAACAATATGGGCTCGTAGATGACAAGAGTTCAGTAAATGCGGTGTATTTGCTGAGAACATTAATTTAGCGTTCAATAGAAGTAAACGAAGACCTACAGCTTTGCTTCACTGATTACACAAAGCCTTTCGATAAAGTAAGGCATGTCAACATGATGAAGATGCTTGCGAGATCGAAATATTGATGGGAAAAACCTGTAAAATAAACATATATGAAAACAACAAGATGCTATTAAGATTGATTATGAAGTAGGTCAATATCAGCCTAATAAGAAATGTTTACGACAGGGATGAGTAATGTCTCCAGATCTCTCCCCCCCCCCCCCACGCCCCCACCCCCCATACTGTGAAAATATTGTAGGCGTTTAGAAGATATGAGAGAAACCCCCATTGGGGACATAATCTCGACAACATCAGCTATGCGGATTATACAGTATAGACTGCAGACAATGAAAATGTCTACAACATGTTTGTAAATTCGGTTATTGTACACTGTGAACAACTAAGGTTAGACTTAAATTGTAAGAAGTATGGTCGTCACTAAGAAGAAAGAAATACCACAATGCAATATACATTCATGGACATATTCTTAAACAAGTGATTCGGTACAACGACCTCGGAACAGTCGTAACATCTGATGGGAGGGACCTTTAAGTAATTAGAACAAGAATCGCTAAGGCAAAGGTAGCCTTTTAAAAAACTGAAAACATGTCAATGGCAACGAGAAAAAAGTTTTAAAGTGCTGCATAGAACGTGTACTTTTGTATGGATTTGAAACGTGGAATGAACAGACAAGCTAGGGGGGGGGGGGAATATGTAATGGCAGTGAAACTGTGGTTTCTGAGGAAAATGCAAAGACAGAAAAACCAACGAGAAAGTCCTGCAAGAAACAAATGAAAACTTTAAACTGATTAGAGACATTCGACGTAGATTTTTGAGAAGAAATAAACGGGAGATCTTGGTCACAATTGGCAAGAACTAGGGGGAAATAACAAAGGGAAGGCAGATAATTAAATATATAGATGGCTTGGCCACATGGAATAATCGAGAGAAAAACACAGAACTGATCAACGACTGGTGATCGTATGAGATTGAGAAACATGACCGCCCATGCTATTCGGTATGTCACATTATGATGATGATAAATGACATTAGGTTGAGTTGGCAAACCTAAAGACTGAGGTCCATAGGACGATGACTTTATTCAAATCCTGCGCCAAACAGGCCAAGGCCGAGAAATGGGACGAGTTCTGCAGGAAGGCGTGCTCCAAGCGATTTCTTACGACATTCTGGCGCCTCCATAAGAGCATGAACGGTGCTGCACAACGTATGGGTATTCCAAACTTTTAAGGCACAGACCTCACATGGAAAAAGTCGGATGCGGATACAAGTAAGGCCCTTCTTGCACGCTACATAGAGCAGACTGACCAGAAAGACGAGCCCGCCAGACAGAGGATCACACCGACACTCTCTAAGTTGTGTGAGGGTGTCGGGACAGACGAAGAATGCATAATCACAGCTGAGACAATCGTGCGATGCTCAAGAAATCACCTAACACCGCCCCAGGCCCAGACGGCATCCGATATGGTGACCTACTGGTGATGTCAGATGATGATATGGAAGAACTGGCTAGAGAAATCAATACCATTACCCAGAGCGGTCCGATCAAAGAAGAATGGCTACACAGCTACTTGCTGCCGCTGCCAAAACCGAACAAAGACCATTCCAAGATAAGCGGCTACAGAATCATTACGATGCAGAACACTGCTGGCAAGCTACTGGAGAAAATTGTAGCACACAGATTTGCTTGTGACTTGGAATAACTCGGCTGCTTCCCGCCCACACTTGGAGGATACAGACGTAACAAAGAGTTATGGCTGAATGCGGCGGTCTTTGCTCAAGATGTTTACGAAGGATTTCAGGTCAGAGAAGAGACATGTGCGGCCGCCATAGACTTAGAGGACGCATACAATAGAGTATCCTTCGAGACTTTATGCAAACCCTCCTCAGACTGAAAGTGCACCCTCACCTTGTACGATGGCTAGCTGCAGTTCTGCTCCAAAGGAAGGTGGTGCTAAGATGTGGGAGTTGGTCTTCTGAGCCGATAACGATATGTCCAGGATTGGCGCAGGGTTCACCACTGTCACCAGTATTATTCAACGCGTATACGGTGCTGATCTCTGAACAACAGTTGGACGGGAGGGGTAGGACTCTGTCATTTGCTGACGACATTCTCGTGTATCGACAGGGTCGAAATAGACAGGCGGTTGCCAATGATATGCAGGGCGAACTAGATCGAATTTCCTCATGGTGTGCTGATGCCGATGCCCTTGTCAACCCTGCAAAGGCACGGTTACATGGTTCTCCCTAAACAACCATATTGTGAACACAGACCTGCCGGCAGTAAAAATGGATGGGAGCATTTTGAGTAGAACCCAGTCAATGACATATCTTGGCGTGAGGCTTGATCGTAGCCTGTCCTTCAGAGATCTTGTCGATTATGTCATAACGAAAGCTCGAAAAGCTTTGTCAGCAATGAGAGTCATGGCGACTGCCAACATCGAGCAAAGACTGCTAATACTTATGTTCCAAGGACTGGTGCTTTCACGCATCGAGTATTCCCTGGCCATCCTCACTGTCAGCCCTACACAGATTGGAAGACTTGAAAAGGTACAAAACTAAGCCATGCGCATCATTTTGGGCTGCACGAGAGACACCAGCTGTGTAGCAATGAGATACCTCCTTGACTTCCCGACAATGGAACACAGGATCAAGATCTGGAGAGCTCGTGCATATTTAAAAATAAGTACAGATGAGCAGCACCCTCTGAATTACGCTATATTAAGAGAAAAGGGTAACAGTCTAAAGAGGGGCAAATCATGAATAGGTCGGGCGGAAGATGTCGTCAGACAGGTCTGCAGTCTTACCAGTATCAACCCCGGCAAGGAATACGTGCCAGTGCCTTAAGTTTTTAAGTGCACTTTCTCCTGCATTATCACACTCGACAGACGGTGCAGAGAGCAGAACCCTGCCGCTGTCAATGCAGAGGTCAACGCGCTCATCTATGAACACTCAGATAGCCCCGAAGTGCTCATCTATACAGATGGATCTGTTGTAAAGCAGCAGAGAAGTGCGTGGGCATTTACAGCCCGTTCAGTGGGCCGAACCGTTCAAGAATCCAGTGGTGCCCACTCTATGACCACGAGCAGCATGACGATGGAGGTGATGGCAGTTACACAGGCTTTCATATGGCTTGAATCACAGCATTATACCAACGTGTGTGTACTAAGTGATTCAATGAGCATGATTCAGAAGGTCGAAGCTGGATCTGTACGTAGACAGTGGACTGAGTCGCTGCGGAAGTCTGTTGTCCGTAAAGTCACCTTCATCTTCGTCCCGGGACATGCGGGAGTCGAGGGAAATGAACGAGCTGATAAACTGGCTGGCTCTGCACGCCCTGTAGATGGCCAGCCCATGGACCGTGCCGATGTTATTAACGTCCTTAAAGATATGGCGAGAACAGAGGACTTTGACGTCAGTGAATCCACATCGCTGTCCAGGATGAAAGACTTGGGAGTAATAATCGGCACGGCCAGACGCGAGAGTTACATCGGGAAAACAAGGTGCCTCGTCAACCAAAACAGAACTGGCACTATTACCCACCGGACGCTGATGCATATGCTGGGGGGGGGGGGGGTGGAATCTGAGCACCTATGGATCTGTCCGGAGTGTAATGAAGATACCCCAACTGATAACTGATACCTGATAACTGACATAAGTTGGGTAAGGACCTATGCTCCACTGGAGGTTAAAGTGCTGAAGAAGAAGAGGAAGGAAGCAACGAAGGAAGGGAGGAAGGAACGAAAGGAGGAAGGAAGGAAAGAAAGAAGGAAGGAAGGAAGGAAGTGAGTGAGGGAGGACGGAATGAAGGAGGGAGGGGAAGGAAGGCAGGAAGGTAGGAAGAGAGGAAGGAGGAAGGAAGGAATGAAGGAAGGAAGGACTATTGTATACATAATTTTCTTTTTAACATCTATGTTCCTTCAGTGTTCTGTGCAATAAACAGAAACTGCTGACGTGTTGCCTCAGAATTGTAATTAATGTTACATTGGCATGCATACAGTTGTCTACAAAACTGAAATGTGCATCTGTACACGGACATATACACGGATGTTGGCTGGTTCTATGGATTATAGTTTGATGCCTAACTGATATTGGATGAAATGAAAAACAAACATGTACTTTTCCTCTCCACGGACAGACTGAACACTATTCTCCATATCTAATTTTTTGGATATTAACTGATATTGCTTGATGTTACCAATAGTTCAGAACTCCAGAATACTTCAGAATACGTTAATCGAGATTACTTTTTACAAATTAATTATGTTTTGTTTATTCGGTGCTATTTGCAATATATTTGCATGTGTCATATTTTAAATAAGACTTCTTCACTAAAGTTGAAAATAGATAGATTTCTGTTTACATTCGTTTTTAATTATATTATTCTGTTATAATATTTTTTAATGACATCTTGTTATTTTGAATTCTAATAAAATTGATATTTTGGACTAAATTTGTGTTTTATTATAATGAGAATTACAATAATACAATTTACCATTTCATTACATAAAATTTATGTTCATATTTTCACGTATATTGAGACAACCAAATCCTGACATGGACACATATATTTGATATGAAACATATCTTATAATTCCAGTATGAATAATCAAAGAATATTTGCACAACCAAAATAAAATTTAAGTAGCTGGCATCATCAGCATTTGCTTTATGAGAAACAAGCTGTTTTCACAGTAGGTGGTACTATTGCTTACAAATTTAAAACACCAACAAAAACAACAGTGAGCCCTGCCCCGAAGTGAGCCCAGTGTGTGGGACACGCATGTTTCAGCAAAATATTAACATGCCTAACAGGAACACACGCTCTTCTGTGTTTGCGGAAACCAACCATTAGTGAATACCTACGTGAAATTTGTTCAGCGTTCAGAGCTGTAATGATGGGGACAGCTGACAGAGCTGACCTAATCATCGACACTATAACCCCGCATGTGCGCAGAGAATTAAAGCTGCACACCGCGGAGAATGACTCTGAAAATTTTTAGAAGATCTCCATGATATTTACGGTGTCAGACGGAGTCTCCAAGAACTAATGGCGACATTTTTCACTACTAAACAAGGTAGCCAAGAGTCAATAATTGACTTCTGTCAAGTTGCACCAAGAATTTGAGGAGGTGATCCGTGCACATGAAAGACAGAACGTCTCGACATTTCATGAATCAATGTTGAGAGACCAGTTTGTGGCGCAGTTGAGGGACAACTTGCCTCGTTAGTTGATAAGAGAACGTCTCATCGATGAACCCACCATGTCGATTATAGCCGCTCGTGATTGTACTGTACGATGGGCCGGCTCTAAACACATTCCGCAGATTGAAGTATACAACGTTAAGAAAGGCAAAACAACGACCACAGACAGTTGCGCAATGGGCATACCCAAAACAACAAACAGAGATGACGAGGTAATGAACGAATCAAGGTTAGGCAGAGACACTCCCTGCAGTAACGTCTGTAGAGTGTCTCGTGAGCCGCCAAGTGAGGTAGAGGCTCTTAAACGGGAGATGGCACAACTATGGATGCCAATGTCGCATCCTACAAGCAGCCAGAGACAGCCCCAGAGACATTCTAGCGTGATCCGCTGTAGAATTTGTGGTCGAGAGGGACACCTTGACAGGATGTGCAGGAGAGATTTAAACTAGATCCCCGTACCGCTAGGATTCAGGCCTCAGCGGGGAGTTCCAGTGACTCATCGATTAAGATACTGGGCGAACGCCCAGGACTAAACATTACAATCGCTGGGGAAAGTGTGTAGTGCATACTGGATACCGGCTCTCAGGTTTCTACTATCACCGAGAGAGATTTTGATGAACGATTAGAGCACTTTAACTTAGATGTAAATAAGTGTGTTAGATTAACCTCTGCTAATGGTGTTTGTGGCATGTTGGAAGGATAAGTTCAGTATCCACCAAAGCATCCCCGTTGTGAAGTAACGCTAGAGAGATGGGACTAATTTCTAACAGAGTGGATAGGTCACTGGAAGATAATGTGACCCAAAGGAAATTAGGAAGTCTAAGGGACTCCCGGATATATTAAGGAATCCCACCACGGTCGAACTTCCGGTTTAACAGGAATTCGATAATATCCCTTGCTGAGATCAATCCCGGTGAAGTATCGGGCAGTGTTTAGCCTTATGAAGAGCTGGTTCTGAAATTCAGTAATAGCATTGAGCTGTCGATAATCGATGCACGATATGTGTTCTCCACTTGGTTTTCTCAACAACACCACACTTGCACTATAAGGAGACTCAGACGGTGAGATAATTCCTGACGAGAGCATCTGCTGAATTTCTTCCTTCAAAGTATTTTGCTTAGCACAAGGAACGGGGTATGTTTTGACTCGCACAGGAGAAGAATCTTTCAATTTCATGTCAAATTCCAATAAATCAGTATGTCCTGGCTTGTCAGTGAGTACATCTGCATACATAGCCAAATGATCTCGGATCTGCTTCTGCTGATCTTGAGATAGGTTGAGGTTGATATCCACATCATGAAAAGTTTCCTTGGTGTGCAGTGGACATTCCATTCCCATTGTAGTTCCCTGATCTACGTCAGTAGCTACAGCCATAGCCATCAGATGTGCAGTCTCGGAGGTTGTATGCCTTTCATAGCATTTCCTTAAAAGGTTTATGTGACAAACTTTCAACTTGCCCTTGACTGAAATTCTGTAGTAAGTACGAGAAATCTTCTCTGTCACTTCAAATGGTCCCTTCCAACCGATTTGCAATTTGTACTAACTTGTTGGAAATAGTAACAGCACTTTCACTCACAGAGGGTGAGATCTACTGTGTCAGATTCTCACCCAGGATTGCGACGCGTCGTCTGTACCAACACCAGACGAAAGCAACCGGGCTCAACTTTGAGCGATGATTAGACAAGCAGGTATTACGCAGCGTCTTCGACAACGCCAGCAAGAGTCAGCCAGGCTCAGCCCTGAGCAACGCTAAACCTGTGACGGGTCAGTCGGAACACTGCGTGACACTAGTGGCTCACGCAGGGGGACTGTACCCCGACTGGCGAGAATACGGAACGGCCAGCAGACTGTCTTGAGACGTCGTATTGGACAGACGGGTTTGAATGGTTGCTGGTAATGAATGGAGTTTGAGCATGAACCGAGAGATAGCCTGTACGAGTGTTGGAGACCGAATACCTGTGTGATTGACTTGTAAGTGTATTGCATTGATGTATTGCATTGATATATTATATGATGACATTATGAACTATGATTGCGCGATGTATGCATTGATTGTAAAGTGTGCGTTGCGCGCATAAAGTGTTTGAATCGTTATTGCCGTGGGTCACGTCAAGTGATTTAATAACAGTAATTAGTTTCTCACTTGTCAACAAACGAGCCTTAGTACTTGCCTTACGCAAGACCCTGACAAGTGCAAACGTGGGTAGCTCGTCCTCAGTGGATTTGAACCAATTATAAATTTAAGTGATTGAAATTAGAAGAAATAAGTGGAAAGGACAAACATGGCGTCCATGCCCTTGAATCGTCCTTGAGTAAGAAAAGAAATACGAACGCAGCGTAAATCAGTTGTTGTAAAATAGGAGTGAGTGGTAGTGTAAGCGGAAAGTTCTGATAGATTGGAAATTGAGTTGTTGATTGCGGTGAAAAGACGACTGAACGACAAACAAAAATACTTGACTTCATACAAACCTACAAAAACTTAGTTGACATCACATACACCACATACTTGCACATGTTCTAATTTCTCTTGTTCCAAAAACAACAGGTTGTTTTGTGCCATCCGTACCTGTTGCTTGTAAAGTCCATTTTTTTGTCGACCTGAAATAAGATCCAGTGTGTATTCGGGCAGTAACGAACAGCCATTGTCCGACACATCGTTCAAGAAATACTTGAGTATACAATTTTTTTTCTCCTCTTTATACTTTTGGTTAAACAGGTCAAAGCATAGGCTGTATTAGTAAAAATTGTAAATTACTAACAACGTTATTACATTTGTGTATATACATTTCATCGAACACATTTCACCATGTCGAGTTTAAACGATTTAATTGAAATGGGTTTAAAAATGAAGCTTTCTGGTGACGAGTTGAATAACTGGAGTGAGAGAAAGTATGCAGAATATCTCCTATTACAGGAAAAAGCAATGGAACGTGAAGATAGAGCTGCCGAAACAGCTCTGAAACAGTCTGAGTTAGATAATGCTTTAAAACAGGCAGAAACTGAGGCAGAATTAAGAAAAGCTGAAATTGCTGCGCAAAGTAAACGAGAAGAGCTGGAAATGCAGCTGAAAATTGAACAGCTGAAAGCTGAAACTTCTAAGGAGAAGGAAGATAGGAAGTCAGATAAAGAACAACCATACAAAAAGTACCAGGGGATTGTTAAAAATTACACCAAGGGCGACTGCATAGCAGCCTCCACCCAAAATTTTGAATGCACTATGGAACATTATGAAATCCCAAAGACTGAATGGCATACGATATATATGAGAAGTCTTTCTGGGGAACCTCTGAAAGTAATAGAGACTATTCCCAATGAACTAAAGAAAGATTATCAGTATATTAAAGATAAAATTATGTCTCATTTCCTATTGGATGAAGCAGGCTACAGGGAACAATTCAGGAAATTGTCACCTAAACCAACACAAACGTTCTCTGATTACATCTCAATAGTACAGAATAGTTTTGCTAAGTGGCTGTCAGCAGCCAATGTGAAAGATAGTTTTGATATACTGAAAGATCTTATTTTGAGAGACAAAATTATTGCATCTCTCCCACCACTATTTGCAAAATTTCTATTGGAATGTCAGTGTGAGAGTGTTCAACAGATCGAAAGTCGTGGCGCTGGTTATTTTGCAGCCAACAAACAATGTTTCAATAATGAAGTGAATAGCACAGACTTTGTAGAGGCAGCTACATATGACAGATCTAAGTCAATACCTTACAATAAGCAGAAACCATATAAACAAGCTGCTGAGAAGTATAATCATTGCAGATACTGCCAGTTTTCACACAACGAAAACGAGATGTGTGACCAACACGCAGGGTACAACTCTTACTTGCAGAATTACATAACTAAGCAAGATAAGGAGAGAAGAGCGACAGACGTAACACCAAATGCTTCCTCTGTAAATCTTATGGTCACTGGCGCAAGAATTGTAGAGGCAATAAAATGACTAGGAAGGCTAATGCAGCCATGTTTGAAGACTCGTCCTCAGATGAGGAAAGTGTAGAAGATCATCCTGTAAATTCAGCACAATCCATTGATGTGTTTCACCGTGAAAAATGTACCATCTGTGATCGTTTCCATGAGGATGGCGTTTTAACATGCGGCCATTCCATACCTGTTACAAATGAGGAGGCCAACTTAGTGATTGACTCTAAAGGTAAATTGGTCATCCACCATGGGTATGCTAATGGTAAACCTGCCACTGTTTTACGCGATAGCGGCAGTACTCTCATTGGCCTTAAAAGGGACTATATTTCACCCTCAGAGTATACTGGGAAACATGTTACATGCAGAACTTTCTCAGGTAACATCGAGAGATACCCTCTTGCATGGACAGATATAGATACACCATTTCTTAAAGGAAGGATCAAATGCGCAGCATTAACTAATCCTTGTTGCGATATTATTATCGGTAACCTTCCTGGGGTAAATGATATGCCACATGACATTGTTACATCACATGTCACTTGTATCATTGACAACACCATTTCACCTTCATCTCAGATCACTGTTCATAGTGTATTACCACCTGTTAATGAATGCATGTATGCCAATTCGTTAACGGCAACAAATGAATGTACTGAGCTAAATATAATACCAAATTGTAATGTGAGTGATAACCGTGAGATTACAAATGCAGTAACCAGATCTGCTGCTCAATTGCAAGATCGAATCGATCAGACAGAGGCTCTACAAATCGTAAGCCCAGTTGTAACATCTCCTGAAACAACTAGGGAGAAATTTATAACAGCCCAGAAAGCCATTCGATCTTTGCAGAAATATGTTAAATTAATAGGCCAAAAGCCACGAGTATCTAAGAACGCCAGATGGCATTTTGCTCTGAAAAATGGAATTCTGACACGGTACTATACCAGAGGTTCTAGCACTACAGAACAAACGGTGCTACCATCAGAAAACCGTAACCAAGCATTACATCTAGCGCATGACATACCATTTGCAGGGCATATGGCTTACGCCACAACCCGAGCTAGGTTACTTACTCAGTTCTATTGGCCTAAATTCTGCAGTGATACCAAACAGTATTGCAGATCTTGTGACATCTGCCAAAAGCTTGTTAAAAAGGTTAAACACCCGCAAGCCGAACTGCAAGTCACTGATTTGGCAAGCAGACCATTTGAAAAGATCTCGGTCGATATAGGTGGTCCTCTTAACCACATAACATCGAGAGGTAATAAATATATTGTAACAATAATTGATCTCTGTAGTCGATGGCCAGAAGCGATTCCCCTTAAGAATATAACTTCCAAAGACATCATGGAGGTCTTCTTCCATATTTTTTCAAGGGTAGGATTCCCGAATACCATCCTCTCAGATCGGGGTAGTCAATTCATATCATCAGCCACACAAGCGTTCACCAAAATGCTAGGAGTGAAACAAGTGTTTAATACCCCGTACCATCCTCATTCAACTGGTATTATAGAAAAGATCAATGAGGATCTTAAACATATGTTCTCAAAAGTAACACAAGAAATGATACCGCAATTTATTCATCATGTTTCCATTTATAAGGATCTGGTCAGCTATCTTTGTAGTTTGTTCACACGTACACATGGGTGACAGACCCGCTTTGAGTCTTCGTGAAAGACTGTCTACTCTGCTGTTTACCGTTCAGGGACGGAACATGATTACCTGTTTTGCACTATGAAAATAGTTGTCAGTGTCTCTGTAGTGGGCTTTCTTCTTAACGACCAAGATGTTGGTCCTCTTTTCATTGAAGTTTATAGATTGATTCGTATGCACGTGTGTTGTCCCTTAATTTCACAACGTGTTTGCTCTCACATTGCTTGTTATGCCACAATATGTCAGTTTCCACCGCAATATTACTCTTCTGTTGGTATTCAATGCGTTTAGTGTGTGTGTGTGTGTTTTTTTGGTTTTGTTTTTCAATACAGTTGTTTGTCACCGCTGAGGGTTTGCGGAATTGAAAATTCATCACTGTGGAATACAAACTGTTGCCATTGACATTATGCTGATGCTGTAATGTTTAGGGCTTGCAATTCGTCTGAATAGTTGGAGCAAAATATCCCAGTAAGTGTGTACGTAGATTAAGGTCTGCGATCTGCTCAGACCTTAATCTGTGTCGGACGATTCCAGTAGGTTGATGATTGCTCTCGGTTGCATAAAATTCAATCCATCCTTTCTCCAATAGTCCTCTTCCTCTGTCAATACATGGTCCTCACATTTTTTCCAGTAACTTTTATCAATATTTAATAGCGCGGACTGGGTTAGTATCTTGACGTCAGACAATTTGAATGTAGTATTGGCAGCTTCCACTTGTCCTTTAATTTTAGCCCACATAAGTTCTATAGGGTTTAAATGAGAATGATACGGCGGAAGTCTCAAGCACCTATGGCTATGCTCTTTTATCAACTTGTCGATTTGAAATTTCTTGCCTTTTTTGCGCCTGTTTTACAAGGGACAACAACTGTAGCTTGACATATGTTTCTGGAAATGGTATATTTTCCCTTCGGAGCCATATCTTTATTGCTTCCTTTGTGCCCGATGCCGTAGGTATTTTTTCTTCTTGGGCAACAACATTGTCATATGATGCATTGTCCATGATTAGACAAGACGGTCTATCAAGGGATGGAAGTAATGTATTCTCGAGCCAATCTCTAAATACATTACCATTGATCTCATTATGATAATCCCTATTGTCTGTATGCTTTGATACGAACACGAGCCCAGGATTCTATTGTAGCCATTGAGTACTACTACCAGCATAGGCTATGACCAAACGCTGTCCTTTACTACTGGGCACATAACGCTTTATCTTTCCATCCATTGATTGCCATTCCTTTTCACTTGTGTGGTGCGCATTGCTCCACTTCTCATCCAAATACACTATGTAATAATTTTCTTTGCACATTTCCCTTATTTCACGTAGGTATCTGCTTCTCAAGGCTCCTAAATGCGGTTGCTCGCAAAAAAATATTTCTACCGCCCTTGTACTTTCAAAAAGTGAAGATAATGTCCTTATAATTTTCCACAAAGTTGTTTTGGATAGCTCTATGTTATTGTTCTTTCTCAACCAAACCCTAAGTTTTCTTACAGTCACTGTTTCTTTGTCATCCAGAACTTTTATTATGCTGGATAATCCTGGATATAAAATGATAAATTTGTATAATTTTAGGAGTCTCCGTGACGAAGTGGTCAAGCCTTTTGACTCGGGCTCCAAAGATCGTGGGTTCGATTCCGGGCCGCATCCTTCGGTTCACGAGTTAAATTTTTCGGAGACTTCTGTGGGTCGTCGCTAGAGCTGCGGAGTCGTGCTTTGTGCGATGCTTTCCGCGCTGTGGAAAGAGACCGAGCCATATGGGATAGAACCCGGTGCAACGAAGTCGACCCTGTCGACTTTTAAAAGCATTTTTATAATAGCTCGCCTTATGACATCTTTGTCAAAGCTGTCTACAATAATCTTTCTACCTACCGTTTTGTTATTGCGTGGTGGTTTAATTTCAGATTCTTGCACCCATCTACTCAAACCCAATGCATGCACTGGTCTTTTTTCGGAATTTGTAATAGTATAAAACAGTTTCCTGCGATCAGCTTCTTGACAAAAATATGTGTACAACTTCATAGCGATTCTTGAAGTGTACAATTTCGCATTAAATCCCATTGAAAAATATTCACACATTTCAATGTTAGCGATAAGTGGTAAGATTTAAAAAAAAAAATACATATTAATCAGGTTTCATGAAATAACCCACATTTTGAGACACCTCTGAACAGTCCTTGTTTGAACAACGCGGGTAGTTGGCATAAGGCCAATCCCTTCAAAACACGTACAATATTCAACATTGAGAGCTGATTGTCCGGCTACGCTGTAATACATTTAAAATTATGAATTTCATCTCAGACCCGTAAATTATATACCGCATATAAACAAACTTTGAAATCTGCTGTAAAATTTCCAGAACAAAAATATTTTTGTTGGGTGGACAAAATGATAAGGTTATATACTAAATCTCATAATTTTACCGCAGTTGGTTACTGAGATATGGATGTTTATATTGCGGCAAACAAATGTGGACATACTATAACTTTAGTATTCCATGTTAATCATGGGGTGAGTGGCGTGCAATGCATGCATACACACATACACACACACACACACACTCTCTGTTGACGCTTCTGCCATCTATCGTGAGGCGTGGGGCATCATCTCTCACAATCCTGTTGTCCAGTGAGCACCACAATGCCACATCCCTTTTAGATCATCTAATTCATACCTCGAATATTAATTGTCATTTTTCACTTCTTTTAGTACATTGTCTAACTTTTCTATCTCAGCTGGCGTCGTGACATTTTTTGTTTCTATTTTATGCTATATTTATTATATAGCCATAAGTAGCTTGATGGTGGTTTGGTGACAGTCCCTATTGATATCATATACTCAGAAAGCTTTCTGTTAGAGCAGGTGTCATAAATTTTGAAAGAGAAACCATAGGTACGCATATGCTTTTATTTAACACAAGTAATCGTATCAACTTGCTAAGACA
Organism: Cepaea hortensis; assembly: GCA_963921405.1. Lineage (NCBI taxonomy): Eukaryota > Metazoa > Mollusca > Gastropoda > Stylommatophora > Helicidae > Cepaea > Cepaea hortensis. The sequence continues at coordinate 115,062,049 of OY992879.1, forward strand.
TCAACAGCAGCTGAAAAATTATGGTGTTGACTGCAATGTCCTGTAGAGGATATAGGGAAAAAATCGTATCAACAACAAGCAGTAGTGATGAAGACAAACAACATTTTTACGATGAAGTGTAGATATGGCAACATCTCACATTAAATCACAAGAAATAAACATAACACTAGGTGATTTTAATGCAAAAGTAGGAAGTCGAAATATTGAGGATGTAGTGGGGAATTAATTATGGTTTAGATACAAACAATGAAAGAGGAAAGCACCTAATAGACTGGGCAAATATCAATGATATGATAAATGGAAACACCTGGTGTAAACACCATAAAAGACGACTTTACACATGAAAAGCGCTGATAAGAAAATACTCAAACAAATTGACTACATACTTATTAATAAAAGGTTTATAAATTTAATTAATGTAAAGACAATTCTGGGTGCTGACTATAATAGTGACCATGTACCACTATGAGAACTAATAAAAGTAAGACTGAAGAGAGGGGGGGGGGGGGAATGGTTAAGAACATGAGACTCAATAAAGAGATACTGAAGGTATTCAAGAACAATACTTAGTGACTGTTAAAAATAGGTACAATGCAACAGCTAAAGTACAGAGTATAAACGAACAATGAGGAATGTTAAAGGGCTCCATTCATCAAACGAGCAAAGACATTTTACCAGAGAGAAGCCATAAAGGTAAGAAAAAATGGATGACTGAAGAAATCTTAAAGTTGATGGCCAAAAGAAAACAGAGTAAAAATGTCAAACAAGAATATGATAAGATAAACACAGAAATAAGAGATAATTGTGTGAAGGCAACAGAAAGTTGGTTAAAGAAGCAGTCCAAGAAAACTGAATTAAATTCTATTAAACATACAAAAAATATGCACAGACAAATTACTGAGCTCACTGGAAGAAAAATAAGAATAAATACAGGGTGTATAAAATAAAAAAACAGGAAAAATATTATTAAAGGAGGAAGCTATAACGATGAGGTGGAACGAATATATAAGAGAATTATATGATGGAGAAAGGGAAGAATTAACAGAAGAGAGTAACTTAGAAGGTCCACCTATTCTAATAGAAGTCGCTTACGCTGTCAAACATACGAAGAATGGAGGAAAAAAAAACAGCTGGGCCAGATGGAATCACAATAGAAGAATTGGAAGTACTGGGATAATTTGGAGTAGATATATTAACCAAAATGTTGAATGATATTTACAGCAGAAGATATATACCTAGCAATATGCTAAAATTTTCATTTATAGCTATACCAAAAAGACCAGTAGCAATTGAATGCGAAACACAGCAGAATGTTCACGTTGCCAACGTCCGATGTCATTAGACAGGTTCGTTCTTTGCCTCTTGTATACTCCCAACTGAAAAAGTTGTGATGATAATGTGCTGACAAGCTGTGACACTATCGTCAACTACAATAACTATTTTCGGGTAGAGTGTTACAACTGGTTGCTGCGTAACAATCCACAGTTGGGAGGATATGATGCTAACAGACAGTCAGTTGTCGTTGAAGTTGACGAGAGCTACTTTTTCCACCGAAAGTACCACCGTGGTCACTTTCGTCGTGGTCAATGGGTAGTTGGCCTGGTTGAACGTGGTAGTGGTCGTTGCTGGTTGGAAGTTGTGGAAAGGCGAGATGCGACAACACTGGAACGCATTATAAGTGATCACGTCTTACCAGGAACGACCATTGTCACCGATGCCTGGCGAGGCTACAACAACGTAGGTCAACTAAACCATGGCATCTACGATCATACAGTTGTTGTTCATGCTAATAACTTTGTTGACCCTGTACACAGTGACATTCACACCCAAACAATTGAAGGGTTGTGGATGCAAGTAAAAAGGAAACAAAGATACCAAGGTGGCACTAGTCGTGCAGTGTTTAACACTTATTTAGCAGAATTTCAGTGGCGCCACAGTCACAAAGTAGGCCTACATGTTTTCGGACAATATTTACAACTTTTGTGCCACAATTTCGAGATATAACTTTTGACTATAATTGGACGTTTCTGACTGCTGAGACATTTCTGGAAGTTTATGACTATGATAGGACATTTCTGGAAGCTACCCTGTCATCAGGCTGCTGTGGGTTTCATTGAACATTAACATTGTCATCAGGCTGCTGTGGGTTTCATTGAACATTAGCATTGTCAGCAGGCTGCTGTGGGTTTCATTGAACATTAGCATTGTCAGCAGGCTGCTGTGGGTTTGATTGAACATTCTCTGAAGCATGTTTTTTATTTTTTTTTATTTATGCTCGCTTGCTTTGAACTCAAGTGTAGTCCATACACAATATTTCAAGTAGTGCTGAACTGAACTTTGAACTCAAGCGTAGTCCATACACACTATTTCAAGTAATGCTGGAATGAACTTTGCATGTGGATTAGCTTCCCCTATTAACAGTGTCACTCGCCATCAAGTGAATGCACTCCGACTTCAGAGGTACTTGTAATTTACATCTCCAAGCAAGGACGATAGGTCAGCATTTTGGTCAAACTGCCTGGTGTAGGGGTTGAACCCCTTACCTCGGCATCAGCACACCGGATGTTTAAAAACACGTGTTCTTATCCATTCGGCCATGCTGACCTACAAGTATGGAGTTGAACCCAGGGATCTGAGTCAGAGACCAAATATAACTAGGAAGGTGTACAGGGAAAACATGTGCACAGATACAGGCTTCTGTTTGGTCCAGCCTTCATCGGCGAACAAGAAAACAAGTAGAACTTAAGTCAATCTTAAAAGTAATTTGATGAACACAAAAATTACGAATGGAACTTGTTCTGTTGATCAGATTGTTTTTCTCAGGCCCGAGTTGTTTTCTTGTTTATTGTTTGTTGATGAAGTCTTCGGTGTGATTCTCTTGTCCCCAGTCTATACGACATGTAGATGGAGTTGACTTGTGTGGCAGTGGGATATCAGCAGACTTAACTCGTTGTCACTATACCTCTATATGACACTCTTGCATTGGTTTTAATACAAAAAGTTTGAGTGTCAGTCAGTCGGAAAGCATTGGCAACCTACTGAACATAAACTTGCCAAGAAATACATACAGCCAAAATTGCTAGGATTTGATTGCGACGTCCTGTAAAGGATATGCAAATAACTTATACAGGTCTGTTGCAAAGTGCACTGCCAAGGCGGGAGTCTTCGTGGCGAAGTGGTCAAGCCGTTTAACTCGGGCTCCGAAGGTTGTGGGTTCGATTCTGGGCCGCGTCCTTCGGTTCACGAGTTACATTTTTCGGAGACTCCTGTGGGTCGTCGCTACAGCTACGGAGTTCGTGCTTTGTGCGACGCTTTCCGCGCTGCGGTAAGAGACCGAGCCATATGGGATAAATCCCGGTGCAATGAAGTCGACCCTGTCGACTTTTAAGCCACTTTTTTTTTTAAGGCCTCACATGGAAAAAGTCGGATGCGGATAAAGGTAAGGCCCTTCTTGCACGCTACATAGAACAGACTGACCAGAAAGACGAGCCCGCCAGACAGAGGACCACAACGACACTCTCTCAGTTGTGCGAGAGGGTCGGGACAGACGAAGAATGGATAATCACAGCTGAGATAGTGCATGCGATGCTCAAGAAATCACCTAACACCGCCCCAGGCCCAGACGGCATCCGATATGGTGACCTACTGGTGATGTCAGATGATGACATGGAAGAACTGGCCAGAGAATTCAAACCAGTATCCAGAGGGGTCAGATCAAAGAAGAATGGCTACACAGTTACTTGTTGCCGCTGCCAAAACCGAACAAAGACAATTCCAAGATAAGCGGCTACAGAATCAATACGATGCAGAACACTGCTGGCAAGTTAGTGGAGACAATTGTAGCACACAGACTTGCTTATCACTTGGAACAACCCAGCAGCTTCCCGCCCACACTTGGATTATACAGACGTAACAAAGAGTAATGGCTGAATGCGGCGGTCTTTGCTCCAGATGTTTACGAAGGATTTCAGGTCAGAGAAGAGACATGTGCGGCCGCCATACACTTAGAGGACGCATATAATAGAGTATCTTTCGAGCACTTGATGCAAACCCTCCTCAGACTGAAAGTGCACCCTCACCATGTACGATGGATAGCTGCAGTTCTGCTCCAAAGGAAGGTGGTGCTAAGATGCGGGAGTTGGTCTTCTGAGCCGATAACGATATGTCCAGGATTGCCGCAGGGTTCACCACTGTCACCAGTACTATTCAACGTGTATACGGTGCCGATCACTGAACAACAGTTGGACGGGAGGGGTAGGACTCTGTCATTTGCTGACGACATTCTCGTGTATCGATAAGGTCGAGATAGACAGGCGGTTGCCAATGATATGCAGGGCGAACTAGATCGAATTTCCTCATGGTGTGCTGATTCTGTTGCCCTTGTCAACCCTGCAAAGGCATCGGTTGCATGGTTCTCCCTAAACAACCATATTGTGAACACAGACCTGACGACGGTAAGAATGGATGGGAGCATTTTGAGTAGAACCAGTCAATGACATATCTTGGCGTGAGGCTTGATCGTAGCCTGTCCTTCAGAGATCATGTCGATTATGTCATAACGAAAGCTCGAAAAGGTTTGTCAGCAATGAGAGTCATGGCGACTGACTGCCAATATCGAGCAAAGACTGCTAATATTGTCCACTTATCATCAAATATCCAAAGGATGTCGATTGTCTACTTATCATCAAATGTCCAAAGGATGTCGATTGTCCACTTATCATCAAATGTCCAAAGAATGTAGATGATCCATTACTTATCAACACATGACCAGATAATGTGGATTGATTACTTATCATCACATAACCAAAGAATGTCGATTGTCCACTTAGCATCAAATGTGCACAGAATGTAGACTGTCCACTTATTATCACATGTTCAAATAGTGTAGATTATCCACTTATCATCAAATGTCCAAAGAATTAGACTGCACTTATCGTCACATGACCAAAGAATGAAGATGTTCTTATTATCATCACATAAGCAAAGAATGTAAATTGTCTACTTATCATTTTTTTAAATATTTTGCACATCCTATTTTACACGACATCGCAGTCAACATCAGCATTTCTGTCGCTGTGATCTCCTGGCAAGTCCACGTTCAGTAGTTTGCCATTGCTTTCTGAACGACTGGCACTGATACCAACGCAAAACCAACGCAACGCGATAGGCTGTCAAATCGCGTTGAGCTGTGTTTCGAACACGGGTATACGGGATTACGAACCGCGTCCGCAAAATCCTTCGCCATGGAGACCTACTTATTATTACACGTCCAAATAATGTAAATTATCAGCGTATCGTCACACGTCCTAAGAATGGGGATTCTCTATTTATCATTACTTGTCCAGACATGAAGAATGTAGATTGTCTTCTCATTATCATACGTCCAAAGAATGGAGATTATCTATTTATCATCACATGCCCAAATATGAACTGGTCTCCCTGGCCGAGGATTTAGCAGCTTTCTCCGTAACCCCGAATACTCTCGTGGTTGACGTGAGCGCACGAGAATTGGAAGTGGTTCGAGTCGCGCCAGTGACTTATGAGAGTATGGAGCCGGCCCCTCAAAAAGTCGTGGCGTGCTGATGAGCGTAATCTAGCCTAGGAATCAACATACAGCTGAAAGATGCTGATGTTGACCGCAATGTTCTGAAACAGGATGGAAACGCGGGGGGAAAAAATGCCAAAATATGAAGAATGTAGATTGTCTTCTCATTATCACACGTCCAAAGAATGGAGATTATCGATTTATCAATTTATCATCACATGCCCAAATATGAAGAATGTAGATTGTCTTCTCATTATCACACCTCCAAAGAATGGAGATTATCGATTTATCAATTTATCATCACATGCCCAAATATGAAGAATGTAGATTGTCTTCTCGTTATTACACATCCAAAGAATGTAAATTGTGCACTTACACTTATCATGTCGCGACTGCCAATATCGAGCAAAGACTGCTAATACTTCTGTTCCAAGGACTGGTGCTTTCACCCATCCAGTATGCGCTGGCCATACTCACTGTCAGCCCTACACAGATTGGAAGACTTGAAAAGGTACAAAACGAAGCCATGCGCATCATTTGGGCTGCACGAAAGACACCAGCTGTGTAGCAATGAGATACCTCCTTGACTTCCCGACAATGGAACACAGGATCAAGATCTGGAGAGCTCGTGCATACTTAAAAATAAGTGCAGATGAGCAGCACCCTCTGCATGACGCTATATTCAGAGAAAAGGGTGACAGGCTCAAGAGAGGCAAATCATGGATGGGTCGGGCGGAAGATGTCGTCAGACAGCTCTGCAGTCTTACCAGTATCAACCCAACCCCGGCAAGGAATGGGTGCCGTTGCCTCCAGCTTTTAAGTGCACTTTCTCCTGCATTATCACACTCGACAGACGGTGCAGAAAGCAGAACCCTGTCGCTGTCAATGCAGAAGTCAACGCGCTCATCTATGAACACTCAGATAGCCCCGAAGTGCTCATCTATACAGATGGATCTGTTGTAAAGCAGCAGAGAAGTGCGTGGGCATTTACAGCCCGTTCAGCAGGCCGAACCGTTCAAGAATCCAGTGGTGCCCACTCTATGACCACGAGCAGCATGACGATGGAGAAAGAGCACGGGGAAGACAAAGAGAGAAATAGCCGGATGATTTGGTCGCCTATCATTATCGGGACAAGAACACTGACCTGATAAAAGACTGATGATTGTGTGAGATCACGAACCATGACCTTCCACGCTTATCGGCATTGCACCTGATGATGATTATGATAATGATGATGATGAACCAACACTGCGAAAATGCGTTACTGGTTGGTTTTTATTATTATATACTAGCTGACCCGGCCCGGCTTCGCCCAGTCCTTGGTGGGGAGCATCTCATTTAATTCATATAAGTAGTCATATAAGTTCCCGTTCCCGTTACCGACTATCTGTCTGTCTGTCTGTCTGTCTGACCCGGCCCGGCATCGCCCAGCTCCTGGTGTGGAGCATCTCATTTAATTCATATAAGTAGTCATATAAGCTCACGTTCCCGTTCCCGACTATCTATCTGTCTGTCTGTCTGTCTATCTGTCTGATCCGGCCCGGCTTCGCCCAGCACCTGATGGGGAGCATCTCATTTAATTCATATAAGTAGTCATATAAGTTCCCGTTCCCGACTGTCTGTCTGTCTGTCTGTCTAATCATTTATTGGTTGCAGTTAGAACAACCTTAGATAAACGAAGACCAACTTACAAAAAGCATTAGAAAGAGCACTTAAAAGATCTTTACATCTTCCCCAACAATTAACTTGGGTAAATGGAGCAGCGGCAGCAGCAGCACAAGAAGAAGAAAAAGGAGGAGTAGGAGCTGGGAGGAGGAAGAGGGAGGTGGAGGAGGGAGGAGTAGGAGGGAGGAAGAGATAGGCGGAGAGAGGAGGAGGAGGGAAGAGGAGGGAGGAGGAAGGAGGAGGAGTAGTAGGGAGGAGGAGGGATTAGGAGGAGGAGAGAGGAGGAGGGAGGAGGAGGAAGGAGGAGGATGATGGAGGAGGAGGAGGCAGGAGGAGGGAGGAGGAGGTGGGAGGAGGAGGGGGAGAAGGAAGAGGGAGGAGGAGGGATGAGGGAGGAGGAAGAGGGAGGAGGAAGAGGGAGGAGGAAGGAGAAGGAGGAGGAGGAGGGAGAAGGAGGGAGGAGAAGAACGCAGGAGGAGGAGGGAGGAGGAGAGGGAGGAGGAGGGAGGAGGAGGGAGATGGAGGAGGAGGAGGGAGGAGGAGGAGGGAGAAGGAGGAGGGAGGAGAAGGAGGGGAGGAGGAGGAGGGAGGATGAAGAGGGAGGAGGAGGAGGGATGTGAAGGGAGGAGGAGGAGGGAGGAGGAGGAAGGAAGTAGAGGGAGGAGGAGGGAGGAGAGAGGATGAGGAGGGAGGAGGAGAAGGGATGAGGAGGAGGGAGGAGGAGATGGAGGAGGGGGAGGAGGAGGGAGGAGAAGGAGGGAGGAAGAGGGAGGAGAAGGGAGGAAGAGGGAGGAGGAGGAGGAGGGGGAGGACGTAGGAGGAGGAGGGAGGAGGAGGAGGGAGTAGGAGGAGAGAGGAGGAGAAGGGAGGAGGAAGGAAGAGGAGTGATTAGGAGGAGGGAGGAGGGCAAGGAGGCAGGAGGAGGAAGAGGGAGGAAGAGGGAGGAGGAGGAAAGAGGAGGAGGGAGGAGGAAGAGGGAGGAGGAGGAAGGAGGAGGAGAAAGAGGGAAGAGGAGGATGGAGGAGGGCGAGGGGGAGGGGAAGAGGAAGAGGGGGGAGGGGAAGAGGAAGAGGGTAGTAGGTGGAGGAGGGGAGAGGAGGAGGAGGAATATAACGCATATGCCTGTAGATTTAATAATGGCTGAAGTTGTTCCATGTCTTCTTAGAGTTGGCGACAGTGTAAAGAAATATAAAATCTTCAAACTCGATAGAGATAAGGTAACTATTATTTATTTATTCTTTAAGCATAAAAAGATGAGTTACAATGTTATGCATTATGCATTATTTTTATGAAAACTTTGAAAATGCCTTAAAGATTGTATCACTATTTATTATAACTCATATGCCGGTATATAACTATGGACTAAGAGTTTATAAATCTTTGAAAACGATGCAACAATATGACTATAAGTTATACAGAAAAGTTATTTTTTTTTTTCCGCGTTTCCATCCTGTTTCAGGATATTGCGGTCAACACCAGCATCTTTCAGCTGTATGTTGATTCCTAGGCTAGATTACGCTCATCAGCACGCCACGACTTTCTGAGCGACCGGCTCCATACTCTCATAAGTCACTTTTGCGATTCGAACCACTGCTAATTCTCGTCGCGTCACGTGACGAGAGTATTCGGGGTTAGCGGAGAAAGCTGCTAACCCCTCGGCCAGAAAGGTTATGCCCCTTGAAATAACTTTTACAGAGTTAAGTCTCCTCGCTGTAAAGAAATTACAATGAAAAATGGAAAATTAAATAATATTGGGTAAGCAGCCGATTTCACACTAAAAAAATATCACAGTGGGCTGCGCTGGAATGAAAGGAAGACGTGTAGAAAATTTCATCTCAATCGGATGGGCCGTTCGCGAACGCATAAAGGACATACAGACGGAGATTGCCTTTTATATATAAGATTAACCAACATTCTGCATCACCCAATGATGAACCAACACTGCGAAAATGCGTTACTGGTTACTGCGAACTAACATTCTGCTGTGTTTCGTATTGTAGCATCACCCAATGAGGCCCTGTTTTACACGTAAGACATATATTTGTGTTTCATAGATTATACTAAGGCATTTGACAAAGTAAAACATGATGAAATGATTGAAATGTTGGAAGATATTCACATTGATGAGAAAGATCTCAGAATAATAAAGAATATTTACTGGAACCAATATAGATACATAAAGATTATTTACTGTTGCCAACGGCTTCGGGCGGAAGAGCGCAATTGAGAGGGTACAAGCCTTACCCTGGTGCGAGGAAATGCAACCTAAAGACAAAATGTCATGGCGGGCAGACCAGGCCCTAAGCCTTGGTTGGCAGCTGGTCTAGGATCGAAGCTCCGACAGGCGGACAGTTAGAGCATGGCTTTGCTGATCCGGCAGCTTCTGCAGCTTGTCTTGTTCCAGATGTAGAGGTGTTACCTTTCCTCTGGCGTGAACTAGGCAGGCCGAGAGAGGGATCATGCTGCATGGGCAATACATGATCTCTATATTTAAGCCCAGGCTTTGTGCTATGGAGAGGCAATAACTCCATCCCTGGTCTTAACCGATCTCGGAATCAAAGCGAGAGGCAACTGTTACGGGTTATAAGTCCCTGTCAATTGGCGTAGACATAGGGCGCCACGCGTTGCCTCTGATGGTGGGAGACACCTACATGTGTCACTGATCAACTACCGCCCGCCTCAAGCTGGGCAGCCCCCGGCCAACTGGGTGCTGATCCGCCACAGCCTGCCTGCTTGAATGGGTGCTTGGGGCTAGGTTAAAATCTGAATCACAGGCTGTAAAACCAATGCACCAGGTACTAATAAACAGAAAAATAGAAACCTCAAGTTACGGCTTGCAACCTTGAACGTGAGAACCATGTGTCCAGGATTTTCCACTGACTTGATCAATTTTGACGATGTGAGAAAAACGACTCAATCGTAATACATTGATATTGCTGGCCTGCTACATAGAACTTGTAATTTTGTATGGATGTGAAGCGTGGACAATGAGAAGTAAAGGTGAAAAACATCTGATGGCTGTGTAAATGTGGTTTCTGAGGAAAATGAAAAGAATACCATGGACAGACAAAAAAAAAAAAAAAAAAACAATGAACAAGTCCTTCATGAAGCAAATGAAGATCGTAAACTGATTAGAGTCATTAGACGTAGACAGTCAAAATGTTTTGGGCAAGTTATGAGAAGAAATGACTCGGAGAACTTGGTGATGACTGGCAAGATCGAAGGAAAGATACCAAGGGGAAGGCCGAGAAGTAAATACTTGGACGGCTTGACCACGTCGCATGGTCGAGACACGAACATGGAGCTGATCCACGACACTGGTGATCGAGTGAGATGGCAGAACATGACCGTCCACGCTTATCGGCATGGCACATGATGGATAGATAGAAGAGGGTTAGCTATTAAAGACGATAAAACAAAGAAATCAATATATTTTGGTCACTTGAAATGTCATCAAAGTTTGGAGAGAACAATAATGGAGGAGTACATGCCTAGGATGAGAGAAAGAGGAAGGAAGATCAAAGAGAAGATGGGTGCAGGATGTGGCGAATGATCTCCAGATGGGTCTATCGGACGCAGGACATCTTACTTGTGATCGAGAAGTTTTCAGGAGGGTTGTTATGAGAGCGAGGTTCTGCAAAGTACATGCTACTGAATGAATGAATAGATGGAGAAGAAATCCGGTGACAAAACACAACCCTGTCATACTCCCAGACTTATTTGTTCATAATTGCCCTCTTTATTTCCCATTTCTTGCTGCTACTTGGTTCCAGTAAATTTCCATTGGCACCTTGCCATCTTGACAGACGATAGTTTGTGCTTTAAAAAGGCATAACTTTTATCTCTGGCGGTAGCGAATGTGACTGATAAGGCCAATTCGCGCTGTAAATGTCCGTTCACAGTGGGTGCATGTGAACACGTGATCATTTCCACCATAATGCACCATCTTACGTCTCACACGCTCGGTGTGTGACTTATCTGCAATAATTTTCTCCTTTGTCTTTATTCCATTTCTGATAATTACCCTCCATGCAACACGTTCAGCGGCGATTTGCTCCCAATGTGCATTATCAATGCCTGTATCAATCATGTCCCGTTTACACACATCTTTGTATCGTAGTAGAGGCCGACCCTGAGATCTCTTACCCATCTGTAATTCACCAAAGAAGATGCCCTTTGGTATTCTACCATCATCCATCCTCCTAAGATGTCCTATCCATCTAAGTTTACGAAGACTGGGCATAGAATAAACCGTCACACAACCTGATCTTTCCAATACTTCAGTATTTGTGATTTTGTGTTGCCACTTAATACCAAGAATTCTTTGCAGACACCGCATATGAAAGCTGCTTAAACGTTTCTCTTGGTGTGAGTAAGTTGTCCAGGTTAAACTGCCATAAATAAGAGTACTGAGGAGACAGGCTAGATAGACAAGGACTTTTGTTTTGGCAGTAAGCTTCCTGTTCTCCCAGATTCTTTTTCTTAACCTGTTCATTGTTGTTTCTGCCTTACCAATCCGGATGTTGATTTCCTGATCTAGGGATAATTTGCTATTTACCACTGATCCTAGATATGTAAAATGGTCTACCATCTCTAGTTCGGCGTCGTAAATAAAAATTGATGGTACCCCATCTGCACCTTGTGATATAATCTGTGTCTTCTTTTTGCTAATTGTTAAACCAAATTCAGAACAAGTATTGGAGAATGCAGATAGTAGACATTGCAATTCTTCCTCAGAGTGGGTCGTAACTGCAGCATCATCTGCAAAAAGCAACTATCTGATCAGTACCCTCCTAATTTTGGTCTTAGCCTTCAATCTCTGAGCATTGTAGAGGCCGCCATCTGAGCGTGAGTGAATGTATATACCACCATCCTGATCACGAAAGGCATATTTCAGTAGAAGTGAAAAGTATATTCCAAAGAGGGTGGGAGCTAGTACACAACCTTGCTTAACTCTTTCGCTACCGTGCGCCCATCTGTGGACAGAATGGATTTGCTGTAATGGCAGTCCGCCCTTTTCGTCCCACAAAATGATCAGTGGTTTATTTCACATATTTCTGCTCCGTTTCGGAATTTTAAGTTACAGTAAACTAAAAAGTAGTACAGCCGAAAGATCTCTACGCCATCTTTGAGCGGTCAATCTTTTTCTAATTTTGGATTCTTGTGAATTTTTAGTTTTAAGGTAGTGTTAATTTGTTTGTTTTGGTTTTTCACAATGGAAACGCCCACCAGTTTGCGTCCACGTAGTATGACTAGAGATCAAGCTAGATTATTGTTTATAATAATATGTGAATGTGAATATTTAGAAAGTAGTTTTAGTTGTGTCTAAAGTTTTAGCACGTGGTGATAAAGAAAAACCAGTGAATGTTCGTCAACAGCTGAGTGTTTGACAATGAAGCACGAATGGCTGAAGTTTACGTCTGTCATTATTGCTATGGGACTTGATCCAAGACCATGTATCAAAGACTACCGGTGTACAAGTGCACATTTATATACTCCTTGGTATGTGGCACTGCCACTACGTTTCCCAGTAATCAATTAGAAAATTATAATATATTTATCACACCATGTTTCATGTATGTCAACCTGAGGGTACCCCAAAAAAAAAAATTTATCCTCTTGTTGACTCTGAAGAATATCCAGGAAGCATTTTACCCATTTGAAAATGTGTCCATTGATGATATGATTATTTGGTGGAAGGGCTAAACAAAGCTAAAAAAACCATGCATTGTTGTCTCTACCAAGTCTGTAGTTAGAACTGTTGAGAGCGGATTGCGAAAACCGCAAAGCAAGCTGAAGATGGTCTCCATGAAAATAACACGGCGATGAATGGCTGCGACAGAATGGACCAAATGGTTGGATATTATAATATCCATGATAGGAAAACCATTACGTGGTGGAAGAATATCTACTACTAGATCTTTGAAATTGCACAGATCAATGCTCACATCCTACATTCCATATGGCAAACAGAGAAAGGAGGAAAAAAAATTGTTATAGAAGGATTTCAAGTAAAGGAAAGTGCACATCGCGAAGTAGCTCAGAGTATTCCTGAAAGTTTGACACTCTGCCTGCCGAAGAATTTCAGTCTGTTGCAGGAAATTATGCCGAAAGATTTACATGAGCCAAGCATTTAATAGAATTTGTCGGTGTCAATAGAGACTGTGTTTTTGCAGCACTCGAACTAAACGACACATATCATATTTTGTTTGCTCCGGCTGCACTAATAGACCAGACTTGTGCGCCAAAGTTTGCGTTGCAGCCTATCACAAATAGACTGCCACATATAGTAAATAAAAACAAACAGACATGACAATTAAATGTAAATCTGCCAAGTGTTGTCCTAATTTTTGTCTGACAAAAAAAAAATACATGATTCAGAATCTGCGGCGAAACTTCTTTTCGGATGGTTGATTGGAAGCAATGGTGTTTATAGTTTAGAATAGTGTTGTTTGTTCAGTAAATTCAATTGGATTAGCAGTGATCAGGATATTGGATAACAACGCCCCCTCGGTAAGTACAATGTTTACATTATTTTTACCTCTTTTTAACAAATTATTTTAGAAGTTATATTATTATTTGTATTTTATTTACAACATACAGCAAAAATTCTCCTACCAACATATTCCTTGTGCTATCTCCTTTATTTTGATATATAATACAACATTTCTGCTACAATGTTAACCATTTTCATAACATTATTGCGACATACACCAATTTCCAGATTTCGGCCATTAGTTTTTTTCATTTGTGTGAAAAAGACATGGTTCAGAATATGCACCAAAACTTCCTTTTGGGTGATTTAAATGAGCAATACTGTTTATATTCTTGAAGACAAGTGGTGTTTGTTTGATTATTCAGTAAATTAAACATGATTAGCAGTATAGGAGTGTAGAAAACACATTCTAAATGCAATGTTTACATTATTTTTACCTACTTTTGTCCAATTATTTTACAAATTATATTATTATTTTTATTTTATTTACAACCTAAAGCAAACATTCTCCTACCAACATATTCCTTGTGCAATCCCCTTTATTTTGATATATAATACAACATTTCTGCTACAATTGTAACCATTTTCATAACTTTACTGTGACAGACCCCACCTTCAAGATTTCAGCCATTATTTTTTGTCATTATTTGTGAAAAATACATGGTTCAGAATATGCACCAAAACTTCTTTTTGGGTTACTTTAATGCGCAATACTGTTTATATTCTTGAAGACAAGTGGTGTTTGTTTGATTATTCAGTAAATTAAACATGATTAGCAGTATAGGAGTGTAGAAAACACCTTATATGTGCAGTTTTTTAAATAATTTTTACCTCTTTAATTTCATTTGTTATTATTAAACCTCTCATTATTGTCATAATATTTGTAACCTATCAATTAATTATTAACACTGTCATGTTCCTTGTGCAATCCTCTTTAATTTGATATGTAATACAATAGGTCTTCTACCACCTTAACCATTTTAAAAGCATTATTGTAACACACCCCTAGTTCCAATTTTCTGCCATAAATGTCTGTTTGGTCACAGCCCAGTTTTTGTTTGGTAGTGAAAGAGTTAACTCCACTCTTGATTTCAAACTCTTCAGAAGTTGCACCATCAAACTTGATTATACCCTTCATGCCTGTGTGGAACGATTCCACAATGGACAGAAGAGTTGGTGGGCAGCCAATCTTCTTTAGTGCCTTGAACAGACCCTCACGACTGACCAAATCAAATGCCTTTGTGAGGTCGATGAAGGCAATAAACAGTGGTTGATTCTGTTCACGGCATTTCTCTTGCATTTGTCGCAATGAGAATATCATATCAATGGTAGACCGGTTCTGTCGAAAGCCACACTGTGATTCGGGGTAGACTTGATCGCCTAGGACTTGAAGTCTGCGTAGAACAATTCTGGCAAATACTTTTCCAACAATACACAGAAGTGAGATACCCCTATAGTTGTTGCACTCGCTCCGATCGCCCTTGTTCTTGTACAGAGTTATGATACTTGAATCTTTGAAATCATGTGGGACTTGTCCTTTTCGCCAGCATAGCTCTATTAGCTGGTGGATCTGTAGAGTGAGTGTGTCTTGCCCACTCCTGATAACCTCTATTGGAATCCCATCCTTACCTGGAGCCTTGCCAGATGCAAGTTCATTTATAGCACACTTAACTTCTGTTATTGTGGGAAGTGTGTCCAGGTGGTCAAGAGTTGGTAGAGCCTCTATGGCGTTGAGGACATCATCCGCTAGTTTGGTCTCAATTTAGTAAAGCTCCAAATAGTGTTCTACCCATCTTCTGTTTCTTATCAGTTATGATTTCTCCAGTCAAGGTTTTCAATGGTGCACTTCTTTTGATCACTGGCGATCATAATCTGTGTCTTATTAATATTCAGTTCTAACCCTAGTTATTCACTTGTGCAACAACCCCATATACTAAATTTTGCAGGTTCTGTTCATTGTCTGCAATCAAGACTGTGTCATCTTCATATCTAATGTTATTGATGTATTGTCCCCCAATGTTGATTCCTTCCATATCTTCTATATTTCTGAAAATATTTTCACCCTACATGGAAAATAAAATCTGGAGACATTACACATTCCTGTCTCACACCTCTTTTAATAGGCTGATATTGACCTATATCGTTATCAATTCTGATGGCAGCTTTTTGTTTCCAATATATGTTTTTTTAAAAGTCTAATGTCCTTTCCATCAATTTGTAGATCTCCAAGCATCCTTATCATGTCGAAATGTCTCACTTTATCGAAAGCCTTTGTGTGGTCAATAAAGCAAAGATATAGACCTTTGTATACTACTATAGAACGTTCAATTACTCAGTATTTACACAGCATTTACTGTGCCCTTGCCTTCTATAAACCCACATTATTATTCTCCTATTTCGGGTTGTATTTTCTTCCTAACTCTTTGCATGATAATTGTCAACAGAATTTTCATGAAGTGACTCATTATACTAATTGTTCGATGTTGATTGCATTCCAAGGCTCCTGATTTCTTTGGGGTTGCAATAAATATAGAATTACATAATTCAGGAGGTAAATCTCCAGTATCGTATATTGCGTTCAGCAGTCTGGTGACTTGGTCTATTCCATATTCTTCTAAGGCATTGATTATTTTTATTGTGATGTTATCAGTACCCGGGGTCTTGCCAGTTTTCATATGGTTAAGAGTATTCTGAACTTCTATCTTCAATATTGATGGTCCATTATTATTCCGACGATCATATTGTTCTTTTCTTGTATTATCATAAAGGTCTTTCAGATAATCTGACCACGCATGTAAAATCTGATCCCTCTTCTACAGCGAAGTAATAATGAGAGAGACCAAAGACAAGCCAGGAATACTATTTGGAGGTTATAATATAAACAATATACCCTATGCAGATGACACAGTATTGGTGGTGGATAATGGGAAAGATCTATAGCAATTGTTGGACATTGTAATAACAGAGAGTGCAAAGCAAGGACTCTTCTTGAATATCAAGAAAACAGTAACAATGGTGATATCAAAACAGATCGTAACTATATCGATTTCTTTATATTGTCTAAAGCAGTGGTTCTAAACCGGTGGGGAATTTTAGAGTTTCCTGGGGAAGAATTAAGATTATTTCAAGATAACGTTAATACCAGAACCAATTAGTTGATATTGTTCCTCCCTCCCCCCCCCCCCCTCCCCCATACTTTACGGATCATTACATCTCGCTTTTCTGAAATTCATTTTATAACGTAAGTAGACCTGTAAGTCACGTTTGATGTAGACGTCTAGACTTGTTCTAGCATGTGTTATTAAATTTAGTACACGGAGTACCGTGTCAGCTTTCTGTCAGCGCCGAATGTTGGGCGGCGCTTACCAAACCCGACACCCCACATTGTGCCAACGGCTTCAGGCGGAAGAGCGCAAATGGGAGGGTACAAGCCTTATCCTGGTGCGAGGAAATGCAACCCAAAGACAAAATAAGTCATGGCAGGGCAGACCAGGCCCTAAGCCTTGGTTGGCAGCTGGTCTAGGATCGAAGCTCCGACAGGCGGACAGTTAGAGCATTGCTTTGCTGATCCGGCAGCTTCTGCAGCTTGTCTTGTTCCAGATGTATAGGTGTTAACTTTCCTCTGGAGTGAACTAGGCAGGCCGAGAGAGGGATCATACTGCATGGGCAAAACATGGTTTCTTTATTTTAGCCCAGGCTTTGTACTATGGAGAGGCAATAACTCCATCCCTGGTCTTAACCGGTCACGGAATCAAAGCGAGAGGCAACTGTTACGGGTTATAAGTCCTTGTCAGTTGGCGTAGACATGGGGCGCCACGCGTTGCCTCTGACGGTGGGAGACACCTACAGGTGTCACTGATCAGCTACCGCTCGTCTCAAGCTGGGCAGCCCCCGGCTGATCCGCCACAGCCTGCCTGCTTCAATGGGTGCTTGGGGTTAGGACAAAATCTGAATCACAGGCCGTAAAACCAATGGACCAGGTACTAATAAAAAGAATAATAGAAACCTCAAGCTACGGCTTGCAACCTGGAACGTGAGAACCATGTGTCCAGGATTTTCCACTGACCTGACAAATATTGACGATGTGAGAAAAACGGCTGTGATTGATGCTGAACTCAATTATCTTAACATTGATATTGCTGGCATGCAGGAGACTCACCTCGCTGAGGAAGGGTCACTCAGGGAAAACAATTACACCTTTTTTGGAAGGGAAGAGGGCAGGCAGAAAAAAGGCAACATGGTGTGGGCTTTGCAGTGAAGAATTCGCTACTGGGAATGATTACTATCCCAGCTGGAGGTCATGAAAGATTATTATCACTGCGCTTGGCAACCTCTTGTGGATTTGCCACCATTTTCACTGCATATGCACCGACACTCGCTTCCTCTGATGATGTGAAGGGTACGTTCTATGAGAAGCTAGACTCTGCGAACAAGGCAGTTCCAAAATCCGACTACATTTATATGCTCGGTGATTTCAATGCTCGTGTGGGCTAGGACTCGAGTTCATGGCCAGTGTGCCTTGGAAAATACAACATCAGTCGCATGAATGAAAATGGGCAAAGGCTGCTGGAGCATTGCACTCGAAATGACCTATGTATTACAAACTCCTTTTTTAAAACAAAAGAGCTGAATAAGGTCACATGGAAACATCCAAGATCCGGCCATTGGCATCAGCTGGACTTCATTATCACACGGAGACAACATCTGAACCATACATCATTAACTCGAAGTTACCACAGTGCTGACTGTGATACAGATCATTCTTTGGTTGTTGCAAGGGTTAGACTGAGACCAAAGAGAATCTACACAGCTAAACACAAATCTAGCCCCAGGATTAATATTATTAAAACTCACGAACCTGGAAAGTGCTTTGAATTTCAACAGCAACTTGAAGACGCTTTCAATGATACATCAGAAAATTGTATAGTAAATGATAAATGGAGTAAACTTAAGGAAACTATTTATAAAACAGCGGTAAGGGTTTACGGCACTGTGGATCATAAGAGGCAGGACTGGTTTGCGGCAAACAGCCAGATACTGCAGCCCTTGATTGATAAAAAGAAGATAGCTCTCTTAAGAAACAAGGAAAGACCAACGCGTAACACTCTGAGTGAGCTGAAGCAAGCGAGGAAGGATGTACAAAAGGCTGCCAGGCAGTGTGCGAATGACTATTGGATCAAGTTATGTGAGTCCATTCAAATCGCAAGTGATAAGGGAAACATCAGAAGCATGTATGAAGGGATAAAGAAAGCCTGTGGTCCAATGATCAAAAGAAGTGCACCGCTGAAAACCTTGACTGGAGAAATCATCACTGATAAGAAACAGCAGATGGATGGATAGAGCACTATTTGGGGCTTTACTCAAGTGAGACCAAGCTAGCGGATGATGCCCTCAACGCCATAGAGGCCCAGCCAACTCTTGACCACCTGGACACACTTCCCACTATAACAGAAGTTAAGTGTGCTATAAATGAGCTTGCATCTGGCAAGGCTCCAGGTAAGGATGGGATTCCAACAGAGGTAATCAGGAGTGGGCAAGACACACTCGCTCTACAGATCCACCAGCTAATAGAGCTATGCTGGCGAGAAGGACAAGTCCCACAGGATTTCAAAGATTCAAACATCATAACGCTGTACAAGAACAAGGGCGATCGGAGCGACTGTAACAACTATAGGGGTATCTCACTTCTGTGTATTGTTGGGAAAGTATTTTCCAGAATTGTCCTGCGCAGATTTCAAGTCCTGGGAGATCAAGTCTACCCTGAATCACAGTGCGGCTTCCGTCAGAACCGGTCTACCAATGATATGATATTCTCATTGCGACAGATGCAAGAAAAATGCCGGAAACAAAATCAGCCACTGTTTATTGCCTTCATCGACCTCACAAAGGCATTCGATTTGGTCAGTCGTGAGGGTCTGTTCAAAGCACTAAAGAAGACTGGCTGCCCACCAACTCTTCTGTCCATTATGGAATTCCACACAGGCATGAAGGGTATAATCAAGTTTGATGGTGCAACTTCTGAAGAGTTTGAAATCAAGAGTGGAGTTAAGCAAGGTTGTGTACTAACCCCCACCCTCTTTGGGATATACTTTTCACTTCTACTGAAATATGCCTTTCGTCATCAGGATGACGGTATATACATTCACTCACGCTCAGATGGTGGCCTCTATAATGCTCAGAGATTGAAGGCCAAGACCAAAATTAGGAGGGTACTAATCATAGAGTTGCTTTTTGCGGATGATGCTGCGATTACGACCCACTCTGAGGAAGAATTACACCATCTACTATCTGCATTCTCCAATGCTTATTCTGAATTTGGTTTAACAATTAACAAAAAGAAGACACAGATTATGTCACAAGGTGCATGCACATGGTGTACCATCAATCTTTATTGACGACGCCGAACTAGAGATAGTAGACCATTTTACATATCTAGGATCAGAGGTAAATAGCAAATTATCCCTCGATCAGGAAATCAACATAATGATTGGCAAGGCAGCAACAACAATGAACATGTTAGCAAAAAGAGTCTGGGAGAACAGGAAGCTTACTGCCAAAACAAAAGTCCTCGTCTACCAAGCCTGTGTCCTTAGTACTCTTCTTTATGGCAGTGAAACCTGGACAACTTACTCACGCCAAGAGAAACGTTTAAACAGCTTTCATATGCGGTGTCTGCGAAGAAAACTTGGTATTAAGTGGTGTCAGGGTCTTAACACTTTGCTGACCAGCAATCCGGAGCATTACTGTCTCCCATTACCAAGGGTGTTTGCGGATTTTTAAAAAAATGACTAGTTTTTAAATTAAATTCACTAAAAATTTAAAAACGAACGTAGGGTGTTGAAATTTTCAGAGCACTGTTATGAATGGTTGTTATGCATAAATATATATGTTTTATGCAAATTTGTCACATGATCATGACGGCCATCTTGAATTTGTATGGCTATTTATAGAATAATTAGATGATGTTTTAAAACCATCATCTTTTCATATTTTTTAGTGAATGTTTTCAAAGTAAAAGCTATAAAATGTTAGCGACATGGTTGGCAATGAAT
Source organism: Cepaea hortensis (assembly GCA_963921405.1). Taxonomy (NCBI): domain Eukaryota; kingdom Metazoa; phylum Mollusca; class Gastropoda; order Stylommatophora; family Helicidae; genus Cepaea; species Cepaea hortensis. The sequence continues at coordinate 115,082,807 of OY992879.1, forward strand.
AAAATAAGCTCAATATGAGCACTAATTTACACGGAACACTTTGTTGACCAATAATCGGAGCATTATTGTCTCCGATTACCAAGGGTGTTTGCGGATTTTTGAAAACATGACTGGTTTTCAAATTAAATTCACTAAAAATTTAAAATTGAACGTAGGGTGTTGAAATTTTCAGAGCACTGTCATGAATGGTTGTTAGGCATAAATATATATGTTTTATGCAAATTTGTCACATGATCATGACGGCCATCTTGAATTTGTATGGCTATTTATAGAATAATTAGATGATGTTTTAAAACCATCATCTTTTCATAATTTTTAGTGAATGTTTTCAAAGTAAAAGCTATAAAATGTTAGCGACATGGTTGGCAATGAATAAAATAAGCTCAATATGAGCACTAATTTACACGGAACACTTTGTTGACCAACAATCCGGAGCATTATTGTCTCCGATTACCAAGGGTGTTTGCGGATTTTTGAAAACATGACTGGTTTTCAAATTAAATTCACTAAAAATTTAAAATTGAACGTAGGGTGTTGAAATTTTCAGAGCACTGTTATGAATGGTTGTTACACATAAATATATGTGTTTTATGCAAATTTGTCACATGATCATGACGGCCATCTTGGAAAATTAAAAATAAAAATTGTTCATTTCTACACTGTTGTGGTTTTTGTTTGGTGTGTTGTGTCTGTGATATTAGTAATTAGTATTTTGTTATTTTTATATATATATTGGGTATTTGGGTATATAAGGTTAACCCATTCAACAAATGCTCGCAGAAGTTGGATGTGTCGGCCTAACGGCGCAAGAACACAGCTCTGCTGTAAACAGGCACAACGCAATCAAGTCCAAAAAAAGAAAAAAGATGAGCGCAGAAGAAGAAAAAGTATTTGTAAATTCTTACCTCTAGTTGAAGTCTGAGCTGTCTCCTTCATTACTTGGGGTTGAAGTTGTAGCTGTAGACCTCTGCAAGAGTCTTTGTCTGGAACGTTGATAATCCTCAACCGTGTGGTATAACTTGAAACATGGTGTCAGGCATAGAGGTGTATTGCAATCTGGGCAGTACATGCAAGTCTGGCTTCTTTTACCTGCAGCCTTACACACTTTACAGTCTGGTTTGTACCTTGGTCTTTCATACTTTTGAATAAAATGGCGCTCAGTAAGTCGTGATGTTGTGACTTGTGGTCTTGAAGGTGTTGCATTGCGCCGAAGAACAGCAGGTCCAATAAGAGCAAGACTGACATCCTGCCTAAACTTCTTTGCAGTGATCTTATTTGTAGAGTTGGCAGTGTTTTAGATTATATGCCCATTGACCAGAGCAGTTTCAACTAGACAATGGTATAATGACAGGTACCATTTATAGGATCTATGTGGAAAGGGGTAGCTTGCACTCAGTTGGCCGAAGTGATCGACACCGCCCATACTTTTATTGTATTTTTCTGCAAGCACTGGCTTGTTTATTATTCTGCCCTCTGGAATTCCCCTTTTCCTGACTGTCTTTTCCATAACATCATTGGAGTGAACTGTAGATATCAGGGTCACTCTTAGTGTCATGCCAGGTAACGGCCAACATGCAATTATTTTCTGTAACACAAAACACAGGATGATCTGCCTTTTTCAGTTTCAGTTGTTTTTTCTTCAACATATCAGGAAATTGCTTTATATTTTGACATACTGTTCCACATGCACCAATCTGTATTTCTTTCAGTTCTTGAAATAAAGCTGGGCTTGAATAAAAGCTGTCACAATAGAGAATATGTCCTTTGGAACCATATCCATCATTTCTGTGAAGCTGTTGGTATCTGTTCCGACTCATGGCCTTCGAATATGCTGTTTCATTCAGCCAAAAATTCTTAGACCAGTAGTCTGAAACTGCTGGTTTACAACACATTCCCATGGCAATCTGAAGCCCTATGAATGCAGAAATTTCAACTGCATCAGTATGATCCCAAGTAAGCTTTTTGTACTTGGCATTTCCTGTGTACTGAGAGAGGTGATTTTCACCATACATGTTGACTTCACACGTGATCAGACCTATGGCAGTGTCAGGGAAAAAAAGCTTGAAAAAATCAATGGACATAAACCCAGTTATGTCTGACGTGACACCCTGTTGTTCTTTGTATGGAAGAAGATTGCCAAGCTCAATAAGTTCGTTTTGAAGAGCCTTTCTCCATTTCCAAACAGAATTTTCAGCTGTAGAAATGTTCTGGTCTCTTGTGCCACGCCCACTACTTTCTTCAAGACCTCTATCATCAACTTCAACATCGTTAACGCAACTTTCATTTACACTAATATTCACCTATGTGTCTCTACTTATCTAGGAAACATCGTTTTCAGCTTCAATTTCGCTGGCAGAGTCAGAATACTCTATATTACGAGCCTGGTGTTCATCCTCAGGCATGGTGAAAATGCTGAATATTCACTTGGGACCCAAATTAATGAATTTTAAAAAAAAACACGCTAGTTACGGCTGCAAACACTTTTAACCATGGGCGCAGCCATTTTGATCATAACGCTGTACAAGAACAAGGGCGATCGGAGCGACTGTAACAACTATAGGGGTATCTCACTTCTGTGTATTGTTGGGAAAGTATTTTCCAGAATTGTCCTGCACAGATTTCAAGTCCTGGGAGATCAAGTCTACCCTGAATCACAGTGCGGCTTCCGTCAGAACCGGTCTACCAATGATATGATATTCTCATTGCGACAGATGCAAGAAAAATGCCGGAAACAAAATCAGCCACTGTTTATTGCCTTCATCGACCTCACAAAGGCATTCGATTTGGTCAGTCGTGAGGGTCTGTTCAAAGCACTAAAGAAGACTGGCTGCCCACCAACTCTTCTGTCCATTGTGGAATTCCACACGGGCATGAAGGGTATAATCAAGTTTGATGGTGCAACTTCTGAAGAGTTTGAAATCAAGAGTGGAGTTAAGCAAGGTTGTGTACTAACCCCCACCCTCTTTGGGATATACTTTTCACTTCTACTGAAATATGCCTTTCGTCATCAGGATGACGGTATATACATTCACTCACGCTCAGATGGTGGCCTCTATAATGCTCAGAGATTGAAGGCCAAGACCAAAATTAGGAGGGTACTAATCAGAGAGTTGCTTTTTGCGGATGATGCTGCGATTACGACCCACTCTGAGGAAGAATTACACCATCTACTATCTGCATTCTCCAATGCTTATTCTGAATTTGGTTTAACAATTAACAAAAAGAAGACACAGATTATGTCACAAGGTGCATGCACATGGTGTACCATCAATCTTTATTGACGACGCCGAACTAGAGATAGTAGACCATTTTACATATCTAGGATCAGAGGTAAATAGCAAATTATCCCTCGATCAGGAAATCAACATAATGATTGGCAAGGCAGCAACAACAATGAACATGTTAGCAAAAAGAGTCTGGGAGAACAGGAAGCTTACTGCCAAAACAAAAGTCCTCGTCTACCAAGCCTGTGTCCTTAGTACTCTTCTTTATGGCAGTGAAACCTGGACAACTTACTCACGCCAAGAGAAACGTTTAAACAGCTTTCAATTGCGGTGTCTGCGAAGAAAACTTGGTATTAAGTGGTGTCAGGGTCTTAAACCTGGCTCGTTATACCTAACACATGTGAGACAAGTACAAGTACAACATGATTGGACTTGAGACACAACGACACGAAGTTCAATGGATTTATTTACAGATCACATGCAGTACGATCTAGTTTGGCATGTGATGATCATTACAATACATATATTATACATCAATACACTTACAGACAACCCACAGCTTACAGTCTATCTCACAAGATGTACAAGCACTCGACTTTCGGGCACAGAACTACACAAAGCCTTTCTCTACCCACACGTCCTGTCTGGTCCGAGTACCCACACTGTCTGTCTGTTTCTCGCAAAGCGCTTTCCCTCTGTGGATGGACGCACGAGGACTGCGTGCGTCTTGCTTTGTCCTTGTCTGACCGCTGGCTATCGCGTCAGCCAGCAACCTGCGGGCAGGTAACTAATACTCGCCTGGCGGGCGTAACGATGTTACTGCATCCCGGTTGGGGACTATTCGCCTGGCGGGCGTATCGATGTTCCTGCATCTCAGTTGGAGACATTCGAGATTCTGACACGCTCCCCCGGGGCTTCTTCATGAAAGATGTCATCTTTCATGTATACTCTATATACATACCGGGTTAATATTTTAACCATGTCAGAATCGACCTTTCTGTTGTTATATACATTGGTATAGAAATACATAAGAATACACATATTGGCATAGAAATACATAAGAAATGCAAGTTGTATTTTAAGACATGTGGTGTTCAATCTTTACCACTTGCCAAGTTTCATCCTCTCGATGGATGATCACCTGAGTTTGCAATATTGACCCAGTCAGATCGATAGCACCAGCTTTCACAGCAACTACCTCGCAACCTCTAAACAAAAAAAGTAATATGCTTTTTGAAACAAAAAACATCGGGTAAGACTGTAATACGCCTTTATATAAGCCGTATTCAACGCTCGAGCTCCGACCTCATTTGGCCGGGAGCTCTTCCGTCGGTCTACAACGTCGGTAACCCTATACTATGCCCAGTTGATGACTTCTTGGCGTGTTAACAATCTGGCAACAACATGGCTATTTATATACAACACATATTCGCATACATTTCAATTTACCGCCCTTGGTGTAATAATGTAAAAACAATTAAATGAAAGGGACATAAATTCAAAAATTATCAAATCTAATATATTACAATTCTTCTTCTATTTCTCAGCGTCATAGCTTGATGTTTTTCCATACTAGCGAAAAAATTTCGATAGTATGAATAAGTTAATCAAGATATGATTCTAAGTTTACACTAGTTGAAAAAATATTAATACACAATTCGTGTATTCGAAATTGGTGATTCCTAAATATTTTAGAAGCGTCATAACTTTTTAAGGTTTTGTTTGTCGTCTGCTAATTTTGGTCTAAATTTATAAATTATCCGGAAGTACACACGAACAGCTGATGTTGAAACTTCTATAACACACTTATTCCGGTCTGATGTAGCAATTCGGAATGTACAATGGTCTGATAGTTCATGTGTTCGTTGTCTCGCTGGAAAACTTCTGGATTTCAATTGACTGCAGTGGTGTAAATGTCAAAGTTCAGTTCACTCTTTCATACACGGATTAAAATATCACTGGATATGTTCCACTCGCAGATACCACTGATAAATTGGATAGTTCGCTTGAGGTAAGTTCAGAGCGAATGTGGCACTGTTCTTGTTTCGTAATATATATAATTAATATTGTTCGCTTTCTACCACACGCTACACAATTATTCAAGACAACTACTACAGTAATAATAAAATAAGAAAACTATATATAGTGGGAATGAGCCCTATCACATCACATAGTAGACATACACAGCTTTTGTGGGGGAAAAAAAACTTCACTGATGGCTGTGTTGGTCTGAGTGTATTTAACACACTGCACTCAGACATTAGTGCTTACTGGGTCGGTCGGACAACGGGACAAAAGATCGGCAATCGTGTTGGTTCTGCCAGCGATATGTCGAACTTCAAAGCTGTAATCCTGAAGCTTAAGAGACCAGCGCTCTATCATTTGGTTGGTAGGTACTCCTGAAGTAATAAATTTTAATGGGCTATTGTCGGGCTCCACAATAAAATGACGTCCCAGGAGGAATCTGGACAATTTAGTTATACCCACCACTAGAGCAAGGGCTTCCAACTGTGGTGTCGACCAAGCACGTTCTCTTGGTTTTAATTTTCTAGAGACGAAGTATACAGGATGTAGAATGTTATCATGTTCCTGTAACAGAACTGCCCCAATCGCCACGGAGCTCGCATCTGTGCGTAATCTGAAAGGAATATGTACATTTGGCAATTTGAGAATGGGATTATTTAAAGTATTCTCAGAAAAATAAGATAACACTTTCTGGAATGCAAATTTTAGGCATTCATTGTTTACAATCTTTTCAGGTTGATCTTTCGTTAGTAGGTTAGTAAATTTTTCAGTCAGTTCAGCAAAATCTGGTATGAACTGCCTATAATAATTTAATAGTCCTAACACACTTCAGACTTGCTTTTTCGTAGTCGGAAGTGAGAGTTTCAGTATTTTGGACACGATGTTATCGTCTGTCGTGA